>CM032478.1:7652224-8352224 GCA_019059595.1 Marasmia exigua
CAGCGTTCAAAGTTATCTCGAAAGCCAAATTATAATAACAAGACTGATTTTACGCTATTTTGCGCTCCTATTCAAGTGAGGCTGGGATTGTTACTAATGTAAACTGTGAATTGAAAATTATGGTGCACATTAAAGAAGGTCTGTTAGTTTTATTGGTATATAAATTAATAGTAAAATAAATCGGTTTGTATTATAAAAAAAAATGAATTTAATGTACTGATATTAACTAACTTTTTAAAGTTTGAAATGTGTTACGTTTTGAAGTACAAATTAGTACATTTCCAATTTGTTTTCATAATATAGCAGGGACTATTAGCTATATTTATACATGTATTTTTTTCCGGTGATTGCCGGTTTCTATAGTAAAAATGTTTTTTTAAAAAATATTGATTTATTCAATATTTTGTCATTGCATCGTCCAATAAAGCCACTATCAAAGGGTACCAAAGATAAACTTATTAATTAAACTAATGAAGACCTAATGAAGATGTTGTTCTTATCTTCAGATCCTGTAATATCTCACACCAGAATCTTACCTGTAAAACAGAAACATATAATGCCAATCGAAGTACTAAATCTTTTACAAGAACCAGATATTGTGTTAGATGAGGAATGATTGCAAAGTACAGTCAGCGTCAGATCAATTATCCCCCTGCAGTGGGAAAATAACACTTGTGCCCTAGACAAAGTTCAACTAGGGTAACTTGACATGACGCCGTGTGTACATAAAAAAATAAGTCAAATCATGTCCAAACCATTTTCTTATACTTTTTTATGTTATGATACCTTAAATGCATGAATTCTGTTAAAAATAATTTTATCCCCCTAAATGTTTAAAATTGATCACTGTGCGACATATAAAAAAAGATTCTCAATATGAAAAAAATGGCAGATGTCGCATGAAATCCATACAAAAAAACTATGTTTTTGCGATATATATCGTATGATGACAAAATATCACGCCACGAGAATTGGGCTCCAGGACCCCAATTCTCGTGCTCGTGACATTTATTTTCACACGACATATATCACTAAAACATAAGTTTTTTTGTATGGATTTCATGCGACATCCGCCATGTTTTAAAAATATTACGATCACGAGAATTGGGCTCCAGAGGTGCTAAGACGCTTGGTTTGTGCGGACCAATCCAAACGGTTCAAATCGCTTGATTTGCTCGTAAAGGGCGAAACCGATTTTTGACAAAAAACAACTTGTTCAGAGATGTTAGCAAAAAATCAAGTAGAAAAGTTACAAAAGAAGACACATAGTTCCGGTACAAATCGCGCCTGTCTCTCTTTTATCTGTGGTTGGCGCTTTAATTGCGTGCGTGTGTGGTGCGTGTCTGGCGCGAATCATTCGGGCTTGTTACTTCGCTGTCCTTCCCTCTACTGTGATATTGGTTGCCCGATGTAAACAAGCGAGTGACGGAAAGAAACCCGCCCATCTATACACTTTCTACACGATGAGCGAATGTGAAAACTGCAGAAAAAAACCCAACGACTCAAGTTACGAAGGCCGTGAACACATCGGATTATATTATATCGTTGCACAAAGCAGTCTGCATGCATTTTAATACATTTACCAGACCTAGCTTATTATTAAATTTCACAAGATTTTTGAAAAACAACTTGCATAACTTGATTTACTGCATACAAAAGTGTCTACTGCGCATAAACCGTATACCTACATGTACTATGTAAGTAACGAATTAATTTTAGCCCAGTTTTTATAATATATCTTACTATGATCTTTTCTTGTTTAATTCATTTAGCATTAACCTAGTCAGGCCAATAAGTGTACTTACATAAAAATATGACCATAATATATTCTTATATGTATTTTTTTATATGATAGGTTGCAGATGAGCAGACGGATCACCTGATGGTAAGCGAATGGCCACCGCCCATGGTCGCCCGCGGCTACTAGTGCGCTGCCAACCATTAAAGCCCCGTTTCCCTTGCATTGGGCCTCCGGTACCCTCACTCACGCAGCGAAACACGGAACAGCGCTGTTTCCCGCCAATTTTCTGTGATACCTGTATCACTCCGGTTGAGTCGGCCCATTCATGCCGAAGCGTGACTCTCCCCCGGTCAAAATGTATGTATGTATCGAACTACCATATACCTTTCCGTTCGGAAAGCATCGCGTAAAACAAATTACATTATCGAAACCTCAATAAGTTTTGAAACGATGTACAACTGCTGAAAATTTCCAAACATTCATTCACTGAATCTATCCATGAAGGCGGGATCGTTACCACCGTAAATTAAGAGCGTCTGGACTAGATATTCAGGTTGTTGGTTTCGTGTTCGTCCCAAATAATTGTTCTGCTAGACCAACTACCTATCAATATATCACCAAAAAAGAACATTGAAAGCGATTCGAAATTCACTATCTTATGGCTACTAGTTACCAGAACCCAAACCCAGAAAAAATATTTTGTGTGAGCGAGCATGACTTTGCTTTAATTTGTATTTAAAAGGAGCTATTGTCATCATCGCATTCCACACGCAGAATCAATTTCGGAAAATAAATCATGAAAGGAATGGATCACAATACTCTACATAATTAATGAAGAGCCTATCGTAAAGTAAATAGTACCTCGTTACCTAGTATCGTATCGTATCGTTGATCTTTCCATGTAACGTTCATGGTCATCGAACAATGAGATGGGCAACTTGTGAGAAACGACTTCGTGTGAGCGCGGTTTGTTACGAAATGGAATAAGGTAGGTATATTTTGCCAGGCACTACACATGCCTCTGCCTCAGCCTGGTAGGGACAGCCCGGCGCTCCCGGCTGTCCCTATCGCCCCCCCTAGCTTGACTGGGGGAGGCAGTGTCGGGCCCGCAGTGTAAGTGGGCCCTCCGCCTGGGGAGGGACGTGAAGTAAAGTTCTTTAACCCGTACTCATGTCCCCTCCCCACTCTGGCCATGAGGGAGCGTCGCCAGGGTTTAGTCGGTATGCCTCTGGCCGGTTTCTCGCTAGGAGAAGCCCCCTCCAGAGAAGAGCCCGACATAACCCGCCTGCCCCCCGGCAAGAGGGTATGCATAAGGAAGCATTCCCCAGCGTCAAAAAAAAAAAAAAGGTATATTTTGCCACAAAATGGTCCATACGTATTGGTTGTAAGGCCTCGTTCTTTCTAGATTTTTTATACCATTTCGGTGGCAAAGTAAGTGACTACCGCAGCCTACGGACGCCTGCAACTCTAGAGGACCTTAATAAAAACCTTAATAATCCTTTTTGAGGAACCTAGCGTAGTCGCTCGGCAAAACCTCTGAAGGGAGCTCATCCCACAACCTGAATGTTCACGGGAGAAAATTTATTTGGGACTCGTACCGTGCGCGACCATTTGGGTTCCAATACGTGAAGGTGAACTCATTGCCTTTATATTGTTTGTACGACCTTGGAAATAGACCAAGGGCCAAGCGCCCTCTTTAACACTTTGACAGCCGACTTTTAGCTCTTATGTATGAAACCACCCGTACCCAATACGTGATCGGGTGAATTTGAAGCGACGGCTGCGCAAGAGGTCGAACCCCGGGTCGGGCCAAAACTTTGTATATCTAAGAATTCGTTAGGAAATTCTTAACATCAGCTCGGAACTTAAGAAATTGGCGGTATTGTGCTCCCGTGCCTCGTAGAACACGTTAAGCCGTTGGTCCTGCGACCAGTCCCTCTCCGGTCGTGTCACGTTGGTGTCCCATCGGAATATGAGGGTAAGGGAATAGAGAGTGCACACACTTGATCGTTGAGATTGACCGCCGTAGCCATAATCGGTTATTATTATGCCGGACTCACCTGTTGGCAAGTGATGAAGAGCGCCGCCCACACGTGTATCCCCGCAATGACTTGCGCGGCAAGCGTCTGAAGGAACGGCTCTGATGACCTCTCAGACATTTTGTGGACCACCTCAGGTATCGACTGAGGCGCCAAACTGACTGTGTCCGTCGTATTCGGATTCATTCTAGAACAAAAAGGGAACAGTTCACACTAAACGAAAATAACGCGTCAAGAACGCAAAATAATTACACAGCAGTGCATCCCACTTACTCAGGTATATTAGAATTGATTGAGCTGTTTTATTTTGCCGCCGTTCAAACAACATACATATTGTTCTGAACGGGCCCTCAAATAATACCTACTTAAATAGATATTACATACCACACCCAGACACTGAACATAGGTACTAAAATGTTTGAGCGCGCTGGACAGTGTCATCATTACCAAACGCTCCATGTAGCTAGATATGAGATCAAGATGGACCTAGGTTCATAATAACTTAATATACCTACGAATGTAGATAGTAAACTATAGACGATTATTAGAGATACAGACAGCTGTCAATGACATCATTCTATGTATAGTAGCAAAATTATTACGTAGGTTTTCGAAAATATATCTACGTATATTTCCCACGCAATTATCATAGAAAGCGGTGATATAGCGACATCAAGTTCCCATAGATAAAAAGGGAGCTATAAGTAAGCTAGCGACTAGGTAGGTAGGTAGGTACGAGCGTAACCTCACTGCCGACCATTACGTGGCTGTGACGTCGCGCCACATTCATTTATTTTTATTTTATGAAGTGGGCACGGCACGCATTTAAAACGGTATGTTTTTGTCAGTTACGAAGAGACAAAATGAAACAGCTACTCATTCAATACTACCTATTGTTTTGTATAAGTACAAACAGATATAAATTAACTAGACCTGAAAATGCATAGTAAATGCAGTCAACTGTGAAAACAATAGCATTCAATTTTAAAATTGTGTTACTGACTCTAAATCTAAATATATCACACCCAAACATTGTCTCACTTAATTGTTGTTACATTTAGAAAACTACATACCTAGGTACTCATCTTTTAATTACAATCTGCAACTATTGTGTAATTGGAGATGTAATAATAATCTCACTTTCACATGTGTAATAAATGTTACACTTTTATACATATACATATGTATATTCAGCCTAATGTGGTTGCATTCAGAGCTAAAACTAAGCCATGTTTATTTTATGGTTTAATCAAAATCCTCTCTTATTAATCTAGTTTATGTATTCAGACCAAGTTTCTTGGTTCAATTTGGTATTATTTTGATATACCATTTATGCTATTCTAAGCTTTTGGCCTGCAGTCCAGTTTATTCAGATGTCATGTACAGCCTAAATGCCTTTAATAACTGTGTCTGTTATAAAGTTAGTCATGCATTGATATTTTCTGGTGTTCTAAAAAAGTAGGTGTTAATCTTTAAATCATAAAAAGTAGGTACAATTACAATTAGTAACTAATTAACTTTTGAAGAAACCAGTTAAAGCATTTTATTATTCACAAAGAAGTTTCTATTCACAGTGTTTCATGTACCAACTGAATACATTTTAATTGGAAAGAAGTACCTATTTTACATTGAAAACACGTTTATGATCTACATATTAAAATGTCACTTTGTAAAATCTGCTCCTATTTTTATTTAAATATTACTGCCTTGTAGGCTTTAATGAGGATGTAAAACCTTGTTCAGTTCAGTCCACACTTTAAAGGATGATATTTTAATAATATGGCTTACTTATCTTTAAAAGTATGAACAGCTGTTTTATCAGATGTAAAAACATTACATTTTGAGAAATTATCCTGTGCACATATTGTGATTGTTGTATTATGGAATTGATGATTGATGAACTCTAATCATAATTACAAAACCTTTTATAAATTGGTAATAAGACCTCTTATTTTTTTTAGATTTTCATGTTGCATTATAATCAAGATGGGAATTAACACAATATTTATTAGGTGATACAATATTGTGTTCGTTTCAGCTATTGTGGTCACGGCTGCTGTAACGTAGCCGAAACGTTAAGCAAAATATGTGAGACCCCTTATTACCAATGTGGATCTGTAGCTTTTATTTAAACTACAATGTTTTTACACTTTTCAAATAAGTTTTCTTCATCAATTTTGGACCTTACTCCTTGAACATAATAGAGTTCTTTATCAAATTTGATAGCGTTTATTTAAAATTATTAATAATTTAGTGTTGCCTATGAGCATTTAACAAGTTAATTAGTCAGAAAAAATGTCCACATAGGATTCCCGGCACAAATGTCTATCGGTGACCTTGGGTCAAAGAGTGAGAGTTAAGAAATGGTTTCAGTAAAATATTAGCTATTTTACAAGTGGGCAAACATCCCTATTACTTGCCAGTAAAACAGTAGATTCTACATCATTGATATCTATAGACACAGTTGTATGTAGCAACAATGTGTTGAGAAAACAATAACAGTCCCATAGGCAAACAATAATATCATTGTGGCTTGAGCAGGACAGCCTAGGCCTCAACTATGAATAGGCAATCAGTTAAATCTATTTTGTGCAATGTTATGAATGAATGGAATGTAAACCCTCCCAAGTACCTAAATTGATAGAATCTCTTTATTTCACAACAAACAACATTCAAATAATTAATTGATACCTAAATAAATTCAATGCTGAGATGGTTCTTTACCAGAAGGTTCTCTTCCTGGAAAGAACATAAGATAGAGAGTTACATTGTTTATACCAATAGTAGTTTGTTAGGTCTCGCTTGTGTTCGCGCTAGGGCAAACAAATAAAAGAAGATTTGGACTAGAAAATTTGGGTTTACTCCAAAATAATGTTCGAAATTACAAAGGCGTGTGTTTAGCTTAGGTCTCTTTTTAGACAGAACAAAATTTTGAATTATTTTCTAGGTTGATAACTATGTGATGTTTTGCCACCCAAAGACCTCTGATTGGTTTTTAATTTTACATGATTAAACAAAGGAAAATACACTCTACCATTATCTAATTAAGATTTAAATTATTAATATAGACCTATTGGTGTAGACAGCTTGTTTATTGGGTATTTCACTACAGGTGTGTTTGTGTACAAAATAAATATGTTTAGATAAACAGAAAAAGCTGAAGCAAGTATGAATTTGCTTATTTATTCAAACACTGTCTATTTGTATTAGTAACAATAAAACATACATATCAGATGTATAATAATCTCTCAACTGGAGTTTCTGCCTAACCATAGCAGATAAGGGATATCATAATATCACATACCAGAAATCAATTTCACAACAATGACACTACTTCCTTACTATTTCCTTAGTAGTAAGTTAGTACCTACCTAGATTTATAGATTGGGATTATGTGTAAACAAAATTCCCATTTTTCGATATTAAGTGTGACTACTATTTAATGAGTTGAGATGATTCATAGCCATACAATATGATCTCAGAAACATGTTCCGTCTGCCTCAAGCAATCATTTTCTAAATAACATGAAGTAATTATGATGTTCAATCACCATTTCACTTCAACTACATGTTAAATGGAACATTATCGCAGTAACGTAAATTGTATTACGAACTCTCAATTCACTTGCATAAATCTTTATGTGTTCAACTTATTGAGACAGAAACGATCACGGAACAAGTAAATTGGAGGTCACACGTCTTGACATTTTCTTGTTTGGGGCACCTACTTAAAGTGGAGATGGGAAATATTTTTGCTCCCGACGCAAAAAAACTATAAATTAATAGTAATATGAAGTAAAACGTGTCAGTAGATGATGATTTCATCAAAATATTTACCTGGAATTAAACTAAGATCGTTTTATAACTACTGTTTTCCTTTTGTTAACAGATGTCATTCGTAATCAACACTGTGCACATATTGCATTCACCACTAATTCACACAATTTCAAGGGATTTCCTTCACATAAACGTTTACACGAAGTCACAACGTTAACAAAACAATCCAAAGAAACACTAGTAAAAACTACACATCTATTTTTCATCCATTTATTGGCCCATTTGCGATAGCAAGCAACTTCGTTTTCGTGACGATTTAGCAATTCTGAGACATAGACAATTTGTTTCAGTGACAGTTATGAGAAAAAAATTGTTGGACCGCCCTCCTTGTGTTTTTTTTTAATACTAATGCAAATTTCAAAATATCACGAGCACGAGAATTGGACCCCAAGAGCCCAATTCTCGTGCTCGTGACATTTTAACAACATGGCGGATATCACCTGAAAACCATACAAAAAAAAACATGTTTTAGTGATATATATCGTATGAAAATAAATGTCACGAGCACGAGAATTGGGCTCCAATTCTCGTGCTCGTGATATTTTGTTAACATGGTGGATATCACCTTAAAACCATACAAAAAAAACTGTGTTTTGGTGATATATATCGTATGAAAATAAATATCACGAGCACGAGAATTGGACTCCATGCTTTATTAAATCATAAAGTGATGTTATAAATAATGAAGACGAAAAATAACATATTGTTATTTTATTCTTATTAAATTAATTTTGCTTTCCTAAAATAATTATAATCGATAGATTACAGGAAAAAAAATCTTTTATATGGCAACACTAGTAATTTGCTTTCGTAACTTTCATCCTCCATAGACAATCAACAAACTGAAATGAAAATGTCCGTCGTAAAAGATACGTTCTAATTTACTTTGTGAATGTGTAATGATCGTAGCTGGCGATGTGAAATATTTTTTAGTATTTACAATCCTAAAAGTGCATAATTATCTTAAAAATGATTGTCCAAGAACCCATACAGGTGATCACGAAACCCCACTTTCCATGAACTGTCAGTGATTTAAGTTTTTTGCTTAGGTTTTGCTAATTTAACTATTTAATTTTCCTACAGGTTATCGTTTGGGATTGTCTGAATAATTATGAGTACGACAATGCTATATTTTTGGCGGAGAGATTACACGCTGAAGGTAATTTTATATTCATTTTGTACCCTCAATGGTGATCATTGTTACACCTGCGTTTTGTGCTCTTTATTGATTTTCGCGTGTTTGTTGATTAATTTTTTATTACTTGTTGTGTGTCCTTTATGTTGTTAGACTTGCTGTTACTAAGATATGTGTTAATTTTCAGTGGCATCAGAGGAAACAACGTTTTTGTTGGGGACCTGCTACTACAGAGCTGGACGTGTGAATGAGGCACATCACTTACTGCAGAATACATCGCTGTCTCTGCCACAATCTAGGTTTCTGCTAGCCAAATGTTCAATAGACTTAAAATCGTGAGTATACATTTTTACTGCTGGATAAACACCTGGTTTTAAATGTCTTTTTTTGAAGTAAATAAAAAATGCAATGGGAATCCACTGTCTAATCTAAAACACCTTACTGTGGTTATATTTGCCTCCCTTTCGTAAAAAAAAAAACATATTTTGAATATTCCTGTAAAATTTATTCTTGAACAAATGTGACAGTGAAATTATTCTATACCAAGGTTGTTGCAATTAGAAAGTATTCATTGCCTCCATTTATTTTAAAATTGATTACCAGAATAGGAAAATGGACTACATTGTGTGACATGAACTTTTCATGCTGCTGGTTAATGTATTACTGAAGCTAATCTATTTAGTGGAGCATAATGCTGTCCGTTCAACTTTTTCATGAAATTGTGTAACTTTTATGTAGGTATTTAAACTACTACTAATAAATGTAGAGTACTTATTAGGTAAATATAGACAGCCACACAATAGGTTACTAAAATTGTCAAAGGGCATCCTCTTTTCTGTAGAACTTGTCCCCTTAATTATTTATTACTATGGCACCAAAGCTATAGGGTCATTATCCTTGATTTTATTTGAGTTTAAAAATCAACAGCTTCATAAAATTTCACATAATTATCAAACAATTTTTTTTGTTTTTCCAAATCTTGACATTTGAACATCATGGGGACAAGTCCTAACTTTTTTTGGCAGGCACTTTCATATTTGGACTAAAAGTATGAGGGTGCGAGGATCTCCTTTCCTCTATGTCCAAACATGTTTTACATTATGGTGAGAATCAATTGAAGTAATATGAGAGATTTGTTAATTTATGTCTATACATAGACTTTTATTGTCGGCATCTTAACTAAAACATATTAACAACTCATTTCACTTAAAGGGTATAAGTGTGAAGTTAAGTCTATATAAGATAAAGCTTTTTGTCCTAATTAATTAGATAGTAATCAATGTTAATTATTTTGTTCTTTGAACAAATGCATGTATATTAATTATGCACAATGGTAATTTGAAATTACACAATCTAGTTTCCAAGAATTTACAGCTATAATGTAATGCTTCAATTATCTAATTTACTCACATGATATTCAATTTGACCTATTGACCTGCTACATAATTTAAACATTCCAATTAATATATTTTTTATTTTGAATTGCTTCAGGTACAAAGATGCCGAAGTAGCAATAGGATCAAATCTAGACATTGTTGCTTCAGAATTTGGTGAACAAGCACCATATGCACTGCAACTTCTTGCTAAGGTATACAACATCACAGAGAGGCGGAGTAAAGGAGCTGATGCACATCGGAAAGCACTATCGTTGAATCCATTCATGTGGAAATCATATGCCACACTATGTAATATGGGTGAAAAAATTGATCCCAATCAAGTATTTCAAATCAGTAACACTGAATTTACATTTGGTGTATCAACTTTAGTGAATCTAGTCAGCAACTCAGAAAATATTTCCTTTGTCAATACTAACATTCCTAATAGTAATACTAATTTGAATGCTAATGTCACACCAAATAATGTAGCGACTAGAACTCCAATGACTATGTCTACAAGCATTACACCAGAGACCCAAGCCCCTGTAAAAAGAATGCATAGCGTGTTTAGTGGTATGGCGCCTGTTCCATTTTCTCCATCATTTGGCATGTTACCTATGGAAGAATCTCCTACCTTGTACACTCCGACACTAACGGATTCCAATGAACAGAAAGCTATACCTAAAATTGTAAATTCTTTACGAGCACAAATGGGCCAACTCAAAGATGCAGTATTCAGTCCTGCACCTAGATGTACGTTAGGACCAGCGCCTCGGCGGTCTTCTAGACTGTTTAGTAATAATAATAGCAGTTATTCAGTCAAAGAGAACAATAAGTCACCTAGTAGAAAATTTGTTGCTCCCAAAAGCCCTTCAAGAAAAAACAAACAGCGCACAGCTAAAAACATGAAAACTAATTCTGTTGAATCAAACGACAGAAATAAGAGCATGGAGACAGGGACACCTACAATCACGCCAAAGAACTCCAATGGTGTAGCATTATTGAATTTGTTGAGAGAATTAGGCGACGCTTACAAAGCACTAGCTTTCTTAGATTGTAAAAATGCGATTAAGTTATTTCAAGATGCACCGCCGAAGCAGTTGGCTTCGCCCTGGGTGCAGACGATGATAGCCCGCGCTCACTACGAATTGGCACAGTATGAAGCGGCAGCTAAAATATTCGCAGATATCAGGAAAAAGTATCCTTGCCGCACGGAGGGCATGGATATTTACAGTACCTGCTTATGGCATCTGCAGCGGGAAGCGCAGTTGTCGGCCTTAGCCCAAGAGTTAGTAGAATTGAACAGAACTGATCCAATTGCTTGGTTAGCTGCAGGAAATTGTTTTTCGCTTCATAAAGAGCGCGAGACAGCACTAAAATTTTTCAAGAGAGCTGTTCAGATTGATCCTGATGCAGCTTATGCTCATGCTTTGTTGGGACACGAATATGCCGTAGCGGAGGAAACTGACAAGGCCCTGGCTAGTTTCAGGACTGCTGTCAGCATTGATCCTCGAAATTACGTCGCGTGGTTCGGTATAGCTACTGTTTACGCACGGCAGGAGCGTTGGAAGCAATCCGAAGTACACATACGTCGTGCTCTCACGATACACCCTCATTCCGGCGTTCTGCGGTGTCAATTGGGGTTGGCACAAGCGGCCCTGGATAAAACAGATAGAGCTTTATCAACCCTCGAAAGGGCTGTTGCATTAGACACAGAGAATCCACTTTGTCGTTTTCATAGAGCCTCAGTGCTGCTACGAGCTGGGAGAGCTCAAGAGGCCTTAGCTGATCTTCATTATTTGAAAGATATAGCCCCAAGAGAATCGTTAGTTTATTATTTACTGGGTAAAGTTCACAATAAATTAGGTAATACCCACTTAGCTCTGATGCACTTTAGTTGGGCCACTGACCTTGACCCGAAGGGCACAGGTGGACACATCAAGGAAGGTTTCGACCCCTCTAAACAAGAGGATCCTACTGAGAGATCATCGTAATGTATTTGACGAATATTAAAGGATTGCAAGCTCGCCTGCATAATATTGTCGGCAGTGCAGTCATTGTTGACTGATCCCTTGTAAATATCGCGCGCACCCGTCGTTCTCTTGATTGACACCAAATTCTTCCAAATAAATAGCTTTATGGGGTCTGATGGGTGTGTGGTGGCATTTAGTCGCTGTAGTAGTAAGGGCGTTGTGGAAATGTTTATATAGAGTAAGATGTGGATATTCCTAATATTATCCTAGTTTATTATATATCTTGTATAGCTAATAATTTCTAGAACGGTAAATAGGATTTTTAAAGAAAAGCTTTGAAAATCTAAGACGCAGGGCCTTGATCTCATTGGGAAGTTCTGAATTGAATATTCAATATTATAAAAATCATTGACGTAAAAAATATCGTAATGCCATAGAAAATTCGTGATAATGTCTTTCTACTGCTAGGTTGGATTTTTGGTTTGTAGTACATACAGTTATATTTTTTTATATAAAGGGATGGTAGCGCACTCCCAGACGTGTTGATCGGTACAGCAAGCTCGGAGCCGCTGGCGGTGTACCATTGAAAGCTTTATTTTGTCAATCATGTTAGTATTCTATTATTTTATACTAAAGTTAAGATTTTACGATACCTTGAAATCAATTTTGCATGTAGACATTTTTTGATTCTATTAAAGTGACGAAATAGTATTTTCCGCTTTGAATGTAAGTAGGAAACCCATATAATATTATTCAGTCTCAAATTACGGGAACCAATAACTCTGACATTATGTACAGAAACAAGAATGTTAGTTTGTAGTATTTGAAATTACTTTCGTGTGTGTACATACATAACTATTACATAAATAACAAATAACTATAGCACTGTTTGTCATTTCACATCACCAATGAACTGCTCGCTCTGTGGACAGACTTGTTTAGACCACCTCTAATTATATGTATGAACTTATTAAATAAAACTGATAATGTAATTTGGGTGTTTTTATTATTTACTAATATAGAATCCAAACATACATCAATATCAGACCAATTTCAGTTGCACTTTAGATAATTAGGGACCATTTCTACTACACTGAGAAAAGCTGGTGATAAGACAAATTTCGATAACCTTTCTTGCCTATCTGAGTTGTAGTGGAAACAGATCCATAGGCATGTACAAAGGGCGGAAGATGTAGTAATTATTGCTTTGAACTGACACATACAACAAGTCACTGGTACCTATACTAGCAATAAACTAGAATATTTAACTACCTACACAATTATTTACATCTCATGGTTTTGCGGATCTTTTTTCGTGAAATAAATTTGTTAATCTATGTGTGCTTCTATTATAAAATACAAACGGTTGTTCCATAAATTTCAATATACATATCGCGTTAACACAGTTATTAGAAAGTGTCCTACAAAAAAAAAAAAATGTGTATGTGAAAAATTACATGGACCCAAAATAAAATTGATATTTTGAAAAATAAACCTTCGGAAATAGGTATAACATTTTAGTGACAAAAACAAAAATTATAATGGTATCTGCTAAAGAGAATATAATCACTACGCTAGTATCCGCTATAAGAATAGCATATGTCAGAACAGGCAATAAAAATACATAGAATTTTTAAAGTTTCTACATAGAAATCCTAATATACTTTTCACTTCATCCTTTATCAAACCCATGGGTTTAATAAAAAGCAAAATAATAGTTTGTACGTAATGTGAAGATCATTTCATAAAATTTGTGTACAGTTTTGAATCTTTGCAAAAATTGAGTAAAGTAAGCATAAATAAGTCATGTATTTTTTGTAACACAAGTACATACGTATCTCGGAGTCTGTAAATTAAATATTTTTTAACTACACAAGGTATATTGGTCAACATTGAAAATAAAATGCAGATAAATGGTTGTACATAGGAAAACCATTTTCATGCTAAATGCCACAGTTACAATTAATATTTTAAATTATTTCTTCTTATTTAAAATTAATAGCTTATCTTCAAAATTTAAACGACATACCTGCACAGGCCTCGTCTGTACATGCCTTATTTGTAGAGATCGGGTTTAGGTAGTGAAAATGCGGATTCAATGACGAAATCACAACATGAACATGCTAATGATGTTAGATAGGAGTTCATACTAAAATAATGTTTTAATTGAATACTGATTTTCTTTCTTAATTTTACATAGTATAGAGTATTTCCGAAAACTCGCAATCCAGCGGGCGGATCCTTACTAATGTAGTCTATAAGGACGTTGACCATCAATTTCACTACCTACTAAATCCGATCAGGAGTCAAAGAGCCCAATTCTCGTGCTCGTAATAGGTATTTCGAAAACATGGCGGATATCACCTGAAAACTATACAAAAAAACTCGTGTTTTAGTGATATAGGTATGTCGTATGAAAATAAATATCACGAGCATGAGAATTGGACTCCAATTCTCGGGATTTTTGATGTGAAAACCATACAAAAAACTAGGATCTTGTTCATAAATTATTATTAAACATTTGTTGGATAAAACGGTGTTATAGAGCAGTTATGACTTAAAATAAACAATTTTCGAAAAAAGAATGAAAACTGCCTTATTATATGCGTTATAGTTAACAAAGGTTTAAACAACAAACAAACATTTATGAATAAAACCCTAACCACCTTATTATAAATCGCGATCTAAAGTTATTACCGTACTAAATCTCAGGCCGTCCCGTTCCAATACGCATTGCTAAAAGGGGCGAGCATGAGTTTAGTTCCGGAACTTTATTTAGATCGCGTTTCGAATTGATGGGAGTAAGTTTTTGCGATAAATAGGGCTCGGATAAATATGTACTAAAATCCAAAATTTGTACATACTATATGGATCAAAATCTTAAAAAAATGGAAAAAATATGGAGTTTTAAAAAGAATAACTTTCATTTTTAATTGTGACAAAATCACTTCAGTATCTATTACATTACAAAAATGATAAATTTTTCAGGCTTACACAAAAGTTTCATTGATCTATACTTACTTTTTATTCACTGTCTCCTTAACCTCAAACCTCTCTCTGCTACAGCGAAAACTGCAGCAAAAGTACAGGAAAGCCTTCTTCAAAACTGAACCCATTTAAATAGTTTTTTCATTTATATATGTATGAACGAAGAGAAAGCCTAGGAATTACTGTTAGTATTCAGAAAAAATAAATACTTTCCTGGCAATTCTGCAATACAAATGAAAAACCCTGTTTCCTTCCTAGACGGCTCTACAATATCCTCGATCGGTCTTATTAGTTTGAATGCAGTACACAATCCCAAGTTTTTCATATTATCGATGTTAAAGCTGTCAATTTTAGTCAAAATAGGGCCATAATATTGGCTGAAGTTCGAAAATATGGATGATTGTGATATTTTTATGGAAAATATGGACTTAACCGTGAAATATGAAAACTATTTTTCCACAATCTATATACAATAACTAATGTAGTGATCATACTCGGGAGCGAAAATCGTGTAAATTAAAAATATCTATTTACATATTAGGTAATCCGAGCCCAAGCGATAAATATAGATTTTTCACAAACATCACAAGCACGAGAATTGGACTCCAGTTTATTCGCTTAACGTCGTAACTTATGCGTAACTTAAGCTGAATCATGTGAACTTCTGCAGTATGGAGTCCAACGCTTTCCTCACGGTGGGGTCGTTGAGCAGCTTGGTCTGCGCGGGCGCGGCGGGCGCGGCGGGCGCGGCGGGCGGGGAGGGCGCGCGCGGCGCCTTCTTGTCGTTGAGGATGCTGAGGATGCGCTGCTGCAGGTCCACTTGCGTCTTGCTGTTGGCCGGCGTTGTAGCCAGAGGCTCACCGAGTTCCATTTTCACTTGCTGCTCTCTGCGCTCCTGTGAATTATTGAAATTGTTAGAATCAGTAGCGGAGCAATCGGCTGCTTGACACTATTTTAGACAAAAAAATTTAAGTGTTTTCCAATCAATCCAATAGTTACAATAGGCTATTTGACTTGTTTTGAAAAACATTCTCATATTATTTATTACTTATTAATATTTCGTTTAGAAAATCATTATAATATATAAGGATTATTTAATCTGTCAAGAACGCTTCATTCAGCAATATGGCGTCCAATCATTCGAGTGACGTCAACCTTTTGCTTACAAAAGGCTGACGACACAGTAAAGAAAGCCCATCAAAACCGAATTGGGCTCCTGGAGCCCATGGCGGCATGGAAAACATGGCGAATATCACCTGAAAACCATACAAAAAAACTACGTTTTGGCGATTTAAGTCGTATGATGATATATGTCACGAGTTCGAGAATTGGGCTCCTGGAGCCCAATTCTCGTGCTCGTGATATTTTGAAAACATGGCGGATATCACCTGCAACTGTCAACCTTTTGCTTACAAAAGGCTGACGACACAGTAAAGAAAGCCAATCAAAACCGAATTGGGCTCCTGGAGCCTAATTCTCAGGATTTTCGAAATAAAAAACATGGCGGAAATAACCTGAAAACCATACAAAAAACCTATGTTTTAGTGATATATGTCGTATGAAAATAAATATCACAAGCACGAGAATTGGGCTCCATTGGACCCCAATTTTCGTGCTGAGGTCTAACGTCAACTGCATTGGTTGTTTAGTTTGTCAAATTAACATTTTGACAGTTCACGTTTAAAAATAACCAATAACATTGTATATGGACCTCACATAGTACTCCATCTAGCGGATTTTTCACACGCGAAAGCCCTCATTGGGCTCCTGGAGCCCAATTCTCGGGCTCGTGACATTTATTTTCATACGACATATATCACAAAAACATAGTTTTTTGTATGGTTTTCGGGTGATATCCGCCATATTCTCAAAATATCACAAGCACGAGAATTGGGCTCCTGGTCTGCCAAGAAGGTCTTGATAATATGGTATTTGCAATTACAATTTACAATTTTTTTTTGTAATTAAAAGAACTCTCAATGATAGAAACATCATTGAAAGAATTACTTGACTGTCATTTAAACTACCTGAGATATCACAACTTTAAAATCACATTATTTTGGGCAAACCCAAAACGCTCCATACAAATGCCTACTAAGATGTGACGTCACGCGACAGTATTTTGTATGGATTTCATTTGAATTTTGTATGCTATAGCAAAAGTTTCGTTTATGTCAATGATTCTATTATTTGGTGCAAATTGTATGGGTTATTCAATGGTATAATTATTTTTTAATAATTTCATACTTTTAAAATGGACTTGCCCATGAATCTTTGAATGACCATAAAACCTAGCTAGACGTTATATTTTTAATTGAGAATTTTTGCTATTGGCACATATCTAAACTATTTATAAAGAGGTAAATCCTACAGACACCGGCAACGCTTATATGTAATCCGAAAATACGAAACCCTTGCGCGATGTAATTGACACCTGGCGCTATCTATTGGTACAAAGTGGAGCTAATGTCCCTAAACGAAGTGAAGGCGGGCCACTAGTTCGTTCTTAAAACAAACAAATTGTATTTTCCATACAACCTAGCACGCCTAGCGCCATCAATTAAATTGGTATAAAGTAATATAAAGCTGGCCCTACTGAAAATCAGTGTCATGACCTTTTTCAGGGTCATGACATAGGCTGAGTGGGGGCCATTTATGTTGAAGGTCACAACACACAATAAATATGCACTGCCTGGTTATTTTGTTATTCCTTTGTTTTGTTTTTTTTTTGTTTGTTTGGTCCTTTGTAACTGATGTTGTACTCGTATATAGTGTTGTGATGTCCCAAATAATAAAACATTTCTTTCTTTCTTAATAATAATTCTCACAACATCTCATACGTTGACCTGATTCCGTACTAAGTAGCTTAAGCACTTGTGTTACAGATATCAGACAACAGAGGAACACAAATATATATACTTAAATACATATTTTACACCCAGACACCGAACAAACACAAGTGTTCATCGCACGAATGTTTGTCCAGGGTGGGGATCGAACCCACGACCTTTGGCGTAAGAGGCAGGGTCACTACCAATGGACAACATTTCATATTTTTAACATGTCCATATTGTTTTTTTATATGAAAATAGACATAAAATGAACAGACCCATATTTTTTCTTTTTTCAAAATTTGGCCATTTTCATGCATAAAATAATTATTAAAATTCTTTATATTCTAAATAGACGTAAGCGCCAAATGACGTCATCGGACGGCTGAATACAGCGATATTCCTTTGCTTATCATTGTTTTAATAAAAAAAAGGTACTACTGTCAAAGGTAAATAATACTAGTGTCAACATTGTCAACGTCATTCATACATTCAACGTTGACAAGTTGTCTTTTTTTTGACAGTTGCATGTCATGGGTCTGGCATTTCGTAAATTTAAAACTATAATGTGCTAAGCAAAGAAATATTTTACATTCTGCCGTCCGATGACGTCATCTTACGTTCTTTAGTTTTTAATTTTTTTCTCAGTAAATAAGCAATATAAAAAATTAATAAATATATATTCGCGCAGTGGAAAAGTAAATAAAGAAATGGTATTTTTTGTTTCAGAGGTTAGCAATTTTGAAATGTTGTCCATTGCGCCATCCGGTCAGTCGTAAGTGCAACTAATGTGCCGAAATGAAGTGAGGGCGGGAGGACTATTTACCTATATTTTCATAAAATATTTTTATTTTGTAAAATCTCGAGCTTAGTCCAATACCCTATTAATGTTTGAAAAGTGACCTGCAAGTACTCCATGACTTTGTCATACTGCAGCACGGTGAGCGTGCGGCCGTCGGCCAGCTGCCCCAGCAGCGCGTACACGGCCTCGCGGCCCGTGGGCCCGCCGCGCTGCACCTCTTGGAAGTTGCGCGAGATCAGCTGTAGGGCGTCCTCTATTGGCATGTTGCGATGCTCTGAAAACGTAAACGGGTCGTTCTTCTTTTTTATTACCCGACTACGGCAAAGCAAAAGGAGGGTTATGATTTTGACAGGCTATGTATGTATGTATGTATGTATGTATGTATGTATGTATGTATGTATGTATGTATGTTCATCTGTTTCCACGTAACTTCTTAACTACTTATCAGAATTCGACAAATGACATATCATTATAAGCGTCTTGATCGTCCGCTGGTTATAGGCTATATGAAGTTTCACAAAATCTAATGTGGCGCCCTCTAGCGGACAAAACATACAGAGTAAAAAAATAAAGTTATGATAAATATGCCGTGTTTGGTATCATTTGAAAGCGCTTGACTTGTACATTTTGAATATATATATATATATATATATATTACTAGCACTTGGACACCAAAATAGTACAAATAAAATAAAAGTAAAAAAACTAAAACCCAACTACGACAAAAAACGTCGCTGAAAAAGTATAAAACAAGCCTTCGTTGTCAATTTATGCAATATTCACTATGTAGAGATAAAATTTCATGTTTGGAAAGGCGTAGTCACACGTTAAATATACTACCCTTTGACAACGTGTGACTGCGGATTTCCAAACATGAAATTTTATCTCTACATAGTGAATATTGCATAAATTGACAACGAAGGCTTGTTTTATACTTTTTCAGCGACGTTTTTTGTCGTAGTTGGGTTTTTCGACAATGAGCCAAACTTGAACAAGAAGAATGAGACTTGTAAATTCGCGGCTAGATATCCAAATCGATTGGTAATACCAAAGTCGTTTACAACTCTCTTTCAAAAAAATGTTTTCTACATGTGCGTGAGAATCTTCAACAAATTGCCGGACATACTTAAAGATTTCCCTATAAATAAATTCAAATTTATTCTATATAAGCTATTATGTGATAAATGTTTTTACAGTATTGATGAATTTATGAATTACAAATTTAATTAATTGTTATGTATTTTTATGCTCAAAGTCTTATTTAATTTATTTTATATGTTTAATAATAATACATTAATAGCCTCTCTCAAATTGAATATTGTGTGCCAAATGTTTTGGTTAAATGTGCGTAATTGTACTGTGTTCCATCTTTTGTAACCACATTTATAGCAATAAAGTTATTCTATTCTATTCTATTCTTACAAATAAACATTTAGCTTTCATATAATAGACTAAAAATGATAAATAGTATGTTCTAAATATTCGTTAATGTACTATTTTACAAATGGACTATTACATGCATAAAATTTAATTGATATGAATACTTTTTGATTGAAATGAACACCTCCATCACGTCCCCCGAAATTAGTGCAATTTACACCTCTGTCACGCTTTATATATTTTTTACATAGTTATGTCATGCTAAAGTACCTGCGAGGTGATAAAACATTGTCATTATTTCATGGTAAATTAAGAATATCTCGATGGTGTAATGTAGTTTTTTTTATATAATTAATTACTTTATAAGTTACTGAGGACGGGCTCATTGTCGATAAAAAAGAAGAACGACCCAAACGTAAACTGTGAACCGACGATACTTTCATGTTTGATCGGCCTCTTCCTCAAAGAGGGAGGAGACGCGCATCTGTTCGGCGTCTCTTCCCCCTTCTTGCCCTTCTGCGAGCGCTTGCGAGGGGATCCTCCTCCCGCTGTCGCTCGGCAGCCTCTTTCTGTCACATTATATTTTCACGGATAAGGTACAGGTAAGTCCTAACAGGCCTAATCAATTTTTTTTTTTAAACATACATTGATCTGACTCCGAGATAGGTAGCTCAAGCACCTGTGTTACGGATATCAGAATCAACAGTGGAATTACAAATATATACATATAATACTTTTCTTTTGTAAATACATACTTATAATACATAGCAAACACCCAGACCAATACAAACAAACATGTTCATGCACACAAATGTTTGTACTGTGCGGGGATCAAACCCGCAACCCTTGTATCAGAGGCAGCGTTCACTACCACTGTTCCAATCGGGTCGTCCCAACATCGGGTCATCAACATTGATTACATTGAGTATTCAGAAAATAAGAATATAAAATCAATGGCAGCAAAGTATAGAAACGAACATCTACAGTATTATATTATAACTGCAGAAGTCCATTTCTTCTTTCCTGCCATCAAACTGATTCCAAAACATACCTTGTGGGAGCCCATGTAAAATAGTCAGCGTCAGCGACCTATGCTCCTGGTTCAGTGGCATGACTAGAATAGCATAGAGGCACCCCCGGGATGCAATGTTGCCCAGAACTTTGCCGATAGGAACATCTTCCATGGGAAATAGTAGGTCGACCACTATGCCCAGATGCTTCAGGCGGCTCTCTATGTACTCTGCATATTCACTGAAAGAAAAAAAAATCGAGTTATATTAAATAGAGAACAGAAGAAGAATAATAATAAATATTTCACAACATCACATACATTAGTTGATATTTTTTTATAGCAATCTTTTGCAATTTAATCTTAAGTAAATAACACACTTAAAAATTTCATTTCGTGTTCAGGCGGGACTCGACCCCACACCTTTCACAATCCCACACATAAATTGATCTGACTCTGAGATAGGCAGCTTGAGCACCTGTGTTACGGATAACAGAATCAACAGTGGGATTACAAATATATACATATATAATATGGTAAACATTTATCCATACATAGAAAGAAATTTTCCTTGTCTCCATTTTATGTATCCTCTAAAATTTTCGTGCTATACCTTGTGCCATACTACATTTATTCCAAAACCATACTAAGCCTATTCAAATGGAAATTAATCAGTCACGGCCATAACCATCAATCACAATCCACACAATACAATCATCATATCCTATTCAATGTGTAGAACTATCTTCTTTTTAATCGGCTTAGTTTTATTTGTAAAATTTTAACAAAGTACACTTACGTTAGCGATTTTGACACAACAATAATTTCACAATCATTCCTTTCTGTGACAGATAGAGTTCGCGGGTAGTCAGGCAATTTCTGGGAGTATCTGTCGTAGCCCACGCGATCTGGAATCATTTAAAATGTGTAAAAATTGATCGTTAACTTTTATCACAACCTAATAAACATCCCCACATTGTCTATTAACCTCTGCAATACTGGAATTCATTTACATTAAAATCATTTTCTAATTCATCATCATCATCATCATCATCATCATCATCAGCCCATTTAAGTCCCCACTGCTGGGGCACGGGCCTCCCTCAATCACATGAGGGGTAATTGACATACTCACCACGCTTGGCAGACGGGTTGACGAGGGTTTTGATATAAGCAGAGTTTTCCTTCTCTGGGTGCTGATGATCATGCCAGCAGCTTTACCTTAGTCGCCTTTTACGACACCTCGGTAAGTGTGAAGACATTTTCTAATTAATTTGCTTTTAATAATAAATAATTTATGTCTCAAATTATTTCGTCTGACTTAATTCAATATTTAAATTGTCAAACAATTCAAGTTATAAGTACAGTATGAATATGGATTTATTTTTTACATACAACATTGTTGGCAAAGAAGCATGCAACTCGCCTGATTCTATGCAACTGCTTCAATCTATAGCTGGTTGCAAATGCAAAGGACTTGCACTTCAGTGTTGCATACATTTTTAGCACATACAAGATTAGCACTCTTTTTCTGAAGAACCTCAAAGTGTACAGTTTGTTAAACATTCAAATTCTGTTACCTTAATTACTGGCTCTTTCTTACCTCTTCCAATCGGTGAACGGTCTCTACCCGGGAAACCTGGTGCGCCGCGGCCTCTACCACGACCGCGCATGCGGGGCCCACGGCCTCGGCCACCCCCGCGCCCCTCGTGCCAGCCCTGGTATCCTTCATCATACTCCTCATCTCTGTAACCTGTAAAATAATACAGGTAACTACACAATATGTCAAGTGACTTCCTCACTTATTGTAAATGTGGCCAGAGACAGGATACGTTTTCCATAAAACGCTTACTTAAAACCAGAACAATGCAGACACTTTGACACGAAAGACATGATGAGAATGATAAGAAAAATCTTTTGTGAGTGTGATTGCAAGGGATAGGAGAGGTGCAAATGATCCGATCGACATGCAGTATGAAAATAGCATCTAAGAGATATGACAAGGAAAGATTTACTTATTATATGAAAACAGAAAGGTCATCATGATTGATATGATACAAACCAAACCAGCTTAGCTTGAGGCTTGCAAATCAATATAAATTGTAAGGTTTCAATAACAATGGACCGAAAGAGAGTCTAAGTGCGGAAAAGGGAGTCCACATTACAAGGTTTCAATACAATGCCCACAGGTCTCTGATGTGGTTAGATAAAAATAAATTAAAAACCCCTGACAAAAATTTTAAATGTCCAAAAGTAAATTGAAACTGCTGTTGACTATCCTATGTATGGACACTTTTGGTTACATATTGTCATGTGGGGGGCCATCGGTAAGTTTTATTATTTGAAAGTAATGGGGTGAGCCTTGCGTCTCATAGCCACTGTGACCTATAGTTGATCTATTGTGGCAACCCCAGAACCTATTACAGCACCTCATGTAGCTCCAGCTCCAGGATAAACCCGAGAATGGAGCTGGTGGGGGAACTTTTCATCTCATGTGCCGAGATCATGTTTAGCTTCAGGTTCCGGCTTCTGTAGTGGTGCAGCGCTATGCACACGCCGAGGACCTGGATAATCGTTTCCTCGTCCTCGCGACAGAACCTGCAAATTTTGGTATCTGAAAGGCCTATGTTGTTCAGGTGCCTGTTTAAATTGAAGTGCCCCGTGAGGGTCCGAGTGAGTGCCCTAACATGTCCTCTACTCAGTTTTATTATTTCAGTAAGTAGGATGATGTAATAAGGAAACATTGATGAAAAATTAGATACTTATCTCACAACTCAAACATCTAGGCCGTGCGGACATGGATCATGTAAATTTTTCATGTGTGCATTCAACTTTTAAGATATTATCTTGTCAAAAAAAACGAATAGTTAGTGTACACAATATTGGTAAGATATAATATACTAATATTATTTCCTTACCCTGATCTCTGTCTCCTATATAATTTCCGAAATTGTCATAATGATCATCACCAGCATCATCGTTGACTGTAGGTATGTTATCAGAGAGTGCTACCGCTGGGGGCACATCCGGCTGCACAGTAACCACTTCAGTTTCTCTTCTGTTATTGAATCTGTAATATAATCAAAATGTGCTTTGATTAAAGTTCTAAATAACATTTATAATAAAAAACTTTTTTAGTAACAGTGGTAGGTGTAAGAGAAGACCAGTGTCTTGATGTAACTGGCCACTCAAAGGCAATCTTTTAAATGGCCAGTTACATCTATACATTACATTAATGTATTTTGAGTGCATTGGCATGATCTATCCATCAAAATTATTAGCAAATTTACATTAAATCAAGGACAAAATATTACAAAATAAATTAATGATAAAAAGCCTCTCTTCTTTTAAGGTTGCAAAGATCTCCTAGCTATTGTATTAACATTGCAAAAGCTGTATTAACACTACTTAAAGAAAGTTAGTTTGTACTGGTTAAAATAAAAGTGAATTGATTTGAATCTTCCATGTACTTTAAATAATATTTAAATTTCAGTAACATACTTATCAACATTAGTCTGTGCCGTTCTCACACTGAGAGTTTTCCCTTGGAAGATACTGCCATCTGCCTTTGATATAGCATCCTGAGCTTGGGCTTCCGTTTCAAATTGCACAAACCCAAAGTTCCTGTTTATGACCACACCATTGATCTGCCCAAACTGAACGAAGTGCTCATACAACTCATCAACTGTAGCACTTTCAGCCAGGCCACCCACATATATTCGGAGGTGAGATGTGGCCCTATTTTTCATAGCCTGTCTATCCAGTGTCAATTTATCTGAAAGAAATCGTAATATTAACAAGTTATATCGTCTCTATCAACAAAAATATGAAGCTCTATATACTCTCCTCAATTATGAATTGATATCAAGTCAAATGCTCAGCTTACCTCTCACGCTTTATTATACTTTAAGGCCGGTTAAAGGCAATGATTAAAAAGATTCTCACCAATTCAAGACTGAAATACTTTGTGAATTGGGTTCAAAATAGCAACGAGCTGGAATCATTTTATTGTAATTATTTCAAGTCTTAGTAGTCTTTGAAACTAGTCAGAGTGAACAAGAAAACACTGAATTTCTGCTAGAATACATATGTTCCTAATATTGTCCTATATAAAACGCGTAATTTAACAAAATGTTGCGTATATTATCAGTTCGTAAACACGCGGCCTAAGATGATGTTTCGATTAGTATTTCAATTTAGTGTTAGTAAGAAAATGTAACTAACCTGCCATTGTTGAAAATTATGAAAACAATATGAAACTATCAATATTTGCTCTTCAAAAACTTTTATGCATACATAAAGCCGAAGCCGAATGCTTGCGAATATTGATGATTTTTAGATGAAATGTCAGACGACGATGTCCACAGATCAAGAAAAAAAAACGATGTCATGTCGAATGATGTCAAAATGACAAATGAATGAAAAAAGTTTAGTGTTGTACTTATTTCTCGATTATGATTGTTTCTGGCGAAGACGCAGTCAGTCTGCGAATCACTCGTGAACGTGAAGCCGTGAACGCGAGGCAAAGCTGCGTGAGTGAGGGTACTGGAGGCCCAATTTGGGGAATAGGGGGGTTTAAAGGTTGGCAGCGCACTTGTGACACCACTGGTGTCGCAGGTGTCCATGGGCGGCGGCAATGGACAACATTTCATATTTTTAACATGTCCATTTTGTTTTTTTATATGAAAATAGACATAAAAAGAACAGACCCATATTTTTTCTTTTTTCAAAATTTGTCCATTTTCATGCATGAAATAATTATTGAAATTCTTTTTATTCTAAATAGACGTCTTTCTTTTATATAGTCTTTTTTTTGACAGTTACATGTCATGGGTTTGGCATTTCGTAAATTTAAAACTATAATGTGCTAAGCAAAGAAATATTTAACATTCTGCCGTCCGATGACGTCATCTTACGTTTTTTAGTTTTTAATTTTTTTCTCAGTAAATAAGCAATATAAAAAATGAATAAATATATATTCGAGCAGCGGAAAGGTAAACAAAGAATTGGTATTTTTGTTTCAGAGCTTAGCAATTTTGAAATGTTGTCCATTGCTTACCATCTGGTGATCCGTCTGTTCGTCTGCCTACCTATTACATAAATAAATTAAAAAATCACTAGTGTCAATTTTCGGAAGCTGTCTAAGAACGACAAATTCAAAGTTTTCCATACAACTTTACAGGAGTGGTTAATATTTTCTTTATTTTTGGGTTAATTGTTGTTCGGTCACAATAATGTTATTGAGAGTAAAATAGCGATAATATCTGGAATAATAACTTTTAATAAACTAAATTTCCAGCTACGTATATGACATGACAATCGTGACAACTTCAAAGATATAAAATGTCAAAGTCTATCACATTCACCCCGCCGTCTTTTAAAGCTAGACATAATCGGCAAAGCGAACAGGCTCGCGCCTAACGCGCGTCGGGCGGCGAGCGCTGGCGTCGCTCTCGTTATTAGAGGCCTGATCTCCAATTTGACTAGGCGATTCCTCCGAAGAAATTTCTTCGGGTGCAGTCTCTACATTTTCTTCTGCCACTGCCTCGTCTATCATATCATCTTCATCCTCTTCCGGTGCAGGGAACGGGGCGAGATGCCTATTTGAGACGGTCGCCCTCCTTCCGTCTGCGTACCGTACAAGAGAGTAGGCCGGGTTTCCTTGAATAAGGTCAGCTTGTTCTACGTACGGGTCGTACTTAGACGCTCTCACATGCTTCTGGACCAACACTGGACCGGGAGACATCAACCAAGTCGGAACTGATTCTCCGCTGACTGACCGGCGCGGATGCTTGAATATTCGCTCATGGGGCGTTTCGTTAGTGGACGTGCAAAGGAGAGAGCGTATACTATGTAAGGCAACGCCTATCACTTTCTCCCATTCATCGATTCCAAAGTTATGAGATTTAAGCCGTAGTTGTATCGCGCGCCACAGTGTGCCGTTTAATCTTTCCACTTGTCCGTTACCTTGCGGGTTGTAGGGTGTAGTCCTACTGGTAGCTACGCCGACACTGACTAGATACCTTCGCAGTTCTTCGGACATAAAGGCAGTACCTCTGTCTGAGTGAATGTATAGTGGAAAGCCAAAGGTATGGAATAAGTCCTTCAAGCATTGCACAACGGTAGCAGCACTTAAGTCTTTGCAGGGATAAGCGAATGGGAATCTCGAGTACTCGTCTATTATAGTCAATACATACTTGTTGGACGTTTTTGAGGGTAAGGGGCCTTTAAAGTCAATGTTTAGTCTTTCAAATGGGGCCATGGCTTTGATTAGGACCCCTTGTGCTCGTATAAAGCGTGGTTTGATTTCAGCACAAACTCGGCAAGACGCTGTCATTTTCTTAATCTCATCTAAAGAATAAGGAAGATTCTTAGAACGAATCCAATGAGCCATTCTCGCGACTCCGGGATGGCAAAGGTTATTGTGCAACTCGTAGAGCTTACTTGTGTTCAGGAAAAGGCAGACTCTGGACAGCGCGTCCGCTACAGTGTTTTCCTTCCCTGGACGATAGATGATATCGTATCTGTACGAAGAAAGTTCGAGTCTCCATCTTTCTATTTTCTCGTTTTTCACTTTGCTGCTTTGTTGCTGATTAAACATGAAAGCTACCGACTTTTGATCAGTAATAAGTAAAAAGTTTTTGCCAAGTAAGTAATGCCTCCATTTTCTTAAAGCTTCGACTATAGCTGCAGCTTCTTTCTCAATGGAAGAGTGGCGGCGTTCAGAATCAGACAGGGATCTAGAAAAAAATGCAACTGGCCGTTCATTCTGTGACAGGATAGCCGCGATCGCAGAATCAGACGCGTCAGTTTCAACGGTGAATATTTCATTTTCTTTAATTGCTATAAGCGAAGCTTCAGAAATATCACGCTTTAAAATATCAAAACATTTTCTAGCTTCCTCATTCAAAGGAAGCTTTGAAGAAACTAGGGGCTTGATTTTTTTTGAAAAGTCCCGGATCCACTTCGAGTAGTGGGCTAACATACCGAGAGCTCTTTTTAATGATGGTTGGTCCTCCGGTATGGGCAATCGCAGTAGCGGCTCTAGGCGACTTTTGTCAGGTTTGATCTGGTGGTTGTGGATAGTGTAACCCAATAGGTTTATGGTCTCCGACGCGAAGACACATTTTTGTTTATTCAGCGTAAGTTTGAATTTTTCCACCGCTTTCATGAATTTGTCTAAGTTTTCGTCATGCTCTATCCTGTCTTTACCGCAGACCGTAACATCATCCAGGTAAGCGAATGTTCCTTTCAGCTTTTCGGAATTGATAATGTACTGTAGTGTCCTTTGAAATGCCGCTACTCCGTTAGTTACCCCGAACGGAATTCTGGTGAACTCGTACAAATTGCCGCAGGCTTCAAAAGCCGTGTATTTACTATCCTTTTCAGGAATCGGCACCTGGTGATAAGCTGATTTGAGGTCGATTTGGCTAAAAATTTTGTATTTAGAAACATTGGATATTATGGTTTCTATGTTCGGTAATGGGAATGCATCAAGTTCTGTGTATCTATTTATCGTTTGGGAGTAGTCTATCACCATCCTTTTCCTATGAGTGGTACCTCCTGTAATGAGCACTTGAGCGCGCCAAGGCGACGTGCTCGGCCGTATTACTCCGTCTTCTAAGAGAGAGTGAACCTCATCTCGGATAAGGCGCTCATCTTCTTGGGAGTGTCTCCTGGATTTGATTTGAATGGGTTTAGTTTCCGGAGAAAGGTTTGTGAATAGCAACGCAGGAGGGACCGAAGCTTCCATAACACAGATTTGTAGAGCCTCCTGCGGCCCTCCGAATTTTAGTTCTAAAGACTTGTGGTTCCTCAGTAAGTCATGGCCAATTATGAGATCGGCGCATAAGCGTAGTACGACAAGTAAGGGAACGCTTTTGTATATGTGGTTGTTTAGTTTGATACATGCAAAGCATACTCCTTCAACAAATGACACGTGGTTGAGCGACGCTAGCGTTATAGCTTTCTTGCAGGGCTTTCGTGTTAGTCCCATATCTTCAGAGAGTTTCTTGTTTATAAAGCTTACTGAACTGCCGGTGTCTATTAAGGCGTCAGCACGCAAATCATTGATGAAAACGGGGGTTATTGCCTTTCCGAGGCCAATAGGCGATGCCGCAGCGATACAGGAAGAATAGACGGACCCCTCTCTGGGATTGTCATAAGTATTTTCGACATTCAATGCATTAGCAGTTCCTGCACTTCTACAGACACTTGCAAAGTGACCTCTTTTTGAGCATTTTTGACAGACCGCGTTAAAAGCGGGGCATTTCACCCTTTGATGTATATTTCGGCTACCACAGAAGAAACAACGTCTTTGGGGCGTGGTACGCGAGGTAGTAGCTGCTAGGTGAGCGTTGCTTGAGTTTGTGTCAACGGCCAACGGAACTGGTGGAGTCGGAGATAGCGCTGCATTTAAGTTAATAGAGTTGGAGTATAATAATGAGTTTCTCTCTGCAGTTTCTAATGAGACCGCTTGATTCAAGGCATCATCCAAAGTTAGTTTGTAATGCTCCAATAGTCTTTGACGAATCTTTGGGCACGCGAGACCAGCAATAAAGGCGTCGCGAGTGTACTCACTTTTATTTTCAGCCGCAGTAACCGCTTTAAAGTTACAATCATGCGCTAGTTGCTTTAGATTTCTTAAGTAGTCGAGTATTGACTCTCCTGGTTGCTGCTTCCGGGTGGCTAAGATATGCCGAGCGTGAATCTCATTGCTCGGTTTGGAGTAAGTTAAGTTCAGAAGTTCCATAGCCGATTGGTAGTCATCGCAGTCCCGAATGATAGCATAGACATTAGACGATAAATGATTTACGAGAATGCTCCTCTTTAAGTTGGGTTCAACTTCACCTTCGATCTCCGTGTTTAGAAAGTTGTTGAAAGTGTTTAGCCAGTGCTCCCACTTTATGTCAGCTGCAGGGGCTCCGGGATCGATATCGAATCGGTCGGGCCGCAAATAACGAGAAAATTTTGCGCCGCCATTTTCTTTCTTCTTCACGTGTATTTTCGTAGTCATTTTATTTACGGAAAAACATTCGATACAATTTAGTTTATTAAATTGAGAGTAAAATAGCGATAATATCTGGAATAATAACTTTTAATAAACTAAATTTCCAGCTACGTATATGACATGACAATCGTGACAACTTCAAAGATATAAAATGTCAAAGTCTATCACAGTTATCAATAATACATAATAATAAAAGCATTGCGTTCTGGTGAGGAAATATTAAAGAGTGAAACAGGAAAATATTTAGTAATCACAAGAGTTTCATTTGATGAAAATCATATTTTGTTATTTTTATTGTCTAGTTAATGTTTATTTCGAGATATTTCATTCTAGGATAGTTAACGAGTATGGAATTATATAATTATGGCACGATTTTCAATTAAAAAAACCGAATGCTATGGTCCTTAATAATTTATTGATTGTATTACAATTTTATTAACTGTTTGGAAAATAGTTTGTAGCCTGAAAATTATGAGAAAAAACTCATTTCTAGTGAAATTGGCTTGATATTCTTATAGCAATCTTCCTTATAAATGTTTAACTTCATAATTTTGTCTTTTGGGAACTTATTCACGAAGCTACGTACCTATTACATTGAGGAACACAACAATATTTTGTATTTCTTCCTTATTAATAGCCGGTTTATATCATAATCGTGAACATTAATAAATCAAAACTTTTAACCAAACATTACTTCAAAATCTATAGCAGTGTCGTTCTTAGAGAGCTTCCAATTATCGCCGCTAGGAGAGCGCGCATAATCTTGGTTCTCCTCCACACCGCTTGGCAAGTTAGCTGATCATAGACAAAAAAACAGAATCCATAAAAAAAACATATACTGTCGGAATCTGTGACATATGATGGATGACTTTGACGTATATCAAATAAAATTGACATTTCATAAAAATCTCGATCGCTTCTTCGTAAGAACAGGGTTTTGAGGTTATAAGAATGTTCGTGTTAATTAAAAAATGTATAATGCTTTAAACTTACGTAACTAGTGATTAATGAAATTTGGAAAAAAGCTTATGTGCTTTTATTTATTTAGAATTCTGTTAGAATTTGCGGCCGTGCAAATGTAAGTCAAATTTTAGCACTGACTATCTACTTATTATACGTTTCAAACTTTAATTTTAATTTCAACGTGGGTTTCGAGTTAATATCACTTAGAGCTAATTTCTTATAAAAAAACCCTTTCCTTTATTGATTCTTTTACCATAATAACTTATATATGACCACTAGATAGAATATCTATGATGATAGATAATGATATAATATCTATAATCTGATCTGGCTTTATCGCAACTGCAATAACCCAACACACTTATTACATAAATGGTTACTTGAAAAAAATACCCATTAGTTGAATAGTTACATTGAAAAACATATTTATAGCAGTTCACTTCTTTACTTACTCCGCTGGCTCAGTGACCCAAATAGAGTCTTGGACTCCGAAACAAGATATCACCACTTCGGTCAATCTTGCACTACTTCTTGCCAGTTATGGACCTGGAACTCATGCAGATCAGTCTCAACAACGTTCTTCTAGCGATTCCTATGTAGCTTATAGCAGTTCAGATAAATTTAAAAAATGAAAAACAAGTTTAAGAACCAGTTGTTCTTTTATTCAATACCTACTGACTTAGAAGACGAGAATTAAACATTCCACCCTTTAGTGCAGTACATCAAATACTATAGGTATTTAAAATATGTGACGGAATGCTACTAATTTAATATTTATATTATATAGCTATATTATCTTATTTATAAAATTAAGTACCTAACTGGTAAAAAATATGTAGTCAATTGTGTCTAGCAAACATTGCAGTAAAACAGTATTTAAATATTTTATTAATACAATCCATTTGTTCTAGGTTAACACTGATTGCCTATAATGCCTATGAGAAGGGTATTCTCAAAAGCATATAGAAGTTATAAACATGCTATGGATGATGCATTTAATAGAAAAAATCTGTTTTACACCAATGTATTGCTATCAATAGGGATATCAACTCTTGGAGACCTCTTGGAACAGGGCTATGAGCTCCATACCAGGCAGATTGATAAGGTTGACATGAGCCGGACAGCGCACATGGGGTTCTCAGGGTGCACTGTAGGCATCATCTGTCATCACTGGTACAGAGTGCTTGATCATGTTATTCTTGGGAGAACTTTAGGCATGGTGATCAAGAAACTATTCCTAGACATGTTTGTCTGCTCCCCTATTATTATTATGTCTTTTTTTGCAACTGTCGCAATATTTGAAGAACATCCTTTAGAGAATTTTACTGATGAAGTTAGAGACAAGTTTTGGACTTTGTATAAAGCTGAATGGGTGGTGTGGCCTCCTGCACAGCTTATAAACTTTTACTTCTTGCCAACAAGATATAGAGTAGTTTATGATAACTCTATCTCCCTTGGGTATGATATTTATACTTCTCAGGTGAAACATAGAAAGCCTGTGACGAATGATGGAGATGAGCCAATTCCAACAGAAAGTGAAGAGAGTGATAATGATAAACACTGCTTTAAAAAATCTGTGAGAAAACATGAGTAGCTTATATGCTATGCTACTCACCTTCTGATTTAAACATGGTGCTTTTAAATATTGAAATAAATTAAATATTTTTACCTGTTGAGTGTTTCTGTTTTTGTAAATTGAGTTATAAATAATTGACTAGAAAGCTTACGCGAGACAAATTAATAAAAGATGAATTTCAGTTTTCTTAAGATGTATGTGTATTTTGTACAGATATTTTTAGTGTCTCGTACAAAGGAAAGAATTTAATGTGTAAATAATATCAATAAATAAAATTATCATTAATTCTGTAGCTAATTGCCTTTTACATTTTATGTTTTTTTTTGTTTCAGATAGAATACAATGCAGTCACTAGGATATACTTGGAGGAAATTGGCAACAAATATTCAGAATGGCCCTTTATCTAAATTGAGGAAAATAGTAAGAGTTGCCTTCAGTGACAAATATTTACTGTATACAAATGTTTCCATTTCAATAACTTTATCTGGTGTTGGTGATAGTTTAGAACAATCGTATGAGTTGTACAAAAAAGAACAAGAAAGATATGACATAAAAAGGACTATGCATATGGCATTTTCTGGTGCAGCTGTGGGTGTTTTATGCCATCAATGGTACAAAATTTTGGATAAATTTATTATTGGGAAGACTGTAGACATGGTTGTTAAAAAATTGCTACTTGACCAATTAATATTTTCTCCAATAATGATTATAACTTTTTTCGGAAGTTTAGCCATTCTGGAAGATAATCCTATGGAAAATTTCAAAGAAGAAGTGAGAGATAAGTTTGTAACTCTGTATCGTGCAGAATGGATGGTATGGCCTCCAGCACAAGTTATTAATTTTTACTTCTTACCCTACTAGGTTTAGAGTATTATATGATAATACAATATCATTAGGGTATGACATTTATACATCACAAGTTAAACATGGCAAGACATTAAAAACTGTTACTAAGGAATCATTGAGTGGAGCTGTGAAAGAATCAAAAAATAGTAACAAATCATGATGAAGGCCTCATTTATAGTCAAATTATGACAATATAAATAAAATAGATAGCTCATAGTTATTGAATTACATACTAGTACTTAGTTCAATAATAATAAAGTTGGAAAGTGATGCAGAAGGGAGGTCATGACCCTCAGCGCTGAGGAATATGACGGAAGGAGGAAGACTTAGTTAAATAAGTAAGCATCCAGAAGGAGTACTAAATTAATAAAAGGAAAAGTGCTGTGATAGTATTTATTATGTTAATTAATGTAAACAATAATTAATTGTTGACTTTATTATCTATTGAATACCTCAATCTGTATTGTTGTACAAAATAATATATACTGTTATTTTTATTTATATGTATTTGTTTTGGTTTGTTTCTTAAACAAAATTATTCCTATGATCTTTTAAGCTTAACTAACATGGTAGTTGGCTTGAAATATTGATGAGGCCAGTTGTTCAGTACCTACATCGATTTTCGTATTATTTTCTGTTGTTATTCCTTTCTGACAGGGTCGGCTTCAGGCATATCGGGACCCTAGGCACATACTCCCTTATTACAAATCGCGAATTAAGAATATTCCCGGAACAAAACTCGTGCCAGCCCCTTTTAACATTGCGTGTTGGAACGGGATGACATGACATGAGCTTTATTTAGTACGGTAATAACTTTAGATCGCGATGTGTAATAAGGTGGTTAGGGTTTAGTCCCTAGGCACTTGTCTGTACTTTCATATTTTTTTATCTAGCTTTTGTGCGTGAATCTTTTATACGAGTCAGGTTGTTATTATGCGGGGCGCCTATGGTAAATCCGGCCCTACTCTTTGCGGTCACCATTAAATCCGTTCGCCTAGCATTTTTGAACAGCTAGTGCGCTAATTCGGAAATATTGACCATCGGCCAATATCTGCGTCAAACATTACATAAAATTAAACCTATCACACACAATGATCGATTAGAAAAGTATTATTATGTACCTATATATTTGTAATTAACCTAGCTCGCCAACCCGTCTGCCAAGCGTGGTGAGTATGGCAATTACCCCTCAAGTGACTGAGGGAGGCCCGTGCCCCAGCAGTGGGGACTTAAATGGGCTGATGATGATGATGATGATTTGTAATTCCGCTGTTGGCTCTGATATCTGTAACACAGGTGCTTGAGCCATCTATCTCGGAGTTAGATCAATGTGTGATGTTGTGAAATATTGATTTATTTAATTTTTATTTACTATCCATATCTGCATTCGGACGTGCCAGATTGGATCTATCTTGTGTTGGACCAATAAAATTGATATGCGGTTCTTTAATAATTATAAATTAAAAAGAGTCTTAGATTTATTTAGGAGTCAAGAAAAATTCCTCATCAGGCGAATTTCCTCTTACTAGCCTTCAAATTATTTAGAACGCTGTTCACCACGGAGTTTTCAAAAATCCTTTCGGACCAGGACTCCGACCGCCTGTTTTGTACGTAATTTTGTATTCTACTCATTCTTGGTGTTCCTCTATGCGACCTGAACGATCTTCTATCTCTCATGCCCAATAGCGACGTCAGAATCTTGTCTAGAGCTTCTATGTCGGCTGCATTTGAATTTTTCGTTGGTGGTGTCATCGATGGCGGCGATGGTGCACCTATATTCAAACTTGATCTTTTAGAGACTGGAGTCCGAGGTTGAAGTCCGATTGTGCGTATTACCTTGAAAATAATGTGAAATATTAAATGAAGTACGCAGCAACTTGATTTAATTTGCAATCGGTGGTAAACAAAACTAAAACTTTTGTTACCTAACTTTGGTAAACATTTTCTGAATACCCTAAAAGCTGTTTGATAGATAGGGCCTACCTCGTCAGCATTGTGACTCTGGTAACTCATTCTCTTTACTTTTCTGTAAGTCTCATCGTCTATTGCTTCTTGAACGGCAGCCTCCAGTCTTTCTTTGACATCTTCATCAGTTTCCTGATTCAGTTCTTCTAATACCAATCTGTTAAAAGGAACATGGTTACTTTTATATATGTTAAAGTGGCAAAACGAGCCTGATCACATGACACCCGAAATTCCAGTAAGTCACAAGTGCGCTGCCAACGTTTTCATTTTTCTCTCGCGTTAGAACTTAACTAACAGTGAAACAGCGCAAAAAGTGCTGCTTTACGTCGGTTTTCTGTGAGGCCGTGGTATTACTTACTCCGGTTGAGCCGGACCATTCATGCCGAAGCGTGGCCCTCGCACGGTTAGATACATATAAGTATGATAGTAATATCTAAGTAGGTACATAATTCGACGACCCGTTTGGAACAGTGGTAGCGAACGCTGCCTCTGGTCCAAGGGTTGCGGGTTCGATCCCCGCACAGTACAAATATTTGTGTGTATGAACATGTCTGTTTGTATTGGTCTGGGTGTTTGTATGTATTATAAGTATGTATTTACAAAAGAAAAGTTATATGTATATATTTGTAATTCCGCTGTTGATTCTGATATCCGTAACACAGATGCTTGAGCTACCTATCTCGGAGTCAGATCAATGTATGTGATGTTGTGAAATATTTATTACCTACTATGATTTATTTATAAATACAGTTAGTAATATTTTTGCTTCTTCCTAGCGTTAATCTCGTACTAGGTCTATACTTAGGTACCTATGTAGCTACGATCACGCGTGATCAGGATTTGGTAAGTCTGGTGATTACGAGAGGAGATTGCAAGTCGTGTCGTACCTATATTTTTAGCTGTATTTTTAACCCCCGACACATAAACGACGGGGTGTAATAAGTTTGACGTGTATGTGTGTGTGTCTGTGTGTCTGTCTATGGCATCGTAGCTCCCGAACAAATGAACCGATTAAGATTTTGTTTTTTTTGTTTGAAAGATGAATACCTAAAGATGGCCGCCGTCACAAAGATTTGGATTTTATGTTTTAACACAACTCCCACAATATGGGTTTCATATAAAAGGGCTTGAGTAGCAGAATATAATTAATTGTGAAAAAGTTCAAATCCAAGATGGCCGCCGTCAGATAATGACGAATAACCTGTTTGTTGTTCCATCAAAGATCTTTAGTTGTGTCCGGGATTGTTTAAATTTTCAATTTAATTTTATATCTGTATTGAATATTGATCAATCCAGTTCAATTGTCTTTTATCCTACTATTGATTTAGACTACCACTTTTCGCTTACAAAATATGTTCTTGACTTACTGAGCTCGTTCGTCAGCTTCTCCTCTTTGCAGATTACTTTTATTAGCATCTCTCGCTACTTTTATGTCTTGTTCCCAAAATCTTCGAAGGTCTGGAGTAGAAGTGTAAGGCGCAGCTACTTCCTTTATCTTCAGGAATATTATGGCTGTTATGAATATGCAGATAACGTTGACTATTGTGAGGCAGCAACTTACTATCCCTGTAAATATACAGAAGTTATAGTCAGTAAAATATCAAAAAGATTTCATAGAAAACGAGTCCTTAAAAATAGAAGTTTCTTCAATAATGTTCCCTCACCATTTACAGCAAACTCGATGGGTAGATAATCATGGTACAATGGTACGTAACTGGAGTTTCCAAAGTAAGGCTCCCCTTTTATGTGTGGTATTTTAGTACCAGGATATAGCAGCCAAATGCAAGCTAACGCCCAATAAAGACCCTGAAATCGATGGATGTCTCAGTACCTATCATTGCTACTAAAAAAAAAATTGAAATAATAATTGGAGATAAAATTCGTACGCAATTCACCACTGGTGGTAACAAAGATGCTGAAATAGCAATGCCGATCAAAGGTCCCGCACTGCCTTGTAGTAGGGCTAAAGCCACTCCGGTACCCGATGTCAGTGCCCATAGAACACCCATCCAAAGCGCTCGGACGTTTCCACTAAAATCAAAAATATACATTAAGTAACTTTGCGTTTTCACAAAAAAAAAAAAGATTTTTCTTCATGGGTTTGTGCAGACAAAATTTTCATTATAATCTATGTATCGTCAATGAATGCATTAATAAATACCGTGACTTCATTTCTTCCGTTGGCCAATCTCCAAAGCCCCACGGCATCGCAGTTGTTCCCAAGATCAAGCCAAAGATAAATCCAAACAATAGTGAAAGCAGCATTCCCAAGATCAGACTCTCGAAGCCACTCCTGACCAGACTTCTGTCGGAGATGATGGTCCCGAAAGTGATGGACATGACTGGACCCATTAGCGGGGATACTAACATGGCTGCCACGATGTTTGAAGCGTTATTTTCCACAAGTCCGAGAGCTGCTAATGAACTGCGTAAAAGAATAACTAAGTATGTACAAAGGAATGTCTAATAGAATCCATCTCATAAAAATATGAAGTACCTATCATACTTAAAAATAAAACTAAATACTCCAAAACTGTGATGCGTTTCGCGATTCCATTCCAAAAGTACTTTATGGATTGCGAAGTATTGCTTCCTAAATTTTACGCGTCAAGCGTGCTTTAGCACACCAAACTGTTACCTATTGAGAGAATAAAAGTTACCTACAGTTCCCAATTCTTATATATACTTAATAAATTCCTATGGAAAACGGGTAAGAGGAAAATATTAAAAGGTAAGGGCTTAGTATCTAGGTTAGATATGGATTCTAGTAGGTATGACTAGATCCAGCGTCCTTGGATAAAGTAGGGAAATTCTAAATGTAGGTAATATCGATATAAAATCTTCCCAAATAAATGCATTTGATTGTATTCTTTAAAAGTGCTGTACTCACTCGGCTGTGATGATCAGAGTGAGATAGTCGAAAGACAGTTCGCCTCCTCCTCGAACTCCGTCTACCACTTGCTTCACCGTCAGCTTAGATCGGATGGACTCGACAAAACTCCTCCAACGTTTAGCGTCTTCTGTCTTACGCCTGTGAATGGTGTAGTCACTTAAATAGGAAAATATCATATTTGCTTCAGTTAGAACTTTGACAAAGTTTTGATAATGGTCATTACTTACAATAGCGTTTCTTCGTCAAGTTCTTCATATTCTAAAGCAGAGTGCACCACGTTACATGGTAGTACACTGTAAAAGATTAGGCACCTCTATTAAAGTTGTTCTGAATAGTATAAAGTACCTACATCTATGATGACAATATAATTATAAATATATATTTTTTAAGAGATTTATTTTCAGTAAATCCCTTTCGTAGCAAATAGCGTTGATAGTGAATCGACTTATTCACAGTATTCGATCAAGTATACCTACGATATAGACTACGAGGAGGCACATCTAATATTTATATCAGATCTTCAAGTGCCTACCTGACGATAGATTTGCACCTCACTCCTATTCCCAGCTGGGTGAGGCAGTGAAGCATGGTCTCACACTTGTCGCCCGTCGGTAGAGGAAAGATGACTTCAAAATAGTTACCAGCTTTATCGCTCATCCACACCACGTGGTCAACGTGAAGTTTATTTAGGAGTTCCTGCAATATCTGCAAAAAATGGCAGTTTTTGTCCAAGTCGTTTAGAGATTGCACCTGTTGGACACAATCCAGATTATGTTGGCAGCATTCAAGCAATTAATTGTAGCACCACGTGCATGAGAATCTCACGTGGTTTATAAATTTTAACTACACAAATAGTTAATTAAGTATAGTCACTTATATATCTTTTAAATAGAGAAATTGATACAAAATAACCTTTTATAATACTAGAAACCTGCAATCCTTCAAGAAAAGAGCGTATTCCTTTTCTAAAATCCGGCAGCGCATTGGTTCCTCTGATTTTTCAGGTACCCATGGGCGGCAGTAATCACTTGCCTACCGTCAGGTGATCCATCTGCTCGTCTGCCACCTATCTCATAAAAAATTAAAATCTGAACTTTCACAAGTTTTCATTGAGCGATTTATAGATAGTTACTATGTTAGGTTACTTTTTTGATTCACATGTAAATTATGGTGTAGGTACTTACACTTTCCATTGTAAAGTAATCATCGTCTTCGTACAATATTTTCTAAAGAAGGATTAAAAGCATCATTGTAATACTGCTGAGTCAAATGTATCGGAATGCTTTTAGATTTCTTACTTACGCAACTCCACTTCTAACTTACACGGTTTGTATCCAACTTCGTCTATAGACACCATCTCCTTTGGCTTACCAAACTTTAAAATATGTTCGAAGTTGCTTGTAGGTATGCAAATCACAAAAACTACGCCTGAAGGCATTTTGGTCTGGGATGTAGTGTCAAAGGGATTAGAATAGCTACTGAGAGCATTTCAATAGCAAGAGCAGTTGTTTGTTTATTAGTACTACCAATTAGAACTAGAATAGAGGGTGATAAATGAGCGACATTTTCCAATACAATATTTTCGCATTGCTCTCCTTTATGTTGTATAGGGTTTAACAAGTTTTAAGAGGTCTCCTTCATTTTCTTTCTTAGCCTACTCAACTTTTATTTTCATAGTTTAGTTCAAGTTCAACCGTCATCAAAGTGTGTTCGTCTGTCTGTCTATCTTTCACGGCAAAACAAAGCGACGGATTGACGTATTTTTTAAGTAGAGATAGTCGAAGGTATGGAGAATGACATATTATATTGTTTTGACCTAATTCTAGTAGGACATATCTCATTTTATAACGATGGGCTCCGGGGCCCAATTCTCGGGCTCGTGACATTTATCATCATGCGAATATGTATCACTAAAACATAGTTTTTTTGAATGGATTTCATGTGACATCCGCCATGTTTTTAGGGTTCCGTACCTCAAAAGGAAAAAACGGAACCCTTATAGGATCACTTTGTTGTCCGTCCGTCCGTCCGTCTGTCAAGACCCTTTTTCTCAGGAACGCGTGGAGGTATGAAGCTGAAATTTATATCAATTACTCAGGTCTACTGTCCCTTGAAGCTGTGAAAAAATCAAACTTCTAAGCCAACGCAATCAAAAGATACAGCCGATTATATCGATATTTTCATCAAATTTTCGACACTCGCAAAGGAATCAAAACCTACAGGGTACTTCCCGTAAACTCAGAATCTTGAAATTTGGCATGAACCATTGTCATATAATGCAAATATAGGAAAAATTGCGAAAATCACATTTTTTTAGTTATATAAAATAATAAAAATATTTTAATAAAATGAAATTTACTACTTTATTTCTCACGAACGAATAAAGGTATCAAATTGAAATTTATACCAAATACCTAGGTCTACTGTCCCTTTAAGCTGTGAAAAAATCTAACAAAAGTTAACGCAATCAAAAGATACCGGCGGAACCCTCGGTGCGCGAGTCAGACTCGCACTTGGCCGGTTTTTTAATATCGAAAATCCCGAACATTGGGCTCCAGGAGCTCAATGTTAAACATTTTTTAACATTGGGCTTCTGGAGCCCAATTTTCGGGACTTTCGATACGTTCTATTAGAATTAGGTCGACTATAGGCTTCTTACTTTGTGGCAAACCAAATTTCACGTGAGTGAAGCTGCGACGACCGCTTGTTAAAAATAATTCTTAATCTACGTAATAGAACTTTATTATCTTTGCTAATTGGGTAAGACGTAGATATCATTTGCAATTACATAATTTATTCTAATCTACCCACGTACTTTGAGGTCCTTGTCCGTAATCCTAATAACAGATCTTGGAAAAAGAATAAGAACTAATATTGCTTTCATATAGCTAAGGAAGGTAGGTAAGATATATTCCCACTTAACACCTACAAGTCATAACAAGCCGTTAATTAAAGGTGTAGTTAGGCCCTTTAGTTCGTAAACAAGGTCATATCTCTTTTTTACTTTGGGGGTTACCTTCATTATTGCAACCACCTGTATTTAATTGTTGGGTATAAATGAAACGAAGTTATCGTTACACGAATTTATTGCATTCTTCATATCTTTGGGTAAACTAGCAAAAGTGAAAAATAGATAAGAAATAAATACTCAAAAATATTACAGAAAAACAATTGTTCTTGCTAAATATGATTTCGACTGTTTTCCACAAGGAGCAGACTTATACCTTTTGTAAAGGTGTCATAGGTCACAAGGAATTCTTGCATTTAAATCTCAAGATAAATAAAAATAATGTTTTAAAAGATCTAAAAATCATGTGAAGTTAGGTAAAGGTAAAAAGATGCTTCAGGAAAATCCATGTTCCAACAGTAGCCAAATTACTTAGGAAACTGCGGAACCCTAAATTGCGCGTGACCCGTTGCTAGTCTTTGGATAAGTAGTTAAGATTAATATGCCATGATTGATTTGGATTCATTCCTTCTTATAAAATTAATAAAGCAATATAAATTAATTATATTAGTAGTACAAAAACACTATCGCTAATTTACTAAACATGAAAAGATTTAGTTCCTAAAACTATGCCGTGCTTTTTGGCATCTACTGTTAAATTAAGCGAAGGTTCTAAAGTCGGATAGTGCGTTTTATCTGAATCGTTTATATTCTCAACTTTTCTATTTTCTTTGTCCCCTTCAAATCCTGTGTTGTAGAAACTGTAGTCATTGTGATGAAATGACCTTCGAATCGTTAATCGATTTGTTGTCAGTTGAGTTGATGCGTGGATTAATGCTAATTTTTTCATAGTTTTCTTTGCTATTCGGGATTTTGGTGTCAACTTCAAGTGAATCGATGTCCAGAGCAGTGAAGCTATCAGGATTCCTGAAAGTTAAATAATACTATTTTAATACACATTTGTGGGTAGATACAAAGTAAAACCTACGATATAATATTACACTGCAAGACTAAAAGTTTAGGATTCTATGTCGTGCTTTATGTGAAAATAATTTTGAATGTCGTCTATCTAATTAATACAAATACTTTATACGTTCCTAAGTACTTTATTGAGGTGAATATAATCAACCATTATGTGAGCATTTTAATCAAAATGACTCAAAACCAAATAACAGCCAGGCTTAAAAAAACTGTAGTTGCATTCACCATAATTTTCCGTGACTGCCTCGGTGGCGAAGCGGTTAGTGGGTCGCACTATAAAACGACGACTGCGCAAGAGGTCCTGGATTCGATCCCCGGGTCGGGCCAAAAATTTGTACCTAAGTTTTTGGTACGAAATTAGTGTCAACCCGGAGTCTGAAAGTTGGCGGTCTTGCACACCCGTGCCTCGGAAAGCACGTTAAGTCATTGGTCTTGCGCCCAATCCCTCTCCGGTTGTGTCACGCTGGTGTCCCATCGGAATATGAGGGTAAGGGAATAGAGAGTGCACTTGTGTTTGCGCACACACTTGAGCACTATGATATATCCTGCATACGTAGCTGATCGTTGAGACTAGCCGTCGTAGCCGTAATCGGTTAGGAGGATACTGATTTTCCGTTATGTTTTAGAACTACACTTACTTTGAGCTTTGAAGGCAGTAGTCCTCAATGTTCTGAGCTCTGAGCCTTCGATGCCCGGGACCAGGTCGTCTGTATGTCACCGTATCACTTTGCACAGGAGAAGGTTCCTGCGGTGGTTTTGGGTCTTCCAGAGTGCCTTTGGCATCGTTACACCAATTACTGCCATTAAAAAATCATCAATTATAGCAAAAATCAAATAGATTCACTGTAAGTTTTTTAAGTAACGGCCGATAGGTTGGTGTCCCAGCGCCCTATTAACTTCTGAAGGGTTTTACTAATCACAATGATAATCAAGCGGTTCAATAGTTTTGTTTTAAATTACCACCTGTAGATGTTCCAAACTGCAGAAGGATCTTGCTCGTGCCTTTTAGAAGCTCGGAGAAGATTCCTGTTCGCCCGCCACCAAGATATGTCCCTTCTCTCTAAAGGACATACTTCTTTGACCTGAAAAAAATAAATAAAACACAGATTTAACAATAGTACCTAATAAAACTGTGTGTGTAGTAAATGTGTGTGTAGTGATACTTGAAAATCCAAAATCCATTCAACAAAACGAAAAGTGGCAATGATGCCCAAATGATGTTGGGTTGGCAATCATAAGCCAGAGCGATACTTATTACGCCCTGTGGCTAGGGAGCGTTTAAGAATACTGCCTAGGTTTTTCCCGGCCTGTCGTAAGAGGCGACTAAACGGGCTTTCGGAGTACGTGAGCGTATCCACTGCTGCGGAGTGGCTCGCTCAGCATACGACTTCCGCTGGGGACGACATTACTGGGTGTCCTGGTAGGTCGTACAGCGTTGAATGGCTGTATTGCACCAGATAGGGGTGAGGCGGCGAGCGCGATTACCGGTACGGTCTAGTCCCGGCTGTGGGGTTTCCGACCGCGATTGCGCGGAGATGGACACCCCAGGGGCTTTTAGTAAGGGTTTGAGTCCCACACACCACCTTGTTCCCTACATGTAGCAAGGTGAAGGCCATGATGATTTCCCCTGGGAAAAAAGAGCGATACTTACTAATCCCAGCAGTGGGACTATGTGGCAGGATCTTCGCTATATTTGGTGGGTCAGAAATGCAAAAGATGTGTACGAGGGTAAGGCAGAGTCAATGGTACCCAGCACAGCGAGTTCTGTGACGGGATCCTCCCTGTATATGGTGACAACACCACGCTGGAAGCGAGTATCGTCATATATTGAAGTTTTACCTTATAAACGACTACGCCAGCGAGAAATATGCAGAGTATGTTGACGAGTGTAAGGCACAGCGACACGGTGCCCAACAGTGCGAGCTCTGTGGTCGGATCCTCGCTGTATCTCGATGATGTCACCACTCTTTTGAAGCGAGTCGCGTCGTCGGAGAAAATTAGGTGAACAAGGGCCATGGACCAAAGGAGCCCCTGAAATTGAAATAGTAATGTTATCACACCCATTTTTTGTAGGCAACTGAAATACTTATCCATAGTGTGTCTCATTACCTGTCGCTGTAGCCCGTGGTGGTCAATAATTTTGAGAAACTATTCGAGACGTGTACTCACCGCGGAGCTAATAGTATAAATGCACACGTATTTAAAAAAAATATCCAGAGGTGCATGCTCGGATTCGAACTATGACCCCCCTTCTTATGCACTGAGCTACCATCGCTCTGTAACAGTAGGTAAGTGAACATCTTTTACTGATCTTTGACCTATGATCACCAGTCAATGTGTTAAATTTTGAGTAGGTAGCTAATGGTTTGAGAAGAATGTGAACTTTTCAGCTATCTTGCCGGAGGGACTATTTCTAGGTAATTACTTCAGTTATTCAGAGATCACCAATCCGCATTTGGCAAGCGTGGTGATTAAGCCTAATCCCGTCATAGTTGCGATAACTTGAGTTCTATGATGGAGGCCTTTGTCCTGCAGTGGGACAGAAATGCTATCTTTTCTGATTTTATCTATCACGTTATTTCTCTTTTTGGTATATACTTCTACAGGTACCTTCGTAACGATCTTCTATTATATATGAGTAAGAAACTTACAGCATTCACCGCAGGCGGGAGCAAGGAAGCGGAGATGGCGACGCCTACCAACGATGCAGTATACTCGCTCAGCACGGCTAGCGCCACTCCTGCCCCACTCGGGATAGCCACCAGAACCCCCACCCAGAGAGACCGGATTTCGGACCTGATTAAAGCATAGTTAGTTTAAAATCTTGTCTAAAGTTAGTTTAAAACCAGACTGACCGGATGGCGCAATTGGTAGTGACCCTGCCTCTTGCGCCAAAGGTCGTGGGTTCGATCCCCACCCTGGACAAACATTCGTGCGATGAACACTTATATTTGTTCAGAGTCTGGGTGTAATATATGTATTTAAGTATATATTTGTGTTCCTCTGTTGTCTGATATCCGTAACACAAGTGCTTAAGCTACTTAGTACGGAATCTGGTCAACGTATGAGATGTTGTGAGAATTATTATTATTATTAAAATAAATGTCTGTTGGCGGACGTGTTTAAATTTCTGGACTGGGATGGACTTGGCATCAATATAAATGGCGAGTACATGACGCACCTTCGATTCGCAGATGATATCGTAGTCATGGCTGAGACCTTGGAAGACTTAGGCACAATGTTTGACGAGCTCAGTACAGTCTCCCAACAAGTGGGTCTGAAAATGAACATGGACGAGACGAAAATCATGTCGAATTCTCATGTCGTACTTACTCTTGTAAAGGTTGGAAGCTCTACACTGGAAGTTGTAGACGGGTACATCTACCTCGGTATAAAAGTCCAGCTTGGCAAGTCCAACTTCCAGAAAGAGGTCGATCGACGAATCCAACTCGGCTGGGCAGCGTTCGGGAAGCTACGCAGCATATTTTCGGCCCATCTACCGCAGTGTCTCAAGACGAAAGTCTTCAATGCGTGTGTGTTGCCAATGATGATGACATACGGAACCGAAACGTGGCCGCTTACAATGTGCCGATTAAGGAGGCTCAAAGTCACCCAGAGAGCAATGGAGAGGGCTATGCTCGGAGTCTCCAACACAAGATCACACAGGTACCTACATTGAACTGACTCCGAGATGGGTAGCTCAAGCACCGTGTTACGGATATCAGAACCAACAGCGGAATTACAAATCCCCTTGATACTTTTCTTTTGTAAATACATACCTACATTATAGTTATAATACATAGAAAACACCCAGACCAAATATTTGGACACTGCGGCACACTTATTGTAAATACGCATTACATTCGTCACCTTTGGCAAGTAAACAGCCTCGGTGGCGCAGTGGCTTGCGGGTCGCATACTGCGTTGGCATAATAGTCATGGCTTCGATTCGATTCGGGTCGGGCAATAATTAGTCGTTAGTTAGAACTTAGTAATAGTTTCATTTAAGAATTCTCAGTGTTCACCCGAATTCGGTGAAAGAATGGATTGGCTAGCTTGGAAACTCTTCGAGATAGGACAATTTGAAAATCACTTAAAATAAACTTGCCCAAAACGCTCCATACAAACAGCGACGCGAGGCGTGACGTCAGCCCTTACTAGTTTGTGCGCATCGCGAGATAGCTTTGTTCGATAGCTATATGAAAAAGTGCGTTTATGAAAATGGTTTCTTAACCAAAGTTGCTACAAATTGAATAAGATATCGATTGCTATATATATTTCGTAAATTTAAGACTTAAAATTTACTTGCCTATCTTTACCTTTGAGGGCTCATAACAAAAATAATACATAAGGTTTCAAGCTGAAATTTTGTACATAGCTCCTTTTGACCGTTATTTCTCAATGCTATTTAAAAATCTGCCAATCTGTGACCTAGTACACACGCCTATTGTACACTATTATTTGTCCTGCGTTGTTGGATGATCGTTGAGACTGGGATCCATAAGGAACAATGGACAACATTTCATATTTTTAACATGTCCATATTGTTTTTTTATATGAAAATAGTCATAAAATGAACAGACCCATATTTTTTATTTTTTCAAAATTTGGCCATTTTCATACATAAAATAATTATTGAAATTCTTTATATTTTAAATAGACGTAAGCGCCAAATGACGTCATCGGACGGCTGAATACAGCGATATTCCTTTGCATATCATTGTTTTAATAAAAAAAGGTACTACTGTCAAAGGTAAATAATACTAGTGTCAACGTCACTCATTCATTCAACGTTGACAAGTTGTTTTTTTTTGACAGTTGCATGTCATAAGTTTGGCATTTCGTAAATTTAAAACTATAATGTGCTAAGCAAAGTAATATTTTACATTCTGCCGTCCGATGACGTCATCTTACGTTTTTAAGATTTTAATTTTTTTCTCAGAAAATAAGCAATATAAAAAATAAATAAATATATATTCGAGCAGCGGAAAAGTAAATAGAGAATTGGTATTTTTTGTTTTATAGCTTAGCAATTTTGAAATGTCGTCCATTACTGTAAGTATTGCATGTACCCATGATCTTGTTGGTCTGGTTCCCCTGTTTAGGTATTAATCTACATTAGCTTGATTCACCAAGCCTACCTACTGGATTGACATTGCACGCAGTGACCTATTGGGTTAATTATTTAATTGAAGAGCACCCATGATCTTGGACGTCGCATCGAGGCAAAAATAGAACAGGAAACGGTAAGATTCATGGAAAAAAACTACGGCCAGTTAAATTGGAATAGTCCTCAAGTAGGTAGGTATATGAGTGGGTGGGACCCACTCGTTTACTTGGGTCTCTTCTACCTAAGTACTATTTACCTTCCTACCTACTAAGTACTATTTGACTGCCTCGGCGGTGCAGTGGCTAGTGGGTCGCACATTAAAGCGACGGCTGCGCAAGAGGTCCCGGGTTCGATCCCCGGGTCGGGTCAAAAATTTGTACCTATGTTTTCGGTAAGAATGAATGAATGAATGAATATATTTTTATTGCACTCAAAGTACAGTAAGAAAACTTAATACTAGGTATTACAGGATATGTACAACGAAGGCGGCCTTATTACTATGAGCAATCTCTTCCAGGCAACCTTTGGGTAAGGAGGTGTAGGGCAGAGAGGTAAGAATTTGTTAGTGTCAGCCCGGAGACTGGCAGTTGGCGGTCTTGTAGCCCCGTGCCTCGGAAATCACGTCCTGCTCCCAATCCATCTCCGGTTGTGTCACGCTGGTGTCCTATCGGAATGTGAGGGTGAAGGAATAGAGAGTGCACTTGTGTTTGCGCACACACTTGAGAATTATAATATATCCTGCGTACTTACGTGGCTAATCATTGAGACTGCCGCCGTAGTCGGTTAGAGGATATTATTATTTACCTACCGTGGATAATACTACTCCGTAGAAGTACCTACGTACCTTTCCTTTGACCGTTTATTTTATCGTATTAGGTACTTCGACTTTGTAGGTAGGTACAGGGAAATCATTAGGTAGGTAAGGTAAGCAGCCAAAGCGTTTACCTGGACATCATTTCACCAGTAGGCCAGTCGGCGATCCCGTAGCGCTCGTCAACCGCGCAGATGGTGAGCCCGAAGATGAAACCCACCACCAGGGCGAGGAACAGCCCCAGCATCTCATGCAGGAGGCCCATGTGCTGCAGAGACCGGTCTCGGACTGCTGTGCCTAGGGTGCCTGCCGTTATGGGACCCTGGAACGTCAATATATTTATAGACTATTATCTTATATCATATTTGAAATTAGACATACCCACGTTAAGTACCTAACATTTATTCGCACTTATCCAAATGACACTAAGTTTATCAAGAGTACCGAAACTACGTGTTGTGTACTGTTATTTATTTATACACGTTTTATGTTTAAATATTATGGAGTAGCTAGGTTCTTAGGTAATATCTACACTGACCTGCAAAGAAATCTAGCAAACGGTACAGAAAATGCTTACGGGTAATTTTATATCGTACTTACTTAGGTAGCTTACTCGTACGCATGTATAAGAATTTGGAAGGTAGATGAAGAAGTAGGTATTATTCATTCATTTAATATGAATCTAATGGCATCCATATCCGAAATTAAAGGGGATAAAATAATTATCCCCTTTATTTTCGGATTTCAATAAACGTTATAGTAGGTAAGTACATAGATACTTGTCGATGCTACAAAAAAATGGAATGATTTTTTTGCATCCCTTGTTTGGATAGAGCGCAAACCTATTTTTCAATTCGCATGATGAAGAAAGGTTACTTGTAATTAAAATTCACTACGAACATATAAGTACGAGATTTAAACAAACTTTGCAATGTAAATTACTTTTGAAGCGAAGATTTGATGTTTCAAAGAGGAGAAACTATTTTATTTGTTCGAGAAGCTTAGAGATATTTGTTAGATGAACTTGTCAAAAGAAAACTTCCTTACCTGTTAGAAATGTTGGGCGCGGATGCGGATGCTTTCCCTAAGATTGAAATGTTGAGAAAATCGGACGATAGTTTGATTGAGTTGAAGGAAGGATTGCTAATGCAGAACAAATAGGTACCCAGTCTTCTGACAAGTTTCGCTAAAGTTTCTTTTTTAATTAAAAATATTGGTAACTAATCTTTAAGATTGGGCGTATTACTGTTTAGTAAATACGAATTTGTGTCCGTTTGCTGAGAAGCCTGGACTCCAGGACCAATACTAAAATAATAGGAGTAATACGCCCAATCTTAAAGTACGGCTGTGAAGCCTGGACGCTTAAAGAAAAGACCAAGCACCTTGTGGCTGAACGAAAGATTTGGAGGAGGCTCGGCCACCTCAAGAGAATGAGAGAGGATCGTGCAGTAAAAAGAGGGTACCTGGGACGGTCCAAATGGTCGAAGGCCAGTTGGCCGTCCAAGGTACCGATGGAGAGACGAGGTCGAAAAGGATTTACGCAAGACTCACCGAGATGGAGGCTCTTATTATCGGAGGCAAAGGCTCACTTTGGGTCGCTGCGCCAACCTAGTTCCTTAGGTAAGTAGGTATCTAAGATTACCTACAAGAAGGCTATGCTAACTAGGTTAAGACCTAAGTTTATAGCGTAGCATTTTTGTGGATAGGTCTAGTCTGTATAGCGCTTTATCAGGTGTAGCTAGAGTAGGTATTAACGCCGAATTAGAATCCTACCAACTCACTAGGGCAGGAACAATCATCTCCTTAGGTGCTGTGGTTAATGATGTTAAACACTAAGTATATCTAACAATAGGTACCTTATATTGTGCCTTTCCGGCAGCCATTTTGCAAGTATAGATAAAAATCATTGGTGCAGAAAGGCGAAATTACGCCCGTGCCCCGTAGCACACCTTCACTGCGAGCCACATTTAGTAGACTTCCTGGGTATTTTGCTCTCTTGTCCGTAGCAGGAGAAGTGGGACACTATCGAAATTGTCTGTTCAGAATGGATCGTAATGTTGTCCTTCTCCACGTGGTTTCGCCCATCAGCGCTGGCGTAGAGATTTAGGAAATATCTAAGAAGAGTTATCTCAGCGTGGACGACTATCTAACCTTTTGATTAGATTCGCATCGGAATATGAGGGTAAGGGAAATGAGAAAGCACTTTGCGCCTACTATTGATGTCCTGCATACCTATACTCAGCTAAAGTTGAGGTTGGCTCTCGAAGTAATAGCAGAAAAGCATTATTTAAATTATTACCATCAGTGGTGAAATCAGCATGCTAGCAACCAGTATGACAGTGGACCCTTCCACTAAACCAATGGCAGCCACAAAAGCTGCAACCAGCAGGAGGAACAGCCAGTCGAAGGTGAGGGACGCCTCAGCACGGACCACGTTCAGGACCTGCGCTAGGTTGTTCCGAGCGCGGACTGAAGACGAGAACCGCGACCAGGCGGAGTCTTCACTGTAATAAAAATCATCATCACCATCCAGTCTATTTTTCCCGAAATATTTGTTAATAATACATTCTTACAACATCTCATACATTGATATGGTTCAGTACTATGTAGCTTGCCGTGTGGTCCCGGCAGAGTATAATAGGCTACCCTCACTCTTACCGGGGTGTCGTAAAAGGCAACTAAGGTAAAGCTGGTGGCATGATCATCAGCACCAAGAGAAGGAAAACTCTGCATTTATATCAAAACCCTCGCCAACCCGTCTGCCAAGCGTGGTGAGTATGGCATTTACCCCTCACGTGATTGAGGGAGGCCCGTGCCCCAGCAGTGGGGACTTAAATGGGCTGATGATGATGATGATGACTATGTAGCTAACTAAGCACTTGTCTTGCGAATATAGGACAACAGAGAACTTACAAATGTTATAGGTACTTGAATAGGTACATACTTAAATCTATCTACATACAGATACATAACACCCAGACACTGAAAACACAAGTGTTTAGGTACGACACGAATGTTTGTCCAGGCTGGGGATCGCACCCACGACCTTTCGCGAGTGAGGCAGGGTCACTACCAAATGCGTCATCCAGCCATCAGTAATTATACCTATTAGGTGTATACACCTATAATCTGCAATGGACATCTTTAAGGCAAGAGTGAACAGGCACCTTCTAGAAATCTAGAGAAACCAGTAACATCCTAGAACTCATTGTCACTCTCCATCAGGTGAGATTGTAATCAAGTTTTAGGATACAAATAGATATATAGATATACTTTATTGCACACACAACTTAAAAAAAAAACTAGGCATTACAGAAACTTAATTGTACAATTTCGTACAGGTAATACGGGTAGTTAACACAAAAAAAATAGCTAAGGGGCGATTATTGTTTTCACCCCCCAAGGATTTCCAAACTGAACAGCCTTGTGCCATCCGAATTCAAAAGTTTCTCACAATCTTCAGCCAACTTTGTGTGTGGAAGTCGCAGCCGTAGGTCCCCTACAAGGAAATAAAGATAAATTAAAATAAGTAAATTAATTAAATGTGGACTCCAATTTCATACTTCTCTAGTTCGGGTACTTTTTCCTGATGCGTCCTCCAAAATAGCGTACAGTGTGGCTTCTCTCGCAACTGCTTGTATTTGTTGTGATTCCTTTGGAGTTGTTCCCATGGACACCCCATGGGCGGAGGCAATAACTAAATGTAAGAAACCTCGATAGCGTTGTGGCTATCGTGTTGTGACCAAGCGCGGAAGTTTCAGTGTTCGGCTCCTGGTCGGGTCAATTTAGAACTTGATATAAATAGTTAGTTGTACAGCAGCTTTGGACGCAACTTGGACTTACACGCTAAATAAAGAGGAGGACTTGCACTGGGAAACGTAGGTACTTACGGAGTGCCCTAGTTCAATAATATAATCCGAGTAAATGTCTGTCTGGCGTAAATGTAGGCCGTGTGGTCCCCGGCAGAGTAGAATAGGCCACCCTCACTCTTACCGAGGTGTCGTAAACGGCGACTAAGGTAAAGCTGCTGGCATGATCATCAGCCCCAGAGAAGGAAAACTTTGCATATATATCAAAACCCTCGCCAATCCGTCTGCCAAGCGTGGTGAGTATGGCAATTACCCCTCATGTGATAGAGGGAGGCCCGTGCCCCAGAAGTGGGGACTTAAATGGGCTGATGATGATGAAATGTCTGGCGCATTAAAAAAAGGTAGCTACTTAAAAACAAAATAAAGATAACATTCCGTGAGATAGCCACGCTTCGGCATGAATGGGCCGGCTCTGTCCTGAAGCAGCACTGTGCTGTATTTTGCTGCGTGAGTACAGGAGGCCTAATCCGTGGGAAATGGGGAAGGTTGGCAGCGCACTTATGACTCCACTGGTGTCGCGGGTGTCTATGGGCGGCGGCAATCGCTTACCAACAGGCGATCCGACTGCTCGTCTGCCATCTATCACATAAAAAAAGTCAGGTAAGTAAGTAAGAAACCGATACAGGGTGTATCTATGAACATTTACATCCCTTTAACCACGTGTTCTGCCAACCATTCTGAACAGAATTTGTTGAACGACTTTTCGAAATTCATCGAAATTTTTTTCGACTCCCCATACAAAATGACCAAGTCACGTGACCCAGTTTGTTAAATTTTTTTCATGCGAATTTCCAAAAGTGATAGAACAAATGTTGTTCATAATGGTTAATAGAACACGTGTTTAAAGGGATGTAAATGTTCACAGATAGGTACAACCTGTATGCAATTTTTCCATTGAATTCTTGAGTTCTGTAATTAAAAAAGGAAACACTGTCAACCTGTTTTTTTGTGGGTCTGTCAGTTCTGTCAACTTACGTGTAAAACGCTTTGGTTTTTAACAGAGAGTCACCGGCCTTTAGATTGTTGCTTAAAGTTTTAAGGGTGGCTCGCACCCTTACCTACAACTTTTAGGAACAGTCTTCAATTTCTTATTAAAGATGTCGCGTGTCGATAAGAAAGGAATGACAAATGTCTTCGTAGTAAGAACCTTGTTAACTTGTTTAACTGGAATCGAGGAAGGGAGAATAATAGCCATCTACTTATCTTCGTATTACCATGGACTAACTATATAGTATTACCTACCATCTATCTATAAACTAAGTACTTCTCTGACTGACCCGATGGCGCATTTGGTAGTAACCCTGCCTCATATGCCAAAGATCGCAGCTCGCAGGTTCGATCCCCACCCGGGACAAATATGATATTGATTACCGCCAAAAGCGGCCACATTTAGCGTGAATCAATTTTGAACCCTACATTTGTGCATGGTTTGCCGAGAGATTGTAACCCCGAAATTGTTAAAAGTAGATCCGGTTTAGTAGCTAAAAAATAAAATCGATTGGCGTCGCTAGTGTGCTCTGCCTGTCACCATAATAAAGTTTGTAATGCATTTTATTTATAAGTAATTCGCATGTTGTCTGATATTCCGGAATCAGGTCAATATGTGTAAGATGTACCTAATTGAGAATCACTTATACTTATAAAATGTACCTAATGTTAATAAATAATACATATGAAATGAAAACAACTCGTGTGGCTATGGGCTATCAAAGAGCACGAGCGTGGAAAATGTGTCATTTCACCCGATATCTGGAATACTGTGCAGCGAATTCATTTGATGTTATACCTATCAGTGAGAGGGTAGAAATGTCAGGTACTTTTGACATAAGTAGCTAGTTAGTTGGAATATTCTTTACGTGTGCTTAGAAAATGTAATACATACTTGAAAGTACAGTCAAAGAACGAATAGGAAGAGGTTCGTCAGTTTTCAAATTGATTCGTTTAATATGCTATGAGCACTTATTACCTTTCGTAAATTTGTCAGAGATAATTATGCTTAACTGTTAGATCATAAAGTTCATATTTGCTTGTAGCAACATTGATTCCTTTTGATGTAAAGAAAATTTAAGGAAGGTCGGCAGATATTTTTAAAACGGTATGTTGATATATAAATGATTCTTGCCGTGCAAGCGAAAATTTACCTTAAGGTGACGAAACTTTTTATTCTCTGTACCGTACTTACTCTGTGTGAAAGCGAAAGAAAGTCCTGCTTCACTGATTCCTGGTCTGATCTAAAAGTTTATGCATTAGGTACCTACGTATGTAATAGAGACCATACCATACTATGGTTAGTAGGGACTAAGTTGTGTGGGACATCAGCCGGGCGGCCGCATAACTACCTACTTCCTTCCTATACTACATTGACATTGCAAGTCAAAGGTTTTTAACCAACAACACATCGAAAAACACCAGTGACTCCACTTGACTTTGTGATGTTGCGAACTTCAGGTCACAACAAAGGTCATACAATACTTTCTGATTGCCTACCTATTGTAAATAAACAAGTGTTTTTTTTCAGTTAATTATTTTTACACACGAATCTCTAACTTGTGCAAATACTAAAATATTATAACAGTTTGTGAATACGAATATGGAATAATAGAAATAAGCCTAGATTAGGATCAGCAGTAGCCTTTAACCTTGGACTTGTTTTATTGATTTTCAGACTGAAATATTACCCATTGTCAGCGTGACTCTACTGTAAGGCGGGTTTGATTTAAATGTAATAGATAGATATATATTCTTTATTGTACATAAACTAAATACAAGGATGATACAGTAACGAACAAACAACAACGTACAGTACAATAAGGCGGTCGGTTCTTCCAGAGAACCTATGGATAGACGAAAGAAATTACGTATTCGTAATAGGGGAAGGCAGTGCAAAGCAGTTTAACAAATGAAATCGAAAATTGCAGAAATAAACATGCTTATATAATATTAATAATACATAACATAAATAATAATAAATAATGCATAACGTGAAATAAATAAGAAATCAGATGTTGTAAGCACATACCTACTATGACCCCAAAGGGTTATATTATATAATAAGGGTATCAGAATTAACAAAGTTGTATAAAACTATTTTTAATGAAAGGCAAGAGGGTAGGGGGTCATTAACCCAGAATTAAACCCTTAGCTAAATAGGTACCAATTTCCGATAATTTGCGAAGGCTTGCGTCAAAAATTGTAATTTGGGTAAAATCTAATTCGGTATACCTACGGAACTTATAATACTATTGCTTCTAAATTCTTTGGTATGTAGGACATGGGTCATTTTACATCTTAACTCTACTTACTTGTCAATTTATAAGACAAAAGTTACTTCCGAATTGACGTACTCGTTCGTACGTACCTTTGCCAGTTCGCTGTACAGTTGGTATCCTCTTCACTGCCCAAGGATTGGTAGAACAACGTGCAGGGTAGTACGCTCATAGAGGACTGGTTCCGGCTCCCGATGCCGAAGGTCCTCAGCACTTGCAGCAGCTCCTCGCATAGCTGGCCTGACTTCAGAGAGAATGTCACCTAGAAAGTATTGTCGTTTTACTATTAAATCAATATTTTATAGATAAGTTATTAAAACCGTTGCAATGTAATTGCGCTTTTCCCGCGCGTGCAGGTTAGATACCAATGTTTTTCAAATAATGTGGCTGGTCGAAATTCACATCACAAGAAAACCACACTAATACTTTCTAAACAGCCATAGGTAGGTCTTTGCCAATAAAGTAAGTATTGTCGCACTGCAATATAAATTCAAATTAAAATCTTTTTAATAGCCACTCTGCCAGCCAGCTTTACCAGAGCGCTCTGCAATGAAGTCCGTAGTCAATAAAACGCTCCGTTGTCGAGCGCTACGAGCCTCTTTATAAAGCGAACGAAAAATAAAACAAATATTTATTATGGACCAACGTGGCCAGCTTTATTATGCTAGGCAACGAAAGTAAGTGCTGGTTTTCTTACTGGTTGGTATATATCTAATGTCAGATGAAATAGAATAATATTACTTTATTTCAATAATACTACATAGTACTGTCGAGTACTAATGCACCAAAGTAAAGCACGAGTACCTATGGAGCAAAATTTTGGTAGCTAAAGCTGCTTGTCCACCACCGAAGCGTTAATGTAGGTACTCAGTCATAGAGAAGATATGACGTGTTCCAAACGAAGTTGGTACACACAGGAAGACATTCCAACATTATTACGTAGTGACTTAGGTAGGTACTTATTTATTATGATAGATGATTGTGATCTCTCGGGACCATACCTAAGCTTTCATGTGCCAAGTAAAATAAATGGCGTGTATATCGACCTTTCATTTTCTTTTGAAGCAAAATCTGTCGTTTTTCTTCAGTGAGAAGATAATGAATGACGTAGGTAAGCACTTAAGGGAAAAAGGTGGGGTAAGCTTGCCTAATTCATGCTCGCTCGTTAAGACAAAATAATCGTATTTTGGTAAGGAATAGATAGATCGATAGATACTCTTTATTGCACAATATTTTACAGAACTTAATGCTATGGTCACTGGTATATACAATTTTGAATACATTCTTAAGTACTTACTTACTTACAAATTGATAAAATGTTTTACTACAATGCACATCAGATGAAATGAACGCAAATGAAATACTAAATTACACTCATTAATTTTAATAACACTTATAAGTAGGTACAGTTGTGTAAGTAGCTGAAAAAAAAAACTATCTTCAATTAAGGACGTCCTCTTTTTTGATCCAAGTGCCGGCCAATAAAAGTGAATCTAGAACATGGTTACAATACGTTTTAACCATATGAGAGCCGCGTTTTGTCATGAATGGGCCGGCTCAACTCCGGCAGGGTATTAGTCCACCACCGCCTCACAGAAAACCGGTGCGAAGTAGCGTCTGTGCTGTGTTTCGCTGGGTGAGTGAGGCTACTGGAGGCCCAATCCACGGAAAGGGGGTGAAATTTTGGCAGGGCACTTGTGACTCCATTGGTGTTGCGAGGGTCCATGGGCGGAGGCAATCGCCTACCACCAGGTGATCTGTCTGCTCGTCTGCCAATGCAAAAGGATCTAAAACTATGGGCGTAGACGGGTGGCTAATTGCAGTTACTTAGTCGTAATAGCAACCCACGACAAACAAATCGTATGGAACATTTAGAGTTACCATCTTGGCTTAATGGCGATTTGTTCGAGCGACAAAGATTGACAAGAAGCCGTTCGGGGCACTCTGTTACAGAGCTGCTTGTACAAAAACTACACATTATAATATTAACCAGTAACAGATACAGCAATTGGCACAATGGTGAATTGACTGGCCCTTTGGCGCTTTTTGAAAGTTGAGGAAAGTGCCTACTAAGAACATGTGTTAAGACACAAAAGGTACGAATTGTGGCAACTTATTATGATGGGGAAGGTAGCTGGTAAGAGGCGTGAGGGTCGGAGGAAAAAATCATGGCTGCGTAACATCCGGGAGTGGACAGGGATCGCGAGCGCCGCTGAGCTGTTTTGCCTCGCCTTCATGAGACCGAGAAGGATATGCTAGATTGACGGCCAAACTTTGCTAGTCAGAGAGGGACTTTAAGAAGAAGATGGCGCTTTTGGAAGTGACTACCTCTTTTTAGATTTTCGCGTTGCATTGTAACTACAATTAATCAAGACGGGAATAAACACGATATTTATTATGTGATACAACATTTTGTACTCACATATTTTACTCGACGTTTCAGCTGCGTTACAGCAGCCGTGGTCACGAGCGGACTCCGCTCGTGACCATGAGCGGATGATTGTTAGTACAAAATGTTGTATCACATAATAAACATCGTGTTAATTCCCGTCTTGACTAACTCTAGTGACTACCTCTTACGCTAAAGGATGATTTCGAAAAGCGTATGTTCTTCTCCACTGAGTTTTCTATAGTCTCGTAGTAAAATCTATGTTGAATGATGTTGGTACCGATCGCTCCCAGCGGTAAGACTACCTTTAATGTGCACTGTATATCTAGCTTTTCAATTTGAAGAGTTCTCCATGATCTGCGGCAATAGCTTACCATCAGGTGATCCGTCTTTTTTTTTAAATTTATTATAACCATAAAAACACAAATAAAACATAAAGATACATCTGCCAAACTGTTTAACAGTTTGTCGGCAGTTTAACAGTTTGTCGTCTCTACTCGTCTTCTCGGTTTTATTATCTTCTACTAGCTACCTGCCCTGGGTTCGCATGGGTGCAATATTATGCAGGAATTTTAATATAAACCTTCATCTTGAATTACTCTACCTTTAAATTTTATTTTACTTTATAATATATCTAACTATAATGATTTGGTCAAAATTTAAACTCTGTTGTTAGACGTAAGTCGTGTACTTAATTATTCAGGTAGTAACCCTAGTAGTAGTGATTAAAGATTGTATTAGAGATCTCTGTAAAGTTTTAAGTTTACCGCTAGTTGATACCTACAACCTCGTTTGCGAATGTTTAATTATGAGGGAGCACATTTGTTTAACAAACTAGGTACCGTCATCTGTAAAAAGCATAGACTCAACGTTTTTAAAAAGAATCTCGCACAATATAATCTGGATTTCGTCGAATGAACCGCAATAATATAACTGTAAACTACTTAAAATTTAAACTTTTTTAATATTCACGTTAACCTAAGACCATTATTTGTTACATTCAACTGTACTCGTATTTCCATACCTATGTGTCAATCGGACCACATTTTAGAACTAACGCTTTTTATAAAACTGATCGGTGCGAACGACCACTAATACAAATAAACGGATTTGTTAATTCTGTTCTCAAGTAAGTGACAATTATGTTTTTATTGAGAAGACCTAACCTTAGCATGTTCTAACTTTTAGATAAGAAAACAATTTTGTTTTTCAATAAACTTATAATAACTGGAATCAATATCCCTTGCGTAGTTTTAAAGATCTAACTAAACATACATAGGGACAACGAAAGCGACTTTGTTTTATAATACGTTATAGATATATGTAGATCTGAAAATATTTTCGGAGTCTCAATGAAACAGAGCCCTATTAGTTGGACGTCCAACTACAAATGCTTGTCACGTACACTGACGGACTATTACAGCGGCGGTGAGGCGATGACTCCGGCCGAGATTCCTATCTGTTAATGATTCCTGAATATACAATATTATTTTGTGATACAACGTAAACAACGTGCCTAAAGCGTTTGTATAATATGAAAGGTCATGGTTTACCGTTTAGGTAAACAAAATGGTGTTTCATTCATAAAGAGGAAGGTATAATTAAGGGGTTAATTTATTTTCACATTTTAAACCAAAGCCCTCTTATTCCAATATTAAAATAAGTAGTGGGATCAATACTGAGATTAACTGAAGAACTAGAATGAACATTAGTACAAAACTAAGTTTAACGTTATTTAGTATAGGTACCAACTATTTTCGATGACCCGTTTGGAACAGTGGTAGTCAACTCCAAAAATATGTATACACTTTAGGACCTTGTCACAATACTTACCTTTAAGAAAGTAGAGGTTTACTTTCTTATATTATACATATATTGTGACAACGTCCTAAAGTGTATACATATTTTTGGAGTTGACTATATGGGTAGTGTACGCTGCATTTGGTCCAAGTTTTGCGGGTTCGAGTACCTACAAACATTTGTGTGCATGAACATGTCTGTTTGTATTGGTCTGGGTGTTATGTAGTGTATAAGTATATGTATATTTACAAAAAAAAGTAGTATATGTATTTGTGATTCCGCTGTTGATTCTGATATCCGTAACGCAGGTGCTGGAGCTACCTATCTCGGAGTTAGATCAATGTATGAGATGTTGTGAGATATTTATTATTAACTATAATACTCAAGTTAAACCACCCGGGCTCCTAGTTTAAAAAGAGTACTAAAATAATAACCTCAAAATATCGATTCAGTAAACATGACAACTTATTCCAGTGACAGTTCATTCCGTTTGACACCAAAGTTATTTGTGAGAAAGTAGTCAATTTATTTTTTGGATTTAATCCCAAAAACATAAGCAATTCCTTTACACATTACTTGGAAACCTTACTTAGGTCAATATTTTAATTTATTGTTGCTTAAAAACAATTCTAAAATATTTTTACTTTAGACAACAAAACAAGGTTATGTAAAATTAAATGTCACTGAACGTATGATTGAATGATTCGATCAATTTTGACACTATCCTGTGGTACTAAGTGGTCTATGGTAGTCGAGAATTGTAATAAAAATTAAAACAACATTATTCTGCTAGTTTAGGATTAAAACCAGTATCAGAGTATTTTTTTTGTAATAAGAGGGATGGAGTCTGTGAAATGATCCATACCTAATTTGAATGAGTAGTTATCAAAAAATATTTATTTCTTTTTTTATGTGATAGGTGGCAGACGAGCAGACGGATTGCCTCATAGTAAGCGATTGCCGCCGCCCATAGACACCCGCGACACCAGTGGAGTCGCAAGTGCTTTTATTGATAAATGATGGTTTGACCGTAATATTCTAACAGTCAGACATAAACATTTTGACCTTGAGAGAGCCACGCTTTGGCATGAATGTGCCGGCTCGACCTGAGTTATACGACGACCTCACAGAAAACCGGCGTGAAACAGCACTGTGCTGTTTCGCTGCGTGAGTGAGGGTACCGGAGCCCCGATCCGGGGAAAGGGAGTTTAAAGGTTGGCAGCGCACTTGTGACTCCACCTGTGTCGCGGGTGTCCATGGGGGGCGGCAATCGCTTACCATCAGGTGATCCATCTGTTCGTCTGCCACCTATCACATAAACAAAATTTATTAAAATTGGTCTATACCTAACTATTTTCATGAGTGTAATAGGCATGATATAGAATATATGGATTAAATCGAAACTAATTATATTTAATTGAATTATGGAGCTACGTCATTGTAGCCCAGTCCAGTTACAGCGGGGTCAGGAAGCGTCCCACATCCCGTAATTGTGTCAATCGATATAGAAAATCGTCTTTTACAACAGAACTCGTTAAGGAAGGTAATTAAGTCACCTATATAGGCTGTATTTTGGTGTAAAATGTGTAAAGAGAAGGCCCGCAACGCGTCATCGACTCCTCTGATTTCACAGAAGTTCATTGGAGGCGTAGGCTACCTGACGTTATGACTGGATCGGAGTTTCCTCCCTTTCAGATGCGCTGGGTGTCTCCATTGTTTGCATGCGTCAGGTAAGTAGAGACATGTTCGTTGTAAGCTATTAGACCCACTTGCTCGTTTGTGGCTCCTAGGATTAAAATAATAGTTTCTTTGGAACGAGCACGAATAACAATCGTATAACAATATAAATTACCTCCTTACCAGTCAACTATGAATGAAACAAATGTTAACTTGTCACAAAACATTAATTAATAATAATTAATAATAATTCTCACAACATCTCATACGTTGACCTGACTCCGTACTAAGTAGCTAAAGCACTTGTGTTACAGATATCAGACAACAGAGGAACACAAATATATACTTAAATACATATATTACACCCAGACACCGAACAAACACAAGTGTTCATCGCACGAATGTTTGTCCAGGGTGGGGATCGAACCCACGACCTTTGGCGTAAGAGGCAGGGTCACTACCAATTGCGCCATCCGGTCAGTCGAAAAATAACTCTTGTTTACCCAGAGTTTGGTATTTATTTATATATTATTATTTATTTATTGCAAATATTAACGCCCTGATGGTCTAGTTGGTTAAGTACCGGGCCGTGATCTCGGGGTCCTGGGTTTGAGCGAAAAGTATGTTTCGAATTTTTCGAACATAGCTCGGGTTTGTGATCAGCAATCCGCATTTGGCAAGCGTGGTGATTAAGGCTAATCCAATCATAGTAGCGATAACTTGATTTCTATGATGGAGGCCTTTGCCCTGCAGTGGGACAGTTTATAGGCTGATACTTTATTTATTTATTTACTACTTTCTTACATACGCACTGCTAAGTACGAAATTACTAAGGCCCGATTTTATGATCCGTAGTTACCTTTGATTAAATTAACAATAGTCAGCGAGAGCGATGGTAGCTAAATGGATACGAACGCGCCTTCCACGCAGGTGGTCGAGGTTCGAATCCGAGCATGCATCAATGGTTTTTTCAAATCTATGTGCGTATATTCTACCATACCATCTGCTCGGCGGTGAGGGAAAACATCGTGAGGAGACCTTCACGTTTCGGAAAAAGTTTCTGAAACGTGTAACCATGATTCAGTTGGTCTGGTTCCCCTGTCAAAGGGAAGGTCAGACGGCAATCGCTTCATTGTAATTACCAGACTCCCCCATGCTTAATCATGGTCTAAGCGTACCCTGGGCTCCAAAGCGACAGCTTTGGACGCAACCGGGAATTACACGCTATTTTTTTTTTTTTTTTATGGGCCTAACCCGCGCACGGTGACGGCCGCACGTGTGATTAATTACACGCTAAAATGAAGAAGAAAAAGAAGAGTCAACTGTCTAACCAATAGTCAAAGTGACAGCATCAAAGTGACGTAATTCCTTGTAATATCCTAGGTTAAGCTAACTATTGTTCAAAAAACACATTTTGGCTATATTTGACCATTGGTTCCTTTTTTTAACCCTTTAGTTCAGTTTAACTACGGATCAATTAATCAGACAGCGTGAAGTTGAGCACTTTTGAACTCAGTTAGATGTGCCTCTGAGAGTAACTGCAGTGTAATATAGTGAATCAGTAAAGTAAATTGTACATTTCCTACCTTCCAAAACTTGTTTTCCCGCGTAGGATTCCAGGATGCACTATTTATATTTAGGCGAGTTAATATTTCGCCAAGAATCTGAAACAAAACATAATGATAAAAATCATTGTGATAAAAATCATTTAAGTGCCGAAGTAAGAAAATTTAATCTGGAAAATACTAGTGACGCCCAAGGGTAGCGGTAGCGGAAGGTAGATGGTTCGATTTCAGATTAGGTCACTTCAGATAGCTGACTTTTTAAATTGTCTCTTAACATGTGGGAATCCCTTGGGTGCGGGCGGCGCAGGGCCGATCTGCGTGGAGATCTTTGGGGGAGGCCTATGTCCAACAGTGGACGTCTATTGGCTGAAATGATGATGATGATGGTATGAATGAACGCAAGTGGGTGGAGGAACAGAGGACGGCCGAAAAAGTTAATTGTGTTAAGAATTAGGTACATGACATTAAATAAGGGGTAGATGATTCGATGATTAATGACAGAGAAGAATAGAAGAAGAAGACAAACCTTAGAACAGGGCAGGAGGATGATGATGATTTTTATTTTGTACTTAGGTAACTATACAACACGCCCTGTTGGTCTAGTGGTTTAAGTACCGGACCGTGATCTCGGGGTCCTGGGTTCGATTCCCGAGTCGAGTGAAAAGTATGTTTCGAATTTTCGAACATAGCTGGGGTTTGTGATCACCAATTCGCATTAGGCAAGCGTGGTGATTAAGCCTAATCTTATCATAGTAGCGATAACTTGATTTCTATGATGGAGGCCTTTGCCCTGCAGTGGGACAGTTTATAGGCTGATACTACTAACTATACAAATACCTACCTATAGATAAGTATTTGTGCACCCTCGTACCCACATTCAATTACAATAATAGGATGCGTCTAGTATTGTTGCGACAGGCAAACTTAACGAACTTAGGACATAAAAGCGGAAATTTTTAAGTTTTTCTAGAATTACCTAGACAGTTACTTGCAATATTTGTTAACATCACTTACATACTCTACTACGCTAGAGTGGTTAACTAAATTGCAATGTCGATTATATTTAAATAAATCTGTCATATCACATAATGATAGGTAATAGAGAATGTCCTTCCTGGGTTAAATATAGATTAGCGTATTAAAATGTTATTTTGTATTATGTCACAATATTGAACCGGTTATTACACGATGGTACTCGTACGTAACTATTTTGCCTTTGTACAAAGTATCTGTCAAATTTCCACAATTAATAATGAACCTAACGTTTGACATTTAGGTGAGAAATACACAGTTTTGTTTACTTTAATGTGTGACTGTGTACCTTTGTCTCAAAGGGATGTACGTACAATACATGACTACAATAAAAATAAAGTTTAAAAACTAAAACCCGACTAACAAAAAAACACGCTCTAAAAAGTACGAAACATGAAAATTGTCTCCGCTGAAATTTTTATGCCGTATCGCCGTGGTCGTATGCCACATTGATTTTATTTTATTATTACTTATAATGAATCTGTTTTGCTACAGTAGGTTGCATACGACCATGGCTATACGACATAATAGTTTCAGCAGAGACAATTTTCTTGTTTCGTACTTTTAGAGCGTGTTTTTTGGTAGTCGGATTTTAGTTTTTAAACTTTATTTTTATTTAACCTATTTTTAGTTATGTAAATAAAATTACATATTTGAAATGTGCCCAAAAAAGCATTTTCATTTGATACCCCACACGTTACCGCCAAGCATTTTATTTTAAATTTTTAGTACCTTAGTGTAAGTCCCGTAGAGGGCGCTGTAGTCAATTTAATGTGACGTTATGTCGCCTATAATCAGAAGACGACTTCAATACGCTTCTAACGACACCTCATTTGTTTAAATATGATACCTAACTTGTTGAGAAGTTATGAGGGAACAGATGAACAACCATACATACATACATACAGGTAAAAATCTTTTTGCTTCGCCCTAGTCGGGTAAAAATGTCTTAAAAATCCGTAGTCACTTGCGTAGAGTAAAAAAAAAGTAAATAATCTATTTTTTATCTATTTACTGTGCTTTTTTTTTCAAACAACAACGTATCAGTCGGTAGGTAGAGGAAGACCCATATTGCTCTAAGGTAGGTAAGAGGTAGGTATTTCAAACTTGTTAACTCAAAATTTCCTCACACTTAAGGAAATTCAATAGCAAATGAAAACTTCCTCAAAATAATCATTCTACTTACATGACTAGGTCAGCCACATTACGGAGCAGATCGGTGATTAAATATAAAGTCCAAAGTAAATAACGCACTTTAAAATTTCATCCCGTGTTCAGGCGGGAATCGAACCCACATCTTAGTCCATCTTCGTCGAGCACAATCCGGGGGGCTGTACAACTATTTTTTTTAATGATATAGGGGGCAGACGAGCAGACCTTATCACCTGATGGTAAGCGATTACCGCCGCCCATGGACACCTGCCACGTCAAAGTAGTCACAGGAGCGCTGCTGGCCCTTTTAAAAGGGAGTAGGTACGCTATTTTCTTGAAAGTTTGCAGGTCGTATCGGTCCAGAAACACCGCGGCGATAGTGCATTCCACAGTTTTGTCGTACGAGGTAGAAAGTTTCTAGAGAAACGTACAGTTGAAGACTGCCAGCCATCTAGATCATGGGCATACAACTGTTGACGAGTGGAACGATTACGGAATGAAGCGGCAGGAATCAGTTCCTCAGAGCATTCCCCATAGTATAAGCGGTAGAATATACATAGCGAGGCTACATCTCTACGCTGTGCCAAGGAGTCAAGCCGATTGGAAATATCTTGGTGGTGGACGATTCGAGTCGCTCTCAGTTGAAGGCAGTCCAGAGGGAGAAGCTGATAATACTAATAACGGTAACGGCTAATATATAAAATGTCCAATTAGTAGGTATCGAACCTGTTCAACTCCTAAATTTAATATTACTACGACGATGGTCAAATTTTGACAGGTCCTAGGCGCATTTAGTAGCGACCCTGCTTCATACGTCACAGGTGAGTTGGATTCTTACCATCCTGGCTGAAAAACATTCGAGTATAAATAACAGTTACTTCTTTTTACTAACCTAGACGTACCACTTCACGCTTAAATGATGCACTGTTCCAAATCTCTAAAGTTCGCTCCGAATATATCATTCGACTCAAATGGATCATCTCGCTCACTGATATGGATGAGCCGAATAATCCGAGTGAGCTCAATTATCCAAATGAGCTGAATGATCAGAGTGAGCCGAATTATCAGAATAAGCTAAATGATTCAAGTCAGCCGAATGTTTTTGAACAACCTAATTGTTATAGTATGCGTAAATCCGATGTGTGGCTGCCTGTAGAGGGAATGCTCCAGCTTGAGACTAGGTGACTAGCGGGGATCGTCTCGCACAATAAACATTATATATCATGTCGAAATACTGCCTATAGGTACCAGTATGGTGTATAATTGCATCAATATCTACCGCGGAAATAAGCAAGTAATTTGTTCAAGCCTCTACTGTAACAGTTTTGCATTATAATTGTTATTATCTAAGCATCACATGCACTTATTTCGCGATTATCTTGTCTTCAGCAACATGACTCGATGAGACAAAGGAAATTGAGGTCTTATCTCAAAAATCATTATTAAGATAAATAAGTCTTTGGACTGACGCATTGTTCTGCGTTTAACAAGTTTTCCGAAGAGCAGCCTTAATTTCTTTATTTGTCCTTTTTAAAAGGAAAAAAGCAGGTTTTTTCCTCTTTCTAGCAAATAAAACCGATATAACGATAACAATACCGGATATAAATCACATAATTTAGTAAAAATAACCAATAAAACAAAAGACAATCGAGAACGAGCTAATTATTTTTATAAATTAAATTATTAGATATTTTGAAACTTGAAACTTACACAATATTATTTCAAAACAGCCAGTACTTATTTATGAAGAAAAGGAAAAGTGCCTCTACATACTATTACCGAGTAAGCCAATGCGTTTGCTAAATAAATGTTTGTTTTGAGCCGGTTCATTCATTCTTATTCTTACCGTAATAAAGTTGATTAGTGATTAAGCAATAAAGAGGAATGGATAATGCGCGGAATCGGTAATTAAAGCTTTCACGGTTTGTGCAACCATTCGACTCTTTGTTTATTTTATGTTTGAACAATATCCAGGTTCAAGCAATCTACCATAAAGAGTATTTTTTAATTATTTTTCTAAATAGGCAAAGCAATAATTTCAGCTGGCGTGTTCAATTTATTCATTTTTCTCAATCACAGGGTATCTATGTGACGACATAGGTACATCGACAAAGAACTGTTAGTTGATCGAAGATTACATACGAGTCACTTGTATCTTGGACATAAGGCCGGTCCAAAATCCGAAAAAAGGTAACTCGTCATCGTGTCTACATACCTACCTGCTTTTACCTTTAAGGTTAAATTCATTTTACTCAAACGATGTTGAAAAAAAAGGTTATAGTTGTGTGTAGGATGCACCCGAAGAGGTGGACTAAAATCGTCACACAATACCAGGCAGTAGGGCGATGGTTGAGAGGCAGCCCCAGACAAGAGTGCGGGACGATTTAGGCCACCAATGTCAGAATTGGCAAGCGCTGGCTTCAAGTAGAGACCATTGAAGGAGTTTAGGAGAGGTCTTTGCCCAGCAGTGGGACAGTTTAGGCTTACAAAAAAAAGTTGTTTCATCAATCAATCAGTGATCTAATACGACAGTTAATTACTTAGTAAGTAGGGACTGACAGTGTGTAATTATTTTTCTAGGATGAAAGGCTAGATAGGCACTTTGGCCTTCGTTGGAGTCATTGTCACCACGTGAGAAATATTTCCCATTAGAAAATAGCGTTCTGTTTTCCTGTACCTTTTTAAGTGGTCTTATTGCAACCAATTTTTTTCCGAAGTAATGACTTCAGAAGAAACTATCTTATGGCAGACAGATATACAATCCGACATCTAATTATGTTCCTAGAATGAACGCACAGTGAAATTCTAGTTAGTTGTTTTGACGAATCCCTCTTTTGGCAAAATAGATCAAATGAGATTACAAGCAAATGAGCTTAAAAGAGACATCTAACAGAATATATTGTATTACTGCAATAAACATTTAAAAAAAGATCGATAAAATAAGCAAAAAAAAAACAGGTGCTGTCCCATACATTAGTGATGAGTAGCCGCTTTTATTATAAATGCAACAGTAGATTTTTTTTCGCTTATTTTATTGATCTACCCTTTTAAATTGACTTTTTTCATGTTAAAACAACAGTTTTCACAGTATTTTGAGCACAGCAGATCATAATAAAGTGAAAGATATCATTGTAAAAGTGTTTTGAACAAGTGTTTTTGAACTTACGCACTAAAACTGTAACGATTTTTTATTATACACCATGCTTTTTTAATCGTCTTACTCCCTTATCTGGGGCATTAAGTATATTAATGAAAACAATCATTTTCCCCCAAGGAACATAGGGTCTATTGTCAGAAAAAAAATCATCTTTCCATACAAAAGTGATAAGCTTATTCGTGTTAGTTGTATCAGAAGGTGAACATTTTTTTAGAGATTAGATCTCATGTTCCTTGGGGAACAATATTTATTTTCATTAGTATAGTGCCCGGGCTCTAGAGCGACAGCTTCGGACGCATCTGGGAATTAAACGCTAAAATGAGGAGAAGTGCCCCAGATAAGGGAATATGACGGTTAAAAAAGCATGGTGTATAGACTAGTGTTCCCCAGGAAACTTCAACAATTTTTATGGTATTTTTCCGATAGGTAACCACAAAAAAATATGATTAAAAAGTTATTTTGCTGCTCGTGGCGAGGATAGGTAAATTCAACAAATTAAAAATTGGTAATCAAAATCCTTTGCCGTGTGGTCCTCGGCAGAGTAGAATAGGCCACCCTCACTCTTACCGAGGTGTCGTAAAAGGCGACTAAGGTAAAGCTGCTGGCATGATCTTCAGCACCCAGAGAAGGAAAACTCTGCATTTATATCAAAACCCTCGCCAACCCGTCTGCCAAGCGTGGTGAGTATGGCAACTACCCCTCATGTGAATGAGGGAGGCCCGTGCCCCAGCAGTGGAGACTAAAATGGGCTGACGATGACGATGACAATGAATCAAAATCCGCCCGGCCGTGTCCGCGCGGATGCGAAGTGATGGAAGTGGGAAAATATTTTAATGGGTTCAAACATTTTCGGTGTAAACAACACGATGTTTCCCATACCTATAGATGCCTATTATATATAATCTAATATATTTACCGGACCTTTTAGTAAGAAAGTTACGTCTTTGAGTTTAGAAAGATATCTACTAAATTAGGGAAGTTTGCGTAGCGGCGAAATTAATTTTTGTTGAGTCTATGTGGGTCAATATATGTACCCACTTCACATATATGTATGTACAGTTTTATTAAAATTTCTTATAGTGAATATAATTGTGCTGAATATAAAATGTCAGCACGTAGTTTTTTTAATAATCATTGGCATGGTCTTACAAAGATCGACTCTGCCTACCTACTGTTTTAAAACCATGTACTTTTTAAACGTGTGGAGTCAGCTGAAAGTACCTACAATTTTACAGATGCCTATATCTGGGATATTATCAGTTATGACCGCACTCAGAGACGTCATTTAAGCTAATGTTCATTAACCATCGGTAGTCTTTATGCGTATCAAAATAAGTGTCAATATTTTTTCTTAAGTAGCCAACTAAGTTAATCAACGACTCTGAGTGCGGCAGTTAGCTGCCTACTAAATGGCAATATCTCCACTAATTTTAATGGTAATTTTTTTTTATGGCTTGCTAATGGTAATTTTAAGTACGATAAAAATTGATAATATTTCACAAACGTAGACTTCATTAATTCAATTTGCAGTACTCTTAAGGAACCACTAATGAGTTCAAAGACTGCCCAAGAGGCAGTCCCAAGGCATAGCTTTAATCCCTTCTCATCAAGTTTACAAGTAAGTACTTACGGTTTCAAGCGGCGTGTCCCAGTGAAAGGCTCCCAAGATGTCCACCCCGCGCACCGGCCTTGTTATATTCACTTTATTCCTTTTCGCCTTCTTAACATGCTTCATTTCCTCCCACTGAGATTTAATATACCCGTCATTGTATTCTTCATTTAGCATATTCTCACTTTTAGACTTGCATAAACCTTCACTGCTGTTTGAATGTAAACAGTCAGTGGATTTACATTTAGATATGACAATACTGCTATCATCGTCGGTGGCGTAAGACTCGATAGAAGATTTCGTGCTGCGGAATCGTCTATGTTTCTTAAATTCTTCTGTAAGTTTTGACGTCTTTTTGAGATTTTCCTTTTCCAAAGCAATTTTCGTTGAGTTCCCCTTTTCCCGTAACTCCGTCTCGTATTGTTTCTGAGGAACTGTCACGATGAATAAGACCCCTACCATGTTTGATTTTTATCTCATGTATTGTTTTTATTTATCGGGTGTTTAATGGTGCATTGTGGACATGCGCGCACACCGGCCGACTCCGACCGCACTGTCAGTGATCCATGGTCGTTAGTTCTCCTAAATGTCACCATGATAGTTGCGGATAATCGCGAAACAATTGGCTTCCTCACGTTTCGCAACTGCCTCGAAATATCGCGCTCTGTACAAACTCCGCCGGCCATTATAGCGACTTGGGAAGTTAAATGCGTGATTCCGAAGTTTCAACGGGCGAAAAATTACCGAAAACGTGAATGTCGCAACTCAAATTTACTCACGTTTTTCCTTAGCGTTGGTTTTTTACCAACATAAAGGTACCTTTCACATACAGTCGAAGGAAATGATAACCTACGTTATGTTGAGTAACCACGATTTTCAAATGATATTGAATCATGCTACTATCCTACGTACGTTCATAGAAAGGTGAGAATAGGTTAAAGAAAGAAGGCTTTGGATGTAAATATTAATAAGGATGTTCTCACATTTTGGAAGTAGATAATGGATAGATACTTTATAGTCTGGAGTCATGCAAATAAAAAACTATCTGTAACTGTATCACTGAAGCACTAAATTACTAATTTGGGCTTAAAAACTGGTTATAAATTGTCTGGTAAGCTTGGCTTAAGGTGACGGGTAGGGCACACTAGCGACGCCAATCGATTTTAATGTTTAGCTACTAAATCGGATCTATTTTAAACAATTTCGGGGTTACAACCTCTAGGCAAACACTTATACTATTTATTAAATAGCCATGCAAAAATATTGAGTTCAACGCGTACGCGAAAAACTTAATTCACGCTAAAAGCGGCCACTTTTGGCGTGAATCAATTTTTCGCGTACAAAAACTGACCCAATATTTGTGCATGGTTATTTAATAAATAGTATAAGTGTTTGCCTAGAGGTTGTAACCCCGAAATTGTTTGAAATAGATCTGGTTTAGTAGCTAAAAATTTAAATCGATTGGCGTCGCTAGTGTGCCCTACCCGCCACTTTAAGATTTTTTAAACCTTTCATTATGCGAATTATTCCTGTCATTATGGTGTAACTATGGATAGTTATATTTGTTTCTTTTTGGGAAATAAAGAATAGCTTATATACTACGAGTATACATAGGCTTACTTTAACCAGAATAATAATTAATACTAGCTTAATGACGCATTTAAGAGTGACCCTACTTTACACTCTATTCGCTGCGAGTTCGATTCTTTGGTATTACATGAAGGTACATTGGCTTTTATATTATTTAATTTGTAGTTACTATAAATTTACTCATCTTAGCGTCTAATTCCCAGTTGCATCCAGAGTTTCGCTTCAGAGCCCGTGGCACGAGAAGATACGAGATACGAGAAGACGCGTACCCACGCGACATAAAAAAAGACCGCGGAAAAAGACAAAATTAAAATTTGAGATTCCTTGTATCTATAATCATAAAGCTCAGATTTGAATGTTGGTGGCGACTCAAGCGCGCTTTCCACGGAATTTCTTTGTTGGCGCAGACTCTATTGCTATAGGGGAAAGACGTACAAAATGACATAAGCTAAATAACACAGTTGACGAAGCCAGTGCAGTCCGCGCAGCCGTTTGCCCTGGAGCCCAATTCTCGGGCTCGTGACATTTATTTTCATACGACATATATCACTAAAACATAGTTTTTTTGTATGGTTTTCGGGTGATATCCGCCATGTTCTCAAAATATCACAAGCACGAGAATTGGGCTCCTGGACACTTGTTTGTTTGATTTTTGCAGGCGCGACTTTTTCTCAGATGGATGTTGTGTCATTTTTTTTATTGAATTTATTCTATTGTTATTATGACTAAAACACACAGAATATGTTAATATTTTAATATTCTTAATTCTATATTATATAATATTTGGGGTTAAGAAGTGGATAAAATGGCATACTTTGTAGGTCTAAAATGGCATTTTCGACCCATCTCTTACTTTTTTTCTAGATAATCATACATCAGGCATTATTATTTTACTAGGAAAACAGGCCGACAGAGTTGGAATATAATCTTCTTGAAGGTTTGGTTTTTATTTCTGAAGTGCCATATGCGTCATTAAAAAGATATACACTGGAACTAAATATGATCATCGTGTTTAGATCTTTCCGAAAAGACAAGTAACTTAAATTTTGAACTCTAAATGTAACTGATTTTGAGTGCATTTTTGGTATGCCATTTTTACCCGACTACGGCAAAGCAAAAGGAGGGTTATGATTTTATCCGCCCCATGTACCTACGTCATGTTACCCGCCTAGGGCAGGCAAAACGGATTTTCCCCTAGGTTTTTAAAATACTTTCTAATTTATTGTATTTGTTTTAATTTATTTGATCTCTTTAAATTTTTTAGTTAACTAACCAATGTATATGAATATACTTAAAGTATATGAAATGGCTAGGTAATAAAGATTTTATGAATGGTTTTAAAAGAAGTATGTCGTTTTGTACGTCCTTCCCCTACAGCTAATAGTGCTTTTCGTGTTACGTACCTGCTTGATTACATTTTACATCTTCTCGTAATAAGTAAAACGACGTTTCCCAATTGAAGCCGGCAGGGGGCGGCGTAAACGAGGTCGTGTTTACGGCAAACTTGTAGGAGGCAGAAGTTAATTGGGTCCATTCAATTAGCAAACGAGCTCCTTGCACTGCATTTATTGAACAAACCATTTGCGCTACATCGATGTTGATGTGCGTGGGTTGCTGGTGTTGTTGCCAGTGGGCTCTACTCAGAAGTAACACTTGTTACAATATTTTTTTTTCACAAATTCGTATAACATCTTTATATTGTATTGTCTGCCTCTGCGCAGTGGAAAGTGGGTCGTACTTTAAAGCGACGGCTGCGCAAGAGGTCCCGGGTTCGATTCCCGGGTCAGGCCAAAAATTTAGTCCTACCTAAGTTTTCGGTAAGAAATTCTTAGTGGCAGCTCGGAGTTTGGAAGTTGACGGTCTTGTACCTCCGTGCCTCGAAAAGCACGTTAAATCGTTTGTCTCACGCCCGATCCCTCTTCGATCGTGGCACAGTAGTGTTCCGTCGGCATATGAGGGTAAGGGAATAGAGAGTGCACTTGTGTTTGCGCACACACTTGAGCACTATAATATATCCTGCGTACGTGGCTGATCGTTGAGATTGGCCGCCGTAGCCGTAATCGGTTGGAGGATATCATTGTATTGTTTTAAACTTTCATGGTCATTAACATTAGATTAGTTATTTACGAGATTTCTAGGATGTACTTACCTTATTTTTGAGTTTTTTGAGAGCGATGGTAGCTGAGTGGATAGTAACGCGCCTACCATGCTGGGGGTCGAGGTTCGAATCCAATCATGCACCTCTGGATTTTTCAAATCTATGTGTGTACGAGGGCGACATTGAAAGTTCTAAGAAAATCAAAAACTGAACAATTTAGCAAGTTGTTACTTTAAATATATCTTTTCAAAACACATCAATACATCGCTGCATTCGATGAAAAGCACTTGGCCCACTCTTCTTTAGGGGTCTCTTCGACGGCCTTTTGATACGCAGCCACTGCTTCTTCGGCGTCCGTGAAACATTTTCCTTTTAGTTTTTCTTTTATTTTTGGAAATAAATAAAAATCGCAGGGTGCGAGGTCTGGGCTATATGGCGGGTGACCCAGTAATTCTACGTCTGACGTCGCCAAATACTCGAGTGTTTGCTTGGCGGTGTGCGGCGAGGCGTTGTCGTGGTGAAGGAGGATCCTACTGCGAGGTCGTTTTTCCCGAACTTTTTCCAAGACAAGTGGCAATCAGTTGTTAGTGTACCACTCTGCGGTAACTGTTTATCGATCCTCTAAACAAACTGTTGCGATATGACCTGTCCTTCCGAAGAACGAGGCGACCATCTTCTTTCCCACGCTGCGATCTCTCTTCACTTTAGTTGGCAACTCCTCGAATGGAAACACCCATCCAGCAGATTGTCTTTTAGTTTCAGGATCATAACAATAAATCCAGCTTTCGTCACCTATTAGTATGTCAAACACAGCATTTGAGTCACCTCCGTTAAATCTTGAACCATTTCGCGGCACCAATCAACACGACGTAGTTTTTGGGCCTCTGTCAAATTATGAGGTATCCACCGGGCACAAAGCTACCTGGCCTCTAAATGTTCATGAATGATTTTGTGTACTTGACTCATACCAATGCCTAAACTTGTCCGAATCTGCTGATAGGTCACTCTTTTGTCGGCCTCTATCATATACGTCGCACAACACTGATGTTATCTTCGGTAGTCGTCGTACATGGCCATCCCTCACGCAAATCATCGGTGAGATTAGTGCGACCACGTTTAAACTCATTAAACCAGTTGTAAACAGTGGCACGAGATGGAGCTTCATCGTGAAAGGCCAATCGAAGTTTATCATAACATTCTTGTTGACTTATTTGACGTCAAAAGTCATAGAAAATCATTGCACGGAAATTTTCTCGCGTTAAAGTCATGCTCACTTGTTAAAGATTATTTTCCATTTGCCGCCAAATTGGAAAAAAAAGAGAATCGAATTAAATGCATAGACAATAATATTGGCAAAGAGTTCCATTGTCAAAATTTAAACTTATTTTTTAATCATCGTCTTATAAGTGGCCAGTTCTAAAAGCTTTCAGTGTCGCCCTCGTATTTCTACCATTGGCTCAGCGGAGAGGGAGTATTGAGGCAATAGGATATACATTTTCATAACTTGCTTAGAAATCAAGTTAAGCGACTTCACGGGAAGCAGCTTAGTGTTCCAGCACCCCACGCTTTTAAAATCAATAATTACATTAATTGTGATTATTCATTTTAAAACACATATTTTTACACTTCCGCTCAGAAATATAGACAACATGAAACACAATTTATTTTTGGCTTTTACATACATTGATAAAACCGTGCTTTTCTCGTTTTTTAAATTATTAAGTAATTTATGTGATAGGTGGTAGCGATGGTAGCTCAGTGGATATGAACATGCGCCTGCTTAGCGGAAGACCGTGCTTCTTGTCACCGTGGGAGAGCCACGCTTCGGCAAGAATGGGCCGGCTCGACCGGAGTTATAACCAAGGCCTCACAGAATACCGGCGTGAAGCAGCACTGTGCTCTGTTTCGCTGCGTGAATGTGGGTACCGGAGGCCCAATACCGGTTTAAAAGTTGGTAGCGCACTTGTGACTCCACTGGTGTCGCGGGTGTCCATGGGCGGCGGCAATCGCTTACCATTAGGCGATCCATCTGCTCGTCTGCCGCCTATCATATAAAAAAAAGATCGTAAGTTCAAATCCGAGCGCCTCAGAATTTTCCGAATGTGCATATTTCTACCATACGCTCGGTAGTGAGGGAAAACATGAGGAATACTTACTGGACGTTTCGGAAGAAGCTAACAAGGAAGTACACGTTAGGATGATAATAATAAGGTAGCTGACAAGGTCAAGGTGCAAGTCAAAAGTGCGCTCCCAACGTTTTAACTCCCCTTCAAACCGGAATGGGCCTCGGATACCTTCACTCACTCGGCGAACCACAGCGCAAGCTTACACACGATGCGTCATGATATCACTCCAGTCGAGCTGGCTTATTCATGCCGAAGCGTTTCCACGGTATATATTTGTGAAGCTGTCACCCTGTTGGTTGGTTGTGTACCCGTCATGACATACGGAGCCGAAACGTGGACACTTACGGTACGGCTGGTCCACAAGTTAAAGGTCGCTCAGCGGGCTATGGAACGGGCAATGCTCGGCGTCTCGCGAAATGAGGTGATCCGGCAGAGAACCAAAGTCATCGACATTGCTCACCAGATTAGCAAGCTTAAGTGGCAGTGGGCTGGCCATATTAGCCGCAGAACCGACAACCGATGGGGTAAACGAGTTCTAGAGTGGAGACCGCGTCTTGGCAAACGTAATATAGGGCGCCCTCTGGCTAGCTGGAGGGACGATCTGCGCAGGATGGCTGGCAAGAGCTGGATGTGAGAAGCCATGGACAGATCACGGTGGCGAACAATTGGAGAGGCCTACGTCCAGCAATGGACTGCGATAGGCTGATGATGATGATGGTGATGATGATGACACCCTGTTGGTCTAGTGATCTCGGGGTACTTAGTTCGATTCCCGGGTCGAGCAAAAAGTATGTTTCCAAGTTTTCGAACATAGCTCGGGGACCAATTCGAACATAGCTCGGGTTTGTGATCACCAATCCGCAAATCGACAAGCGTGGTGATTAAGCCTAACCCATCATAGTAGCGATGACTTGATTTCTATCATGGAGGCCTTTGCCCTGCAGTGGGACAGTATATAGGCTGATTCTAAGTACTAACTACTAAGTATCTTAGTTTCCACTATGTTGTAATTGTTAACAGATGTCTTTTCTTTTTGACAACCATTACTTTGAATTTTAATAACTTAATTATCACTGTATAATCATGGAGATTTAACTACAGCAAGTAAGTAAAACCTACTGAAGTAAAATGGGCCAGATAGAAATAAAGTGTTCAACGTTTTACTTTTCAGGTTAGGTGCAATGTTACAACCAAGAGAAAACTCTAAGCCAAGTCCAAGTACTTACATAAGAAAACAAATCTAGATTAAAATACACCTTGAAGTTTTGCTATGACCTTGAGATAAATTTACAAGCTGAGTTTTTAAGGCTGGGTGAAGGGAGAAATACTCAATCATAATAGAAACTTAAAATTTTCTAAATAAGCATACGCGTCGATAAACGTAACGATCAAGTGTACTGTCAGCGATCACGTGGCCGATTGGATCCGGCGTCCCCTCGGCAACCGTTGCGCCACGCGCAGCGCAGCCGCCCGCCCGGCGCAGACCGCCGCCCGCCCAGTCGCGGCGGAACCTGCCGCGCGCGCGACACGCCACCGCGCCTCGCGACCTCGCGACCACCAACAAAAACAAAAAAACAACACAAAAAACAAACGACAATTTAAAACAACTGCATCGCTTCCAAATTCAAACCGTAAGCTTTTCTCTTTACACTAATAGTATTCATTCATAGTTTATTGTACATCCCCCGGTCACTCGCGACGCTGATGTCAATACCATGGAACATGGCCACCATTGAGAACACATGATCGCAATTGCAACGTGAGCTATTCTCAGCGTGCCCCAGAACACGCTGTTTATGTGTGGAACACAGTTTGTATACGTTTTGTTTTTCGCGTACCTACGTTACGTAAATGCTATGCGGGCACTGAATCGATAAAGTTATTAAATACATGTGTTTTTGATTAACGGGTACCCAATAAAAACTCATCTTAAACATCTTGAAACTAAATTTAATGGAGCATTTATTGTTTCATGTTAAGGTAAGTGATAAACAAATTGCTTTAGCCTTTTTTGTATACTTGTCTGAAAAAAAGATAACACAATTTGTTCAGCGTGGCTGTTACGTAGACTATTATTAGACATCTAGGGGTCCCAGGACAAAATGCCATTATATAACGTTATCCTTGTTGTGACGTAAGTGACCAAGTCACAGAGAGTCCATGCCTTAGCGGATAGAAGGTCATTGTTTGTTTAGGTCTGGATTTAGAGGTAAAACTATCCGGTTAATAATTTACAAGGAAACTTTAAAATAAATTGAGTTTCATACACATAAGATTCATACACAAAAGTTGTAGTCTTTGTTTTATATTATAATCGTATTCTGTTGAAATAATAAGTATTATCTATGTCTAATGTCCAGACAAAAACATTTTATCTGCATGAGTTAGTTTTTGTTAAAACGTGTAAACTGCTGATTGTATAATGCTCCAAAAGAGCTGACAAAGGTATCAAATTTCATAAAATGTTTGGAGAGGGTTGTTGAATACATTATCGCAGGGCACGCCGGGCAATAATGATATTAAGTTACTTTAGGGGTCGTTACTTTACAGTTCTGAGAGTCAATCCGAGCTGGGTCCATTCGGTTAGGTAACACAAGTTACGAGGACTAAGGACAATAAAGGTAGGCTGTTAGTTAATATAAGTACCTTCTATAATATTTATATAGTACGTTATTTTATAGGCTGATCAACACTTTACTACGATCTTGATTGACTGATTTCAAACCGGTAGGTAGTTTGACGCACTCTATGTTCGACTCTATAATTATCACAGGTAGGTATGTTTTGAAATTTTTCTTTTGTTATATGATAAGTGGCAGGCGAGACGTAATCCTTCAGTTTCTTTATAACAAATTACGAATTAAACTATTACTGACGGTTTTCATATAAAAAATAAGTTAGTTGACCGTGGGAGAGCCACGCTTCCGCATGAATGGTCCGGTTCGATTGCAGTAATACCATGGCCTTACAGAAAACCGACGTGTAGCAGCGTCTGTGCTGTATTTCGCTGCGTAAGTGAGGGTGCCGTAGGCCCAATCCGGAGGAAAAGGGGGGGTTTAAAGGTTCGTAGCGCACTTGTGACTCCACTGGTGTCCATTGGCGGCGGAAATCGCTTGCCATTAGGTGATCAGTCGGCTTGTCTGCCACCTATCACATTAAAAAAAAAAAAAAGATGTAACTGGACGTAGTAATATCGGAATAGAAATATAAATCGTTGTTACCGCCCGATACCAAATACAGAGGATCTTTGAGGAGGCGAATCCATTATTAATAAAACCTACTGAACTTACAATCTAGTGGTTTGTGGTTTCATGAAATTTACATTATACCCTATTTGTATACTACTTAGTACCTATTTATCTTCGATCATAAGATCGCAGCTATTTACCTTAATTTGGGTTATATCAAGTACCTAACTAAAGCCTTTATAAGCTTCGTCGCTACGTCGATCATTAAAATAAATGTAAAAACGGAATACTGTTTTCGCTGATGTAAAAACACATATTACAATACAATACTGTACAATGCCATTGGAGCATCTCCGTTCTTCCACTACTCCACCAGGCAGACCCTCAATCGACACCGGTACATGGTAGAAATACCAAAAGTCCGCACAAAGAGGTTTGAATTCTGCTTCCATATTCGTACTGCGAAACAGTGGAATCAGCTGCCTGAGGAGGTGTACCCTAGAGGCTACAATTTGGGGTTTTCACAGCGCGAGTGAATAGGTATCTTCTAGGTAATCGTGCTACATCTTAGACCATATTATCACTTACCATCAGGTGAAATATGGTCAACCTATCTACAGTAAACAAAAAAAAATTGATAAAATTGAAAAGAAATTCAGAAATTGAAAAGAATTCAAATTCATTCAGTAGAATACGCTTTGAAAGGGGTTTATTTGTAATGGTTGTAATAAGAATGCGGGTGTTGTTAATGATTATGCTTTATATTCAAAAGTATTATAAATTATGTATCTTCCTTACTGCCTCGGTGTTACGCAGTAGTTGGTAGGGTGTAGTTTTTTTTTATATACTACCTACATCGGTGGGAAAGCGATAAGCCTATGGACGTTTGCAACTCCAGAGGACCTGCATACGCACTTCCGACCCCTTAAAAACCTTAACACTCCTTTTTTCCTAGTTTAACGCGACACAACTTCGTTTGGGGTCCTAGGTTTGATTCGTCTTCGGGCCAGTTTAGATCTTTAAATTAAGTACCTTTTGGCAGTTAAGAAACTTTTCAGTGAAGTCTGTAGTGTTAAAGTTGACAGTATGTCGTTTAGAATAGCACGTCAAGCTGTATGTTGGTTTCAGTATACCCTGAGTATCGGGTAACTCGTTAAAAATGGCTGACATAGTAAGTAAATGTCGACATAGACTTGTTCAACACTTCAGTTTCGAAATTGAAACGTGTACTGAATGATAACTTTTTTCAAATGTTACTTAATTTCCTTTAGTTTTTTCCTTATCTTTCCTGATAATGTCAGATGACTTGATTAATTTCAATTTTTCTTCTTGCTAAGAGTGGCAAATACGTTGTTCGTTTTGTTTGTTATTTAGTAACTGTTTTTTCTCTTAACATTACCCACTTGCATTTATGATTAAACCACCAAGTAATTATCATTGGAAACTTGATTATCAGAGGAATTGGCCCTCAATGTTTTTTTCTGTGACTGTATCCCTAAAATCTAGCTGTAAGTTTTCTTAAAAGTTGTTAAATAAAATATAATAAATAATAATAGCAAATATATCAGATAGACCTGGCAAAAACAGTATCTTTCGAAAGATTGGAACATTTGCATCTGGATCAGTGCAGAGATGCGGAACAGTGAAACGCTTCATTTGGAACATCGACTCTCAGATAGATCCGTGATTCATTCCGCTCATTCGGATCATTCGGCTCACTCGGAGCATTCAGCTCATTCGGTTCACTCGGACTAGAGATCCATTTGAGTCGAATGATACATTCGGAGCGAGTATTAGAGATTCGGAACAGTGTATCGTTTGGATGAGTCGGATCGCTGAGTCGTTTTAGTAAAGAGTTACACACGTCTAATATCGGAGGACATTTTTACTTTTCTAAACGAAAACCTTATTCCTGAAGAACCGGCGACCCGGCAACGCATAAGCATTCCCCGGGTGTTGCATAGTGCATGTTACCTATGTCCATGGGATCATTTGTCTGCCCGTTTGTCCGCCATATTGACAAAAAAGGCGCGCCTCTTTAGGTTTAAAATAATAACCAACACTTCACTAGGTACTTTTATATTCCCTGCATCAAAAACAACGTTTCAGGTGAAACTGTATCTACAGAAAAAAGGTGAATCGATACGAAACGACCAAAGGGATTTGAGCATAAAAGCACTTATTTGTGCCTACGCTATTTTCTCTTACTATCTTGATCGTGAATATGTTTCAGCTTTTGCGAATTTCGCGCTATCAGAAATATGGATTGTTAGATTTATTTAAGTAGTAAACAGTGAGTAGGTATATTTTTATACCTAAAAAATATGTGTAAAAATATGTATAATCGCCTATTGTTTAACCTTTTTGTGTAATAAAGTTTAAATAAATAAATATATACATATTTTTTATGTGATATGTGGCAGACTAGCAGAGGGTGCCAGCACCTGCTGGTAACCGCCCGCGCCGCACCGCACATGGACGCTCGCGACACCAGTGGAGTCACAAGTGTGCTGCCAACCTTTAAACCCGCCTTACCACCGGATTTAGCCTCCGGTACCCTCACTCAGGCAGGATAGTGCTGCTTCACGCCGGTTTTCTGTAAGGCCGTGGTATCACTCCGGTCGAGCCGGTTCATTTATGCCGAAGCGTGGCTCTCCCACATTCAACATTAGAGAGCGAATGTTACATACTATGTAACGTTATAGGTATATTCATATAGTTGGTTGTTGGTAATAATGCCCTCCAACCGATTACGGCTGCGGCGGCCAATCTCAACGCTCAGCAACGTACGCAGAATATATTATAGTCTTCAAGCGTGTGCGCAAACACAAGTACACTTTCTATTCCCTTACCCTCATATTCCGATGGGACACTACTGTGACACGACCGGAGAGGGATCGAGCGCAGGACCAACAGCTTAACGTGCTTTCCGAGGCACGGGGGTACAAGACCGCCAGCTTCCAGACTCCGGGCTGCCATTAAGAATTTCTTGCCGAAAACTTAGGTACAAATTTTTGGCCCAACCCGGGGAATAGTAATAGTTGGTAATAGTTGACTCACCAAAGCATGGTCCAAGCGTTCGCCGGGCTGCAAATTGATATTTTAGGATGCAAACAGGAATTACAAGCTGAAATGATGATGATGATGGAACAAGTAGGAAAAGCTGTCTGCTGCTTTCCCCGAGAAGCGTTTGAACCTGCATCAGGGCTTTATCAATACAATTTATGTTTATTTGTCCAAAATTAAATTAAATTCGATATCGGTAGAGTCGTGGTTTTTTTTATTTACATCTGACATTATAAACAGATGATGTTTTAAGTGACACGTCATTTTTAACACAAATCGTAATGGAATTTATGTACATATTTTCGAAATAATCTCTACAAAAATTTAATTGAAAATTTAGAAAACCCCCGACGGCGGCCATCTTGGATTTGAAATTTGTCACAGTAAATGTATTCTGCTACTCAAACCCTTTTATATGATGATTATGGAGTTGTGTTAAAACATACAATCCATATCTTTGTGACGGCGGCCATCTTGGATCCATTTTTATACAACATAGCTAATTATTACAACATACCTTATTCATCTTTCAAACAAAAAAAAACATAATCTAAATCGGTTCATTTGTTCGGGAGCAGATACACACACACACACACACACACACTCACAGGACACACACACACACAAGCGATTGCTGCCGCAGTGGAGACATAATTGCACTGCCAACTTTTGGGTTCCAAATATACTCCATTGACAATAAAACATTCATGCTATTTTCTCCCTACCTTTAATTATAAAATACTTAAAAGCTGGCTTTTGATGTAACTTTTATTAGCATACGTCTATGCAATAAAAAGGAAAACGTGGTTTGTAAAACGTTTTAGTTATATTTTTCACTAAAAGACTTTTTTTGAAAAAGGTAAAAAGGAAGGAGGGAGAGCAGATAAGAAGTAAATGGTAGGAAATGACAATAATTTCAAAACTTCTTATTTCCTTTCCCTCCTTTTCTTTAGCCTCGTTACATCCGGCATGGACCCTCAGTCTTATCCACTAAGCTTAAATTTTAATACATCCTAGAGTATTATATTCAAACGAAATTCTCGAATCATATATATATTTTAAGTACCTACTTAAGTAGGTACTACGAGAACTAAATCAAGTGATTCTGGTTGAAATTAGGAGAAAGTACCTACTTTACCTTTTTCCAAGGCCAGGTTTTTCGTATTTTAATGGACTAATAAAGCCTTTTTCAGTGTAAAGAGGAAATATTTACAGACGTTGAAAAATTTCATTATCTTTTAGAAATAGCTTCCGATATTAAAGAAGGTTTCGAATGCCTATTAGGCGGCTTTTAATTTTATAAAATAATACCTACTTATCATCCGAACATTCTGTAAGCTCCTTAACACAATTTTATTGATAGACCAGCTAGTGGTCGCGGCTTTGCTCGTGTTAGAAAGAGACAAAAGTTGCATTTGTCAGTTTCCATCCCTTCAACTATCTCTACTTAAAAAAAACACCTAACGGCCGCACTCAGAGACGTCATTTAAGCTAATGTTGATTAACTTTAGTATCGGTAGTCTCTATGCGTATCAAAATAAGTGTCAATATTTATTATTAATTAGCTAACTAGAACTTAGTTCTAGTCAGTACTCAACGACTCTGAGTGTGGCAGTTAGTCCGTCGCTCTGTGAAAGACGGACAAACGTTTGTTTGTCCGTCTACACAGAGCGACAGACAGACACTACACTTTCACATTACTTATAATATTAATAAGGTATGGATGACACAGAGTTTATAAGTTTAGAGGTTGGCAACGCAACGCAACGCTTTCTCACCTAGATTGGGCCTTACTCACTCGGTGAAACATAGCCTAGGCGCTGCATTAATCGAGTTTTTTCTGTAAGGCCGTGCTATCACTCCGTTGGAGCGGGCCTGTTCATGCTGAAGCTGGTACTCTAACGGTAAATTGCATTGTAATAACTTTTATAAAAGTAGCCTGTGAGCCCAAACAACAGGTCCCTTGGGTTCAACAGTGCGCTTATGTTATGCTCCAGGTATTTTAGATGTCACCGTAAATTATAATATAATATACCTCGCGAGATTGTACTTACCTATAGGTAAATTGTGAACAGTAAATACCCGTGCTAATATGAATAAATAAATATTTCACCACATCACATACATTGATCTGACTCCGAGTTAGGTAGCTCAGGCACCTGTGTTACGGATATCAGAATCAACAGTGGGATTACAAATATATACATATAATACTTTTCTTTTGTAAATACATACATATATATAACAGTGGGAGAGCCACGCTTCGGCATGAATGGGCCGGCTCGACCGGAGTAATACCACGTCCTCACAGAAAACCGGCGTGAAGCAGTGCATGCGCTGTGTTTCGCTGCGTGAGTGAGGGTACCGGACGCCCAATCCAGGGGAAGGGGGTTAAAAGGTAAGCAGCGCACTTGTGACACCACTGGTGTTGCAGGCGTCCATGGGCGGCGGTAATCGCTTACCATCAGGTGATCCGTCTGCTCGTCTGCCACCTATATCATAAAAAAAAAAAAAATACTTATAATACATAGCAAACACCCAGACCAATATAAACAATTTATGTTCATGCACACAAATGTTTGTACTGTGCGGGGATCGAACCCGCAACCCTTGCACCAGAGGCAGCGTTCACTACCACTGTTCCAATCAGGTCGTCAATATGAGGTGTATAAGCACGTAGATTCTGAATCGATGTTATCCATACATTAAGATGTAAGTAATAAAATTAGAATTATTTAGGTAGATATTTATAGTTTTTGGCATATGGACAGTGAAATAAATTTATGTAGGTACTTACGACCTATGCGCTACGACTTACGTGTTAGATCTGAAGGTTGCTGATCTTCTACTGTTGGGAACCAGATCAGAGACTACCATTACGACCCGTATCTGTATCTCCGTAAGCATTATGCGTCTCCTTTGTTTGGATGCATTTTGAATGCGACGGGTGATATATAACGTTCGTTACGTGACGTTTTCGGTAAATCCCTTCAGAGGCCTTACCATGAGTTTAAAATACTATCCTCGCCATCCAACACCTCTCTCTCTTTCACATGAACCACAATGAAAGGGACAAAGCGATATGCCTTGACAGCATGAATTTGTCAGTGCCTTGGATTGCTGAATTAACTGGGCTTGGACTTAGACCACCTTATTCTAAATCGCGATCTAAAGTTATTACCGTACTAAATGTAATGTCATCTCGTTCCACCTCCGGACCTATCCTTAGTTCGCGATTTGTAATAAGGGGGAGAAAGATTACTGTCTGAAGGATAAAGAAACGACTTCATCATGCTAATAATCTCACTGACCGTGGGAGGGACTACAATCCTAGACGAAAATAAAGCAAAGGTATATTTTGTATTTAATTTTCATTTATAGTAAGGTAGTTGAACTCCGGTCTCTCAAAATAATCTAATGAAATATTCAAGTTTGTGATCACAGACTAGCGTAATCTTTGTAACTAACATCTGCATGCAATAAGAATGAAAATATTTCCAGTGTACTCGTAAATCAGCACGTCAAGTTTCCAATTGCTGGACAAAAAACAAGAACATTTTCACGAGCTGCGAGCTGCACGAGAATTGGCCCCCAGCACCTGGTACTACTTACTTCCGATGGCTCAGCGACCCTAAAATGAGTCTTGGCCTCCGATACGAGATGCCACCATTTGTCTCGATCTTGTGCAGCTTCACGCCAATCTCCTGCTTCTATATCTTGTAGGTCCGCGTTCACTACATCCCGCCAGCGATAGCGTGGACGCCCAGCTGGCCGCCGGTTGTCCGAGATATGCCTTCTTAGCGCCGCGATCTGATGGCATTCTCTCGATGTGACCGAGCCATCGGATTCTATGTGCTTTTGTCTCTCCTAGTATGTTGGGTTCTGCCATGAGTTCTTCTGCTTCAGCATTTTTCAGAATCCTCCACCTGCCATCCGCTTCTTGTCTAGGACCTAAGATTTCCGGAGGATTCCACAGCACGTGTGCTCTAGTTATTATGCAGCGTATACGATTGAGTACGTATGTACGTACGGAGGATGTCTTCACCTATGCGATCGTTCGCGCAAACAAAATGTACGTTCGAACGCACCATTTTGGCAACCTTGACAGAGCATTTTCGTTGGTATTACAGGCGCATGCGGGGTGCAAGAAAGGCATGCCACAGGGCCCGCTCGGATGGAAGTTGCATCCAAGGGCCGAGGCGCGAAGACCTCCCGTAACGAACGAAAACCTGACATATACAAACAAAGGATAAACACAGCTCGTGTGAAAGGGTGGCGAACTCCGACTCGATTGTAGCGTCCGATTCGTGCTTAGGCCTCTGGAACGGGGAGGCCCCTCATTCGGGCTAACGACTGACTTATAGACCAATGAAATGTCGCTTAGGTCTCCCTTTGTAAGGTCATCGCGTTAAAAAATGTCATTCATAATGTCTTGCTCCTTGCAATCTTATATTGTGGTAGAACCTTCAGTACGTTTTCGCATTAGAGAATATTCGCAAAAGCTATCAATCTATTGCAGCAAATAGTGATCGTAGAGATACGATGAGTCGTGTTTGCGTCAAACAATATTAATGTCTGGCATTTGTACCGTCTAGTTTACTATACAATTCTGTACCATACCAATGATAGTGCAGAATTATTTCTGCTTTTTTTACTAGAGTAGTTTAAAGTACTTGATAAGATGTTACCTATTCTTATTTTAACAAAATTCTAATTCTGATAGATATTTTAATTAGGAAAGAGCACAATGCCTGTAATGTAATCAACTTAAACCGTCCGATAGCATCTACAATGGCAATTGAATAGAAAAAGTGTTATCTTAATTGTAACGAGAGCCATTCAGAACTACGCGTATATGGCGCAATACTGGGGCTTGGCTAGGGTGTAGCAGGAGGGGAAATGCACCGGGGCCGAAACAGGGGACGAAATTGGATTTCGCAGAACTCAATTATTTATTTAATAATGTAATTAAACGGGAAGAACCCAATTATTATAGGTTTATCGATTGATCTACGTCTAGGCAGAATTTTAAACCATACACTTATGGATGAAGATAGGACTATATGAATGGATTTTTCAAATCTATGTAAATATTTCTACCATTCGCTCGGCGGTGAGAGTAAACATCGTGAGAAGACATGGGGTCCAATTCTCGTCATTTTTGATATGAAAAAAATGGCGATGTCGCATGAAATCCATCCAAAAAAAACTGTGTTTTAGTGATATATGTCGTATTATGATAAATATCACAAGCCCGAGAATTGGGCTCCCGCACATCTCGGATTGTTTCTCAAAATTGTGAATATCTACAATATTTGAGGTAATGATTCTGAACGTGACCGTGATGCAATTGGTCTGGTTCGTCTGTCTAAGGATTGCGAAGGTCAGACGGCAGTCGCTTCGGCGACGACGCATTGAACGACGGGTCGATTAGCATTGCTTCGGCGATAAAGTTTGTTAATGTGAAGTGAAAGGTCACAGTTGAGACTACGTCTGGTCTAGGTCATCATTTAGCAACATTAAACTGATCGAAAGTTTATAAGTAAACTCTCTGAAAACGACTACACGACGCGACAAACTCCACCCTTACTATATGGAATTAATCCCTTCCAGTCCAAAACGGTTCGTTTCCAGCGCTTATTTTTCCCACGCTCGTGTAAACTCTGGAAAGAGCTTCAAGCCACGGTGTTCCCTGATCACTATGACATTTCCTTTTTTAAACAAGTATTGAAAAGAGTTCTTTCACGGTAGGCAGCGGCATGACTGTGCTCCACCATTGTTGATTTCTATGCGTGGCGGTTACCATTTAGGTACGAGTACTATCAGAAAATGTGACAAGCTTTTGGCTAACTCCAGATTGTGCTTCAGACCATGTAGGTCGTTTTTGTATCTTTTTTTTCAAAACTGCACCAGTACTTACGACTGATTGTACTAATTTTGTGACTCTGCTGATGATGGAAGGTCAACTCCTCAACGGTAAGGAGTTAAAGGATAACTCTTTCAATACTGTACTCACAATTAGTATGTTAGTTATTTAGCGGGGGTGGAAGGGGGAAGGGAGAGGGGGGGGGGGGTGCCAAAATGAAAATTTCAAAGGCACCAGTATTTAAGACTGATTGTATTAATTTTGTGGCTCTGCTGATAATAGAAGGTCAACTCCTCAACGGTAAGGAGTTGAAGGATAACTCTTTCAATACTGTACTCACAATAAGTTTGTTAGTTATTTGGCGGGGGTGGAAGGGGGAAGGGAGAGGGTGACGGGGGGATTTCCAAAAACTGAGAACCCTCAAATTTCAAAGGCACACGTAATGTTTTTGTATCTTTTTTCAACACTGCACCAGTATTAACGGCTGATTGTATTAATTTTGTGGCTCTGCTATGATAGAAGGTCAACTCCTAAACGGTAAGGAGTTAAAATATAACTGTTTCAATACTGCACTCACAATTACACATTAGTTTGTTAGCTTTTTGGCGGGGGTGGAAGGGGAAGAGAGGGGGGGGGGGGGAGCTGCCAAAAATGAGACACTAAAAAGCTTGAAAAATAATTTCTGCGAAAAAGAATCCGCCTTCAAAAACCACGAACTACAAAGTGTAAAATATTATTTTTATCACTTAATACACTTCAAATAACATTTTATAACCGTACACACTCGAGAAAAGGTTTTACCGAAGTCGGCGTCTAATCTCTGTTGAATAATTGAATGTTGTATTAAATTACAAGATAGTATTGGGCGATACTTCGGTAAATCCTTTTCTCGCATGCACTGTTATAAAATGTTATTTTTCATTCAAATTTATCGATTTCATCATAAATTTGTCTCGATTAATGTGAAGTTCTTGGCGTGGGTCGCGACCTCTACGTTGAGGATCAGGAGACGGGTCGACGCTCCGTAGACCACAAGTGAAATGCATCGCTTTTATTGTGTACTTTAGTTTATTGATTTGCACTAAAGTGTAAAGGACGCCTCCATTTTAAAAATTGAAAACATGGACCGTACTTTTAGATGGAACGTTGAACTCAGTTTGAAGAATAGTTTATGGTGTAAACTTGGATAAAAACAGCAAATTTTTTTTTTAGTTTTTGAAGTGGGTTTTATACCAAACTAGAAATCAACCTGTCCCGGCTTGTATATGACCTTTTTGTTGAATGACCCTATCTTTAAAAAAACGCATCAAAATCCGTTGCGTAATTTTTAAAGATTTGAGCATACATAGGGTTTTATACTATGTAATGATAGTGAAAATGTTGAGGTTTATTTAGGGGCCGTCCATTAATCACGTGATTCAATTCATTTACTATATCTCGTTAACAAGTATCTAAGTGTCCACATGTTACCTATTGTACCTATGTGTTACCGAAAATGTGGGAAATTTAGAAACGGTTTATTACAATCCCGAAGGCTTATAGAAAATGTTTTCAATCTTATTTCATATACATACTTATCTAAGGAAATGTATACCGACGACTTAGGGACCTTCAAGAAAAGAGCGTACTCTTTTTTTAAAAAGGCCGGCAACACATTAGCGATCTCTCTGATTGCGCGGATGTTCACATTAGTGATCTCTCTGATAGGCGGCGTTGATTACTTTCCATCACCTGAGTCGCTTGCTCGTTTATCCGCCTCTAGCATAAAAAAACATTTCCATGCATTATATATTATACTTTAGTACCTTGTCATAATAGCTAGTTTGGTACCTATATATCCGTCCGTTTAAAAATATCTAATAAACGACTATTTCTACCAAATTATGAATTCTTGTTGTCCGATTAAATCATCGAGAATGTATTACTCCTTGATTTCTAAAGCAAGTCCTCAATATAAGCGATATTTGCTCTATGTAATATAAATACGTAACGAACAGTTTAAGCAAGCAGTTCATTACAAACAACTCAGAACACGTGCTGCCGTCACCTACAGTCGAGTGCTGCGACGGAAATAAAGTTATGCAACGCTTTAGCCGAGAGGATACTCCTGCGCTACGACAGCTTACTTACAGATGTAGGCCACGGCCGTGAAAATGTCGTTATGGAACTGATATACAGCTATGTAGACTGTAGGTTGTATAATAGCAACAATAAAAGCTTTCTCAAAGTATAAATAAATATCAGACAGCAGAACATGTTATGTATAACAATGTTATTTCTAGAGACGTAAACTATCTTACTTACATTTTACGTAACTTTATGAATGAGAACGATACTGGCTGAATAGATAGGTAGCTTTTTAGATTTTCGCGTTGCATTATAACTATAATGTATCAATACGGGGATTAACACGATATTTATTACGTGAAACCGTGGTCACGAGCGGACTGAGTAGTCTGAGTAGGCTGCTGTAACGTAGCCGAAACGTCGAGCCAAATATGTGAGTACACAATGTTGTTTCACATAATAAATATCGTGTTAATCCCCGTATTGATACATTATAGATAGGTAGCTTCCGAACGGGAGGTCGTGACTTCAAATTAAATTATTTCGACCACTGGGTCGGGGGTGAGGGCAAAAATCGTAAGGAAATCTATCCGATTTGTAAAGTGTCTAAAAATTGTGGAAACTCATAATTGTTCCGAAACTACTTAGGATGTGACCATAAGGGAGTTGCCACACCGAGCGAAAGCGTTTTAAAAGCGGAGCGACGTCGCGACACGGTGAACACTTCGCTGCGCAGCGACGTTCACGCCGCGGATTACATTCGCCGAACACAATACAAAAGAAGAAAAATATTGGAAATTTCAGGAAAAGATTAAAAGATTTCCTAATTGAAAAATGTTTCTACACGCTGTCTTAGTTTTTAAATGAAAATAAATTCTTAAAAATTAATTTATTTCATGTAATGAAATAAATATTACTGTCCTTGTTATATATTCTGTAATCGAATCCTTATGTGTAATGTAATTCTTTAATTTATTTATTGTAAGCCAAGATTGCGATACCTTATCAGAGTGCATGTTTGAACTAAATAAACCAATGTAATGTACACCATACAAATAATACCGTACAAATAAACGTTTGAATTTGAATTTGTTTTCCAGCGTGGTCGCCACAAAAAAACAATGGCGTTCAGACTAATCTCCGCGGCGAATCCGTCGCGCAACCGTTGCGCATCCGCGGCATGAACGCTGCGCAGCCGCGACTTGTTCGCTGCGTCGTGGCTCCGCATTGAAAACGCTCGCAGTCCGCCAGTGTGGCAACTCCCTATGTCAGCTGATCTGATTCCCCTGTCTAAGGGTTGTGAAGATCAGATGACAGTCGCTTCATAGTAATAACAGTATTTCCGAAATGTACAAGAATGGCCCTGAATAGATATCTTTGGACGCAACTGGGAGATGGCGCTGAGCTCATGATAAATACTTACCACATAGGAGAAGCATCGGGTCAAATAATAGTACAAATACGATACTTACTTACTTACTACGCTGGCTTAGCGAACCGAAGTGGATCTTGGCCTCCGACACGAGAATTCGCTAAAAACTGATACTAAAGTTAAAATTATACTTAGTGTTATGATGACACTAATATATAATTCACAACCCACATATTACTTAATTCCAATTTAACTGTACATTTAAAAAAATATCTCATTCATTTTATAATATAGGTGCCAGATGAGCCGACGGATCACCTGATGGTAAGCGATCACCATTAGATAAATAAAAGAAGAATATAGGTATGCCTTACCACTCCACTGTAAATAGCATTTGCTTTATTTCTTTACACGAGTGAAAATACAGATCGATTCATATACTCGTAACAGAACAAAGGCTAATGTAACAATGTTTACCTACAGACCTAGTGTAAATATGTTACGTTTACTGCCACATTTCACGGAATAACATTATTATACAACCGCTTTAGCGCCGAGAGGATGGGTAGGTACTCCTGGTACCTACTTAGAATAAATCCCACGGCCGTGTACAGTTTATGTTAATATCGGCCTATTAATAGTTTACATGTGGTAACGTTACGGTTGTAAAATTATTCACTGCTTAAGTTAAACTGTGCTAAAACAATGTCTTAGCTCACCAATAAATATTTCACAACTTCACTGACATCGATCTGACTCCGAGATACGTGGCTCAAGCTCCTGTGTTACGGATATCAGAACAGTGGGACTACAAATATTAGAGATGGGTCGAGTACTCGGTTACTACTTGGTACTCGGTGTACTCGGCAGTTTCTTGATACTCGGTACTCGGCCGAGTAACTCGGACAATTTTTTTTTGAGTGACACAGTATACTGGCTCTCCTCAGCCTTATAGTCAACAACATGAGAGCCCAGATAGATTTGAAAAATCCAGAGGTGCATGCTTGGATTCGAACCATGACCCCCCCGTATGGAAGGCGGTTAATCTACTGAGCTACCACCGGTGATCAGTTAACATAATATGTTTAAAGCATTCATTAATTTGAAACACAGTCATATATGAGAGAAAATAATCATTTTTGTAATTATGGAAGTTTTCAACTTTCATGATGTATGTTCTAATTTTAGAATAGTTTTTTAGGGAATTGTTACCTGTTTGTGTTTGGCTCAGTTGCAAGTGCAATGGCCCCGTGGCCAGCACGTTGGAACCATGACGCTTTCAGCAGTGCTAAAATATCGGAAACTCAAAAATAAGGTAACAATATTGTAGCAGTCCCGTAAAAAATAGTAAGTCCCAAAACTGAACTGAGTAACTCAGCCGATATCAACTACCAGGGCTGAATTCATAAACATCCCATAAACCTACTTTAGATTAAAAGGTGTTATATAGTACAGTGTGACCACTTTCAGAAGGCACTCCAGTGACATTGATAGGTGGGCGTTGTAATGTAAAACGTTTTTTCTATGCGAAAATGTCAAAACAGCATTTGTTCCGACTTTTGACACGTGCCAAATAACCGTGATCGAATTGTAGTTTAAACTTTTGAAACAAATAAAAAACAAAATTTTCGAAAAAATTATGAAAACTGCTTTATAACACCGTTTTAGTTAACAAAGCTTTAACAAACATTTATGAATAAGACCCCAAAGGTTCGAATATTCGCTTTTGTATGAGATATTAATTTAATGGATACGGCTTGAGTTTGACATCTCCATTAGCGACAGTTTGAATAGGTACTGAATTCTAACAATGACAGTCAGTCACAGACCCGGTCTATGTATGAAACCGTTTTCTAAAATGCATCTATTTCAGTAGCCAGCTTTTGCGTAAGTATAACTTTGCGTGGGCCGCAGAAATAGATGGAAACATTGCAGGCTTTTACGGAAAAAGATAATGACGTGTTTTGCGGAGTTTATAGATGATGTCGTCAACCCTACGCTAGTCTTTTGAATTTAACTGACAAAAAAAAATGCGTGAAAGACTTATAGAAATTCTTAAGATGATGAATAGGGCACACTAGCCACGCCAATCGATTTTAATTTTTAGCTACTAAACCGGATCTATTTGAAACAATTTCGGGGTTACAAAATAATAATATAAGTGTTTACCTCTCGGCAAACACTTATACTATTTATTAAATAACCATGCACAAATGTTGGGTCCAACACGTACGCGAAAAATTGATTCACGCCAAAAGTGACCGCTTTTGGCGTGAATCAATTTTTCGCGTACAAAAACGGACCCAACATTTGTGCATGATTATTTAGTAAATAATATAAGTATTTGCCATGAGGTTGTAACCCCGAAATTGTTTAAAATAGATCCGGTTTAGTAGCTAAAAATTAAAATCGATTGGCGTCGCTAGTGGGTCCTTCCCGCCACCTTAAGTGGTTTGCTAAGCCTAGGGACAGGTGAATTGGCACCTAACACTGTTCTACGAATGTCATCATCCCATCTTGTCGCAGGGCGTCCTACACTACGCTTACCGAGTCGCGGTCTCCACTCAAGGACTTTACGGCTCCAACGGCTGTCAGTTCTGCGGCTAATATGACCAGCCCACTGCCACTTTAGTTTGCTAATTCGATGGGCTATATCGGTGACTCTGGTTCTCTGTCGGATCTGTCTGCCTGTCTGCGACAAGATGGGATGATGACATTCGAAGGCTGGCTGGTGTGGGCTGGATGAGAGTGGCCGAAAATCGGGAGCAGTGGCGTTGCATTAGGGGAGACCTATATCCAGCAGTGGACGAGTGTGGGTTGCTGATGATGATGATGATGACTGTTCTACGAAGAGGAGGATAAAGTGGAGTTACGGATTTGCGGGGATTTCTACGGGGAACGCGAAGAGCAAAGAAAAATTTTGAAAAGGAAAGGAATATCTAATAGAATTCTACGATTTTCGAGTGAAAGTATATTAAAGAAGCGTAGACGTTTGTCATAAACGCGAATTATACTGCAAATTCCAGTATACTGAACCAGGGAAAACGTTTGATTACTACATAATCACGGAATTGTTGGAAAGACGAACGACGCCCTGTTGGTCTAGTGGTTTAAGTACCGGCTCTCGGGCTCTCGGTGATCTCGGGGTCCTGGGTTCGATTCCCGGGTAGAGTTATTATTTATTTTAATTAATTTCAATTGAAAATTTAATATATTTCATAATATTTGACATTCCCTATTAATAATTAAGTATTATAGTTAAAGTATTATATGTATATGTTTGTAATCCCACTGTTGATTCTGATATCCGTATGCCCTGATGTGGGAAAGTATATAGGCTGATACTAATACTACAAATCAATTAGTCTACGCAAGTAACGTAGAGAGCGCAAGGCTAGTACTTTATATAATTACGTGGTGAATTTTTTTTATTTATTTTTTATATATGAGAGGTGGCAGACGAGCAGACGAATTACCTGATGGTAAGCAATTCCACCGCCCATGGACACCCGCAACACCAGTGGAGTCACAAGTGCGCTGCCAACCTTTTCCCCCCCCCCCCATTGGGCTTCCGGTAACCTCACTCACACGACAAACAAATTAGGTCTTGAAAAATGATAAGATAATATAATAACCATCCTCACAATAAATTCACTGCGAAGTAACATCAATTGTTTCTAAAATACTTCATCACGTAACTGGGTTACCAACAGCAATTAAATTGAACGCAATGTTTTTTACAAAAGCCAGTAAATCGCCCCACCGCCTCGTCCATCCCGAGCACCGAAAATGGAAAAGACAGCCAAGAATATGCATTTAGTACCTCTACATAAACTCAGCCATTCGTATCCAGAAGCGGTGGGATGGGTCGAAACAACACAATGGTCGGTCCAGCGCTAGAGTTGTAACAACTCAATCGAGAAACGTTGAACGATATTTTAAAATACTAATGCGCACTCCTTACTATTATTTTTCATGTCATAAACCGATTACAAGACTTATCTATGCATTTTTGCAATCTGTGATGTGGAATTCGGTTCGTGTGCAACATCTTTCCCGAGTGCAAACCGCAGCATGTTTTTGGAGGGTTTTTTGTCATGCGAATTATGGATTGTGTGTTTGGGCCAGTGTTCCAAAAATATGTTTGTCTTCAAAAATGTCTTTATTTATTTTCTTGTAGCTTGCGCTTTTGAAAAGAAAACATGCGCGAGAAATCCGCATCACAGAAGCCTAATTAATAAATCTAAAAGCCCGAGAGCTTTTTTCGACGACCCGTTTGGAACAGTGGTAGTGAAGGCTGCTTCTTTTGCACGGGTTGTGGGTTCGATCCCCGCACAGTACAAACATTTATGTGCATGAACATGTCTGTTTGTATTGGTCTGGGTATTTTCTATATAAGTATGTATTTACAAAAGAAACTTATTGTATGTATATATTTGTAATTCCGCTGTTGATTCTGATATCCGTAACACAGTTGATTGAGCTACCTATCTCGGAGTCACATCAATGTATGTGATGTTGTGAAATATTTATTATTATTTATCAATTATATACATCGCAAAAATAGTTTTATGTGCGGTTATCATGTGACATCCGCCATGCTTTTTCATATCGAAAGTCCCGAGGATGGGCTCTTGAAATACGCTTATCGCTTCTTACATGATTTTTACGTCTCACTATAAATGAAAACAGATTACGAAACTATTATTTATAGTCTATGACGACCCGATTGGAATAGTGGTAGTGAACGCTGCCCCTGATTCAAGGGTTGCGGGTTCGATCCCAGCACAGTACCTACAAACATTTGTGTGCATGAACATGTTTGTTTGTATTGGCTATGTATTATAAGTATGTATTTACAAAAGAAAAGTATTATATGTATATATTTGTAATCCCACTGTTGAATCTGATATCCGTAACACAGGTGCTTGAGCTACCTATCTCGGAGTCAGATCAATGTATGTGATGTTGTGTAATATTTATTATTTATTTATGATTTGTTCGGTATAAAAATAACATTTGTTGGACTATTTGTTTCCGTTTCCTTTACTAGTACGTTACCGGAATTCCATGAACAATTTATGCCTGCCTACCTCTGTAGTCTGTATGTGTTTACGTTCACATTGTCAAAATTGTGCTTTTCAAACAAAGAACTCCTAAATTAATTTTAAAATAGGCTGTTTTGTATGCTTTCCATTAAATGGCCGCCTCTATCCACACCGGGCTATCCAGCGAAGTGTGTGGCCGTGGTTAATGGAATCGCTGGTGTCTGTTCTGTTGCAGTTTTATTTATAGCTTCGATTCTGTTTACTGCTGGGTTTATTGAGTTCGAGTAATGGGCTGAGGATTTAGACGGGAACAGCAATTATTTACAGCCGAGCGCTGGCTGAAGGCTGGAAATTAATAGAATAGTTCGCAATGTTTATAAATAAATTTAGATTTGTGGAATGTAAATTGTATGATTTAGAGTTTGAAGATTTTATGAAAAATGATGCAATTTTAAGATTAAGAATTCATATATATTTATGTGTGACGTAAATTATAGAAAATTACTTAATTCTCACAACATCTCATACATTGACCTGATTCCGTACTAAGTAGCGTAAGCACTTGTGGTACAGATATCAGACAACAGAGGAACACAAATATATACTTAAATACATATATTACACCCAGACACTGAACAAACACATGTGTTAATCGCACGAATGTTTGTCCAGGGTGGGGATCGAACCCACGACCTTTGGCGTAAAAGACAGGGTCACTACCAATTGCGCCATCCGATCAGTGTACTATGTACATACAACTTTCACTATTATTAAAATAGTTAAACCGAAGGGAAAATAGGCGCAATCGTTTGGAAAGTTGTTACGTTTTTTTTATTTTACATAAGGAACAGGTTACCTGCTTATCTGCCTCCTAGTAACCTTATACTGCAGCTAAATTATAGAGTAAAATGTTAGATACCCAGGTAGGTGTATTCAGGTATGAATAATAAATCACCCCCAGCACAACACTCATCGTCAGCCCATTTAAGTCCTCACTGCTGGGGCACGGGCCTCCCTCAATCACATGAGGTGTAATTGCCATACTCACCACGCTTGGCAGACGGGTTGGCGAGGGTTTTGATATAAATGCAGAGTTTTCCTTCTCTGGGTGCTGATGATCATGCCAGCAGCTTTACCTTAGTCGCCTTTTGCGACACCTCGGTATGAGTGAGGGTGGCATCACATCACTAGTTTATATCTAAATCGCAAGTGTGAATGGACACATTAGGTTTTGAAGTATCTAAATAATAATTACCTATATAAATATTTATCCATTTCTTTTCGAAAATGGTTAGAAACTTTAAATTGAAATAAACGCAAATTACGTAATCCTTGAAAAATACGATTAGAAAAGCGTAATGGTGTACAGCTCAGAATCTAAAATACCAACCCGGTTGTGTAATTAATGGCTTACAAAAACGGCTGGCCGCACCCTTGCTAAACGTACTAATTGCCGGGCAAATTGCTGGGGATTTCAGAACTTTTTTTTGGGCTGATCTGTGCATAGAGTTCGTACGGCTAGCAGCTTTATTTATTTGCAAAACGACTGTTACATATATTGTTAACAGTTAGTCATTAAATTATAATATCTCTAGTCGGTTCTTTATAACTTACTGAGGATAGTGGTCACTGGATGGTTATCTACCAAGAAAACTTTTTCCATTGATTTTGATTGGAAGTACCTAGCTTTCACCACGTCGTAGATCTTTGGTCAGACCATCGTGTTGGTGATCGGCCTCGTGATCTTTTGCCTTCAATGTTGTTAACAATGACCAGTTTTTCAAGGCTATCATCCCCTCTTCGCATTATGTGGCCGTAATTAAATTATAATACATAGTTCCAATTAGGTTTTAACGTCACAATAAAACGTGAGTTTTTATGTCGAATTTTCTAAATCATTACAGAATTCATCATTACAGTGAGTCAAAACTCACTTTTTGCAACTTCAACATCCTCTTCTTCACTCTTCCTCATCCTTAACTTAACTTTTTTACAATCGTCCTGTTATCGGCAGCCTGTAGTCGATGGTCCATCTTAGATCCATTTGATTATCATATTATTATTATTTTTGTCTTTTTCTGATATCAATCTCACAATATTATGTGTATGTATTTGAGCATAACTTATTTATTAGTTTATAATACTGTATTTTATTTATGTATTAGGGTTATATTTTAACATTTACAGTTTTTTTTTCCTTATTGAATATTGCACCCCCTACCCCTTCTCTACTATCAAATGTCCTTTAACCGAAGGTTGTCTGGTAGAAATCGCTTTCAGTGACAAGACCGCCGAAATTGTACACAAATTTCTGTAATGCCTAGTACTTGTGCTGTTTAAGCTGTGTTTTATGTGCAGTAGAGTATATCTATCTATCTATCTACAGTTACAAGAGAAGTAAGTTAGCTAAAATGTTGGAAGGTCAGAAGAAAAGAACGTAAGGTTCGAATACAAGCGAGTACCTCTGGATTTTGCAAATCTATATGAATATTTCTACCTTCAATTCAGCGGCGAGGCTAATCATTGTGAGGAAACCTGCACATTCGGATATTTTCTGAAATGTTTAATGATTCAGATGATCTGATTTCCCTGGTTGCGAAGGCCAGACGGTAGTCGTTTCATTGTACCAGACTCACCAAATCCAAGTTTACCTCGGAGACCAAAAGTTGGCTTAGGACGTAGCTCGGAATATCAAGTTGTAACAGTGACAGTTAAGATTTTGAAAATAAGCTTTAAGTAGGTGCTTAGTTTTAGATTTACCCACAAAGTAAAGTTTTAAACCTGCAAATAGCGCTCTATCGGGCCATAAAGTGACTCGCGTGTTGTGACACTTACCTTCAAAATTATTTCGATTGGGATCGTTATAAAATCCAATTGCATACTTTTTGGTCAAAATATTACGACACCTAGCGAAAGAATACTTCAGGGCCTTGTTTTTTTAAACTTTTTTTTTTACCATGAGAGAGCCACGCTTCGCCATGAATGGGCCGGCTAGACTGGCTAGACGGAGTGATACCACGGCCTCACAGAAAACCGGCGTGAAGCAGCACAGTGCTGTGTTTCGCAGCGTGAGTGAGGGTATCGAAGGCCCAGTCCGGGAGGGAAGGGGAGTTTAAGGTTGGCAGCGCACTTGTGACTCCACTGGTGTTGAGGGTGTCCATGGGCGGCGTCAATCGCTTACCATTAGGTGATCAGTCTGCTCGTCTGCCACCTATGTCATAAAAAAAAACTTTCATAGAGATATTTCACATATTTGATATTGTTGGTTTAGTAGATAGTATTTTAGGTAGATCTATAGTTGATTTATTGTTGATTTATTAATTTTGTAGTTACCTACATATTTTATGGACTACCTACCTAATATCTATCTATTTTTTTTACGTCTATCTATCTTATTGTGTTCTGGACTTCAGAGTGTTTAGCAGCTCAGTGAATAAGAACGTGCAACTTCTAAATGGGAGACCGTAGGTTCGAATCTGAACGCACCTCTGAATATAGGATTCTACCACTAAGGAAGTGACGAACGATACCTACCTCGCAATGGTTTCCACCATTGCGAGGAATCCTACTTGTTTAGAAATTATTCTAATGATAATGATCCATTCGGTCTGGTTCCCCTGTCTAAGAGTTGCGGAGGTTAGATGGCAGTCACCGCTTTGACAAGACTGCCCAAATACTGGATCATGGTCCCAACAAACGCCGGAGTCCGAATGAGCGATTTGGACGGAAAATGGAAATAATACGATAGGATAATGATGAATTGTCTACTAACTATTCTTCTCCAACCGATTGCGGCTACGGCCGCCAATCTTAACGATCGGCCACGTACGCTGGATAAATTATAGTGCACAAGTGTGTGCGCAACCACAACTGCCCGCATATTCCGATGGGACACCAACGTGACACGACCGCAGTGGGATTGGGCGCAGGACCGACGGTTTAATGTGCTTTCCGAGGCAACAATACCGTCAACTTCCAGACTCCGAGCTGATACTAAGAATTTCTTACTGAAAAGTTAGGTAGAACTTGGCCCGACCCGGATCGAACCCGGGACCACTGAAGTGCGACCCACTAACCACTGCGCTAACGAGGCATCAAAATGATCTAAGTATTCAAACCCACCAAAAATATCTGATCATTTCTCAAAATCACACTTTAAGGTGTGCTTTCATTTGTTATATGTTTAATTTGCTCTCGTACACCAAATTATAATGCACCTCAGCCTATATTGACACACAGTTGTCTTTTGTCAAATGCCCAGATATTCTTGGTAGGTTTGAGCGCTGAGATCATTTTGTTACTGACTGTACCTACCCTTATTGACTCATTTGCGTAGAGACGTCATGCGTACGAATATCATAGGTCAAACCAATGACGAATACCCATACAGTATCACGTTGCGGTAACACGCACGTGTTACCCCTCCAACCGTCACTAAATTACTTTCTTTCACCATTTTGTTGTTGTCATGGTCTTATTTACAGTGGGGTTTCGTGTTGACAAGTAGGTATTGAATAAGTATATTCAAAAGGTTTTAGATTTCTGTAATATTAACCGTCTATTACGTCAGAAATTAAACGATACATAATGTATTGTTGGGGTTTTTCTGTTTATTTTTTAATATAATATTAAAAAATAACTTGAAGATATTTTGCCAATGTCAAGTAACTTATTAAGAATAAGTGGGTAGTCAACAGTCGAAGTTAGTCAAAGACGCAGTTACTCAATAAAACGCCGCCCGTGTTTTGCGTTTTATCGACCTGCGGATTCTGCCGATACCACTCTAAACACAATCGCGGGTTTTAAGACTCTATTAGGCCCAAACAAGTTGTCACGAGACAACTCACTTGAGACACAACAGCAGTGTTAAAAACGATACAATTATTATACAATGATTCTTATTATTAGGATCACTTCGCGGCATCTTACTGCACAAACAAAACACCAAAATTGTTCATTTAAAACCACTATACATACTAATTTATAACCTTTGAATTGCATCAGCTTACGCGGAGTGTTTGATTCCTACCGCCAGAATCATTCGATTTCTTGTTGGTCCAGAGTCCTAAAGGCCTACTCTAAAATCAGATTCATGACCTAATTTTATCCCGGTTATTTTCACGCGAAAGAGACCCACAAAGCGTGTGAAAAAGTCGGGGATAAAGATTCCATACCTCGATATCAAAGGCATCTTCGCTACTTTACCTCTACAGCCCTAGCCAAGCGATACGTTTAGCATTTTTTTTACTTACAAAAGTGAATAATATTAATATCCAGATAAACCGACTATTAAATTTATGAAATTTTCATTTTTGAGAAATAGTCTTAATTTTTTATGAATGATTAATATTCGTCGACGTCAACATGCAATGTAAATTTAACGGTACGACAGCATATCGTATAAAACGAAATGTTTCGTTAAAATTTCGCTGACCATGTCAGCTAACTCGTGAATTCCCTGTATTCCAGTTATCCGTTTGTAACTGACAGTCCGTTAAATAAAACATAACAGAGTGCATACATGTGCCTACAGAGATCAGATCGGCGCTACGCTGGCTGCTGATTACATACTCTGAGTACCTACTCGTAGTTAGTGAAATGAAAAGCTTCCTATGTTTAGGACTGGTTGGTTTAGAATAAACGGGTTGTTTGTTCTCTAACCATGTGATGATTATTACAATAGAGATGAGGAACCTCATTCATCAAAATGTATTAGAGCGCTTAAAGCGAGCTATTGGCTTTTTTTCTTTTCCTTATAATCATAAATAATCATAAACTTTATTTGCATAAGTACATGGTATATACATATGTGCATAGAATAAAGTGTCCACATGTCTTGCCAATTAAATTGGTATGTAAATCTTAACAAAAAATTATCAATAAAAAAAATACAAACAACCTTAGTCGGATAAATACTATATAATATATAACCTTCTGTCTTGACTGGTAAAAAACAGACGGGCCAGTGTTATATTATTGTTTCAATCTGAATATTAAAAAAATAGTAATACAAAAGAGTATTTTTATATATTTACAATAGGGTAAAGTTTCGCTTTATTATATTTCCTGTCACGCGAACTCAAAACAGTAACTTACCTATTTATCTATAAAAGCCACGTAAAATGAACATTTTTTTTTTATCGCAGAAATGTCAATGTAAGCTGTAACTATGAGCTACAACAGAGCGTGTTATATTAAATTTTAAAAATAATAGTTACTTTATATACTGTATATGTATCGTAAGCAATAGCAATTTCTATATCAATTTGGTCCAGAAATTGTGTAAAATCAACATTGTCATGTTATGAATGTTTTCTGTCAGCCTCAGTGCTGTCGAACATCATTACTGGCCTTGCGTAGTTTGCGTCGTCATAACATTGAAGCTACATATACTCGCGGCGCGGTACACTCGTTATGAAGCTCAAATATAGACCTGTCTATTAGTAAAAGTACAGTTCTAGAGAAATATTGGTTCTCGCTGGACGCAGCTGCAGTGGCCGTGAACCTCGGCACGTGTATGCGGGCGGTGGAGTGTACAACACACTATACAGCACACTTGGATACGTAGTCGAGTTTGGCAAGGTTCTCGGCACCTGACAGGAATACTTCCTACAATGCAGTTGACGGTTTTACGCTAATGCAGAGTAATGGTCGGTGAATGCAGAGAACGTGCGCTTTCAGTAAAGGAGGTCGTAGGTTTGAACCCTATGTTTCATCCTAATGGGAGCGCACTTTTGACTCCACTGGTGTCGCGGGCGGCAATGGGCGGTGGCAATCGCTTACCATCAGGTGGATCCGGCTGCTCGTCGGCCACTTATTACTATAAAAATAAGTCCCTAATGCGAGCTTATGCTTGGCGGTGAGTAAAAACGTCGTGAGGTAACGTGCAAGTTGTGGACAGTTTCTTAATCTGTGAACCCACACATTATTGAGATAACGGTTGAGAATGTGTAACTTTGGTCCAGTTGGTCTGGTTCTCCTGTTTTAGGGTTACGAATGCCAGACGCGAGTCGCATCATTGTGAATTGTAATTAATTAAGTCCAGAAGTGTTTTCTTTGTGAACATATCAAAGGTGTTACATATCATGTAGTATGTTATAATATACGTAAATAACTACAAGTACCTATAGTATACCGACACTGGTAATGTACAGTCAACTCCGAAAATATGTATACACTTTAGGACCTTGTCACAATACTTACCTATAAGAAAGTATAGGTCTACTTTCTTATATTATATATTGTGACAACGTCCTAAAGTGTATACATATTTTTGGAGTTGACCGTACCTAATAATCAATTTATTTCCAATTTATGTTTCTCATTTTTAAACACCAACAGCACATGACACTGCTGAAAAAGCTGGTCAAGTTCCATAATGGTATAAAAACAAAAAAGAAACCAGAGCAGCTGTCGCCCCAAATGACTTATTCATAGAGACTAGGTAGGGGCGCTCTTCGTGTCACTTGCAGGTGCTTAGTGTATAGTTAAGGGCAGAGAATTTAATGTTTCTTGCCAAATTTCAAAGTTCTAGGCCAACGGGAAAGTACACTTACTGGTTTGGATTCTCTTAGGAGAGTTGAAATATGCGTTTTTCGGCAAATAGATTTAAATCTTTATTTATTTACAACATAGAAGTTTGATTTTTTTACATAATAAAAAGCTTAAAGTAGCCATAGGGCTTAAATTGTAATTATTATGCATTAATTTTAAGAGCAGCTAACAAATTTAACAAGCTCTCTCAAAATCTTGATATAGACCTGTTTAGCGACAGTGTTGCACAACTAAAGAGATTTCTGTGTGACGAGTTTTTTAACAAATACGAGTACGAGACTTATGCGGATAGAACATTTTATTACTGTGCATTTTTTTCTTTTTTAATGTATTTATTTATTTTAGAAGTCATCATCATCATCAGCCCATTTAAGTCCCCACTGCTGGGGCACGGGCCTCCCTCAGTCACGTGAGGGCCATAATTGCCATACTCACCACGCTTGGCAGACGGGTTGGCGAGGGTTTTGATATAAATGCAGAGTTTTCCTTCTCTGGGTGCTGATGATCATGCCAGCAGCTTTACCTTAGTCGCCTTTTACGACACCTCGGTAAGAGTGAGGGTGGCCTATTCTACTCTGCCGGGGACCACACGGCTAGTGTGGTCCACCTATTACGGATTTTTAGAAGTGGAAACTTGTAATTGGCCTTATTATGTTTAAACTCAGTGCTATCAGTGGCTTAGCTGTAAGATTCCCTAAAATTGTAAAATAAAATAAAATAAATAAATACCTGTTCCAGAAATATGTAGGGGGCTAGCTAGACACACTTACAGACAGACAGACAAACTACAAAGTGATTTTGTAAGGGATCCGGAACCCAACAGATAAAGTTTGTTAATGCGAAGAGGTTCTAAATGCGTACATATTGATATTATACAGGAAGTGAGATTTGAGACTACGAGAAGTAAGTCTCCCTCGTAGTCCCATTGGTGGTGTAAATGAATGGGGTCAGGAGAATACGGGGAAAAATGCCACAAAGTATTGTGACACATGCCACAGCTATAAAAACATGATTTCCAACATTTATACAGGGTCTCATAATAGAAGACAGTTCAGCACTAATAGCCGCAGACTAAATTACAGTCTTTATTTATAGAGTAAATGGAATGGACTAGAAATTATATTTGGAAAATAAAAGGAGGAGGTATGTTCGACTGTATGTTTTTTTTAATTATTATTTTTTATGCATGTTCACCGATTTCTCCGCCAATTGTTGACCGATTTGCATAGTTCTTTTTTTATGAAATGTTTTTGTATTTTTTATCAAAGTTGCATCAGTAATTACGCCTGATGGTATTATTTTTGTGGGTCAGGTGATAATGGAAGGTCAACTTCTATATACACTTTTAATAACATTTGATAACAGTACACTCGAGAAAAGATAGACTTGGGCGCCGACTTCGGTAACACCTTTTCTCGAGTGAACTGTTATAAAATGGAATTTAAAGTGAAAAGTAAAAGAAGTGTAAAGTGTGAGGGAGGTTACCGGCGGCCCAATGGGGGGAAGGGGAAAAGGTTGGCAGCGCACTTGTGACTCCAATGGTGTTGCGGGTGTCCATGAGCGGACAGCGGAATTGCTTACCATCAGGTGATCCGTCTGCTCGTCTGCCACCTCTCACTTAAAAAAAAAAAATAAAGTGAATGAAATGTAAAAAAAAAATGTTACACTTTTTCAGTTTGTGGTTTTTGAAGGCGGTTTTTCTTTTCGTAGATTTTTTTTATTTCAGTTCTGGTGTCAAAATTTAAAGCTCCCTAAAGCTGCATGTGCTATAAAGATAGGTACACTTCCACCCTCTGAATCATCCCAACCGTAATTTCTCTAATGTTAATACTGCTCTATTACGTAGCTATAACAGTGACCTCCACCTAATTATGCGTCCTAAAACTACCCAGATTAGTCCAGGGCACGTAAAAATCAGCGCAATAAAAATTACGTAGCTAGCTACGAGTACGAAAGTTAGTGAGCAATAAATTCGGGCCGCCCGCCCTCGGCTTTAAATACGCGGTAGTCACCCAAGGGACTTTGTTGCGAGATTCTCCAGGCTACGATTATAGTCAACTGTACAATCAGTAACAAAAGACAGTATGTATACCTAACGTTTCAATCACAGTATAGCCTTGGTAGCCTTGTATAAAAGTCGTTATTATACACGCTTACAGAAGCCGTGAATACGGGCGTCCGGGATTTGACAGCGTAGTTTCAGGACCGTGATGTTAATGGAAATGCTCCGGAGTATTCAGTGGGTAGGCCAGCGCCGACGTCGGCTGCCATCGAAAACTTTTACTAGTGCCTCAGTGGTGGCACATTGGCTATTAGGTCGTACGTTAAAGTTTCGGCTCCGCTTGTGGATAGATTCCCGGGTTGGACCATTTGTACCAGATTTTTTAGGAGTCAGATCGAAGTCTGTATGAGAAATTCGGTTCCTCACAGCACTCTCAAATGCAGTAAAACATGTTGAGGGAAGCTATATCCCGAAGCAGAGCTAGAGATTTCTTCTTTACAAATGTCGTGCCAATGGCTATTTTAACACTGGACGGTGGTACACCACCTATTACCGAAATTCCGTTGGTATGATTTACCAAATTACGCACGCTTATTCAGCCAGGACTAAAATAGCTATGGAAGTAGGTGCGAACTCACGAAAATCGTAAAATATTCTACTTCTTTTGTTGTTGGTTTCATGCAGTGCGCGTGGATTGGCATGAAAGGATATTATAGTCACATTTGGCACATTACAGTGTGTGGCATAATTTTAATACTCGTAAGGCATAAAAATATAGTAAGAGTTTGGAATAAAAAATGGAAATGCAACTAAAAAACCTTTACACTCTACCTCCTCCTCATTTTAGCGAGTAATACCCGGTTCCCTCCAAAGCTGTCACTTTGGAGTACCCCGGGTAGGTACGCTTGAACCATGATTCGGGATTAGGGGAGTCTGGTAATTACAATGAAGCGACTGCCGTGACATTCGCAACCCTTAAGACAAGGGAACCAGACCAACTGAATCATAATTACACGTTTCAGAAATTATATGAAACGTGCAGGTTTCCTCACGACGTTTTACCTCACCGAGCAACGCACAGCTTGTTATAGATACACTGAATAGCAATCAGCTTTCAATCCTCGGCGGGATCAATCGAACGTTGCGTGCGAGCTTATGCTCAAGACTACGCAAATGCGACGCAGTCGTTACGAGGATTGCTAGTTTTCTTTAGTCATTTGTGCATATTTATTGGATGGGAAAATTATGTATCATCTAAAACGCCTTTGATGAATAATGTGCATACTGTAACGACCAAAGTAACGATCATCTCAAACGAGCGATGGTGGTGTGAATAAAAACGCTCACCTTCTAAAAAGCAGGTTGTAGACCCGAATCCGAAAAAGACAGAGTTATTTATGTATGTTAAGTTGAAAAATTTATTGGTACTAGTTAAAATTCAAAATTATGACGCCGCAGAAAATGACATCTACGATGTAAAAGCCGTGCTGTGTGATGAGCTCCGCTAATTGAACCGGACAGAAAACGCTCGCGCTCATACGGTCGTGGTCCCGAAGATAATCGCGTGCCGCGTGTTCAATATTCATGAAAATCGTCATGACACCCGTGGACAGTTCGTGTACTAGGCACAACTGGCGGTCATGTCTGGCGTTTCATGGTCAATTCCACGATATTATAATCAATAATAGAGTAGGTACAAATTGATTGAAATGTAAGGGTATGCCCAGATTTAGGCGCCACGCTTACAGTTAAAGACATTTTTTTATTGATGTGGAGACCACATCTCTATAAATGTAGTGTAGGATAGACCTGGAAAAAACGTATCTTTCAAAAGGTTGGAACTTTTACAACTGGAACAGTGCAGTGATGCGGAACAGTGAAACGTTTCATTTGAATCACTTGGAACATCAACTCTCAGATAGATCTGTGATTAATTGATTTTGTTACGAAAGAATAGTCGATGCCCTCCTGCTGTACTATGCAATATATCTATCTCTTTTCTCCGCGTAATACATGTAAAGACGGTTATCTATACACCCCGGATAGCCCACAGCTTACTCTTTCGCTCTGAATTTGGATCATTCTGCTCATTCGGGTCATTTGGCTCACGCGGATCATTCAGCTCATTCGGATCATTCGACTCACTCGGACTCGAGATCCATTTGAGTGAATCCATCCAATCCATTCGAATGATACATTCGGAGCGAACATTAAACATTCAGAACAGTGTATCATTTGGCCTGAGTCGGATCACTGAGTCGTTTCAGTAAAGAGTTACACACATCTAGTGCAGGTCGCCCTCAGGCCAGATGAAGTAATCACAAGATGGCTGGCAGAACCTGGATGTAATGCGAGTAGCCAAAGACCGATCGAGGTGGCGATCTTTTGGAGAAGTAGTGTACTGCAATAAGCTGATAATGATGGTCTTTGTTCTTGGCTTCCCATTCTAGAGTTAAGAAGAAACCTACTGGGCAGCAAGCTAACCCAGAGCAATCTATTCTGGGTTAGCTTAAATATAGCTATAAAATAGATAAAAAAAATCCTTTAGGTCGGTAAACTTGTATATTGTTTCTTTTGGTGCCAGATGGCTTACTACGAAACGGAGAAACGACCTAATCTTTATCTCCATGCCCTGCGTCACTGTTGTTTGGATGATGCGACATGTATATCGTGGTTCGTTACAAGACGGTTTCTTTGTTGGCCCTCTTTTTGTCAGTGGAGTCACAGGTGCGATACGTACATTTAAATCTCCCAAACCTCTGGTTCGGAGGTCAATACTCAATGTCACTGGCTGCCACAACTCCTTGCGGGTATTTTTATTTATGAGACAGGTAGGCAAACGAGCAAGCGGGTCACCTGATGGGAAATCACCATCATTAGCAAACAGGTCGCAAACAGGTCCCGCCAGAATACCAGCGCTGCTGCGGCAATGCAGATATTGTAGTAGCAGCTAATGCTGAGGTCGGGACCTGATTGACCACACACTATCCACATCTCTTTGTCTCTCTTCTGTGTAAAATGTATGTTGTTTTAAAGCGTGTACCAACTGTATATGTTTGTTTCCTGTGTATTGTGATGGTCAATAAATGTATTTTCTTTCTTTCTTTCTATTAGTACTGGCAGAATATGCACCTTCAAGAACCATTTACCACAGAAACCAAAAACAGTGCCGTCGGTTCAATAAAGCACAGAGCGTCTACAAAAAACGGCTGACTCATAGACAAAGTTTATTCCGTGCCCTTGTGTCGATACGAACTAGGTCAAACTGTTACTCAATCAAAATTCGATTGGCTGGAATATAATTCGATCGGCGGTCGAAGGGATTAACGTGGCCAATAGGGATGTAAAATTTCATATCGATAGAAAAGTTAAATTATTTATTACTAATATACATTTTTACAACTATTACATAAAGCTGGTCCTCACACTAGGTTAAGCCTATCCTGTGAGGAACGCATTTTTGTGATATGGAAATTACATTAAAATAATGTCGATAAAATTTTCAATTAATTTATTTTGAAGATAACTTTTATATATAATTACCCTTCTTATATGTATTATCAACTTTGTATGTAACTATATTATACTCTTTATTTGTATCTCTTCTGTGTAGTGCATGTAAAAGGATTTTCTCTTTGATTGTTATTCGTGAAAACTGTCTAAGGCATTTTGTTCTAAAGTACCTCAATCATTATTATAACTTAAATGCTGTTTGTTTTTCATTAAGAAATAAATAATGACGTTACGTTGAAAACGATAGTAATTTTTGTAGGAGCTATTCATTAATTTATATTTTATTCTGACATCAGTAGGGATTGCAATCCAGCGGCGTTTTCAATCCAGCTGGATTTTTGCTGGATTGACCTGAATCCAGCTGGATCCAGCGCGGATCCAGCAAAATGTGGAACGAAAATAGAAAGACGCCATTTTTGAGCCTTTTTTTATTATTTTTTTACTTTTTACGATAAATCTATGAAATATTCCACTTATTTGGTGATATCATATAATTATCAATGTTTTCTTGGCTTTTTTAATCATTTAATATATAATATTAACCTCATATAACATTTTAGATAAGGTTTCTGAGTTGTGCACTAGGTTTTGCTTGATTAAAGTTTTCTTTCTATTTTTGAGCTCCATTTCAAGCTCCTGCTCCAAAGTCATTGGTGAAGGTTGTGCCACTTCTGCGTCATTATCTAGACCCTCCTCCATAAAATCCACAATATCTTCTCGCACCGGCGGCCCTACAATCTATTGTTTAGTCACTCGTTGTAGCAGAGTTTTCATCTCTTGCCGCATCGCATTCTTATTTGGTACAGGATAATAGACAGGCTTTAATAACCGCTTCTTCAAACTTTTTTATATTTTTCAATTACACTAACGTACCAGTTACTTCGGAGAGGCGCCGTTCTTTGATTCTGTCGCGTCGCCCTCCGCGCTGTTTTGAAAATGGCGGCAATTCAAAAGCAAATAATTGGAATTGATACGTTTGCGGATCCGCATCGCTGGATCCAGCACGCAGTGCTGGATCCAGCATGTTCAAAAAAGCGCTGGATCCAGCTGGATTGCAAGATGCTGGATCCAGCAATTGCAATCCCTAGACATCAGTCATGTTTTTGCTGCTGAAAGAATCAAAACTCCTCAATTAATCGAATTGGAAAAATTCTATCATTGATAATTTTCTCGGTCAAATCGATAGAATGGCAAGTGGGAGAGACACGTCAAACCGGCCTACAGAAAACTAAAGCAGCGTCTATGCTGTGTTTCTTCTTGTGAGTAAGGGTATCATAGACCTAATTGGTCATTGGTCTTGCTCGTCAATGAGCTGCAGCAATGAATTACCATCAGGTGATCCATCTGGTCAACGGCCACCTACGAGTATCATTCTATTTGTTATTTTCTTTTCTTTCCATTGTTCCTTTTGTGTGGCTGTTTTTGTGTTCCGTAGCCAATAAATACATCTTTATCGTTTAAAAAAAAGTCTGATAAGTAGATCCTTCGAACCCTAGTCCGGGGGTGGGTGAATATTCAACGGCTTCAATATTCATGGAGGGACATTATTTGTAATCTTGGCTTTAGCACTGCCGTTTAGATGAGTGAGAGTGGGATTTTAGATATCTGAGCAATAATGTAAATTTGATGACTGATGTGCAGACGTCAAACGTGAGTCATCGTCGATCTATTTATAACGTCATCTTTTGTTACGACGATGAAAATGTAATCAATAAAAAATGTTGCAGCACTTCTTTTCTTTTGGATCAGTTCAGACGGCCCGTTTGTCAGGTGCATCTACCTCCACGAGAGTAACTCTTAGAGACAGAAAAACTAACAAGTGGCTTAGAACACACAGTAAGGTGGCATACGTAGTTAAAAGGGTGGCGCAACTCAAGTGGCAATGGGCATGTAGCCCAAAAGACAGACTCGTGGTGTAGGAAAATGCTGCAGTGGAGGTCATGGGATCAGAAAAGACCTATCAGAAAAGACCTATCAGAAGGCTACTAATGAGATGGAAAGACGACATAGCCAAGCGAGCAGAACTTGAGTTCAATTGCCCAAAATAGAATAGAATGGAGAAGATTGAAGGAGGCCTACACCAAATTGGTTGAAAATGGCTTGCTTGGATGATGATGATGATGACACTTATATTACTCCCAGACTCATAATAGACAGGAGCGATGGTAGCTCAGTGGATATAAGAACGCGCCTTCCATACTCGGGCTTGTGGTTGGTATCGGAACATACACGTCACGATTTTTCAAATCTATGTGCGTATTTCTTCGCTCCGCGCTGAAAGAAAACATCTCTTGAGGAAACCTGCTCGTTTTGGACAGTTTATTCAGTCAACCAGACCTGTTCCCCTGTTAAAGGGTAATGAAGATCATTTCGCAGGTCACGCTTCACTTAGTAAGGAACCAGGTCAATATATGAGATGTTGTATGCATTTATTTATTTAATTATCAGACTCCTCAAATGGTCTAAGCGTACCCTGGGCTGGAAAGCGACAGCTTTGGTCGCAACCGGGAATTACACGTCAAGATGAGAAGAACACCCAGATACATTTATTATATTTGTCTGGGTGTAACATAAGTATTGTATTTGTAATTGACTGATAGCCCTGAAATAAGTGCTTAAAGTTACTGAATATTAGATCTCTAATTTAATCTACTAATAATCCTCGCGTTTCGAGGTTAGTGCTACGCAGGATCTATTATAGTGCTCAAGTGTGTGCGCAAACACAAGTGCACTCTCTATTCCCTTATTCTCGTGTTCCGATGGGATGCCTGCGTGACACGACCGAAGATAGCTCGGGACCAACGGCTTAACGTGCTTTCCGAAGCACGAGGGTACAAAACTGCCAACTTTCAGGCTCCGAGCAAACACTAAGAATTTTTTAGCCCGACCCGGGGATTGAACCCGGGACTTAATCTAATCTACTACAAGTCGTGTGTCCAACAACGTAAGGCGGGAAAAGGCTATTAAAACAAACAATATTTCATGCCCCGAACATTAGCGTTGACTAGGTCGTGGACAATGGGTCGCGGAGGATGTACGATGCTATTTGCATAGTAAATGGGCCTGCGCGAGTTGACGGTGACTTGGATTAAAGTGGGATGTTATAATTTGCTAACCAATCTTGTTGGTCATAGAGATATGGCCAACTCTGTGGATATGGCAGCAACAGAGAACATTAAATATTTGTAGCCACATGATCGATGTGCCGTGTGGTCCCCGGCAGAGTAGAATAGGCCACCCTCACTCTTACCGAGGTGTCGTAAAAGGCGACTAAGGTATAGCTGCTGGCATGATCATCAGCACCGAGAGAAGGAAAACTCTGCATTTATATCAAAACCCTCGCCAACCCGTCTGCCAAGCGTGGTGAGTACGGCAATTACCCCTCATGTGATTGAGGGAGGCCCGTGCCCCAGCAGTCGGGACTTAAATGGGCTGATGATGATGATGATGATGATCGATAATTGGCTAATTCAGATTTTATATGTATGTAAATAATAATAATATCCTCCAACCGATTTCGGCTAAGGCGGCCAATCTCAACGATCAGCCACTTACGCAGGATATATTATAGTGCTCAAGTGTGTGCGCAAACACAAGTGCAATCGCTATTCCCTTGCCGTTATATTTCGATGGGACACCCGTGTGACACGACTGGAGAGGGATCGGGTGCAGGACCAAGGCTTAACGTGCTTTCTGAAAAACGGGGGTACTAGACCGCCAACTTCCCGACTCCGGGCTGACACTGACAATTTCTTAAGGTGACGGGTAGGGCGCACTAGCGACGCCAATCGATTTTATTTTTTAGCTTCTAAACCGGATCAATTTTAAACAATTTCGGGGTTACAACCTCTTGACAAACACTAATACTATTTATTAAATAACCATGCGCAAATGTTGGATTCGGTTTTGTACGCGAAAAATTGATTCACGCCAAAAGTGGCCGCTTTTGGCGTGAATCAATTTTCCGCGTACGCGTAGGACCCAAAATTTGTGCATGGTTATTTAATGAATAGTATAAGTATTTGCCTAGAGGTTGTAAGCCCGAAACTGTTTAAAATAGATCCGGTTTAGTAGCTAAAAAAGAAAATTGATTGGCGTCGCTAGTGTGCCCTACCCCTTACCTTAACAGAAAATATCAGGTTACAAATTTTGGCCCGACCCGGGACCCCAAGCGCCGCAGTCACTCATACTCATCACCTTCTCCACTTACAAATTGATATGATTATATCAGTTTTTTTAAACGTATTTTGACCAAGGGAGAGCTACACTTTAGCATGAATATGCTGTTTCGACTGGTGTGATACGATGGCCTAAAGGAAAATTCTATATCTCTCCGAGTGAGTGAATCCAACACCAATCCGGAAGCGGAGGTTGAAAAGATTTTTTTCTTTTTTGATTCTTTTATTATATATTTTTAGCACACTTGTAACTAAGTTGACGTTGTGTTCATGGGCGGCGTTAATCGCTTAGAGTCATCAAGTATTCCCTCTACTCGTCTGCCACCTATCATACAAAACGAACCGGCCAAGTGCGAGTCGGACTCGCCCATGAAGGGTTCCGTAGCAGCAAGTAAGATATATGGAAGGTAAATTGCGGTTTACGGTTTATAACGTATTAAAAAAAACTACTCACTATATCTAGTTCAAACCAACTTTCGTTGTTAGTTTTCATAATTATGTACATCATACATTTTTTTTAGTTTTATAATTCATTTATTATAGAGGTTATACACACAATTTACCACTTTGGGAGCGAGCTCTTGCGCAAAGTATTGTGTTTAGAAAAAAATGACGTTACAAACCTCAACATCATTTTTAAAGACTTATCCATATTATAGATACCCCACACGTATAGGTTTGATGAAAAAAAAGTTTTTGAGTTTCAGTTTCAAGTATGGATTTCTTTTTTACAATTTTTGTGTAAAAATCGTAATGCGGTTAACAAAATACATCTATTTACCAAGTTTCAATAGTATAGTTTCGGAGAAAAGTGGCTGTGACATACGGACATGACGATTAAGGGTTCCGTTTTTTGCCATTTGGCTACGGAACCCTAAAAAACGTATTTCATATTATTATCTTGAGATTTCATACTCGTTATTATGCCCCTATGAGCATAACACTCAATAAAGATACCAAGATCTCATCTCAATATGCAAATCGTTGGCTATGGGAGAACATTACTATCCATACACATGTGTAACCCACTTTTCATGACCTGCCATGAATATGGAAACTCTTTCCGAACACTCGATAATCCGGCGAAGTGGTTTTATCGTGAGAGTACGTTTTAAACTGTGGGTGGTATAAAAAAGTTTTTAATTCTTTCTGTATTTTTTTGTTGTAGTACCTACTTACATATAATTTGAGGGGCCTCTTTGCTGGACAGGTGATTTTAACAAAGTGTAAAGCATTTTGAGCCGAATTATTATTACTAAAAGTGAGGAAACTTAAGCACTTTAGTTTAATGTGCAAAAGGACTAGTTTCAGTTTCAAGTATGGAGACCCCCATACTTGAAACTGAACAACATACATCTATTTACCAAGTTTTAATAGTACAGTTCTTATAGTTTCGGAGAAAAGTGACTGTGACATACGGTCGGACGGACAGACGGACAGACATGACGAATATATAAGGGTTCCGTTTGTTTACCATTTGGCTACGGAACCCTAAAAATCAACAAAATATCTGTAGGTAGAGTATAAACTTATAAACAGTTATGTGATGGTTATATTAAGTAACCTTTCAGCTAAAGTAAAAAAATTATATCTATTTCATTTAACTTTGAAAAATTCAAAACTTTTCGTGTTTATCAAGATTTCCTTCTATCCTCTTTTTTTAATAGATAACAACAAGGCATACCAATACGCAACCCGAAAATATCAAACACTTGCGAAGTAACCGGTAACCAGCGCCATCTATTGGTGAATTTTGGAATGAATAGCAAAATTTATTAGCGAAACGAAGTGAGGATGGGCTGCCTTGTACGTTCTACCCACAGAGATCATCCATTCGGATCTCTATTTACTTATACCCTCTCGACTCCTCGTTTACGAGACCCGAATAATATCAGCAAATTGATTCACCACTGAAGCCATCATGCTGTTAGCCTAAAACGGACACTATTGTTACGACATCAGCGCTCTCGGGGCTGAATATAAAAGAGCCTTATAAACGCAGACGAGCCGCATTAGATTAAACGTCAGACCCTGAATAAAACAACGCCGTATTTATTACAATGCCAGTGTTGTTCAATCTACAACGAATTATGTTAAGAAGTTACGCATAAGAAATTGTAAGACAAATATACTAACGCGAAAGTCAATTACAGTCAGCGTCAAAAAACTTAGCATCCAAAGTAACAGGACATAAAATATTGAACACGTTTTAGGGGAATTAAATATTCACCATACCTACTAATTTATAGAGTTTCTACCGTTTTAGCAGTGCAAGACAATTAGAATATTTACTAAATAATAAGTCTTTCATCTGTGCTTCAAGTTAGCAATGTTGTATACTCATATTTTTTTATGCGATAGGCGGCAGACGAGGAGACGGATCTCCTGATGGTAGCCGATTGCCGTCGCCCATGGAGACCCGTGACACCAGTGGAGTCATAAATGCGGTGCCTGAATTGGACTTCCGGTACCCTCACTTACGCATATGAAGTCTATATGTATGAATCACTAAGAAATTAGTGACCTATTATTAATCCAACTTTTGTCATGGCTCACATAATACTAGCGCCATGGCCTACAGGAAGGTACCTACCCCTTCCTTAAGTCGTGGCGTTAGCTGAGTGAGCTCCTTTTTGTATGCACCGCGACACACCTGGACACAATGTAGGTATATGTATATTGCCCGCCTGAATTATTTCAACTTGTAGGATATTTTATTGTTTATTTTTGCTTTGTTTTTATGTGTTGTTTTTACTTGTCTAAATATCACAAGTTTTTTTTTGTTCTTTATTTGTAATGTTGTGTGTCGTGTGTGTTTAACAAATAATTTTTTTTTATCTTTATCATGAATGTGTTCGAGTCCTAGAACATCAACCGTCCATACTAAATTGTGTCCAACTAATATTCTTTAGAATTTAAAAAAATCGTTAGATTCTTTCTCATAGCGTCAGTATAGAATACCCTTGGATCATGACCTAGGATTTTACAAGTCTAGTAATTAGGTTCAGTGTATTGTCTAACCGTCTGACCTTCGCAACCCATTGTCAGGAGACCCAGACCAAATTAATCATGGTCCTAATTTGCTTTTTTATTTATTTAATAGAAGCCCTTTTATTTATATACTAGTTCATTTCGAGACATATTTTTTCCAAAAACCGGTCTTTCCTTCCTTCTTAGCGGGAGTTAAAAAAAAGGACATTTTATTCATCAATTGAAATATAATAATAGTGATTTTGTGCGTTATTTACTGAAAAATAAATTGCAAAAATTTACTATAAAATATCAACTAATGTGACTTAACATAAGGAGTTATGAACAAACAAAGACTAATATATACGTTTCCAGATAGCAACTTCTCCGTATCGTAGTTATTTCCACAGCGTCCTCAGAGAAGCTCTGCCAATTTTCTGTCGAGCTAATAATACTGCGAAGTCACAGCCTTGAGCGACTGTCCGAGGGCTGAGGGTTGACATCTTTTGTTTGTAGGGTAACAAGATTTAGGCATAACTTTAGATCGATTTTATCAGAAAATCTATCGCAGTACTCACGACGCATAAATTAAAAAAAATGGAGCTAAAACATATCGCGACGTGCGGCCGCCATGGATGAAGCCGTCCCGTCACTGGAATTATTCACAAAATTCTTAATTGAATATTTACTTTCAAAATATATAGCTAATTAAATCAAATAGTACGGTACCCTTCGTGCGCGAGCCCAGACTTGCAATTGACCGATTTTTTTACTTGGTAGAATTGACGTATTTATGAAAAATAACGTTTTAATAAAAAAATATTTTTTTCTGTAAAACTATTGTAGGTACACGTTGTCCATTAAAGTACAATTAATTATGGAGAAGTAGCTTAAATTTAGTAACAAATTAAAAAAATACAATAAAATGGTACTTTACAAATTTAAAAAAGTTTGTATTGAAAATACAACTTTTATGAAAATCGCTATATACAAAACGGCAATTTCATAGGGTTCGTTAGGTTTACCTAATGTACCACAACCTTTTATTACAAATCGCGAACTAAGGATAGTCCCGGAACGGGATGACATGAGCTTTAGTACGGTAATAACTTTAGATCAGGATTTATAACAACGAGGCAACAGTTTGAGTTACTCATATCGCACCCTTAGTAAAAACCGACCTAACTCAAAATTTTAATATAGATGCTAAGTGAAAATAGTATCGGCTAAAATCCAGGTATGAAAGGTCATCTAACAACAATTTTGAGTTAAGTAAATAGGTACACTCACATATGAACACGAGATGAAATTTGAAGTGCGTTATTTACTTACCTACTCAAGAATAAATTGCAAAACTTTGCTATAAAAAATTTCAACAATTTTGAGTTAGGTCAGTATTTTACTAAGAGTACGATATTTAAGGCGACGGGTAGCCCTAACTAGCGACACCATTCATTTTTGATTGTTAGCTACTAAACCGAATCTATTTTAAACAATTTCTGGGCTACAACCTCTTTGCAAACACTTATACTATTCATTAAATAACCATGCACAAATGGTGGGTCCATTTTTGTTCAAGAAAAATTTATTACCGCCAAAAGCGGCCACTTTTAGTGTGGCCGGTTAAGTAGCTAAAAAATAAAATCGATTGGCGTCGCTAGTGTGCCCTACCCGGCACCTTAAACCAAAGATTTATCACGCATTTCTTTTTAATTACTAAAAGAACTAAATTGTCACATTCAGATTAAACTTCGCACATTAGAGAGCAAAGTTCTAAGACGAGAATAACACTTTTGTACTAAGTAATTAATTGCTTTGCCACAGCCAATTTGTCTAGACTATAAATTCACAACTGAGATTTCTTCTTTGAGTCTTTTTTTTATGATATAGGGGGCGGACGACGAGTCGTATCACCTTTTTTTTTTTTTTTTTGACGCTGGGGAATGCCTCCTTATGCATACCCTCTTGCCGGGGGGCAGGCGGGTTATGTCGGGCTCTCCTCTGGAGGGGGCTTCTCCTAGCGAGAAGCCGGCCAGAGGCATACCGACTAAACCCCAGCGACGCTCCCTCATGGCCAGAGTGGGGAGGGGACATGAGTACGGGTTAAAGAACCTTACTTCACGTCCCTCCCCAGGCGGAGGGCCCACTTACACTGCGGGCCCGACACTGCCTCCCCCAGTCAAGCTGGGGGGGAGTAGTATCACCTGATGGTAAGCGATTACCGCCGCCCATGGACACCTGTCGCGTCAAAGTCACGGGTGATCTGCCGGCCCTTTTAAAAGGGAGTACGCTCTTTTCTTGAAGGTTTGTAGTTCGTATCGGTCAGACAGGAAACACTGCAGGCGATGGTTAAGTTGAGAAACATAGATTTCGCAGAAAAAATGAATAGAGGATTTGCCTTACAAAATTCATGTGTACCAAAGAGGTTCCCGGACAACACGCTTTTCCAGATACCTTATATTTTCTTGACTGCCTCGTTGGCGCAATGGGTAATGCGTCGCACTTTAAAGCAACAGCTGCGCTTGGGGTCCGGGGTTCGATCCCCGGGTCAGGCCAAAATTTGTACCTGAGTGTTTCTATCAAGAAATTCTCAGTGTCAGCCCGGAGTCTGAAAGTAGGCGGTCTTGTACCCCCGTGCCTCGGAAGGAACCTTAAGACGTTGGTCTTGTGGATTGTGTCACACTTGTGTCCCATCGGAATAGGAGGGCAAGGGAATAGAGAGTGCACTTGTGTTTGCGCACACACTTGATCACTATAATATATCCTGCGTAAGTGGCTGTAAATCGGTTGGAGGATATTATATTTTCTTGTTTGGTGCCGTGGCTTTTCTAAACCCACAAGAGGCGTTCCGTAGTCGCCAGTATACAATAATATTGCGCATGCTTGCTTCGAGCTGAACCAAAAAATCCTAACTACTATGCATGAGAAACCTTATCTATAAAAATATTTTTTCCTTAAAACAAGTTCTGTCTGATATTTTTTTCATGTGGCAGGTGGCAGACGAGCAGACGGATCACCGGATGGTAAGCGATTGACCGGTCATGGACACCCGCGACACCAATGGAGTCACAAGTGCGCTGCCAACCTTTAAACCCCCCTTTGCCCCTGGTTGGGCGTCCAGTACCCTCACTCACGCAGCGAAACACAGCACATTGCTGCTTCACGCCGGTTTTTTGGGAGGCCGTGGCTCTCCCACAGTCAATTGTAAGCGTAGTCATATTTTATAGACCTGTTTTTTTTTAACTGGAAACCTAAAATTATAATGACCATGCAGCTCGAGTAACTAAAAATCACAGTGCATTGCAATTTATTTATTTAGGCTACACAACAGACAATAATCAAAGACAGATTACAAACAAATGAGCAATTATAGTTTATGAATGTGGTCCTAAAGTATAATTGCTCATTTTTTTGTAATGTCCACAAATGTGAGTTTGTGGACATTAATGTGGTCACAATTGAGGTAATCTTTTATTCGTAAACAAAAAATACCTTGTTATAAATTAGAGTAGGTACCTACACTAAATTAAAAGATATAATTAATTAACAAATTAAAAATACAATTACATAAATATTACGATAAAATTAACTAATAATATTAAATTCAAACAAATAAAACTAATACTAAAAAAATCGTTCAAATAAAAATAAAGTTTAGTATTAACGTATGGATTATCGACAAAAACAAACAGTGCTCCACGCTCACATTTTCACATACCTCGGTTTATCAGCATCGCGAATGATCGTATTAAACCTGACCGTGGCTACAGCTGATAACGCACCATTGGCAGGTCGCGCGCAGATGCAGTAGGCGGTGAGCTGACTGAGCGATGCCCCAAGAGTGCTGGTGTCAGTGGTTCCAGTGTTAGCCGCGGATGAGGTGAAGGATGACATCTCTGAAGCATGGAGTCAATTTGAGTCGACGGGCGTGCAGGCGGGCCCTGACGCTGCTCGCGGCCGTGGCGCTTCTGCCCATCGCACGATCTAGTCCTATAGAAGTAAGTACATATAGTAAATAGTCCTTAATATTAAGTCCAAAACCAAATGATTTTCTATTGTGTTTGCTAACTGGGCAGGACGAAGTTCTACTCGTATAATAATAATATTTCTCAGCATCTAACGCCTCAGTCTTGTCAATAGCTCTTTGATATTTTATTGTAGATTTTTTTTTCATGTTAAAGCTGTTAGCTATCCTAAAAATAAATAGTAAATTTTAGCTATTGTCGTCCTGCCCACATGTTCATTTTAGGCCACAAGGTCAAAATCAATTGAATTTCTTTTGAGTCTGCTGTCTGGGCAGGACGAAGCTATATCAACTTATTCTTAAGTAAGTAATACACTTGAAAATTATTGATGCGACTTCAGATGGGTTTCAGCTCACTTACAAAAGTTCATTGAGTTACTTAGGTTTCCGATAGCTCAATTGGTTACACCAGGAAAAGGTTCAGGGTTTGGATGAATTCGTATAGAAACATTTTAGGTGCATTATTTATATAGGTACCTAATTCCTTTTGAAATTGTATTAAATATTAATATTTTGGATGGATGGGTAAACATATTTCTATCTAGGTATGTAAGTAGAATTCTATGTATTATGAGGTTCATCAACGCCTAATCAATACCTTTCACTATTTCACAAGTCCACCCATCTATAGAACCCGGCGGCACGGAGAACTTATTTCATTTGCCGTAGCCAAATACCAACTAAGACGTTTTATTTTTTCTAGAGAACATTATTGCATATAAGTACTTTGTTTTATTACCTACACGTGATTGTTATCACGGAATTCGGAAAGAGTGAGAGAAAAATATAGTCGTCGTCCGTAATATTAGATACGGTCAGCATCAAAAGTAGCTTAGCTTTTTAGTACCATTTCAAACTGTTCTGCCTATTATATTCAGTTTCTAAGAGGTACATAAAAATTGCTAATTTGACATGGTACTAAAGTGTTAAGCTACTTTTGATGCTCAACGTACAAAATTTATTTAGTAGGTAAGCTTGGAAGTACTTGCCGTTACGAAAGAGTTCATAAATTATGTTTATATACATTTTATGATTAAATTTCAGTATGTGCGGCTTACCTGCTTGGAAAATTACTCAATGTGTGAATAAGACGCCAAATATACCTTGTTTGGGGTGAAATTTATTCGATAGATTGAGCGCCCACACGCTCAAAGTAATAGGCATTCATTTAAGTTTAATGAAGCAGAAATAAATATTACTTTTCTTTTAAAAAAGAATATTGGTAAACTACGCCGTGTAGGTCCCCGGCAGAGTAGAATAGGCCACCCTCACTCTTACCGAGGTGTCGTACAAGGCGACTAAGGTAAAGCTGCTGGCATGATCATCAGCACCCAGAGAAGGAAAACTTTGTATTTATAACAAAACCCTCGCCAACCCGTCTGCCAAGCGTGGTGAGTATGGCCATTACCCCTCATGTGATTCGGGGAGGCCCGTGCCCCAGCAGTGGGGACTTAAATGGGCTGATGATGATGATGATTGGAAAACAGTCAGGTACCTCAATGAGCGATGGTAGCTCAATGAATAAGAACGCGCCTTCCATGCGGGGGGTCGTGGCTCGAATCCGAGTATGCATCACTGGGCTTTCAATCTATGTGTATTTCCACCATTAACTCGGTGAGGGAAAACATCGTGAGAAAACCTGAACATTTCGGATAGATTCTGAAATGCGCAACCATGATTTAGTTGGTATGGTTGTAAAGGTCACACGGCAGTTGCTTCATTTTAATCAGCAGACTCCTCAAATTCTGAATCATGGTCTAAGCGTACCCCGGGCTCCAGACCGACAGCTTTGGACGCAATTGGGAATAAAATGCTAAAATGAGATAGGGACAGCCGAAAATTACACGGGAAGACGATGACAACTTCAAATTTCGACGATTATGTGGCAATACCTCCTATCTAACAAGATTTTTCGAGAAAATTACTTCCTTATGTCATTGGTGTTAAGGTTGATTATTAATGTCAGTTAATTTGTTAGATAGGAGGTATTGGCACATCATCGTCGATTTGCTGAGAAAATCATCTTAACTTTTACGTTTATAAAAGTAAGTAATTAACTACCACAAAATGCCAATAGAGCCTCAAGAATTAGAAGTTTTCGGCTACCCTCGTAAGATTAACGGCTGCTACTTTAGCCTCGTCGTGTTCTAACGCTTTTAATTAGCCCTTTCGCCAACAACCGCCGATTCATCTTGTTTTAGTGCACCTTACTTAATATTCAGCGCCCAAGTTGTCGGTTAATGGCTTCGATTAGTGTTGCTTAAATTCACTTATAGTCTTGCATTTTTTTAAGAACTAGACGCGAAACTCAGACTAGAAGAGCAAGGCGATTGTCATTACATCTTCATTATATCGATGGATGGCGGTCTAATACTGTGCGTTTTTCGCGGAACTTTCTACCACGTACGTTAGTTCTGTGGAACGGTTTGGGGATCTTCAAGAGAAGAGCGTATTCCTTTTTAAAAAGGCCGGCAACACATTAGCGATCTCTCTGTCTCGCGATGTTCATGGGCTACGTTAATTACTTTCAATCAGGTGACTTCGCTTGCTCGTTGGTCGCCTCTAGCATATTCTCTCTCGATAGTCTCGATTCCATAAAAAATCGTTTCCGTTTTGCTTTGAAAAAATCGGCACCTGTGATTCCACTGGTGATGATGGTGGCCATAAGTGACAGTTATTGCTTATCTCTCCTCGTCTGTTCCCCATCACTTTAGGATCATCAGCATCTTAAGCCGTATTCAACCAATATCAATCTTCTCCATGCTATTTATTTTGTGCAGTTGAAGTCCAGTTGGGCATGCCAATCTTAGCTATGTCGTTTCGATAGGACTTTTCTGATTCCATGGCATCCACTGCAGCATTTATTTTCCCTACATTACGAGTCTGTCCTTCGGGCTATATGTCCCACCCATTCATTGCCACTTGAGTTGCGCCGCCATTCTTACTATGTCTACCACCTTACTGTCTTCAAAGCCACTTGATAGTTTTTTAATTACAATTCCCGGGTTACGAGTACGTGGAGTTCGACGTCTGTCGTACCCACTAAAGGCCTTAGGACTGTCCCTCATCGCCCATAGAGTGGTGGCGGAGGATTGGCACAAAGCCCTCCTCGGAAAATCGAGGCATACACCGAGCAAGTGTGTACCTTGTAAAAAATACAACACATTTACTTGCAGCATGTTCAAAGACTCTAATTAGCCTTTTACAACAACCAAATAAATAGGTTAGATACATCTTGTTTTAGTTCATGTTACTTAATATTCGGGCCGTCTGCTAATGGTTGGGCTAGTGTTGTCCCAATCCTGTAGGTATTGAAGTTTTGCAAGACTAAGTTCTAATATGTATGTATGTAGGTGTCTGGGTGTAATATATGTATTTAAGTATATATTTGTGTTCGTCTGTTGTCTGATATCTGTAACACAGGTGCTTAAGCTACTTAGTACGGAATCAGGTCAACGTATGAGATGTTGAGAGAATTATTATTATGTATTAGCAAATCCAAGACCAATGCCGTTGCTCTCTTAGGCAGGCATGGTAGGGCGAGATTGTCTGTTTAAAGCTTTTGTTTCATTTCTCTCCTCAGCTCCACATTGAATTTAAGAATTTCAGATCATTATGTAATAACAAGACTGAGCTAATCACTTACAAACTGATATATAAAGAAATAATCGTAGATAATATGAAACACTTGTGTCATTTCTTTTGGCCTCAGACTGAGGGAACAAGAGCATTAACGAAGTATTATTACATTAGGTACTCTATGAACAAGACTAAGAATTTAGACATAATGTGACAACACTATCCGGGTGAAGTTATAAAAAACTCAACATTTTTTGTCCTCGCTTTTAACTCAACATCATTATTGATTCAGTTCTAATTTATTAATGACCTAGCTTAAATGTTTTACCTAATAATATTTTCGGTTAATCTTGAAACTCATTTTCTAGGTTACACGTTTAGTAATTGGAAAAGAGAGTAAACATAGACTGCCGCACTCAGGGACGTCCAATTAACTTTAATGGTTACTTAAGAAAAATATTCACACTTATTACAATAAGCATAAAGACTTCCATAATAGGGTATACGACTAAGTTCAAGATTTTACAAAATATAAATGTTTTGTCAAAATATAGGTCAATATGTGCCAAAGGCAAAAATTCTCAACTAAAAATATAACGTCTAGCCGGTTTTATGGTCATTCAAAGATTCATGGGCAAGTCCATTTTAAAAGTATGAAATTATTAAAAAATAATTATACCATTGAATAACCCATACAATTTGCACCAATTATTATAATAGAACCATTGACAAAAACGAAACATTTGTAATAGCTACCATACAAAATTCAAATGAAATGCATACAAAATACTTAAGTGTGACATCACATCTAAGTAGCCATTTGTATGGAGCGTTTTGGGTTTGCCCAAAATAATGTGATTTTAAAATTGTGATATCTCAGGTAGTTTGAATGAGAATCAAGTGATTCTTTCAACGATGTTTCTATCATTGAGAGGTCTTTTGATTGCAAAATTAAAAAAAAAGTAGTCGTATCCCGTATTAAGTTAATGAACATTTAGCTTAATTGACGTGTCTGATTGCGGCAGTGTGTCTGATATTGAATTTTTAAATATTTATTTACTATGGAACTGTTCTTGTTATAGAACTTATAGATATCAATGATATCAATATTTTAGACATTCTTTTTACTAGGTTTAATGCGTCAAATCTATGACGTCATGCATCCGCTTGGTGCGAATCTTTTATAATTGAGAGCACGACACGTTTAACCTTAAGGGGAAGTGAAGATGCCCACTCACTCTGACGTCATCTTAAATGTCACTTAATAAATAGAATACCCGTGTCCCATTATATGGTAGCATATAATGGGAAAAGGCGCTAAGGTCGTTACCACCATTCCCATCCCATATTAAATTATTACAAGAATAGGGTTGACACACTTACACTATTACACTATTACAAGAATAGGGTCGGATGACCGGAACGTGTGGAAAAGACACGCTACTGGCTAGATTAAAATTGTCTTTAGGTTTTTGCAAGGTTAATAGGGTATTTGACTAAGCTCGAGATTTTACAAAATAAAAATATTTTATCAAAATATAGGTAAATACGTGCCAATAGCAAAAATTCTCAATTAAAAATATAACGTCTAGCCGGTTTTATGGTCATTCAAAGATTCATGGGCAAGTCCATTTTAAAAGTATGAAATTATTAATAAATAATTATACCATTGAATAACCCATATAATTTACACCAACTATTATAATGGAACCATTGACATAAACGAAACATTTGATATAGCTGCCATACAACATTCAAATGAAATGCATACAAAATACTGTCGTGTGACGTCACATCTCAGTAGCCATTTGTATGGAGCGTTCTATCATTGAGAGGTCTTTTGATTGCAAAATTAAAAAAAAAGTAGTCGTATCCCGTATTAAGTTAATGAACATTTAGCTTAATTGACGTGTCTGAGTGCGGCAGTTTGGTTGATATTGAATTTTTAAATATTTATTTACTATGGAACTGTTCTTATTATAGAACTTATAGATATCAATAATATCAATATTTTAGACATTATTTTTACTAGGATTAATGCGTCAAATCTATGACGTCATGCATCCGCTTGGTGCGAATCTTTTATAATTGAGAGCACGACACGTTTAACCTTAAGGGGAAGTGAAGATGCCCACTCACTCTGACGTCATCTTAAATGTCACTTAATAAATAGAATACCCGTGTCCCATTATATGCTACCACGCTAAGGTCGTTACCACCATTCCCATCCCATATTAAATTATTACAAGAATAGGGTTGACGGATGACCGGAACGTGTGGAAAAGACACGCTACTGGCTAGATTAAAATTGTCTTTAGGTTTTTGCAAGGTTAATAGGGTATTTGACTAAGCTCGAGATTTTACAAAATAAAAATATTTTATCAAAATATAGGTAAATACGTGCCAATAGCAAAAATTCTCAATTAAAAATATAACGTCTAGCCGGTTTTATGGTCATTCAAAGATTCATGGGCAAGTCCATTTTAAAAGTATGAAATTATTAATAAATAATTATACCATTGAATAACCCATATAATTTACACCAACTATTATAATGGAACCATTGACATAAACGAAACATTTGATATAGCTGCCATACAACATTCAAATGAAATGCATACAAAATACTGTCGTGTGACGTCACATCTCAGTAGCCATTTGTATGGAGCGTTTTGGGTTTGCCCAAATAATGTAGGATTTTAAAGTGGTGATATCTCAGGTAGTATAAATGAGAATCAAGTGATTCTTTCAACGATATTTCTATTATTGAGAGGTCTCTTGATTACAAAAATAAAAAAAAATAGTCAAATACCGTATTCTATAGCTAAAGCATTAGTTTAAGGTGTCGGGTAGGGCACACTAGCGACGCCAATCGGTTTTAAATTTTAAACAATTTCGGGGTTACAACCTCTCGGCAAACACTTATACTATTTATTTAATACTTATATTTAACTGTTTGGTCTGCTTTTGCACTCGAATTTAGGATTACCGCCAAAAGTGGCCGCTTTTGGCGTGAATCAATTTTTCGCGTACAAAAACGGACCCAACATTTGTGCAATGTTATTTAATAAATAGTGTTTGCCGAGAGGTTGTTGTGAATTGTTTAAAATAGATCCGGTTTAGTAGCTAAAAAATAAAATCGATTGGCGTCGCTAGTGTGCCCTACCCGTCACCTTAAGCAGTCTTAGCGTCTGTCTGGTTGTAACTTATCGTCTCTATATACTTACACTGGCCTGAAGCGCATTTTTTCTTTTTTTATGCTAGAGGCGGACAAACGAGCAAGCGAGTTACCTGATGGAAAGTAATTAACGCCGCCCATGAACATCCGCGAAATCAGAGATATCGCTAATGTGTTGCCGGCCTTTTTAAAAAGAGGACGCTCTTCTCTTGAAGGTCCCTAAGTCGTAGCCGTCCGGAAATACTCCTGTATTATTATATCATAATCCAGTGTTTGTGGGTGTCATTTCCACACTGCAAAAATATTTTTCATTACTTATTTATTGTATGGGTGCTAAAAGAAATATTTAAATAAGCGTAATAGTGATTTTTGATGAAGTTTATAAGTAACCCTAGTGCTTAAGCTTGGTACCTATTTGACAACCCGTTTGGAACAGTGGTAGTGAACGCTGTCTTTGGTCCAAGGGTTGCGGGTTCGATCCCCAAACAGTACAAACATTTGTGTGCATGAACATGTCTTTTTATATGGGTCTGAGTGTTATCTATGTATTATATAAGTATGTATTTACAAAAGAAAAGTATTACGTGTACATGTACATTTTGTAATTCCTTGGTTATATCCGTAACACAAGTGCTTGAGCTACCAATCTCGAAGTCAGATCAATGTATGTGATGTTGTAAGATATTTATTTTACTTTGTGGTAAGATCAATACGCTCACTGAAGTAGAAGATGCACCTCCGGAACGGAAGATCGTACGAGTATCTTTTGTTTATTGATAGATAGATAGATAAAACGTTTATTGGTTTACAACAACATACACACATCACAACATAAAACATATAAAAAGTGTCCAGTAACATTTTTAACGAAAGGAAAACAAAAAAAAAACTTATATTATGTAGGTAGTTACAACCTATTGTGTGTCTGCTGCAGCAACCAGTGGGTCAAGGCTCAGTGTGAAGCATCCGCACGTGGCGAAACCACTGATTTTCAGCCGTCACCCAGAGGCTGCACGGGTACTCGGGGATATAGTGACAAAATTACGAAAAAATTAAAACAATTAAACACAATAATTGCTTACAATAAAAATCTTAAATTATATTGCATTGCGGTGAGAATCGGAGTGTGGTGTGCTAAGTGTAAAAACTGTGAAGTGTATTTGGGATCTTTTATATTTATTATTTCTTTTAGATTATACATATTATGGGATTTTATAGATAAATAATATACATATATGTCTTGTAATTTATTTTTAAAAGTGATTTTAGTTAACGGAGGCGGTAGGTCATTCCAACATTTCGTTGCACTGAAACGGAAGCTTCTCCTAAATGCCATGGTACGGTGCTTGCCAGAAGACAAGTGTTTTCGCACACTCCTAGTACCATATCGCTCGTGGAATGTCGTAACTTTAATTTTGTCAAAAAGGTAATCTGGCTCTTTATATTTGAGGACGTCGAACATCAGGCAGGCTAGATGTAGTTTGATTTTATTGATAATTTCTTTGACAGTCAAGATATACGTCAAGAAAATTGCCGCTGTAAAAAGATAAAAGTTAATTAAGCAGAGCATCTGACAGCCCTAAATACAAACCCGTGACGTCATACTGCGTCTGCCCCGTGACATCATTGGCGACATTTTACGATCACAGACGGCTCTATTTAATCTCGGAGATGAGTGCAAAGTTTTCGAGATCCAACAGTCACCAGACTCGTAAAGTAGAACGGTCCAAGTTGACTTTTTAATTTTTTCAGTTCTCATTGCTGAGTTTCTTTTCAATGGCAGTTTGGTATAAATTCTTGAAGTTGATTTTGTTGGAGAGCGTTGCTTTTTAGATGAGATGTTTTTAACAGGAACGTTATGACTTATGACAAACGCTTTTTAGATGAGTTGTGTTTGTTTAACCAAAATTTTAAAGATAGCGTTTAAGATGATATCTTTTATTTGTAGTTGATATTTTTTATAGCCATCTTTTGCAATTTAACACCTGAACACGAGATGAATTTTTTAAGTGTGTTATTTACTTAAGGGTATCTTTTATGTGTACCTATGGTTATTCATAAAACTAAACGGATGAATCAAACTAAAAAATTAGGGCACCCTTTGTGGAAGTCTTTAGAAAAAATGTTAATATTATGAAACTCACTCACAGAAAACCGGCGTGAAGCAGCACTGTGCTGTATTTTGCTGCATGAGTCAGGTTACCGGAGGCCCAATCCTGGGGAATTAAAGGTTGGCAGCGCACTTGTGACTCCACTGGTGTCATGGGTGTCTATGGACGGCGGAAATTGCTTACCATCACGCGATCCGTCTGCTCGTCTGCCACCTATCACATAAAAGAAACTGAGACCGTGAAGCGAGTGAAGTGGTATCATTACCATACCACTCATTGGCCTGCGTGCGTTAGGATAATTGCTAGCTCGGGCTGAATGACGAAAACTTGAGACAGATCTATTTCGCAAAATTAAATAATTAAGGAGATACATAATACAGCAAAAAAAATTCTGGTCGGCACTTGGACCAAAAATTATATTGAAAATTTAAAAACCCCCGACGGCGGCCATCTTGGATCGATTTTTATCTAACATAGTTAAGAACACTCCCTCCTTATTCATCTTTCAAACAATAAAAACAAATTGGTTCATTTGTTCGGAAGCTACGATGCCATAGACAGACACACAGACTCACACACACACAGACACGTCAAACTTATAATACCCCGTCGTTATTGCGTCGGGGGTTGAAAAAAGAGGATGTCCTTTATACAGCATTGACCTGATTCCGCACTAAGCGGTTGAAGCACTTACGGATATCAGACAACAGAGGATATTTATTCTCAGACATTGAACAAACACAAATGTTCATCACGCGAATGTTTGTCCAGAATGAGGATCGAACCCATTAGATACATAAGATGAATGAAGCAGGGTTGGCAGGGTCACTAGGGCTAGTCAGAATGAAGGAAGGAGGTCTACCTACGTCAAGCAGTGGCTATCCTGTATCTGTGTTTGTTCATGGGCCGTTGATTGATTGATCATGCCAACTTTAATATCAACCTGTATCTATACTATTTACAAAGTGGTAAATCATAGAGACAGCAGAAACGCTTAAATGGGTTATCCAAAAACACGAAGCTTGCGCGATGTAATTGACACCTGGCGCCATCTATTGGTAAAAAGAGCTAATGTCCCGATACGAAGTGTGGGCTGGCCACTAGTTAGTTTTTAAAACAAACAAATTGTATTTCCATTTCATTTTGAGTACAGACCACGCTTTGATACAAACCTTCATTAAAAATTAAAACCCATCCATTTAGGCCGAGAATGAAACGACCGCATGAAACCTGTTTTGGTGGGAACTCACACGTTTTGGATAGTTCAATAATTAAACAGAAGCCCTATATTGGTTGTACAATGTCGGCCATCGAAGCCAAACTATAGCCGATAAGTGAGCAGGTTTTAAGTGGTGGCGAGCGGCGACAAGCGACAGAAGCTGAGTAATACTATGAATGTGGTTTAGTAGATTAAATACGTCCTTGAAATAGACGTGACTGTCAACAGTGTGTAACTTTCGCTTTCATGGTTCTTCACCGCAAAGTTACTGGGAATTACATACATGGCAGCTCTTTGTATAATTTTGTTAAGTAGTAAATGTAATTTTATAAGGCCATAGAAATATGACACAAAGAAATTTATTCTCTAAAAAACTTAGAAAATAATGTTCAAATTTGTATCGACTCGTACAAGTATACTAGGTATACCAAATGTGTCTTTAACAAAATTAATAAAATCAAATCAAGAGTAGGATCTGTAGCTCGTATCTACTAATTAACCTACTCACATCCCATACCTACTAACAATTATTCCTATAGACGAGATATTTTAGTAGTGTTTTTGTTTTTTCGTATCGTCAGGTATCATGGGTGAAATGAATGGTTTTCCCCTTGCAGAGAAACCAAAAACGGGCTCGAGGATTATTTGTTTTAAAGCTCTTGAAATATCTTTCCCCGCACACACAGGCAATCAACACTAGCGACACCCAGCGATGAATATAAGCTTAAGGTGACGGGTAGGGCACACTAGCGATGCCAATAGATTTTAATTTTTAGCTACTAAACCGGATCTATTTTAAACAATTTCGGGGTTACTTTCTCTTGGCGTAACTTACACTATTTATTAAATAACCACGCACAAATGTTGGGCCCGTTTTTGTACGGGAAAAATTGATTCACGCTAAAAGCTGCCACTTTTGGCAGTAATCCAAAATTCGAGTGCAAAATCAGACTAAACGGTTAACTATTAGTATAAAATAAATAGTATAGGTGTTTGCCCCGAAATTGTTTAAAATAGATCCGGTGTAGTAGCTAAAAATTAAAATCGATTGGCGTCGCTATTGTGCCCTACCCGTCACCTTAATACCATTGTCCAAGTTGTTATTTTTCCCGAACACCTTTCGTTCCATTACAGTGTAAAGATTGTGCTCTGCTAAGACTCACGTTTCGACCGACGCGGTTCCACTTTAAAGCCCTTCCGCAATATGACGATATTTCGATGGATGACGCATTTTCGAGAAATTCTTCATCATACCAAAATGCGCGCTTCGAAAATAGGTTTGTGACGCCACTACCCAGGGAATGCATACATTTTGTTCACTCACAGAGGTCGAATTTTACGACCTGGAAAATAAGCGACGAACCAATTCGGTGACTTGTCTCTAGGGATAGAAGTTTCACAAATATAGCAATAGAAACTTTTTGCTTTTGTGAAAAGCTAGAAAATATGGGAAATTTTAGTTTTCGATACACAAATGTTCCGTACCTATATCTACGATAGCGTATATATATATATATATATATATATATATATATATATATATATATATAGATGTACAAGAAACGTTCCCATGTATGTTCTACGATTTTTTTGTAGTTTTCATGTCAAGGTATCAAGCATAATGACACCCTCAATGAAACACTGTATAGTGGAATGATTTATAAGTTTGTAACACTGGACCGAATTTAAACCGTCTCTCAACTGAGATTTAGTTAAGATGAAATGTGGGAGAGCCACGCTTAGGCATGACTGGGCCGTCTCGACCGGAGTGATACCACTGCCTCACAGAAGACCGGCGTGAAGCAGCGCCTGCGCTGTATTTCGCCGTGTGAGTGAGGTTACCGGAGGCCCAATGGGGGGGAAGGAGAAAAGGTTGGCAGCGCACTTGTGCCTCCACTGGTGTTGCGGGTGTCCATGGGCGGCGGAATTGCTTGCCATCAAGTGATCCGTCTGCTCGTCTGCCACCTCTCATATAAAAAAAAAGATGAGTTTTGTAGATTACATTTTACCTCGGGAAAACGTATTTTTCCCCATCTATTACATATTCATGCCGCACATTTTCCATTTATGTCATTTATACATAAACCTGTTAACCTGTTAGCCAGCGGTTAGATGAGACGCCGGCTATCGCGTCGCGTAGGGCCGTAGCTGGAGGGATTTTGGGGCAATGCCTTACCTACCTTAAAATAGAGACATGGGCTTAGTAGATGATACGATGAGCCACCAGGGGAACATATGTGGGTATTTATGCGTCAAGATGTAACGTGACTAATAAACAAGACTGGTCGTCATGGTAGCTGTGGCAAACCGCTTTAAGTTAATAATTTTATTTTCGTTTTCGTTTTGTTTCTCACTTTCTCGCTCGCTAACAATTTGGCTCGAAGGACCAAATTCTTAGCGAGCGAGGGAGATGGGTAAAAATAGCAAGAAAACAATAAAAATATAGAAATAAGAAATACTAACGTACCGTTTGCACCAAAACAAGTCAATGACAATAAAAAACGTCAAATTGAGAAACAAAACAAACAAAAATAAAATGATTAACTTAAAGAGGTCGGCTTGCCACAGAAGCCAATAGGTCATTGGCATAGATTGCCTAAGTCTGAGCAGTATTTATGCCGTAGCATTCCAATCCTCCTTTGTATTGGCCCTACCTGTCACCAATGCTGCCCTAGGCGTAGGCTCGGTGTGCTAATATACCTACAAAACCATTTAAAAATGACCTCCCTTAGTCTAACAACATTAAAGGTCCAATGAAAATATCCACTCAATTTTATTGGAGCAATATAATCAACTGTTCTGTTCGCACCGCACACGCATTATCGTAAAACGCGTTAAAACGCTTCCTCCGTAACGTGACGTCACTTCCTGCAATAAAACCGACTGGAATCCAAATGAGTGCCCTATAAGGTTTCCAGACTGATTCGGTGGGGTGCGATAATGTTTCAAGATCGACGAAAATAGCACCGCCAATAGATTTTTAGTTAATGATCTTTGTTTTTAATTACAACGGTAAATCCAAAAAGGAAAAAAAAATGTTACTTGTACGAAGATAATATTACACAATACGTTATTTGACCATTTTTGTATTTTTGTAATCAAAAGACCTCTCAATGATAGAAACGTTGTTGAAATAATTACTTGATTCTCATTTTAAGTATTTGAGATATCACAACTTTAAAATCACATTATTTTGGGCAAACCCAAAACGAACCATACAAATGGCTACTTAGATATGACGTCACACCTAAGTATTTGGTTTGCATTTCATTTGAATTCTGTATGGTAGCTATATAAAAAGTTTCGTTTATGTCAATGGTTTTATTATAATAGTTGGTGCAAATTTTATGGGTTATTCAATGGTATAATTATCACTAGTCAACAATTTTTTAACTTCCTTTCGCAACAAATAACAGAGGTCCATAATTTTACTAAATTGCACTCTCTGATAATGAATCTGTTTTCAAAATTTTGATACCTCGTCTAGTATTTGATTTATAGAGTCAAATATCTCAAAATTTGGTTTTAGGTTCTTTTTCATTGGCAATTTCAAAACACTTTAAAAAATGTTTTCGGCATATCAATAAAGCTCATTTTCTCAATTATATATATCAATAAGATTTATTTTGTAGTATTTAATCTATATTGAGTAATATTCATATCAACATCCGTGTGCTTATAGCGCATACAAATCATCACTTAATTCTTGTAATGGAAAAAACATAAGATAGCTTAATTGGCTGTAGCGTTGCAGGGAAATCAGGTAAAATTCTAAATTAAAAAGCATTTCATAATTTGGGGTTTTTCTTTTCAAAATATCTATTGAAATTTGTTACATTCCAATTGATACATATTTAAATAAATCCCAAAAAAACACTAAGTGCGACTTTTCAGATTTTCAACCCTCTGTAACTTAATAACTTGACGTGATATGAAAATTCTGATAACAGATCTATATTCAGCATATTAAGTTCTTCATATTTATCATATTTTTATTCAGGTTGTGTTTTTTTGTTGACTTGTTTTATTTTTTAATAATTTCATACTTTTAAAATGGACTTGCCCATAATGCCCATGAATCTTTGAATGACCATAAAACCGGCTCACGTTATATTTTTAATTGAGAATTTTTGCTATTGGCACATGTTTTGATAAAATATGTATATTTTATAAAATCTCGAGCTTAGTCAAATACCCTATTACCTACATCTCAAAATAATCTTGTTACTTGCGTTTATGGACTCACTGTTGTACTTTGTTAATTTTTTAAATGTCTCATAAAATCTACTGGCGGCGCTAGTTTAGTCGATTTGTCACCTTAATTGTTTAACAGCGACAAAAAATTGTCAGAGTTATAAACAGTTCGTTAGTACAATACACAATGGGGCAAATGAATGGATGCCAAAAGTCGTAACAAATACAGTTTTCTTAAGACGCACCACATTTGTTATTAATTATAGCGTTCCCTATCAATTTATATATTTTTTGTCCAACTCCAACGTTTTGTACTACATTCCTCCACAGAGAATATATACATTTGTCTCACGTTTTGAGGTACAAAATAACACCGTTCCTGTCGATGTCATCAATAGACTAGGTAGTAAATAAACCGCTAACTAAGAAGTTACTACCTAACTTAAGAACAAGCATTCAGTATTTTATATGCGAAAACATTTAAATTGGCAGATAGTTACCTATTAAGTTGACTATTTTGTAAATCAGGCTGTATGTTTTCTTTGAAAATAAAAATAAAATAAATAAATACGCTAAGAACATTAATAGAAAATTCAAACACAGAACAGAAAAATTTAATTATCTAAAAAGATCAGAACAAATCAGTCTGGCAGATTTACTAAAAAAAAATAATAATTGAAAAGCCAATTACTTCATGAAAAAAAAATCTATCGACATAATTTTTTTCTCTCGCTTAAAGGTTGTATGTGCTTTTTCTTAGGCATTGTTGCCAGTGTAACCTTGGCTCGCAGACCAAAGAGTTTTCATAATCAATATAAATCTTACACATTGGTATGTATGTTTGTCCTCGACTTTATTGCCTTTACTACGCGCTACGAGTTTTGCTACGAGCTACGTGCTACGGCAAACTACCAACAATGAAACTTGGGATTGGTCTCAAACTTTAAAGCTAAAGAGACTATAGAATTTCTTCCTCTTCAGTGAGCTTCATTCACCTAAACATGCAAGATCTTACGAGTACCTACTCATAACTTTTCTCTGAAGACAGTATTGCAGTTTTATCTGTAGTAAAAACGAGAAAATATGCAAGTCTCTGAAAAAATATGTTAAAATGTATAAAAAATGTAAAAATGTACTAAAATTAATCAAAGTCCCTCTTATTACAAAATCGTAAGCTAAGTATAGTCCCCGAACAAAATTCATGCCAGCCCACTTTACCGTTGCATGTTGGCACGAGATGACATGAGCTTTAGAACGGTAATAACTTTAGATCGTGATTTATAATAAGGTAGAGTGTGTTATGTTATATATGAGTATTAAAATATACTTAAACACAGATATGTGACAGACAGACACTAAAAAATTTTCACCACACGTGTAATTCCCGGTTGCATCCTAAGCTGCTCTGGAGCCCAGGGTACGCTGGGACCATGCTTCAGGATTTGGAGAGTCTGGTAATTACAATGAAGCGACTGCCGTCTGACCTTCGCCACCCTTTACAGGGGAACAAGACCAGCTGAATCACGGTTACACGTTTCAGATGCTATCCGGAATGTGCAGGATTCCTCACGATGTTTTCCCTCACTGCCGACCTAATGGTAGAAATATGCACATATATTTGAAAAGTTCAGAGGTGCATGCTCGGATGCAAAGCACGACACCCCGTATGGGAAGCGGTTTCAGAACCACTAAGCTACCATCGCTTTCTGACACACGAATCAGTGCATAGAGTGGAAATCGAACTCACGACCTCCCTCCAAACCTTCCGATCTTAGGAGCACCTTCAAATAGTATTAGTAAATAAAATGATAGCACAGTGAGTTGACATGAAAAGTCAAGTAACCCTTCATTATCTGATGTTGGTACTTATCTCAGCTAAGTACGTTCTAAGTGGCGAAACATGTCTTCTATACAGACGTACGTACGTATAGGTGCGTATCTATAGGTGGGTAACCGAGACTAATGACCTGAATCTGCATGCTCCCGAACTAGAGTTGGGACAAAGCGTCTATAAAATCGATGTTTTCTAAGCAGTGATAAACAAATTCCATATTAATTAACTGTTGGCTTCGACTAACCTTGTATGGCGTTATTTAGTTGTATGTTTTTTTCAATCATCATTAGTCACAGCACCAGAGGGTCCTAGTAATTCTGTTGTTTGAGGTAAAGGTGATCCAATAAATAAACGTTAGGTATATAAATGGTTTAGCCATGTTCTTGACATTAGGAAATTTTTAAAGTTAAAATCGCACTACGATAATTAGAATCGATATTTCTTCACATCTCTAGCTGCCCTCATTATAGTGACGACCGCGTCAGACCGAATGGCACCGCAGAGGTGGCGCCCGCTACTTAATCTGTTTAGGCAAACATCCCTTTACCTGTCTGTACGTATCGTGTACGTACAGACGCCTGCAATGAAATGAAAGCACCTCGACTCTTAAGGCGGATCAATAAGATTCATATTTGAATAATGTTATATACTTATTAGTGCACGTGACTGCACCTACTGGTAATAGCTGTTGTGGCTATTGGTTTAATATGGGTGCAGTGTAACCAGCTGTACTTTATCATGAAAGTGATTTATTGCGTGTGTACCACTAAGAATATTTACATATTGTATTCCATATCTAGATAGTTCAAATCCATAGATAAAATGTTGATTAAAATTAAGAAACAAACAAATAAAAAGTCGATTAGATTTCTAAAGAAAATATTTTCGATTCTAAAAAATATCGGTTAGGTTTAAAAAGGAGCGTCTCACTTTTAATGTCAAAATACACTCCATTGCAAAAAAACGGGCGCCTAAGCAAATAATCAATTTTGTAGTTATCATTACGTTGTTTGGTGATTTTAGGAAGTGATACCTTTATGGTTTCGTAAATTAATCACCAAGGAATCGTTTTGTGTAATAAAGCGTAACTTTTTGACTGGATTGGTAAGAAAAATGTAAAAAATCAAAGCAGGGGTAATTCACCTGCCCTGTAAGTAAAAAATGGAAAACGAATTTTAATTGTTAAAAATAAAGTTTTACTTTAAAACATTGCATAGGTTATTATGGTTACATAGGTTATTATGTAATTTAATAATCGTGCACTACTTTTTGATATGTTTTTGCACTCGAAATTTGGATTAACGCCATAAGTGGCCGTTTTTGGTGGTAATTCGAATTTCGTGTCCAAAACCAGACCTTTAACTATTAAAAAAAATTAAAAGTCCTTTCCGAGAGTAAATCCGAAAATTTAAAACACAACATCAAACTAAAGTCACGTATAAAAAGCAAGGTAGAAATAGGTGCCTCCTTTTTATTTTTATTTTTTGTATTGCACTAAGTATGTTACTACTGTACTGTTTGAATTTTATTTTACATTGTAAAACTGTATTGTGAAAATTTAAGGTGCCTAATAAACAATTATCTTATCTTATCTTATGAATATTTATGTTGGTAATTCACGTCGCCTTTCCTACGCAAGTTCAGCCACGAGGCTACGACTGCTGCGCGGCTACGAAAAACTTTATACTACGAAAAACATAATCGTAGCATCGATCGTAGTCCATCGTTGCTCGCGTCACAAAAATGTTTTGAACTCTTTCTAAACGCCGCGCCGTAAGTTTATAATTTATCTGAGTAGTTATTATTATCATGCTTTTCTCTCCCTCATATTCCGATGGGATAACCAGAGAGGGATCAGACGCAGGACCAGAGGCACGGGTGTACAAGACCACGAACTTCCAGTCTCCAGGCTGACATTATGAATTTCTTACTTTAGGTGACGGGTAGGGCACACTAGCGACGCCAATCGATTTTAATTTTTAGCTAACTGGATCTATTTTATACAGGGTTATTTCGGGGTTACAACTTCTTGGCAAGAATTTATACTATTTATTAAATAACCATGCAAAAATGTTGGGTCCAATGCGTACGCGCCAAATTTGTTTCACGCCAAAAGCGGCTACTTTTGGCGTGAAACAATTTTTCGCGTACAAAAACGTAGTAATAAGCGTTTGCTTTGCCCTCTTGCGCAGCCGTCGCTTTTAAGTGCGACCAAGTTACCACTTTAACCACTGCGCCATCGAGGCAGTCTATACTAACATTATGGTAGTATATTTATAAGTAGGTACGGCTGGTATTCCACCGCTGAACAACAATGTTAGCACAGTTGTTCCGGTCTGACAGGCTTCAGCTACGGAAATTACATGCACGTGCGACTGTACTGATATGTATGCGACTCCGTCGGCTTATCGCATACAAATCTCACCCACGATATTGGTTACGACGGTAGAGCAACAGGAAAAGTTACCTCTTTTGGCCCTCGGAATAAGAGCTACAAACTGGGAAATATGTGTAGCTTCTGCTGTTGACTGTACGAGTCATTTTTTGTTTACACGACTAAATCTGGCCGAACCAAACATTTAAAACGAATAGCATAGTCATAGCATAGTGCCGTGTGGTCCCCGGCAGAGTAGAATAGGCCACCCTCACTCTCACCGAGGTGTCGTAAAAGGCGACTAAGGTAAAGCTGCTGGCATGATCATCAGCACCCAGAGACGGAAAACTCTGCATTATATCAAAACCCTCGCCAACCCGTCTGCCAAGCGTGGTGAGTATGGCAATTACCCCTCACGTGATTGAGGGAGGCCCGTGCCCCAGCAGTGGGGACTTAAATGGGCTGACGATGATGACGATGATGAGCATAGTCATAATAACTAATAAATATTTGATTGATAAAATAAAAAAAGTCATTAAAGGAGTTTAGAATGCTGAGGAAGAATGAATGAAACTTATACAGATTTTTTTTGTTTTATATGTCACACAAGCAGTCGGATCACCTGCTGGTGAGCGATTAATGCCGCGCATGGACACACCAGTTAAGTCCCTAGTACGCTGCCAACCTTTTTACCCCCTTCACTCTTTTTGCCCACTCAGTGAAACACAGCGTAAATGTTGCTTCGTTCTGGTTCACTGTGAGTCTTGGTGTCACTCCGGTCGAGCAGGCCCATTCATGCCAAAGCCAGGCTCTCCCACGATCATATAACAACAGTTACGGTAATTTAGAGAGGAATATACCTACAGGAAATATGATTTAAGATATAAATACGCAATCTAAAGAGCAAAGTATTTACAGCTTGTTTACGCTTCCCTGATAAGATTATATTCGTTGAATAATGCATAGAACGAGATTCCCGCTGAAATCTTCTACAAATAGGAATCGGGATTCTGAGGATGGCGTGAAATCGCGGTTTTTATGATGGATTTATTTTATAAATGATGTATGGTTCCTATGATGCAATGCGTGATGGAAACGGTATTAAGATTTTTTTCGGGAAAACACGCGCAAAAAAATATCTCTGAATACTAATATCTCACGTACGTATGTAAAGTGATTGACAAAACCATTTACCAATTCTCTTCATCTTACGCGAAAGCAGGAGGTGCAGGGGGCACCTCCTGCAGACAGTAAGGAATGTATTCTATGTATTTATAAAGAGGAAAAATATATAGACAACGACAAGGCTTACAGCTCAACCCAAAAGGCATACACTTGTGAGATGTAATCGACGCCCAGTTCTATCTATTGGTACAGTGTGGAAATAATTTCCCGAAACGAAGTAGTTAAACTATAGTCCTTTCGCTTTATCATGATATCGGTGACAGCAGGACAGAGTCATACGTAAGTCACACGTTAGAAAGAGATACGACGAAAAATTTATAGATTTTGACATCTGTCACACTGTGATAGGAGTATAATAGACTGGTGTTTACGTATACAAACTGCAACATCTCGTTGGTTTAATGTAAGTAATTACAGTGGATTAAAAGCGATGATAAACAAAAAAGCTCCAACATTTAACAGGTTGAACAAAACAAACTAATACTTTGACGGCACTTAAGTACCGCAGTAATCCTAGCTTTATCCTGCTAAACACTGGTCATACATTTAGACAAATTAAACGCTTAACAAAATTTATGAGAATCCCCAGTGCTATTTCATTTTGCATTTCTTTTCAATATAAGTACACTTGAGTTGGTCAACGCTGCAACGAAAAACTGGGATTATTAAGAAATGTCTGAGCTAAATTGGATTTCTCTGTAATAAATGGCTTACTGAATAATCAACTTATCTGCCTAGCCTAGATGCTTCATAATGAAGTTAATATCGTTACTTATAAATAACTGGACTATGTCGCATGTATTAAATTAGTAATCTACTGCTAGCAGATTTGAAACAGAATCATGAAATACGAAAAAAAATCAAAATTAATCAAAACGCATTTAAAAAAATTATTGCGTATTTTGGCGGAAGTCAAAAACACGTCTCCCATGTTCCGGGTAGCTATTCCAAATAAATATAAATCTTAAACAAAATAATTGCATACTAAAAATTTAATCTAGCCTAAAATAAAAATTCGTTAATTTAATACTTATGTACTAGGTCCAAATATTTGCTGAATTTGAATTTACACACACTTACAATTATTAATTTACACACAATTTACACACTAATGTATATGTTATGATTAAAAACTATGGCTATCGGTGTTTCTCAGATTTTAATTACAGTTCCACTATTCTAAATTTTCCTTTGCGTAAATGATAGGATTTACGCAATATTGATTTCACAATCAATTCGAAGGTCGGGTTACTTGGAAGTTGTGGCCAAGGACTTTATTCAAATTTATACCCATTCTTTCTCCGAGGACTGTTTTACGTAAGCATTTTTGTTCTTCTCGAGTGTTAGTTAGAACTCTAACACGAATTTTCAGGTGGTATTAAAGGTTTTCAAACAGTTTTACTAAAGGCAAAGACTCACGGCAGACGTTAGAGCATTTCATTCATTTATGAATGATATATGACAGTAGAGTTCTTCAAAATTGCAAGCCTTTAATAGGTAGTTGTAACTGTTATAGGTACTCGAGCCGAAGACTCGCGGTAGTCGGTTTTTTTATGCTAGAGGCGACAAACAAGTGAGCGAGTTACCTGATGGAAAGTCATCAACGCCGCCCATGAACATCCTCGAAATCAGAGAGATCGCTAATGTGTTGCCGGCCTATTTTAAAAAAGAGAACGCTCTTCTCATTAAGGTCCCGAAGTTGTAGCCGTCGGGAAATACTCCTGCAGCCAAACCGTTGCACAGAACTGAGGTACGTGATAGCAAGTTCCGCGAGAAATGCACAGTATTAGACCGCCATCGATTGAGAGATGGGGATGGAATGACAATCGCTTGCGTGTAAGAATAACGTCTGTATGATATTTCATTTTATCTTTGGTAATGATTGTATCAATGTGCAGAATTAAAAACTCAACTTTTTTATTATTGTTTCCGGTTTGATTCTCATGCAATAAATAAATAAAAATAAATATTTCTCAACATCACATACATTGATCTGATTCCGAGATAGGTAGCTCAAGCACCGGTGTTACGGATATCACAATCAACAGTGGGATTACAAATATATACATATAATACTTTTCTTTCGTAAATACATACTTATAATATAAATAGCAAACACCCAGACCAATACAAACAAACATGTTCATGCACACAAATGTTTGTACTGTGCGGGGATCGAACCCGCAACCCTTGTATCAGAGGCAGCGTTCACTACCTCTGTTCCAATCGGGTCGTCAAATATTATTAGAGTATAAAAATATTTTTAATACTTACAGTTTTTTTCTTTAAAAAATAAAGTGATGTTTCCTTTAAGTAAAAATGCTAACTTAAGGTTTTCATGTACTTTCTCTTCATGTCCCATTAGTCGTGGGACGTCCTGTATACGAGTGGTCCGCCCTCACTTAGTTTCGGGACAGTTCCACTTTATACCAATAGATGGCTCCAGGTGTCAATTAAATAGTATAATAGTATTTTATTTTTCCACAAAAACGGCACGGCACTTCGGAATACGAAATGAAAGCGCAAGCGTTTGAATGTATGAATGATAACTTTATTTGGCACAATAAAAAACAATGAAACTGAATTAGAACATAACCTAGACATAAGTAATAAATTAAAAGTAGGACAACATTATCCCTGTATGTGCCAAACAGCTGCTGGCATGCTCATCAGCACCCAGAGAAGGAAAACTCTGCATTTATATCAAAACCCTCGCCAACCAGTCTACCAAGCGTGGTGAGTATGGCAATTACCCCTCATGTGATTGAGGGAGGCCCGTGCCCCAGCAGTGGGAACATAAATGGGCTGGCGATGGCGATGATGATGTGCCAAACAGGCGGCCGCTCAGCAATAATCGGTGCTGATCTAAGAGACCAACCTCGACGCGTTTCGTATTTTCGGATTACCAATAAGTGTTGCCGCTGTCTGTAGGATTTACCTCGTTATGAATAATATATAAGCATATATATTAGTATTTCGCTTTTCATTCAGTCATACCTACTCCTGCAATGTCCCGTTACCGACAATAAAGGATGGTTGCTGGCTGTTAGCGCGTCACCCTGTCGCCTGATGACCCTTCGGTCCGACATAAAAGGAAAACTATTCGAGGCCAAGGCCTGACTAAGACCTTTACGAAGTTATTCATGGCCCAATGCCGGCGGTAGAGATGGGAAACAATCGATTTATTGAAAACATTGATAAAAATTTCAAACATTACTTAAAAAAAATGAGGAATAATGAGTCCTATCAAAGAAAAATAAAAAAGTAAATACCTATAAGTAACATATTTTGTGATCTTAATGTGGTTTATAGAATACATCTTCTTACCTGAAAATAGGTAAGAAGATGTATAAACACTTATACAAGTGGGCATTCTCCTTTAAGATTTTATTTTGTACCTAATAAAATGTGTGTTTTGTTGACCTGTCTTTCATTAACTTGAAGGTGATTCATTACTTACCATACAAATAAACCTTTTTCGGTGTTGTTTAGGTCCTCCGGATCACTAAAAATATCAAGTATTTTTTTTTCAACATTTTTCAAAAATTTAAATGTCTGCTATTTTAAAGGAATGAATTGGATAAGTCAAATAAATTCTTTAATTATCGTTGATCTGAAGGCACTTTATTAATAACTTCATCGATGATAATTTATCGATAAGGGCAGCAGTAAGGAACACCATTTTTCGTTCTAGATTTCGTTTAGGCCTACACGATTTTCTCGCAGTTATGTCAGCTCTATTCTATTCCTCATTCAAATTGTTTCACCCGTTAATGTAGGTACTTGTCAAACATGTCAAAGTGATGGAACACTTTCCGAAAATACCTCATATAAGATAAAACTACTCTGGAATACCTACGGCAATGTTTCCGATTTTTTCCATCGACTAAAACGGTCTCGCCGTACTTTATTTCTGGTCAACTTTTATAATGTAACATCTCTAGCGGATTCAATACGAGTACGTTTTTCAGGGCCAGAGTTTTCTCTCCCTTAATTTTCACGGTTGGAATATTCGGGGTGAAAACGGAAATATAAAATTTGCCGATACCAACGTTATTTGCGGTTACAAAATATTATTTATCACTCTTATTATTTAAAATATCGAATGAAGTAGATATAATATTATTTTATTAAGATCTTACCATCAACCAGGATATAGGATCTTTATTTTTATTAAGAACTTACATAAATTCACATACCTAATGTGGGAACGTAACGATGACATTGGAGATGGAAATACTAACCTTCAAAGGGCCAAACGTACGTGCCGATTGGTAGAATCCACGTAGGTTCGAATAGGTATGTTTCTATAGGGAAACATACATATTACTTTGTGGAATAAGTAGTATAGGTAAGCTCGGTAATGAATAACATGATAACTTAGTCCGAAAGGAAGACTATCTATGCTTTAGATGGCACGTGAAGACGAAAGCCAACCCCCGTTATCACAAATCCCGATCTAAGAAAAGTTCCAGAACGAAATTCGTTCCAGCTCCTTTTTACATTGCGTAATGGAACAAGATGGCATGAGCTTTAGTACAGTAATAACTTTAGATCGCGTTTTGTAATAAAGGAATAATGGTTGATGTTTTCATAGCAATTGTTTGGAATTTATTCTTCTGAAGTAAATAACGCTCTTAAAATTTTAATCTCGTGTTGAGGTGGGATTAGAACCCACTGGGTGGCTGTGCTACCAATTAAACCAGTCCCAGAAGATTATTTATTTTATTCAGACATCAGGAGTTAACAATTGAATTCTTCGTATCCACACCAGTGTGGCAAACTGCGGTGGGGACACGAGTCATACACGCAATTATCAGAGCTCAACTCAATAGATCTACTTTATACGGGCCGCGTTTCCAATATCCCCGCAAGTTGATAAAAATAAAGAAATAAAATAAAACTAAATTATTTTGAACAAAACCCGTATCGAAATCGTTAGTAACGGTGCCCTTATAACTATGTAATAATTATTCAAATTGTACCTATCCGATCGAGTCATGATTCGGTCGTGATTCGGTCAAGCGAACCCAATTAGCCAGACCGCAAATTGATGCAAACCGATTTGAGCGGGAGCAATTCGCAGGAACACAATAATGCGAGACCTAGTCATAGAATCAATATCGCCCACTAAGCCCGTAAAGTCAGTGTTATTACGGCAATCACCTAATTGCAACGTTCAACCTACGGGAGCTTTTGTTTACCTGATAATGAAGGTTGACCCAAAAAAAGGAAGGCCAGATGAAGTGACGATCTACGCGGGATGGCTGGCTGGAGCTGGATGTGAGTAGCCAAAGATCGATCGGAGTGGCGAACTTTAGGAGAAGCCTATGTCCAGCTGTGGACTGCAACAGGCTGATAATGAAGATCGATCCCGAAACTTGTTGATATTGAGACCAATTCCAAATCATCGTCAGTTGAGAGATGTCCACTAATGAACCCTATGTTCATTAGTGGACCCCTTCCCCATTGACTTTCAAAGTAAGATACCTGTAATATTGTAGGCGTAACACAGTGAAACTATTATATCTTAATTGTAACAACTTCATTTCATGTATACCTGTGGTTCACAATAAAGATTTTATGATTATGAAAAGTGTTCGGTCACAGGTAAACGCCATAAAGCGAAGTCTTGCAACGCATGAGCTTCTTCTATGGACTACACCAGATAAGTTTTTTCATTTGACGCACTTAAATACGAGTATAAGCTCACATTGTCTTTTCTGTGATCACAAAACATTTCATTTCAGTGAAATATGACGGAATTTTCTTATAAATGAAAGCAAAAAAAATTACAATTTCCTTTTACTTGGTACTAACCAAGAACTCTAAAATTATAGGAGAAAAAAATCCAAAATCTGGCAACTGTCCAAATGAAACATCTAGTCTATAACTTGATCGACGTTATCTTTAAGCTAAACGAATGCTGAACTTAAGGTAACGGGTAGGGCACACTAGCGACACCAATCGATTTTAATGTTTAGCTACTAAACCGGATCTATTTTAAACAATTTCGGGGTTACAACCTCTCGGCAAACACTTATACTATTTATTAAATAACCATGCACAACACGGTCCATTTTTGTACACGAAAAATTGATTCACGCTAAAAGTGGCCGCTTTTGGCGAATTCATATTACAAAATCAGTGGGTTAAAGTTTATGGCTAGTTTAGAGTAGGTAGGTGGCTATGTGGCGGTATACCGGGTCGGGCATTTGTACTTAAGCATTCAGAACGAAATTTTCAGTGTCAGAGCGGAGTCTTGTGCCTCTGAGAACACATTAATAATGTAACGGAATATGCGGTTAAGGGAATAAATAATGCGTTTGTGTGTGTACACAATTATAATAATGTATCCCGCGTTGCCTATTAGCTGACCGTTGAGATCGCGCGGGACGATATTATTTTAGATCATAGAGGGTTTAATAGTCTTCAATAAAGTGAATTCGGCTTAAATCAGACGATAGTTTAGGGATAGCGATTGTTTCCGAAAAATATTGATTTCTATCTCTCTTTTTTAACAAGAGATGCGAAGGAATCTTAACATACAGCCATCTCGCGAGTTTTTAAATAATTAATTCTTTAACCGGCAGTTATAATACGGGTACATTTAAAAAATGTAAATAGTTTTATGGTTAACACAAAAAAAAAATCGTTTTTAAAGGATGAAAAAAATCGATTCTTCGATTAATCGATTACAGATCGCCATCCCTACGATAGTTTCCGTATTGTTTTGTCTATCTGTCCAAGTGCGGGTATCTTGAGTATGGCCTTGCTCTGAGAAGGCTTTGTCTCGCCGAGAACGCCTTTATGGACTTGCTGGAATATTAACGCTTCCACAAACTCTTTTTGAATTCTAATACGTGCCGGCTTTCTCGAGGATGTGGTCTAGAGACGAGAAACAATGGCGTGGCTTTGAGATAGGTACTTAAGTATCAAAGTTGGATAGTGTTAATGCATCGTTAAGATAAGATTAAGACTTAAAAATTATTTCTAATAGCAAGGGCAGAAATGCAATGAAACCTAGATATAACATGCCTATCGTGCACTTACTAAAATCTTTTCTTCATAAGTAGGTATAACGAGTGGAAAGGAAACTAAATGAGTAGCTACCACTTTGATCTGTAGTAGGTAACAACCGTAGGGCGGGAAGGCAACCTAAGGCAGCAAAGATATTTTTAACAGACTTAAAAAAAAAGAGGTTCCCAATTCGACATGTATATAGGTATAATAGATTAACCGGATGGCGCAATTGGTAGTGACCCTGCCTCTTACGCCAAAGGTCGTGGGTTCGATCCCCACCCTGGACAAACATTCGTGCGATGAACACTTGTGTTTGTTCAGTGTCTGGGTGTAATATATGTATTTAAGTATATATTTGTGTTCCTCTGTTGTCTGATATCTGTAACACAAGTGCTTAAGCTACTTAGTACGAAATCAGGTCAACGTATGAGATGTTGTGAGAATTATTGTGAGAATTAAAGAAATCAAATCATTACCAGATATTATGTTTGTTCACCGATTACTCTGCCATTTATGAACCGATTTAGACGATTCTTATTTAGTCGGAAAGTAGATAGAAGCCGGCGCCTAATCCCTGTTGAATAATTGAATGTTGTATTAATTTACAAGATAGTATTGGGCGCCGACTTCCGTAACACCTTTTTTCGAGTGTACTGTTATAAAATGTTATTTGAAGTGTATGAAGTGTTAGAAATATTATTTTACACTTTTTAGTTCGTGGTTTTTGAAGGCGGTTTTTTTCACAGATATTTTTTAAGTTAATATAAGTACTAAACGCAGACTTGTGGTTGTAGGTGTCATATATCATTACTTTGATGACCCATTTGGATCAGTGGTAGTAAATGCTCTGGTGCAAGGGTTGAGGGTTCGATCCCCGCACTGTACAAACATTTGTGTGCATGAACATGTCTGTTTGTATTGGTCTGGGTGTTTCTATGTATTATAAGCATATATCTACAAAAGAAAAATATTATATGTATATATTTGTGATTCCGCTGTTGGTTCTGATATCCGTAACAAAGGTACTTGAGCTACCTATCTCGCAGATCAATGTATTTTATGTCGTGAAATAAGTTTATTTATTTATTTATCATTCATAATAATTAATAAACGAGTATCTAGCTTGAGGATAACAAATACTTTCCATTAAACCTACTGACCATTTTGAAAAACTTATCTATCATACTCTTATACTTATCATTCTTTATTTATTAGTGAAATACTCGCCGTGTGCCGGTCATTGCGTTTAGTATAGCAGTAATTATTAAGCAGGTATACAAAAAGTGGAGCCGTGTTCAATAATATTTTTATTTGTCCACAGAGCACCACGAAACAGAGTCCGTCCATAACAGTTGATGGCAGCTCCACATACCCGGGCCTTGGTTTCGGGCCCATGGGTCCCGTGGCGCCCCTGCCTGGGGAGCCACTGGGGACGCAGCTGCGACAAAACCAGGTACCTATACATTATCACCATCAGTCTATGTAACGTAGGTAAGTTACTTATTAAAACTGTGTCCCAACCTCACTTCGTTTCGGAACAATAGTTCCAATCCGTACCAATAGATGTCGTTGGGCGTCGATTACATCGCACAAGACTTTTTAACGTGGGAGAGCCAAGCTTCGGCATGAATGGGCCGGCTCGACCGGAGTGATATCACGGCCTCACAGAAAACCAGCGTGAAGCAGCACTGTGCTGTGTTTCGCTGCGTGAGTGAGGATACCGGAGGCCCAATCCGAGGGATGACTCCTCTGGTGTCGCGGGTGTCCATGGGCGGCGGTAATTGCTTACCACCAGGTGATCCGTCTGTTCTTTTGCCTACCTATTACATTAAAAAAAAGACAAGAACTTCACCTTTTTGGTTTAGGTATCTATAAGCCTGGCTGTTGCCTATAGAATTCCCCTCTTTACACAGTTATTTTTTAGATAATAATAAATTACTATTTATTACCTTCTCGTAAATATCAGATTGTTATTGCTAAAGTAACGTGGTTGAGCAGTGGTAGGCCGTAAGTTCTAATCCGAGCACGCACGTCTAGATTTTTCAAATGTATTTGCTTTATTTGATACATTTAACAAAGGTTGCTTCTGGCTAACTGCACTTACAATTATAGGTTAACCACAGCATGCGTAAATGAAAAAATGCTTAGAAAAAACAAAATGGTAGCATCATAAAAACTAAAACATAAAATATATCTCTTATCAAAATTAACAGTAATGATGCAATTAACAAAAGAAAAGATAAATAAAGAAACGAAATGAAAATAATAATAATAAAAAAAACAACTACTTAGTCCATCTTTAGTAAGTCACTAGTTTTGAGTACTTTCATAAACTTAGAAAGGCTTTGAAAATGAATATCGAGTTCTGGTAGCTTCTTCGTATTAGCTCGGTAGTGAGGCAATATTGTGAGGAAACCTGCAGCTTTCAGATAGTTCTAGTTTCAGTACTTGTAACTATGATCAAGCTGGTTTGGTTTCCTTGTCAGAGGTCTGTGAAGGTCAGACGGCAATCGCTTCATTGTAATTACCAGACAGAAATGATGAGATCCGCAGGAGAACTAAGGTTACAGACATAGCCCAAAGGATTGCATGCCTCAAGTGGCAATGGGCAGGGCACATAGCGAGGAGAACAGACGGCCGTTGGGGCGAAAAGGTGCTCGAGTGGAGGCCACGTTCAGGCAGTCGCAACCGTGGCAGGCCCCCCACAAGGTGGACCGACGATCTGGTGAAGATCGCGGGAATCCATTGGATGCGGGCGGCACAGGATCGATCTGTGTGGAGAACATTGGGCTCCCCCAATGTTCTCCACACAGACGTCCACTGCTGGACATAGGCCTTCGCCTATGTCCAGCAGTGGACGTCTATTGACTGAAATGATGAATTACCAGACTAATCAAATCCTGAGGGCCTAATTTAAAGCAGACGTTACGACCGAATCGGAGTTTCCCTCTCTTTCTTTCTTTGATTGGATGCGACAGGTATATTCTCGTTCGTTACAGGACGGCTTCTAATTAAGCCACCAATTGGATCATGGTCCAAGAGTACCCCGAATCAATGTCTTTGCCCGCAACTGGGAATGCAACGCTGAGTTGAGATTGCTAATGAGAAACCGAGGCGGAGGAACGGAGGTCTTGATTGTAACGCAGAATTAGTGGAGGGTAAATCCCAAAGCGTCGTTCACCGACGTAGAGTGGCCTGTCTATCGGAACTTTATAGGATGCATTTTGGAGAGTGTTCGAATGAGCTTCACGACCTGATACCACCTTCTCCTTTCTACCACCGGACATTGCCGAAGACGACAAGAATCCAACCTTACCCTGTGCAAGTTTCACCAGCTCGTACTAAGCGTTTCGCATCTTATTTCTTGGTACGAACTGCTAAGGAATGGAACAACTTGCCGGCTTCTGTATTCCCAGAGAGCTACAATTTGGGTGTCTTTAAGTCGAGAGTGAATAGGCTTCTTCTGGGTAAGCACGCTACATCTTAGATCTTATTGTCACTTTCCATCCGGTGAAATGAGGTCAAGTGCAAACCCATTTAATATAAAAAATAAAATAAAAAAGAAAAACTCGGCCGGGGTAATTAAAGCAAGCTAAACTTACTATGGCCGCTAAATACGCCAGGAGGAAAAACCTCTCTATTTGAACGCAATTCCGTCCAATTTGATTACGGCAACCCCATTTTTTGCTCGAGCACGGGTCTCAATCTAGCAACCTCTAAATGCGGCATACTCCTCTGATTGCTTGTTTGTTTATAGCGGTTAATTGTGTTTTACTTATCTCCACAATTAAATATGGGTGGAATAACCCATCCCCATCAAGAATCCCTATCAATGAGGATTTATGAACTTTTTCCACAAATCCCCATAATTCATTCAATGAGGATTTGTGGACAGAAAAAGTTCACGAATACCCGTTATAAATAAAATATTCCCTTTCGTCCCTACTAGCGACGTCCCCAATCGAAAATATTCAGTTGGAATTATTCCCGTTTACCCTTAAATATGACAGCTAGGACGTGTTCAGATCAAATGCAACTAATCTTGTAGATGAAGTGAGTGTAAATAAATGGCAATACCTGTTTAGGGGATTTTAATTAATTGAAAAAGACGCTAAACTTAGGTAAAATGCTTTTTTTTATATGATAGGTGGAAGACGAGCAGACGGATTACCTGATGGTAAGCGATGGAACCCGCGACACCTTTGGAGTCACAAGTGCACTGCCAACCGTCAAACCCTCTTTCCCCCGGATTAGACCTCGGTACCCTCACTCACGCAGCGAAATACAGTGCTGCTTCACACAGGTTTTCTGTGAGGCCGTAATATCACTCCTGTCGAGCCGGCCCATTCATGCCGAAGCGTGGCTCTCCCATGGTCACAATCACCTAAACTTAACTAAAAGTTGAAATAGATAAAAGAATATAAAAGAAGAAAGAAGATAAAAGATAAAAGATGGAGTCGACACGTACTGGAGTGGAGTGCGGTCGACACGTGGGGAAACACAGTGTTGGACGCCCTGCGGCGCGATGAACTGACGATTTGAGAAATATGGCTGGTGTGAGCTGGATGCGGACCGCTCAGGACCGGGCTGGTTGGCGCTCTTTGGGGGAGGCCTAAGTTCAGCAGTGGACGGCGATAGGCTGATTGATAACTAAAAGTTAAAAACCTTACGCTGTGAGAGTACCTGGTGTAAAAGTAGGTATAGCCATAGACTAATTACTTTCCTCACGATGATTTCCCTCACCACCTTACAAATGGTAGAAATATGCACATAGTTTTGAAAAGTCAATAGGTGGAAGCATGCTCGGATTCAAACCACGTATCTAAGACGCATTCTGAATCACTGAGCTACCATCGCTCGTGTACCTAATAATTATGATCTAATCATCATCATCATCATCAGCAACCCACACTCGTCCACTGCTGAACATAGGTCTCCCCTTATGCACGCCACTGCTCCCGATTTTCGGCCACTCTCATCCAGCCCACACCAGCCAGCCTTCGAATGTCATCATCCCATCCATATGATCTAATATAACTTTCTAATACGATCTAATATCAACATTCTTTTGTTGGTTCTGATATCCGTAACACAGGCACTTGAGCTATCTCTTATTTTTTTTATATGAGAGGTGGCAGACGAGCAGACGGATCACCTGATGGTAAGCAATTCCGCCGCCCATAGACACCCGCAACACCAGTGGAGTCACAAGTGCGCTGCCAACCTTTAATTCCCTAGGATTGGGACTCCGGTAACCTCACTCACACGGCGAAACACAGCGGCGGCGCTGCTTCACGCCGGTCTTCTGTGAGGCAGTGGTATCACTCCGGTCGAGCCGGCCCATTCATGCCTAAGCGTGGCTCTCCCACATTTAAAATCTCGGAGTCAGATCAATGTATGTGATGTTGTGAAATATTTGCAGTTCATTTGCAGTTCGCATTAACCTGAAGTCGTGCTTTTATGTGTCAATTTACATGTAATGATTTACAAAAATGTCCTACCAGGAGAGCACCTCCGAGCTACCAGCCACCGTGAAGCCGAAGAAAGAGCGAACCTTCGTGATCGCCGCCTTCGAGTTCCACCGGGTCGAGACGCCCTTCCTCATTGGCCTTTGGATATTTTTCGCTAGTATTGCAAAGATTGGTGAGTTTTCTATGATTTACCTACAGCTTTGTCCTTCCACAACGGAATCTGTGATGATGGCAAGTTCATGTAAATAAGAAATAAAGTCTTTGGCTTGAGTTTTACAGTCACTTCTCTTTAAGGCGACGGGTAGGGCATACTAGCGACGCCAATTGATTTTAATTGTTAGCTACCAAAACAAATCTATTTTAAATAATTTCGAGGATTCTAACTCTCGGCAAACACTTATACTATTTATTTAATAACCATGCCCAAATGTTGGGTCTGCTTTGATATTATGTAATAAAAATTATTGACGCCAAAAGTGGCCGCTTTTAGCGGTAATCCAAAATTCGAGTACAAAAGCAGATGAAATAGCTAACTATAAGTGTTTAAATAAATGGTATAGGTGTTTACCGAGAGACTGAAGCCCCGAAGTTGTTTAAAATAGATCTGGTTTAGTTGCTAACAATTAAAATCAATTGGCATCGCTAGTGGGTATACCCTTCACCTTAAACCCTAGACATGCACCCAAAACAGACTCTGCTTTTTTCATAGAAAGCCTATTTGAAAAACTGCCTGAAGAAGTACTGGGGTGACGTGCTGGGCGACGTTTTTTCTCTATCGCACCCATATAGAATCTGCGTCAGGGCCGGTTGGGTCTCTTTCACACCCTGTGATGTTTTTTCCGAAAATGGTACATTCCGCTGACTTCAGTTGAATGCTTTAAACTTACTGGCCATTTTAAATAGCTGTCATAAATGATAAATTATTGATGAATGAAAATAGTAAAAATTCTCTATCTACATTTTGCTACATATATAGCACAAACTAAATAGAAGATACATATATAGTGATCTGTGCTTTTCTGCCACGGCTGTTTCGTTTGTTTTGGTGATGTAATATATGTCGGCGACCACTATTATCCCTCCTGGAATTGAATTAGATTGGATTCTGAGAGGTCCAATTAAAAGATAACGTTTCTCTTTCAAAGGAGCATGTAAATAGTCAGGATATAGTTTGGCCAAAATAATTTAGTTTTGCTCATACATAGATAGATTAGCCCGGTCAAATAACCACTACGTCACCATTCTTCATGGTGCTCTCAATTCGACAAGTATATTTTATTTTTTAATGATCACGAGTATATAATTCGATTTATTTAATATTTTTTTAATTGGAAAGTTACACCATATAAATTTGGAAAAAGATTCCAACTCTAAGGATAACATATAGGGGATCACCGATTGTTCACTGACTGATCCTTTTTTAGAGAAGTTTGAGCTTATTAAACATGAAATAGGTAAAGTTACAAAGATATTGAAATAAAAACTATACGACTCAAAGTAGGTATACTTAATTTAAAAAAAAAATTAGGTTAAAATAATAAAAAGGTTTATTATTTGATCTTTTTAGTTCTTACGTCGGTTCAATATTTTTTAATTTTTTTTGAGCGTAGTGCTTGTTCTAGAGACATAAGTTCGCTGCTTGAATCGATCGATAACATTGTCAAGACTCTTAACAAATAGTTTCCGCTTTGTAGAAGCATCGAAGGTAAAATGTGTCTCTGATAAATCGCATCGTAATAATTTATTTATAAACTTGTGCTATCGTGTTGCAAACAGGCTGTAAATATCCCGTCCTCACTATTGTAACGCCCTGAACAGATATGTTCTGATTGTATTTGCTCGTTGTTACATAAAGTGACACATAGTTTATTACTCTAATCGCGTATAGAGAAATATCAACCATATTATTATGGATCACTTGATGATCATTGAGTTAAATTTTACTTTAATATCTCAATGTCATTGAAGGCTTAAATCGCTTGATTATTCGATAAGTAATAATAATAATAATAATTCTCACAACATCTCAAACGTTGATCTGATTCCGTACTAAGTAGCTTAAGCACTTGTATTACAGATATCAGACAACAGAGGAACACAAATATATACTTCATCATCAGCCTATCGCAGTCCACTGCTGGACGTAGGCCTCTCCAATTGTTCGCCACTGTGATCTATCCATGGCTTCTCGCATCCAGCTCTTGCCAGCCATCCTGCGCAGATCGTCCTCCCACCTAGCCAGAGGGCGCCCTACATTACGTTTGCCAAGACGCGGTCTCCACTCCAGAACTTGTCTACCCCATCGGTTGTCGGTTCTGCGGCTAATATGGCCAGCCCACTGCCACTTAAGCTTGCTAATCCGGTGAGCAATGTCGATAACTTTGGTTCTCTGCCGGATCACCTCATTTCGGATTCGATCTCGGAGAGAGACGCCGAGCATTGCTCGTTCCATAGCCTGCTGAGCGACCTTTAACTTGTGGACCAGCCGTACCGTAAGTGTCCACGTTTCGGCTCCGTATGTCATGACGGGTAGGACGCACTGATTGAAGACTTTCGTCTTTAGGCACTGTGGTATCGACGATATGAACACACGACGTAGTTTTCCAAATGCTGCCCAACCTAACTGGATTCTCCTATTCACCTCATCCTCGAGGTTGTTTTTACCCAATTGCAAAGTCTGCCCGAGGTATACGTATTTTTGAACAACTTCGAGGACGGCACCGTGAATTGCAATCGGTTCCGGTAGAACATGTTCATTGAACATGACCTTGGTTTTGTCCAAGTTCATCCGTAGGCCGATGCATTTAGAAGAGTCAGCCAGGTCATTCAGCATCTGTTGTAGGTCCTGCAGCGTTTCTGCCATTATGACGATGTCGTCAGCAAGTCGCAGGTGAGAGATGTATTCGCCATTGATGTTGATGCCACGTCTCTTCCAGTTCAGCGTCTTGAACATATCCTCCATTGCATTTGTAAACAATTTTGGGGAGATGACGTCCCCTTGTCTCATTCCTCGATGCAATGGTATAGGACTTGTTTGCTGATTCTGTACTTGGACGGACATAGTAGCGGCATCATAGAGACATCTCATCACCTGGATATATCGCCAATCGACTTGGCATCGCTGCAGGGACTCCAGAACAGACCAGATTTCAACCGAGTCAAAGGCTTTCTCATAATCCACAAATGCTAGACACAGGGGCTGATTATACTCTTCTGTCTTCTGTATAATCTGCCGCACTGTGTGGATGTGATCTATGGTGCCGTATCCGCTCCGAAACCCAGCCTGTTCCGGTGGTTGGAATTCGTCGAGTCTCCGCGCAAGACGGTTCGTGATTACTCTTGAGAACAGCTTATAGACGTGGCTTAAAAGGGAAATGGGTCGATAGTTCTTCAAAAGGGTTTTGTCCCCTTTTTTGAAAAACAAGACGACAACACTCTTACTCCACGCCTCCGGAGTTCTCCCTTCGAAGAGGACATCGTTAAAGAGCTTTTGGAGCTCCCTCAGTACGGGTAATCCTCCAGCTTTCAACAACTCTGTTGTAACGCCATCCTCTCCAGGGGCTTTTCCATTTTTCAGCTGTCCAAGAGCAATCTCGATTTCGCCACTTTCTTTGGGGCTGCTTCTTGAAGAAAGAGTTCATCAAAAAGAGCCCCTCTCGTTCGAGAAAGTTGACAAGCATCCGCCCCCTATGATTCCTAGCTCCAAATCCATGGGATCCTACTACCGATTCGTTGCAATTTTGTACTCCCACTTTAGCGTTGAAGTCCCCCATGACAACATTGTAGTGGGTTTTGGTGGTGAAGTGGAGGGCCCTCGATATGTCATCGAACATTTCCTCCACTTCATCGTCTGAGTGTGTCGAAGTCGGTGCGTACACTTGCACCACCTTGAGGCTGTACCTCTCGGTGAGCTTGATGATGAGGTACGCTACCCTGTTCGACACGCTAGACATTTCCACTACGTTGTCAGAGAGGGACTTATTGACCAGAAACCCGACGCCGCCTTGAGAATGTTGGTCTCCCTCGCGGAAGTACATTGGGTGGCCCGACTCCAAGGTTACGGTGTCCTCGCCCTCTCTTCGGACTTCGCTTAAACCAAGGATGTGCCACCTTATTTTCCCAAGTTCCACCTCGAGTTGTGCCAGATGCGAATCAAGCCGCAAAGTGCCAGGAATAGCGGGACTGCCGGGAACTGGGGGCCGTGGCTGCAGTTTTACTCTCATTGGAGGATTTGCCCATAATCGCCACGCTGGGCAGGCGGGTTGGCGATCGCAGGACGTGGATTTTTGCGCCAGTGACGCTGCTGCCCGTCACTGGCCTGGCGTATTTGGCCACGTCATAGCTGTGGTTATACCGCCATCGGTCGGTCGCCAGAGCCTCGTTGGTAATTTAGCAGGATGCACCACGGGCAGGTGAGGTTGGCTTGGGGCAGGAAGGTGGTAGATTGCCCCCTTACACCCCCTATACTTAAATACATATATTACACCCAGACACCGAACAAACACAAGTGTTCATCGCACGAATGTTTGTCCAGGGTGGGGATCGAACCCACGACCTTTGGCGTAAGAGGCAGGGTCGCTACCAATTGCGCCATCCGGTCAGTCTCGTATTACAGTATGTATAAGTATCGTTCTTATTACACGATGAAGACGAAACCACGGCCAACATGGCATAACTAACCATGATTTCGGTAAATCTGGTAAAACGGAGCGTGCGAACACCTAGGAGTGGATATCATAATTATATCGAACACCGGTAGAGTGTGTAACAGCATACCTTCCTCAGGCTTTATCAAGGAGCTAAGCTCATTTATTTTTAATTGTTCATGTCCTCCCCAGGCTATTTCCTCGCCTTATACAAGATAATTACAATCTTCTTGCCCGCAAAGTTTATTATACAAACTCAACTTATCCTGAACACTTGTAATTTTTACTAGCAACCGTTGATTAATTATTTTAAAACATAAAATCTGTCGATGCATAAAATATAGGTACACTTGCAAAGCTGTTCTTATTTCGAAGCTTTGAAATTTTTTTCCACCTTCGGGTTGCAAAATGTGGGGAGGTAAATATTGTTATAGAGTCAGCGCCACGAAAGAAGTCCATTCAAATTAGTGCTTTATGTCTATAGAATAGAATAGAATACGTTTATTTGGTACCCAATAATAGACACAGAAAATACACAAAAAACATAAGGCACAAGGATTCTAAAATTTGCGTCTGCAAAGTAAACTTGGTAGCTGCGGCGGTATTATGTCTTACTATCACCGCAGCCATCTTTTTTTTTTTTTGCGTCGGGGGAATGCGTCCGGCCCTTAGTACAGTGGGCCGACGTGGCCTTATGCATACCCGTCCACCGGGGGGTGAACGGGTTATGTCGGGCTCTCCTCCGGTGAAGCCGGAGGCCTACCGACTAAACCCACGACGGCGCTCCCTTCTTCGCCAGAGTGGGAAGGAGACATGTGTACTAGTTAATGAACTTTAACTACACGTTCCTTGCCATGCGGTGGCCCGCTTGCATCGCGGGCCCTACTCTAACTCCCCCGATGGGTTGGGGGGAGGGATAGGGACAGCCGGGAGCGCCAAGCCGTCCCTACCGAGCTGAGAAGGAGGCCTGTGCAATGCCAACGCTGGTACCCCCGTACCACGCGCTGACCGGCCTCTTACCACCGCAGCCACCAAGTTTACCTACTGTCTAGAATAGTTTTAGTTATAAAAAAATATTTCCATATGGCATAATATTTCACCTAGTGAGCGAGCATATGAATCAATTTGTACACTTTTCCTATCCTAATCCAATTTTCCCCGGCTTAAACCAGGTTCCGTCGATATTAAGGGATTAAAGGTTAGAGCCACCTCCGACTGGCGTGCTGATTGACTAATTTGTCAGGACGGTTCATCAGGCCCCAGCTATCGGCACAGTAATAAGATATAATAATATCCTCCAATTGATTACGGCTACGGAGGCCAATCTCAACGATCAGCCATGTACGCAGGATATATTATAGTGTTCAAGTGTGTGCGCAAACACAAGTACACTTTCTTTTCCTTTACCCTCATATTCCGATGGTACACTAATGTGCCACGACGATGTTTCCGAACTGATGCGACCTGGTGATCTTCAAGAAAAGATCTTATTCCTCCCTTAAGAGCTGGCAACGCATCTGTGATGCTCCATGACACAGATGTCCATGGACGGCGGTAATCACTTATCATCAGGTGATCTAGGTATCTACTCGTTTGTCCGCTATAATGTAAAAAAAAGATTAAATATGTAGATTGGACAGGTACCTGTAGGTTTTTAATGCTTACATTCTTACCCAATATGTTCTTATCCTAAACATGCTAAATAAAACTTTATTACTTACTTACGCACAAAATTTGGATAAAAATCCTAAGGCACAACATTTTTATTGGATTAACTTGAGCCAGAGATACATTTGCCTAATAACCTTCCTCATTCTCGTAACATATAAGAGCGCTCATACACTCACCTAACGAGTAATAATGTAATGACGTTGTCACTTATCGTTGTTCAGACATGCAAAGTTGCCACTTAAATTGATAAATACACGCGTACAATTGCATTATATTTATTAGGTACAATTAAAATTTCTCTGTACTTCTCCTTTACCCTACGGTTGTTTGGAAGATATCGCTACTAGCAATAAGACCGTCGAGATTGTATTTACCAGTTACCATAGCATTACGTTCTGTAAAATTTTGTGCAATAAAGAAAGCTATGAAACAAAGTGATGTTGGCAACTATAATGGATTTTATTTTTTTGATGAAAATACGGAAATAATCAAAACAAATAAAAAGGCGATACAAAGTTAGCTAGACCATAATGCACAACAGAGGCAAAGAAATTAGTTACTTAATACAATTATCGAACGAAACACTAAGTAAGTTTTAGGTACATAGTACAGCCACACATCAGGTTACTACCATTTTCACGTGTTCAACATTAAGGCGAGAATTCGACTGAAGAAATTTGCTAGTTTTGTATAATTTGATGTGTGGTTGTGACCTACACCGCTAGTTATCACTTCCTTCCGGACCGTCACGTCAAATTTTCGCTTCATCTCATGGGTCGTGTGAAAGTGCTCTTATTGTCTCGGAGTTACTTAATACCATCGCTAATACTTAGGGAGACTTGCGCGATTATTCTGTTGTTACAGAAAATTTACTCAAAGCCTACTTACGGGTTTGGAGATTTTAAGAGCTTTTTGATGTTTTAGAGTTAGAAATTAAATAGGACTAGTAAATATATCGCCCATAGATACGACAGCAGTGGAGTCACAAGTGCACTGCCAACCTTTAGGCGGCCTTTCCCCCGGATTGGGCCTCCGGTACCCTCACTCACGCAGCAAAACAGCACAGTGCTGATCCACACCGGTTTTCTGTGAAGCCGTGGTATCACACCGGTCATCCACGCTCTCCCACGGTCAAACTGGTTGCTGAAAAACGTTGTATCTGTTTGACGATGTTTAGTATATGTAATAAATAGCTAGGTAAGTATATTTTTTTTAATGAAATTAATCCAGGTCGAAGTATTTACTCAGTAGATGTATAAAGTTGATATTATGTATGAGGTGCCACGGAATGAGGTTACGTGTATGTGCTCATTGCGTCAAAACTTTCTCAATCGTCCTTCACGGGCCAAGGACAAAGGTTTCATGTTAGTCAGCCAACTTTCTGAGTTATAATTTGGTGAGTATCTAGGTAATGATAGTGTGTTACTTCCCTGTGAGACATGAATTACACGAAATAGCAAACACGGTAGAGATAGTTAAGTATACAGGGTGTATCTGTGAACATTTACATTCATTTAACTACGATTTCTACTAACCATTGTGAACAATTGTTCAACGACTTTTCGAAATTCATGGAAAATTTTTTCGACTCCCCATACAAAATGACCAGGAGCCCAATTCTCGGGCTCGTGACATTTTGACAACATGGCGGATATTATCTAAAAACCATACAAAAAAACTATGTTTTAGTGATGAATGTCGTATGAAAATAAATGTCACAAGCCCGAGAATTGGGCTCCAAGTCACGTGGCCGAGTTTGTATGAAAAGTTGAAATTTTTTCATGCGAATTTCCAAAAGTGATAGAACAAATGTGCTTATAATTAGTAGAACACGTGGTTAAAGGGATGTAAATGTTCACAGATACATCCTGTGTCAAAAATATTTTTTAAAATATCCGGCACCATTATGAAATATGAGCTCGCAAAAAATGTATTTACGCCACAGAAAATGTGGTGCGAGAAACGGCGCTAAAATCATCTAAAGTAAGCTGGTGTATAGCTATATGTATAGCCTAAGGATTAGTGATCCGATTGGCCGTGTGGTCCCCGGCAGAGTAGAATAGGCCACTCTCACTCTTACTGAGGTGTCGTAAAAGGCGACTAAGGTAAAGCTGCTGGCATGATCATCAGCACCAAGAGAAGGAAAACTCTGCATTTATAACAAAACCCTCGCCAACCCGTCTGTCAAGCGTCGTGAGTATGGCAATTACCCCTCATGTGATTGAGGGAGGCCCGTGCCCCAGCAGTGGGGACTGAAATGGGCTGACGATGAAGGATTAGTGATAGAAATGATTAAGAATATGTAAGTGGAGTAATTTTCATAATGATTAGTAGCAATCACGAAAATTAGCAACTTCAAATAATTTATATCTGCTGTTCATTTAGTAGCATTTAGTAGCATTACTACTAAGGATAATCATAGCATTATCTTAGCTCTTAGTCTTATTAAGGCGACGGGTAGCCCTAACTAGCGACACCATTCGTTTTTAATTGTTAGCTATTAAACCGGATCTATTTGAATCAATTTCGGGGTTACAACCTCTCTAACATTCATACTATTTTTTAATCAACCATGCACAAATGTTGGGTCCGTTTTTGTCCGCGAAAAATTTATTACTGCCAAAAGCGGCCACTTTTAGCGTGAATCAATTTTTCGCGTACAAATGTTGGGTCCGCATTTGTGCATGGTAATTAAAAAAATAGTATATGTGTTTGTCGAGAGGCTGTAATCCCGAAATTGTTTAAAATAGATCCGGTTTAGTAGCTAACAATTAAAATCGAATGGCGTCGCTAGTGTGCCCTACCCGTCACCTTAAAAAGAAATATACACACAACACATTAACGATCTCTCTGAATGCGTATGTTCAAGGGCGGTGTTGATAACTATCCATCAGGTGACTCGCTTGCTCGTTTACAGCACCTCTAGCATAAAAAAAGTAAAAAACCTCATTTTGAAAAGCATTGTGTTGAACTCTAATTGATCTGGTCCAGTAGGTCTGGCTCCCCTGTTAATGGGTTGCGATTGAGATGGTCAGATGGCAGTCGCTTTATTTTAAATTTCAGACGTTTTAAAATCCTCGATCATACGTTCAAGCTTACCCCGGGCTCCCAAGTGACAGTTATGGACACCGCTGGGAATCACATAAGATGAGGATTATTTTGAATAACCTGGTGTCTGTGTGCGGCGCTTGTCAAAACGTTGTTTTTATTTTCACTGGGTATTTTTTATACTGTATGTTTTAACGTAACTTCAAAAATGTTTACGCAATACACCTGCCACACACCGCCCACCGCCTAAATATTTGATGAAGATAGAATATTATGTACCGTAAACGATGACGTGAAAATTACGCACCTTCTCTCATAAGAAAGATTACGACCCGTTACTCTGTATGTACAGATAACGTCTCGTTGGATGGGTTATTGCAATCTGTCTTCTCTCCCCCGATTTTGAGTGCGATCGAATATGACACGTTTGGTTCAGAAATTCGTATATCATCGAAACATCGATGATGTATTCGTACATACATCATAAAGTAGTTTGTTATACTTTTCATACAGGAATATATATAGATAGATATTCTTTATTGGATAAAAACACGATACCGTGGGAGAGTTGACCGTGGGAGAGTCTCGACCGGAGTGATACCACGGCCTCACAGAAAACCGGCGTGAAACTAGCACTGTGTTTCGCTGCGTGAGTGAGAGTACCGAAGTCCAATCCATGGGAAAGGGGGGCTTAAACGTTGAGAGCACACTTGTGACTCCACTGGTGTCGCAGGTGTCTATATGCAGCGGCAATCGCTTACCATCAGGTGAATCGGTCTGCTCGTCTGCCACCTATCACATAAAAAAACATGGGTTACAATAAATAGCGTACTTTTTTCACATAGATTTTGCATTATAGTCATTCGAACCTACATGCATTTGAATATGGATCATTTGATATTTACTTGCCCACTCAAAAGTATTAGGCCCATAATTTTAAACAAGAATCAAATTAAGCCGCTCTGTGCGTAATCTTCATTCTGTTAGTAGCAGGTCTAACCATTTTGCAGGCACATATGGTATATTTAATTGAATTAGAGTTTCTAATTAAATTGAACTTAGTATTATGGGTTAACCTAATAATACTTAGATTATATAAGCAATTTCTTTTGCAACAAGGAACGTTCCATTCTTATTAGAAAACTACATTTCGGTCCAGTGATTTGTGTCTGATGGAACTTTCTATCATATTCATACCTCAGTTGGCTGCAGACGTATTTCCTGACGGTTATGACTCTTCAACTACTCCGGCAGGGCATTGACGACTACTCTGATCATAGCAGATGTTCATGGATAGCAGTGATCATAAATGACCCAATATACAGTTTGCCACCTATAGGATAAAAAAAATCGAACTTACAACTACGCGGCTTGTTCTTGCAATACCTACTTATTTTCATTCATGATCTGTTCGCTACATATATTAAAATGAAATGAAATTCTTACTAAAGTTCTGATACTTGTATCAAATATAGGTGAGTACAGCTTTCTTAACATAAATATGTTAGTTTATTTATTTGTTCAATGTTAAGACAAGTAAAGTATTCAATTGTAATTACAATTTGTTACATTTATATTCAGTTAAAGTGCCTCTGATTTTCTGAAGTGCAAAATCTTTCCTTTGATTTTGGAGTAAGTATCGTTGTCCAAGTCTTGTATATTGCCACAGAGTAAGTTATAATCGGTCTGAATTTTGCTTAACGGGGACTGAAGGCCAAGATTATTTGAAGCTGGTGCTGTAAATATTTTTTTTTAATTTTAGTACTTCTAGCTATTCATCCAGATATGCAAATAATTTCCGAGGAATAACTTCAATATTCTCGAATTGCTTCTTTTTCCTTATCCGGAGGAAGTAGGACAAGTGGCCCGCGAGCACAAAATGCTCATCTCGGCTATTTCCCGGGTAAATAAACTAAGAAATACAATATGTCCTCCTCGGTACGACCTTTATGAGGTACAGACGCGTGCGGATGGCAAAAAGGAACTTGACAAATATACCTAACAAGTCCCTTCAATTCAAATTGAATTTTTATTCATACTCTTAGGACATACCTACTACCTAGGAGCGATGGTAGCTCAATGGATAAGAACGTGAACGCGGCTTCCATGCGGATGGTCGTGGTTCAAATCCGAGCATGCACCTCTGCATTTTTCAAATCTATGAGCATATTTCTACCATTACCTCGACGGTAAGGGAAATCATCGTGGTGAAACCTGCTCGTTTCGGACAATATCTGAAACGTGTAACCCTGATTCGGTTGGTCTGGTTCCCCTGTTAAAGGGTTGCGAAGGTCACCAAATCCTGAATCATGGTCCAAGCGTACCCTGGGCTCCAAAACGACAGCTTTGGAAGCAACCGGGAATTACACACTAAGATGAAGAAGAGGACGAGGACATATCTGCTACTTGAAAATATCCGAGTAAGCAATTTACATATACATCGGTATGTAAATTGCTCACTCGGATCTTTCGGATTAGGACTCGGAGATTTCGGATTTCGGATCAGATTGGAAGCACTTCAGTACAAATAATTTGTCTGTCTTCGTATGTTTCTCGCCTTGAAGTCAAACAAAACATTTGTTTGGTTCAATCATCGAAGGGTTCAATATAAGGTAATTGGGGTTTGACACATTGTAGTTAACCCAAAGTCCCTCAACTTACAATTTGCCAGTTGTCTGTATCTTTAGAAACAAAATCAGAGGGCCTAATTTAAAGTAGACGTTACGACCGCATCTGAGTTTCCCTCTCTTTCACACGCGCTGTGTGTCTCCTTTGTTTGGATGGGATAGGTATATTCTCGTTCGTTACGGGACGGCTTTAATTTAAGACACAATTTTGTATATTGCAAACATGAGGTGGTAATATAATATATGTACTTAGATTGTAAAATAATCTTCATCTCTTCGGGAGTATGTATATGAGATCGACTCTCTTCACTAGATTTTTGTAGTCGGTAGCGGTTATCTTGATCATTAGTCATGAGACATAATCATGTTATTTTTTATCATAATGTCATAAAATGCTCGACAGAGACAAATAAGTGTTATTCTTTCTTTATCCATGGTCCCTGTGAAAGTCTCTGGAAGGGACCTCGGGAATTATTATACCCGTAGTCCCTGAATGTAGTATGAACCAACAAATTTAATGGAACTTAACGCATGGAGTTATACGTGGGTACCTACTTATGTTTTATTTACAGTTAAGTTTTATACTTTTATTTTATTAATTGGCTTGTACTAAATTCAAGGACCGAATATAATTCACAGGGGCCATGAACAAAAAAGGATTTTATCATCATTTTCTCCCACTGAGGTATAGAGTAATAGCTAACTCAATGATTAAAATAAAATGAATAATTTCCACTTTCAAGGTACGTGTTTAACTTGACTGAATGACACATTTGGTAAAATGTCCTGTTCAGCAACGACAGCTACCAGAATAGAACCGAATAACCGCTATCAAATATTTCAAACGTGTATTTAATAAAAAGTTAATGAAAAGTGTAAGTGAGGTATTTCTCATGTCCGTTTAAGGGATGTTAAATTGAGTTGTATATCATAAGCCTGTAGGATAAGTAGTAATCACTGTTCAAAAGGATCGTCACATGATATCCCGCCTGAATGGGTTTTCAGTAACTTGTGACGGTCTATTTCGGCTTTCAGGTCCGCGCTGATCGATGACCTAGAAATGGCAATATTAACAAGTGGTAAACAGACTGACGGACTGACCGGCCCCAAATTAAACTAACAGATTAATTACATACTTTTGCAGGTTAAAATGTTAAGCATATCAACGTATCGTAGCTTGTCGACTCATTTTATACTCTTTAATGACAGGCCAAAATTTAGCTCCTTATTGTCTAAAAAACAAATATGATTGAAAATCGTTTGAATAAAAAAGAAATAAATATAACATGTGTCATCATCCACTGGGGATGGACTAGTAACATTCGTCCACAGGGTAGACAGAGCGGGAATACCTATAGCCTACTACTACTTCGTAAATGACTACGCCGCTGTCTTATCTCAGCACACCCAGACAAGACATAATATAGAAAACTCCAAATCTTCAGCGTTGGAGTAGGTACTACACCTTAGCCACTACGCCATATAGGTTATCAAGGAACAAGAAATAAAAATCTTGATTATAAAAAAATAAATAGATGTATTAAAGTTTGAGTTAAACAATCTATATTAAATAGGTGTAAAGTAAATATAAGAACAAAAACATTAAAAGACTCCTTTTACAACGATCCACTAAAATGCAACATTTGAAACATTACAATCAAAAATTACAAAACAAAAAATATAACTAATCGTTATTTTGAAGATAAGCGTGTTTTCTACAATAAGGGCCAGGTCCATAAACAGGCCCTTTAGACTTTTTTCGCCTTTTGATGTTAAACATTTTTTTATATTTACTTCGTATAATGCTCCGGTGGGATTTGACTGCATAAGCGGCGTAGGTATATCCCTGGCTGTGAGCGCGTGCGTCGTTTAACTCATTGTTTTCTAAACATAATTCTGAAGGCATCAACCGGGACCTCTGTGAGGTGTATGCTACAAATGGAGAGGTATTCTGCTTCGGTTATAAAACCTGTGACGCGCTGACTGCGCTTTCCAGTCGCGCTCTGCCCATGTGTGGGACATTGTGAGTCAACTTCTAAAGAAATAATTGAAACAGTACTTTCAGGACACGTCTTCATCTATCATTGGGTTTGTAAACTTATCCTCGTATCTCAACGTATGCAAGTTAGTATAATAGTTCCCCATCTTTACATCAACGTAATCAATTGACGCGCTTGAAATCTTTGACTGCTCAGAGTCCTTTGGAGAACATCTTTTGTTGCGAAATTGACAGCCGACATCCCGTATGAATACTAACGCTTCGTTACTCTCTTCTTTAGGAATGTTACTTGCACATTTGTAGTTAGGACAATCGTACTGACATGATTTAGACTTACAACTGTTGCACGATGTCGGCGATAAAACTGCACGAGGTGAAGCTGTATTTTGTTCACAGAGCGTCAATTTAGGACTCAAAATAAATGGTAGTTGCTGCCTATCTCCTAGATATTCGCAAGCATTCTGCACTTTCGAAACATAGTTGACCTGGTGATCCAAACTGTTGTCTAAATGTTCATACTGACATTCAGGTACGTACTTACATTTTGGATAGTGGGGGCATATTGCGGTCTCGTCCTCTACGTGTTTTGCTGATTCCTCACAATGCAGGTTTTTCAAAGGGACACACAGAGGCAGATTAACGCAACGAGGTCGGTGCAAACACGGTGGAATAAACTCGCAGTTATTCTTTAGCACATTTGCTCTTTGGCACGAGGGAACAACGGTACACGGCGGGTGATGACGACACGCTTTTGTTATTCTAATAATTTTAGGTGTTTGTTTTGGATTGGATTGTTTTCGTATACATTTGTGGCTTAAATAAACGTTGTCGGTTGGAAGTATTTGGCAAACTGGTATTAACTCACACTGGGGATCATGTCCGCAGCTATCTTCAGCTATTACAGATTTGTGTATATTACTCCTGGGAGATTTACTGCCCGACTTTGATGAATCTTTGAAACGATACGCGGATGAATTAATGCATTTTAAACTTTCTTCCTCATCTGTTGTACTAAGAACAATTTCAACATTCTCTCTACATTTAGGACATATTATTTTGCGATGTTTTTTACCTGATTTCGCTTTACTTCTAATACTCCCGTTGTCAATTTGGATAATATCAGTCAAAGTGGGCATATCGTGTTTAGTAGTAATATTTACAAGTTGTCCAGTCTTGGCTGGAACTACTTCATATTTTTCAGTCACCTCTATGTGATCTGTACTTAACAACTTGTCCTCTTTTTGTCCGTTTCTATTTTTCTTTGATTTGGGCAATTTCAGTTCTCTTCCATCGTCACCTGGAAACTGATTTGTGCTTGTAATCTGATCTGCAACAGTTAAAGACTTGCTGTTTTTTGCTAGTTCAGTGAGAGACTTTTTATCGGTACATGGGCATGCATACGAAAATAGCTGACAGGGACAAGGATCTTCAGTCCTCTTGCCTCTTTCTTTCTTTTTGTGTTTCTTTTGTTCAGGAATCGGTTTAGTATATTCCGTACGGTATTTAGCAAAAGACCAAAATTTTTGCTGTCTATCAGTAGTCATTCGATCGGAATTATATTTTTTATTATCATAAACGTCATCTCGTAGAAATATTTCTGAGGAAAGAGAAGGTTCATCTGGAAATGTTTTTCTCATTTTCTTTGCATTTATCTCAATGCTGTCTCGCAGTTGAAGCTTGGGTTGAATTTGTGTTGCGCATTCTTGAACAATTGCATCCGATTTCCCTTTGAATCCATGAAATCCATTTGTTTTCAAAGGTATTTTCATAACTTTCAATAAATTTACATTGGATGAGCTGATATCATTCATACAATGAAACGAATGTCTTTTGGCAACATCGTCGAGATCGTAGAATATCGTGCTAGTTGAGCGCACGAGTGATTTGTGACTTAAATCCTTGTTCAACAGATGATATCTTTCACTGGTTACGTATTGAGCAGCATTCAATTTCAATGATTGATTGGAACATATTTTGTTCCTGCCAGAATCTCCACAAGTTGTCTGATAAACAGATAAATCCTTGCTATTTTTTCTTATATTTTTATAAATTAAATTATTGAACGGTGTAGAATCAAATAAATCATAAATGCTTGTGTAGGACTTCGCGCGAAGTAACTTATCTTTAGAAACACGCATCATAAACAGATTTCTTGGAAAGATAGTAATTTTAGACTTTTATCATACGCAACGCAAATGTTAAATTGTTTTCTAGTCCATTACACAACACAACAATGGCAATCAATACTAATTTATACTTTGTCCACATGTACTAATCAAGTTACCCTAAATACTTGCTAAATTTTATTGAATTTTACCATTTTTATGTCCTTTCGATAAATGACATTGATTGTTGACATGCGCATGTCATTGACATATTTTTAGACATGATTTGACTATCGTAGGTTTTTTATTTTACATAGACTTGCGAGGAGGTGTGTACACGCGCACATAAAGTTTTTCAAGTAAATAAATTCAAGTTTGCTGGGCACACAGCAATCAGAAGCGGTCACGCGGTAGACCGAGAAAAACGCGAAACAATTTTGAACTTTAAAAAATATACAATACATAGAGGTTGGCAGCGCACTTGTGACTCCACTGGTGTCACGGGTGTCCATGGGCCGCTTACCATCGTTTACCATCAGGTATTCCGTCTGCTGGTCTGTTACTTATCACAAAAGAAAAATATAAAAACCGTTGTGTAGTTTAAAAGATCTAAGTATACTTAAAGACAGACAGACAGCAAAAGCTACATTATTTTCTACTATTAGTGATAGTGATAAGACAAGCCGACGGATATAGGAAGCGCTCGCCCATGGACACCTGCAACACCAGTGATTTTTTTTTAGATTTGATTGTTTTGCCGAAAAGAAGAAGAAGAAATCAATCGTTTGTTTGCAGGTTTCCACATGACACCAAAGTTGTCCAAGATATTCCCCGAGTCATGCCTCCTTATCTTCGTGGGGGTCCTCATCGGAGCCCTACTGCTGAGCACGCACAGCGTGCACGTGCAGCCCCTGACCCCGGATACCTTCTTCCTGTACATGCTGCCGCCTATCATCCTGGACGCAGGGTACTTCATGCCGAACAGACTGTTCTTCGACCACTTAGGAACTATTCTTTTGTTTGCTGTTGTTGGGACTGTCTTCAACACATTGACTATAGGTAAGGTTTAGTCCAAGTCTTGTTTTAACTGTTTTTTATATATTGGCACAGTATATTGATTAGCTCAGCTAAGATTGATGGTAAGCAAAAAAGAAATCCCAATCTCGATAGCATGAAACTACTACGACTAGAACTGCTATACTGGTCCGCGAGATGCTTCTTGTTTATAATCTTCCAAATGATAGGACGAGAAGAGGATGTAACGCTTTAGCATACAAGATACCTGGTTCACTCTTGCCTTAAACTGTCCAGGAAAACTTAGTATGCCGTTTTCATGAAGGTTTTAAGTTGAACAAAGTTTGATAATCATTTTTACAGGAGCGTCCTTATGGGCTTGCGGGCAAGCCGGCATGTTCGGCTGCAACACGCCCTTCCTTGACATGCTGCTGTTCGGCGCGCTGATTTCGGCTGTGGACCCGGTGGCCGTGCTGGCTGTCTTCGAGGAGATCCACGTGGACGAGATCCTGTACATCGTCGTGTTCGGCGAGTCGCTGCTCAACGACGCCGTCACAGTCGTGCTGTACCACATGTTCGAGGCGTACACGTGAGTTTGGCTGCAACACGCCCTTCCTTATTATGCTGTTGTTTGACGCGCTCATCCCGGCCCTGGACCCGGTCGCCGCGCTGGCGTTCTTCGAAGAGGTCCACGCGGACATGTTCGAGACGTACAGGTGAATACAATGTGCAGTAAAGAGTAAGATACTATAGGGTTATCTCAGAAATTATCAACACAGAAGAACTTTCCAACAGACGTTTATTCCAACACTATAACTAGTACTAAATAGATAACGCTTAATCCTCTAAGTTCACAACCGCTCGTTGCCGCTGCTTGATCAAGAATGACCCCACAAACTAAGTAGAAGATATGAATTCCCCGCTCGACCGGGCGCAAAGCTAATTTATTTTCCCCCGCCGTATTTCCGGTTAGCGTTAAAAAAATAATTATGAAATGAAATGAAATGAAATGAAATGAAATGAAAAATCTTTATTCGGTCCGGAATTACATATAAATACAATGAAATTAAAAACGAATACACTGAATTTAAAAACGAAAGTAATTGGACCAAAATGGCGCCCACTCAGCATATGGCACGACCGGGGAGGTAGCCCCGATCACACCGCTGGTATTCTGTGGAAGCCAGTTAGTTGAGGGAGCGTCATCAGTCAACGAAACAAACAACTTTATTTATAGGTACTTGTTAACAGTTTTTGTTACAAAAATAGGTACGTATTGTACAGCAACGTAATAGCACAATGCTTAACAATGTATGAATGAGTGTAGATGTTCGGGGGTGGTGTATGCGTGGGTGCGTGTGCGTGTATATGTATGTGAATATATATGTGTATATTTATATTTACATGTAAATATGCTAGCTATATAAGTATTTGTGTTGTTGTGAGTGTATGTTTATTGTGTAACTGTTGTAGGATTGAGTGGACTAAAACGGCTGCTCATGAATTTGCAATCTGTTCGTTTAATTATTTAAACGAACAGATTGCAAATTCAAACGTAGTCTCCAAATATATCTATTAAACTTTAATAGATATATTTGGAGACTACGTTTGAAAGAGGCAGCAGATTAAATGGATCTACTCATTTTAACATTTAAATTACTTATTAAAATATAAGAAATCATTTTTAAATTGTTTAGTAAAATACATCAAATCATTATTACAATATTTCTTTAGAAAATATAAAGCATTTTTAAATGTATCTATTTTTTTATTACCAACATTAGTTTTTAAATAATGTTTTAATTTTGAATGAACATTACAATACTGTCTTTTAGAGGCATCTCTCTCGAATCAATATATTGCATCTTTTAAGAAAATTTGTTTTAATAAAGCAAGCTGGCAGTACAGTTGCAAAGCACCCATTCTTTTTACTTGTTTTGGTAACACATACATATTGCTGCATAGTGATTACATTTTATGTTGTCCTAGAACGACTACGCAGCTCTTAAAAGGCAGATGTTCTTTCTTTACTTTTCTTTAGGGCATTTACAGGCCCCTGAAAATTACCAAACATGACAAATTTTTAGGTATCATTAAATACTCCATATCGTACGCTCACATTATATTATTGAAATTGGTGAACGAGTTAATTCTATATACTTGAATATCAAATACCCTTAAAAAAAACTAAGAAATCATAGCATACTATCATCATGAACATTTCTTATTAATTCTCCCAATTATTAATGTTTTGTAGAAAAGTGTATCTACAAAACATGCCAATAATTGGGAGAATGAAAGGGCTCCAGGTGAGTACCTTTGAATAAATCCTTATTATTTTATTTCCGGTATAATTAGCGTTGCCGAAAATATTAAGAACTCCAATTGCTGAAATCACATACGGGAAATGAATAGAATATATTTGGATATATTTTCCAATATTATCAATAGAAAATCGAATGGGAGTTCATTACGCATAATGTGAGTTCATTATACTAGCAAATAGGTAGGACTCGCCCATGCTTAAACGCTGGATCGGCTTACACGCCATAAGAGGCAGGTAGATGTGTGCCGACTTCCACCTATCTTTGTTTAATACTTTATCAATAAATGATACGTGCTAAGATAGTTTGTAAGTTAATATTGTTACTAACACCCTAACACCTATATGGACTCTGTGGTCTGAAATAAAGATTTTCATTCATTCATTTATTATACGTAATTTAATCAAGTATAATGAACTTTTATGTTTGATTATATATCAAGGAATGAACATCAGATTGTTTAAAACTTTCATGGTCATTAACATTAGAATAGCTTGTAATGGGATTACTACCATGTAGGTACCTTATTTTTGAGTTTCTGATGTTTCAGCCATGCACGTTATTGCAAGCAAGCGCCATGGTCGTCCATCCATGGTCAAGCAATCCCATTACAAACTTTACAGTCCAGTGTTCATGTCATCTCTAGTATGATTTAACATAAAGTTAGTCACTAAAAACTTAAGTCATTCTCGAAGTGATTGTGAAATGAATGGCGTGTGCAAAATAAGCTTGAGAATTCACAAAAAGTTTTTATTTAAAATGTCTTGAACAATTTTTAATTGAATGCCTTAAATTCATTACTATTAATTTAAATCAATTGGCGGCACCAGTGACACGTGAAGCCACCTTAAGGCGACGGGTAGTCCTAACTAGCGAATCCAATCTATTTAAATGGTTAGCTACTAAACCGGATCTATTGTAAACAATTTCGGAGCTTGAGTCGCTAAATGCCGCACTCAGAGACGTCTAATTAACTTTAATTGTTACTTAAGAAAGAATATTGACACTCATTTCAACACGCATAAAGACTTTGCATGATTAAGTTAAGGAACATTTAGCTTAATTGACGTCTCTGAATGCGGCAGTTAGTAAACATTTTTATACTATTTATTTAATAATTTGTGCACTACTTTTTGATCTGTTTTTGCACTCGAAATTTGTATTTACGCCATAAGTGACGCAATTTTTTGACGGAAATTCAAATTTCGAGTACAAAAGCAGACCCAAAAGTTAAGTATAAGTATTAAATAAATAGTATAAGTGTTTTCCGAGAGGCAGCGGCTTAGACATTGTTAAAAAGATATCCGGTTTAGTTGCGGTTAATTTATATCAATACCCGTCAACTTAAAATAAAGGGTGAAAGTTCAGCACAACGTAGTCGAGTGAGAGTACTATTACTACGACAACTACGACTGCTACGACGTAGCGTGTAGCTTCCAAGGTCGTAGTCGGAGCGTAGCAAAGTTTTTCTGTAATATGTTTCGCGTAATATGTGTCGGGGTCCTAGTCTAGGGAGAAGGGGAGTTTAAAGGACAGTGTAGTTAAAACACTGGTGTTGCCGTCTTCAATCTGCCACCAGTGCCCACTTACAGCATATGAATGAATGAATGAATGTACGTTTATTGCACTCATAATAAAGTATGAAAACTTATAAAATATCTAATAATAATATTTTCACAACATCACATACATTGATCGGACTCCGAGATAGGTAGCTCAAGCACCTGTGTTTCGGATATAAGAATCAACAGTGGGATTACAAATATATACATATAATACTTTTCTTTTGTAAATACATAGTAACTATAATACATAGAAAACATCCAGACCAATACAAACAGACATGTTCATGCAAACAAATGTGCGTACTGTGCGGGGACCGAACCCGCAACCCTTGGACCAAAGGCAGCGTTCACTACCACTATTCCAAACCGGTCGTCAAAACTTAAAACTAGGACTAGACTAAGCCTTACAGGATAGGATATGTACAACAAAAGCGGCCTTATCACTATTAGCGATCTCTTCCAGGTAACCTTTGGGTAAAGGACACATGATGAAGGTGTAGGGCGGTGCATTCTTAATGTTTATATATGTTACAGCCAAAGTAATAAATCTGGATATTATGTATAATGACTAGCCATTATGCATAATATCTACTCAGTTTGGTTAAAGTGATAATGGACACAAAATTAATCACATTAACTAGCTATTATATATAATATCTTCGATAACTTGGATAATGTAATAAAACTCGTAGGTATGCGTTTAAGATTATGTAATTCTATTTCAATTTGCCTAAACTATGTAATCATAAAGATTATTTAAAAAATTAAAATAACATGAGATCGTAATTTCACGTCAATAAAAATGTTAAATTTTTATAAAATTATTCAACTTTAATTTATAAAGTAAATTTAAAGCTCACTGGCAATAAATGAAAAAAATAGAAACACAGGGATCAACAGCCAATAAAGACAAAAATAATAAAGTTTTTAATACGAACTGACATTGCTTTAAGCATACCTTACTAATAATAAAGATTATTTTAAAAATTAAAATAACAAGATAATAATTTCACGTTAATTGACATTGCTATAAAGTTATTTAACTTTAATTTAAAAAGTAAATTTAAAGCTCACTGGCTATAAAACAAAAAAAAATAAAAACACAGGGATCAACACCCAATAAAGACAAAAATAATAAAGTTTTTAAAACGTACTGACATTAATTAACCAGGTCATAATTATTATTTATTCTTATAAGTAAGGCTCTTGTAACATTTTGAGTTACACATGAGGTTTGACTTTTTAGACGACAACAAACACTATTGCGTCAGCCACGAAATGACGCAGATCACGCCACGCGGTAGCGGGATGAAGAGCGGGAGGAGTAACAAGTCGGCCAGACCGTATTTATTACTTTGGCTAACTTTGACACGCTATTATGAATAATGTCCAGACAAAGTGATTAATTTATTACTTTGACTAGTGAATTTGGCCATCATCTATAATGACCAGTCATTATGTATAATAGCTATTTAATCACTATGACTGTAACATATACTTACACAAAAAGTTATAAATAAATAATAAAGCATAGGCTGATGCTTTTTTCATCTCCACAGAGAAATGGGTCCATCCAAGCTCGTGTACACCGACTTCCTGGCGGGCCTGGCGTCGTTCCTCGTGGTGGCCGTGGGGGGCACCTGCATCGGCTGCGTGTGGGGCTTCGCCACGGGGCTGGTGACGCGCTTCACGCACGAGGTGCGCGTCATCGAGCCCATCTTCATCTTCGTCATGGCGTACTTGGCGTACTTGAACGCTGAGATGTTCCACATGAGCGGTATTCTTGCGTAAGTATCAGAGTTTGTTAAATCAGATTTTTATATAGGTAGTACATTAATTGGCCTGGTTCCCCTGCAATGGGTTGCATAGGTCAGACGACAGTCGCTTCTTTGTACCAGACTCGCCAACTTTCAAAACGTCAAGCTGTGAATAGATGTTACTACCATGTATGTCCTTACAAATAAAAATAATCGCGTGTTGTCCCGTGTACATTAATTATTTACTATAATGCAACGCTTAAGTTTTAAATCACATAGACTCATCAAATCCTTGATCATGGTCGAAACATACTCATGTGCTCCTAAGTAATACTTGATTAACCACCTAGCTCAGGTGGTTAATATTCAGCTTTAGTAGATACTTGCTCTTATTCGAGGCGTAGACGAGTGTTATAAATAAAATATTAGTATTAGAAGCGTTATAAGTAGTCATCTTCATCATCATCAGCAACCCACACTCGTCCACTGCTGGACATAGGTCTTCCCTAATGCAAGCCAATATTCCCGATTTTCGGCCATTCTCATCCAGCCCACACCGGCCAGCCTTCGAATGTCATCATCCCATCTTATCGCAGGGTGTCCAACAATACGCTTACCGACTCGCGGTCTCCACTCAAGGACTTTACGGTTCCAACAGCTGTAAGTTCTGCGGCTAATGTGACCAGCTCTCTGTCAGATTACATCATTTCTGATGAGGTCCTTCAGAGATACTCCGATCATAGCCCTTTCCATAGCTCTTTGAGTGACTTTGAACCGGTGGACTAGTCCGTGAGTGTCCACTGTCTCGGCACCGTAAGTCATGGCCACGGTGCACTGGTTGAAGACTTTCGACTTAAAACTTTGAGGGATGGGTGAAAAGAGAAGACGAGAAGACTTGACGAAGCTTACCAATTGCTGCTCAACCGTTATAAGTGGTGTAACCTTAATTTACCTCTTGGAAAGCCATCATCAGAAAACGGCTCGATTTATCCCTGACGGAGAACAAAGCCTTTAAAATCTTTAGTTATGTGTCCACCATATTGTTTGAAATCAATTCCAATCTTAAATTCCATAATAAGACGAAGAGGCCATATCTTTTCAAGATTCATACGTAAAAAACATGATGTGAGTGGTTTCTTATTGCGTTTTATTGATGGTTTCTCGTGGAGATGTGAACATTTATCATCCCTATCGTAAAGTATGGATGATATGCTATAAAACGCATCTGAGTGAAATAACAGAAGGCCTGGTGGCAAAAAGTGATGAGATTGATCTAAAATAAAAATAAGTAGATTGTCTTACTTCAGAAATAAAATTTTATGTGACAGTATGAAAACGGTCGTAACCGTAGAACATCGAGCACTTGATTACTAATATTCGGTTTTTAAATGTTTTTCAACTTCAGATAACTTTCATTTCACAAGCGACGGTAGCTTAATGATAAGAACTTTGCCTTCCTAACGGAATAGTGTAGTTTCCAATCCGATCATGTACCTAAGGATTCTATTTAAATCATCGTCGTGAGGTTTCTTAAACTGTGAATGATACCCATTATTGTTGAGATAACTATGTATACTGAATGTTTAACCATGGTTTTAGGGTGGCAGTCGCCAAGATATTCCCGAAGTGAAAAATTTATCACTTACAGCTTTATATAATTGTCATGAATGGACCCTCTAATATCCAAACTAACTATAACCCATAAATGTGGTGTGGTGGTGCTACTACGGGAGACTACCAATTATCAGGTAAACGTATTGTTATGGAATTTCCATGAATGGATCAACCTAATTTTGTTAGCGTCCCAAATCCTGTTTACGTCATTATATTTCTTTTTCTCAGCCCAAATTCTCTTTGTGCCTTCGTTTGTGTTTTTTCGAGCAAGTTTCCGTTTAAAACCGTCCCTCGGAAATGAACACAGAATGGACAAACACACTTTTATTTGGGTCGGTGTAAACACGAGTTATCGGAAAATTTACGGTCAAACATTATTGATAGCTAGTACTACGAGGTTCCTTACGGCTTTCACTTAAGTGGAATAATAGTTAAGAAAGTAAATCATTGTTGCCTGTGGACCTATTAACTAGAGAAAATGTAGCCGCGGGGAGCACTAGTCTTGGATTTGTCAATAGATCCGCGGCCTTCGATGAGCCATATTATGGAGCGGCCAAATTTCGATAGCCCACTGGGCGGCAAATGTGTAAGTCCGGCACTGCATATTGGGTGGAACTAAAAGCTGGATTTGTTACAGTATCACTTTCTGCGGTATAACAATGAAGAACTACGTGGAAGGTAACATTTCGCACAAGTCGCACACGACCATCAAGTACACGATGAAGATGCTCTCCTCGTCTTCGGAGACCATCATCTTCATGTTCCTGGGCGTCGCCACCGTCAATAACAACCACGACTGGAACACTTGGTTCGTCTTGTTGACTATCGTCTTCTGCTCAGTATTTAGGAATAATAGGTGAGTTTCATTTTTTCTTTATTGTCATTCATAGGCATTGTATAAATGCAATTGTAATCATAGCAAGTTTGCGAGAATTTTATCCGTAGGTCTACCTACATATATCTACGGAGTATCCAATAACACTGAGTTCCTCCAAATGCGTGTGGGATGAGTATCACGGCTTATCAGGTTGCGCAATTATCGCGTTATTGCGTGTAAACCAACTCCTTAGCATTATCTTTTCGATGAAGCGTACATCTTATGTAAACTCTAACTCCTGATATATAATTTCAAAGCTATAAGGATTTTTGATGTAGTTAGTAGGTAACCATCAATATATAAGTACCAAGCTGGAATGGGATCTTGTCATCATCACCAACTAAGTTAAATGCTTTTAAGTTATCTGGCTACAAGTACCAACCTAATTGTTTTTGTTCTTGTTTCAGGAGTGTACATATTTAGTGCCGTAGCTAATAAGTTCCGTTTGCACAAACTAAATAGGGTTGAAAAGTTTGTTATGTCCTATGGAGGTAAGACTCACCACAACACAAAAAATATGTACTTTTAACATGGAGATGCTCTTGAAACTGACGTTATTGTTTATGACAGGTCTTCGAGGCGCAGTCGCCTTCGCATTGGTGCTATTAATAGACCCCGAGGTGGTAAAGCTGCAGCCGATGTTTGTGACGACGACAATAGCGGTGATATACTTCACAGTCTTCATCCAGGGAATCACGATAAAGCCTCTGGTCAAGATATTGAACGTGAAGACGGCGGAGAAAAGGAAACCTACGATGAATGAGAGGATACATGAGAGGGTAATATGCATCATTAGTTATTAAAGAAAATGATAAAGAGCCCGCAAACAATTTTTAAAGTTGTCATCTTACAAAGATATACTCGTAGCTTAATATTTACAACTGAAACAGCAACTAAACTAGAAAATCATTACACTTCAAAACCAACACAACTGTTGAAGTATATAATTGCTAATTTAAATGATTTTAGCACCTGTATCTAGATTCTGAAAGTCTAATTAATGGCCTTCTCTTTACAGTTTATGGACCATTTAATGGCAGGTATAGAGGATATTTTAGGTAAACACGGTAATCATCACATGAGGGACAAATTCAAGAGATTTGATAATCGGTTTATAAGACCGTTTTTGCTAAGAAATTATCAGGTAAGTGACCATTGCAAAACGCTTCATAGTTTAATTCTTTTGAATAATGCATAGTATGAATCTTCATTTGTAGGGTGCTGAACCAAAAATATTGGAGACTTATTCAAAATTAGCTATGAAAGATGCTATAGAGTATATGCAGAGGAATGCGTCTACTATTGGTAACATATCTGGAGCTGAATCTATGTCAGCCATATTTAAAAATTATACTAACGCTAATTTCAATGGAAGGTATTGTTTATTTATTTTCTATATTACTTACTCAATGAAATTTTACGAAGTTCTTGTAATTCTTATTCTACCGTGCATTTTAGTCCAAGCTTCAGTCAACTAGATTCATCGACGTGGAATATTGATATGCAAGAATTGGAATACAATCCATCGAAAAAAGACTTGACTGATGCTAAAATACATCACTTATTGGCCGAGGAACTCTGTAAACCTTTTAGACGCGTAAGTATTTCCGCATCATTAACGTCTTGTATCAAATAATGTTTAGGTTTATTCTTACAATAGAAGTGACCTTTAAAACTTTTACCTTCTTTATTTGTCATATTACTTTCTTAATATGTTCCTTTATAATATTTATATGACCCATTACTATATCAAAGAAAGTTAGGTATAGGCGTAATATAAATAAAATAATATTATATGTAGTTAAGTTATAAGCGTCTCTTTCCTTAAATTCTTGTCTTTGTCTCTTTACTTTATATATTGCTTTGGCCATATCTGAACTCTACATGCAATTGTTTTCAAAATTAAAAGTTTCTTAGTTATTTCTTAAATGCTAGCTTTCATCATTCATAACATTTAGTACGTCTATTTTGGTTTCCAATAGGACTTAAGCGTAGCTGTTAGCTAAGGGGCCACATTTGTGGAGAATTCCTCCTATCTTATTTAAATCCACTTACATTCTTATCACGAAAGATTCTTCTCATCAAAGCCTTGGTGCTAACTTTTTCAAAATTATAATTCCTTTCATATCTTTAGAAAATGTTGGAAATATTGGAATTTGGTAATACTCTAGCAAAACGTTGAACGTTTTGAGCTGTTGCAGCACCGGCGCCTGAGCTACAGCCGGCACGCGGTCAACGACCGCGACCTCGGCATCCAGCAGGTCAACTACAAGACTCACATGAACATCCGCCGACGCGTCGGCGACAGGAAACACCACCATAAACGCAGTAAACGTGGGAAGCAGGTGGGTTGCATTTTTCTTGTATTTAAACACAGCCAAATCAGTTTTATACAATCAGTTTTTCCTCAATCCATATTGAACCAAACGGATCAGAATTGATTGAGGAAATCGACAGATCTGTATTTAAATGTAGCGTGAAGAAGCATCCCGCGAGCCAATATAACAGTGCCAACAGAAGATTTTTATGATAGAGGGCATACGAGCAGACTTATCACCTGGAAAGTGGTTACCACCGCCCATGGACACCTGCAACATCATAGAAGTCTGAAGTGCGCTACCAGACTTTGCCTTTCTGGAAGTGATGCCTTGACATCGCGTCCTTTGCAGAGTGGGCTCTCCTTTTGCTTACCATCAAACTGAGGCGAGTCAATATACTATGTCACTATAAAAAAAAAGATTTTGTGGCTGTCCGTATGTACTTACCTACTTAATTTGATGGCACAGGTAACCCAAAATGTGACGATTTAGATTCCATCAGTGGTTCCCATTTTGGCTAGGCTGACTTGCAACTCGCGAAGATCTGGCTGCAGTCCAAGAATCAACGACTCTATAAGTTCCAATAGTAAGATTTAGTAATATTTATATAAATATGTTGATGTGGTTGGTTTCAGGATGGCAAAAATCATGTCACCTTCCCAGAATTCCAGCAAAACGGTTCGGCCAAACAGTTCACGCACGGTAAAATAAAGTATTATAGATTAGGTACTTAACTTTTCTTTATTACAATCACGAGTGATCGCATGCACGTGTGGGTCCAAGTATTTTTTTAAATTTTTAGTTTATATTTTTATATTACGTACGTGAATCATGGTATTCTTTATTTGCAAGCACAGACGCTTTTTCGTGCACTAGACGCATCGGTGGGAATAAAATGATATCAGTCGAGATTCATCCGACACAACGTTTTGTTTTAGAGCATGTCTATTTTGTCGTCAATATGGATCACTGTTTGTTCAAAGACACAATGCTTTATAAATCACAGTTCACAATTTTTGTAACAGTTTGAAGATAAGTACCTAATAGTAAAATAATTGTAATATCCAAATGACATAAAAAGATAGAAATACTCTACTTATGTCATTTGTATTTTACAAATATTTCACTTTTATTTTTCTTAATAAATAAATAAATAATAAATAAATATTTCACAACATCAAATACATTGATCTGACTCCGAGATAGGTAGCTCAAGCACCTGTGTTACGGATATCAGAATCAACAGTGGGATTACAAATATATACATATAATACTTTTCTTTTGTAAATACATACTTATAATACAAAGAAACACCCAGACCAATACAAACAGACATGTTCATGCACACAAATGTTTGTACTGTGCGGGGATCGAACCCGCAACCCTTGGGCCAAAGGCAGCGTTCACTACCACTGTTCCAACGGGTCGTAATACATACTTACGTAACGTACAAATGAAGACCCCAACGTAAGAAAAGGATATCTTTGGAAATTGTAAAACACGTTTTACCTATTACAGGGGATCAAAGACTAAATAGATTAGTTATGATAAATTTTCATTAATTCTAGCTGTAGCGATCAAAACTTTCTAAACTAAACCGTGACCCCGACACTAAAATTCCCACACTCAAATATAAAATCATGACATATGAAATGTTGATGACGTTGTAGCTTAGTTACTAGCGCTCGTTAGCACAAAAAAGTAGTTGGTCTTGAAGATGGGTAGTGTATCCACGCGTCTGGTGTTCCAGACTACATCGACGAGGTCTTGCAAGAGGACTGCGAGGAGCGGGAGCCGCGACGCGAAGGTGACGACGGCGGTATAACATTCACTGCCAAATCCCCGCGTAGGTATTCTGCATGAACACCCTGTGTGACACGAGGCCGTTTGGATTGGAATGTCTTAGTTCTTGCTAAAGTACGCCAGGAGTATTTATCGGACCGTCCAGATCTCATCGCCGCGCTGCGAATGCGCCTGTTTGTAAAGAACTTGCAAACGGCTCGTATGTATTATTTACTTACATACTTTTCAGGCGCTGTTTGTATACGCCTGTTACGCGTCAATTGTAGTATTATAAAGTGGGGAACACCAAAAACGCACACGTGCGAATACAAGTAATTGACACGCGCTGAAGTCGTAAAATCCATTCCTAGCATCAGGCAGAAAAGATCTGGGTGGATCCTACAAAATCTTATTACTAGAGTCGTATTCGATTTTTGCTCGGTTAACGCAATCTTCAGTAACTACTCGTGTACAAGTTGTAAGAATAAAAAGAAGGTCTACTATACCCGATTGGTAACGATTACCCCTGCCAGATCTTATACAAATTCCAAATTATGATATTTCATAGAAAAACTCAACTACTACTGTTTGTTAATGCTAAATGTTAAGTATTAATAATACTTATTAATATAAACATTCAAAGCTAGTAGCTATTTCTGATTCTTACTAATAATATATCATTCGAATCCAAACGCTACTGTATGTTGTACCAATTGTATTTCTCACTTAATTTGCACTGAATTACTTTATGATTTACCAAAAATAAATCGAATTGGGTTATTCTTCTTTGATTGTTACTAAATTGGTAATTACTAACATGTTATTTTGCTGGGCCGCCAGGGCCCGTTGAGATGGCTACCTTCTGTGGGAATGACGTAAATGTGGTGGCATGACCATTTATCTTCTATATGTGGAACTCTTTAACTCCCTCTTCTATGATTTCTTTTGACAAAGTTGATTTCGCTTACTCGCATGTAGAACTGTTCAACGTAATTAGAATCGTTTATGAATAGCACTGGTATAAATTAAAAAGAAAATTATTGTTCCAATCATTTCGAAAATAAATACTATCGTACTTTTTTTTTAACTAAAACTAAATTTTGAACACATTTTTTGCTCAAATCCCCAAAAACTTTCCGTATGTAGATAATTTCTATTTTGAAAATTAATCCTAAATTATAATTTACTAATTTAGAGATATAATTTAAATGGACATTATAATAAGTTCAGCAGTTCTTCATGCACAGGCCGAACCAAAAATCTGTCTCCTGCCACTTTGACCGTTAACGCCGCTAAACCCTAACTAGTACTAATCCACTGCTAATATTGCTTGTTTAATTGTTTGATTGTCGTTTTCTTCCCTTCTGGCAAACTTCATGTGGCACCGCAATTAATCTCGACATGGCGTTTAAAGCTGGATATCGGGAAGTCAGTCCGACGTCCTCACATAAAGAGAATAGTAGTTCGCTTCTAAACCAGCTGGCTAACCTGCCAGGATTCAATCCCCTAAAAGCGAGGATCGTAAAACAGTATGCTAAAACGCCAGAAGAAATACTGCCGACAGCCGTTGAGAAATCCTTACCGTGGAGGAGGGACAGATCCACGTATAACTTTGGTATGTGTTTATGACAACTAACAGTAAACAGTCATTGCCTATATGCGTCTGATGATCTTTTTGAGGTGTACACTGCGCCCGGTTACTATACAGTTCTGAAATAGAGATTCATAAAGCAAATCCTGTAATTTTTAATCCTTCAATTTTCAAAGCATTTGCAATTATAGCATTTGAGCTGACCTGCCGTCTTTTTCGTTTTGAAATATCATTTTACATGTTAATAATTTTAATGAATAAATTATAATTAAAAATATTTATTTTCAAACTTATGAATCTAAACTGAGTTATTTATATTTCTTTTAAATTAGTTTACTTACTATTATCTTATTTGTGATCTATGAAATTCATTCATTTTATGTCACTGGAGCACTAGACAAAAAAATGTTTGCATTATTGTCCAAAAAACGTGCTCATTAAAGTTTAAAAAGACCGCAAAATCGAAAATTTTGATTTCCTGCTTTAGACAGAATAAGAGAAAGTGACTCAAGATTACTTAGGTACTCTTTAGAAAATTAGCAACATTTAATAATTATTTTCACTCAATTTAATTACGTACGATATTAGTAGGTAATCGGTTTGTTGTGTGCACTTACTCGCAGACACTCCTTGTTATAATATCATGTGTAGAGCTCTTGAAAATAAGTTTATTTTCGATGTGAATAATAATGATACTTACTTATTTACCATATTCAAATATGTGATTAAAATGATAGATGTTATAAATTGATGTCACTTTACTCACGCTCACAATCACGACCTCACAAAGTCCACGCAATGTTGTAAAGTCAAGGCAGAATAAAATTAAATAGGTGATTAATTTAGTTTAGTTGATCTTTATTAGTCTTAAGTATAAGTAGGTATACTGTAATGTTAAAATATTGGTAATTATTGATGTATGTAAGCACTAAATAGATATAATTAGATTACCATGCTATATTCCATCGAAAATAAACTTTTTTTGAAATAGATCAATGTTTTCTAGTTTTGTACGTTAGAACGTACATTTTCACTTTCTTTTCCTCTTTTTTCTTTTAAAGGTTGTAGATGTGTCAAATGATGCTGAAACATAGAAAACAAATATTTTTAAATATTTGTTTTATATAGCAATGAGTGTCTTTTAAAATGTTGATATTAAAGTATATATGTAAAAAGCACACATATTTAAGATACTCAATTTTCAATAAAACTAACATGTTTCATCAGACGCTTTGAAACTAAACATTGAAAACTAAATTGCATGAAACTACTAAACACATACTATACTTATCTATGTAGATCTATGTATGTATTCGGTGTATTTGAACAGTTTATGACACTATACTTAGATAGCTGATGTGGAACCGCAATTACTGTAGGTCCTATCTAGATGAAAATGTCTCACACAATGGTATTTTACATGCCCCACGTTGGGCTCCAAAACCTAACTTACCAGCACTATAGGGAATATGTCACATTTCCAAAAGTTTTCCGTTTGAAGAAATTTGTCGGATTTTGATAATCGAACGTGGACACGAATCGAGTTGTGGCATAGTTTTTTAGTGTAGGCACCCCGCTGTAAGCGAGTCGTTGCCCTGGGAGGAACGTTAGGTCAAGTTTCATCTACCAGTACTAATGTTTGCTCTCCATTCGAGTGCTGTTACAAGTATTTTAGTCTGTAAGTTGTGACCAAACATCGCGCAGCTAACGAAAGCGACAGCCGCGCGCGGCCCGTCGCGCTTTAGGTTTTATTTTATGTCATAGCTGGTAGACGACCAGACGGATTACCTGATAGTAAACGATAGCCACCGCCGATGGACACAACACCACATCACTTTCAGGGAAATGGCTGTCGAAAGTTGCAAGTTGACATTTCGCTAGCCTCACCTTTGTCACACCTCGATTAGGTTACACAGTTGAGGGCCTAATCAGAAGTCAAATGAGAGATTTCATACATTCGACCATAGAAACAATTCTCATACACTCTTGAAGTCGAGTTCAATGTTTGTATGAACAAATGTATGTATTTAATCTCTAAATTCGACTTTATGTCTAACGCGCGAGAATTGGGTTTTATATAAATATCTTATTCGTCTCCAATATCGAGTGCTCGAGAATAGGCCCTTTGATAGGTATAAATTGTTTTGCTCAAAGTTTCACGATTAATTACCTACAGTAGTTGCGGTTTAGCAAATTTGTTAATACCTAAATAAGTAAATTACTTTAATCGTAGTTATTATTAAATGTAAGTATTGCATGAATTTATTACTATCTAACAGAATATGACGTCTCTAGATAGGTATGGCTATAGTTTCGTAAAACAATAATAAAAGTACAGACATTTTATTAGTTACTACTATAATAATTTCAAAAGCATAATAAATTATATGTTCAAAACGATACAATAATTTTATCGATAGCATGAAAATTGTCTACTTTTCACTTTACATTTAGAGTCGCTAGTTTTTTTTATCATACTATTTATAACCATATTATATTAAAATACTATACTATCTAATAATAGATTCAGTCAGTTAGGTATATCCGAATTCGAACTGAACAAAGAAATGTGGTTTCTACATTATCGGTTTTTATTCTGTTTTAGTTCCTAATGAAGATATTCTTGAAGAAGATGAGCGAAGAATGTCAGATGATAATGGTAATTAAGTTTTTTTTTATCTACCTTCTGCTTTAACTGGTTACGGGAGTCATGTCCCTCAAAATCTGGGGTAGAGATTCTTTAACCTCGTAATAAGAGATTACTCGATGGCGCAGAGGGTAGTTGGTCGCACTCAAGAGGGTTCGATTTTCGAGTCGGGCCAAAAATTGTGCGGTCAGCATCAAAAGTAGCTTAACACTTTAGTACCATGTCGATGTAACATTTTTTACGAACCCCTTGGAAACTGCCTATAATAGGCAGAACAGTTACTTTGACATGGTACTAAAGTGATAAGAAAATTTTAGTGTCAGCCCGGAGTCTGGAAGTTGAAGGTCTTGTACTCCCGTGCCTCAGAAAGCATGTTAAGCCGTTGGTCCTGCGCCTGATCCTAAATTTAATTTCCAGATACATACATGACAGTAGCCGAGCAAGCCCGGGTAGCCACTCCCACGGCAACGGAGACCATGTTACCATGGAAACGGGAGGAGGCCGAGGGCTCAGGTGGGGGTGCCCTCAAGCAGTCGGAATTCCCCTCTTGGGCCTCCAATAAGGAGTACCTAGCGTATAGTTCACCCTCCGCGACTTACTTAGGTTTGTATCTATTTTAAATCGAATAAAAGGGATTTATTCATAAACGGCCTATAAACCTTTGTTAGCTAAAACAGTATTTTATGTAGAGCAGTTTTGAAACAAAAAAATATATATTATCTAAAACTTTGAGAAAAATTTAATAATAAATTACTATCGCGACTGATCATTTCATGAAGTTACTAAGAAGAAAATTTGTTAGTTATCGATTAGGAGTAACATGTAAGTAGTGTCATGCACTCTAGATACCTAGCAGGTAGGTATGAGTTATACTCATACAATTTTGTAGATCGAGTAGGTACCTAAGGAATTACATGAAGCCGTAAACTAAGACAGCAACAAAAATTAATAATTTGCGGATGGTACTATGTCCCAGCCTAAGTTTTTGATTAATATTTTAATGGATCAAACAAATATCAAGGTTTACTTACTGCTGGATGCAGGGGCCTTAGCGCGAGGACGTCCCGTAACCCACGAACAAAAGAAAAACACAGCTCGTTTTAAAAGACATGCGGAAGTCAATTCAAATTCAATTCGAGGCAAGCTTCGCCTTTCCTCGGACATCTCGACATGTCTGTCGCGCCACTCAGCGACCCTTACGTACGAGTAGAAACAGCAAGATGGCTGTAATTTTGCGAACACCAAAAATGATGGATGGAACTTGTTTATATTTTGATTTTCTTTAAAACATTGTTTAACTGGACAATACAAGCTGTGTCTCTGTTAAATTTACATAATGATTTTAATTGCGTTTTTAATATAAAACAAATAGGCAGAAAATAGGTCGCTAACGTCGTAAAATTTACGAAATATAATCGCATATATTCAAGTGAGTAAATACACTCCTTTGCAAAAAAACGGGCACCTAAGCAAATAATCAATTTTGAAGTTATCATTACGTTGTTTGGTGATTTAGGTTACCATACCTTTATGGTTTCGTAAATTAATCACCATGGAATCGTTTTGTGAAATCTAGCGAAACTTTTTGACTGAACTGGTAAGAAAAATGTAAAAAATCAAAGCATAACCAGTTCACCTCCCCTGTAATAAAAAAATGAAAAACGAATTTTAATTAAAAAAAAATGGTTAGGTTAATATGGTATCACAGTATGTGTATGTGACATCAGAGCTTGCTTTCGCCTGGACATGCTGGCCACTATACCCCTTATGGTTTCCTGCAGAATACGTTCCCACTCCGCCGTGATCGCATTCTTTACCTCTGTTATGGTTTGCGGAGCCGGCTGCACTGATCTCACTCGTCGTTGAGAAGGTCCCAACATGCTCAATAGGATTGAGGTCGGTACTTCGAGCTGGCCAATCCAAACGAAGGATTCTGACATCCATCATGTGCTCGCCTACATCGCCTGATCGGTGGGCACGAGCGTTATCAACCATAAAAATCGAATTTTCGCCAAGAAGTGCTCATGTGGGTAGTATTGTACATAAGATGAAAGAATTTCTGTCACGTAGCAATGTGTATTTAATGTGCCGTTTTCGATAAATAATAACTCTGTACGATCTACAGATTTCATTCTAGCCTAAAACATAAGAGCTCCCACCGTAAGGCGTTATTTCTTTAAAGCAGACCTCTGCATAACGCTCCCCTGGTCTTCGTAGAACTCTCCGATGTCGATCTTCACCATAAAGTGATATCCTAGCTTCATCAGAGAACAATACCCTATCCCAATCAATACACAATTTTGAGAAAAATTAAGTCTGGCAACACGGTGCCCACGGAGTAATTTGGGACCGCACGCGGGGCGACGACTGTATGAGTTGACAGCCAGAAGCCTCCTCCTAACTGTCCATAGACTAACTTGCAGAATTCTTACGTCTTCGAGATTGTTCTTCAGGTCCACATTCGAAGATTTACGATTTTTCAAAACTTGACTCACCAGAAAACTATCATCTCTTGGTTCAGTGGATGGCTTTCTCTCAGATCCAGGCCTCCTTTTCATGGAACCCTTCTTTTAATAGCGCTGCCAGATTTTTTGGACTGTTGAACGACTTACATGTAGCATTTGAGCCACAAAACATTGGCTACAGCCCTCAAGCAGCGCAATAATTTTGCTGGCTCTTACAATTTTATCTGCTATCCAGACCACTAAGCACTAAAAACAATAATTTTGAATGTCTATAAAAGCAGCCAATTCAACGAAACCAATAAAAATATCCTAAAACGTATTCAAAGACAACAGCAACTTTCGTTGATCCCCGCCAGAAATTGTACAAAAATTGGTATTCTATTTAAAATAAGATCAGTCAAAAATTTTAATTTCGAATGTACATTTTTGGCATCACGCCACATTCACGATCGGCCAGTAATAAATTAAGAAAACTGTATTTATATATTTATTTGGGAAACAAACAATTCAGTTGTTTTAAATAATTTACACAATTAAATAATACACAAATCAGCAAAGTTTCCACAGAAAATTAAATGTCAAACGTAAAATATAAAATAAATGCAAAAAAAAAATAGACGAATAATAATAGTTAAATAAATAATAACAGTCAAAATACAATAGAAAAATACAATGTCCGGTAATTTAAAAGCCATAACTAAAATTAAATAAAAGAACAAAACACACTTACAAACCACCTACACCTACATTAAGATTATTATAATATATAAATGTCAAAATTAATAATAATAAAAAGAATAATTAATAAAAAGCATAAAAGTTAAAATCGATTAAGTCAATTAAGTCAAAAAAATCAAGACGAGCTATCCACTCATGACAGTAACTTTTCTTTTATTTGCCTTTTGTAAGTGCACACATTATTAATATTAAATAGATCGATGTCCTTAAAATCACTATTATATGAGGTACACGCTCTAGATAAAAATAAATTCCTAGCATAATTAGTTTTGGATGTTGGAGGACAAAACAAATTCTAGGAGCGTGAACCCGTCCGAGGGCATCTCAAAAAGATATTTTGAAGTAGGTATGGGCTATCTACATGATCCTTTAGGATCATAAATAGGAACACTTGATCTCTCTCTCCTGACGACGATGGAATAATGAAGGAATGGTCGGTGTTACTTGATTATAATGTAAAGCTTAAATTAAATTAAATCCTTTTTTGTACCATATTGTTTTCAGGAAAGAAAAAAATCAAAACCGCCCTTATTTTCAAAAGAGTGTATTTATAAGATAATGTTATAACACAGACATAGATAAATACTTCTTTAATCAGAGTAACAGCAATGAAACGTCGAGATATTCTCAAATCGCAAATTATTTTGGTATTACGTTTGTATGGGAAATACGTTGTTCGGCGGCCCCTTACAGGGAGAAGGAACTCCGATTCGGTCGTAAAGTACCGCTCGCGCTAAGGCCCCAGTTTCCTTGGTGACTTTTACTGAATGCTCTATAAAATCGCATCCAATCAGAGCTCACAGCTTTTAATTTGCAATTACACAAACTTTATAGATTTCACGTAAAAATAGGTCTTGTTTTTTTATATGTGGCATTTCATCACGTTACCTACCAATCAATCATTTAGATTCAAACCTTTTACAGTTATTTCATGTCATGTGCATGACACCAACCCAGTGAATTTTAAACCTTAAGCTTATAATAATGATAATACACATTATTTAATACCTATTACCTTACCTAAGCCTATGCAAACTCATAATATTTTATGTCTTGCTCTATAGTCCTACCAAGTGAAACTGACCTGACTGATTTGAGTTCTTCTTTCCCCTTCCCTATCACGCCATCATCATCATTAGGTGGTATAGAGAAGCCGAAACATCCCAAATCTATCATAGGTCTCTTTAGAAGAGAGAGCTCTGGTTCAACGCAAGGGGGTGGAGAGGCGGCGGCGTCTGACTCCGAGGCGGGGCGGGGGGAGAGCAAAGGGGAGTGCTCCCGGGAGCTGGTGCCGAGGCAAGGACCCAGTCTGCTGTCCAAGAGGAGCACGAGCCTGGGCGGGCCGTCGGTGCTGCTGATGGAAGACGTGGCTCACTCAGATCCACTCGGAGCCTCGAGTCGGCCTGCTAGCATCATGCAAGGTCCGCACCGGGGGCAGTGCCGAAGAGGATCTATGTTGGAACTCACTGGGTAAGCAAGTCTTCATCATAAAATTAATGTGAAAGTGACGTCTGAATGCGAAGGAGTTTCAGGAAGCGTGGATCATAGATTTCGTCCCATGTGATAGTGGGGCAGGGTGCGTGACTAAAGGTGGAAGGGATAGGTACAAAAATATTTCTCTTATCAGGGAATGTCATCTTTAACTCTAAACGAGAAAATTAGGTTTAAAGAAATTTATTCTCATAAGAAATGTACTTTTCACTTATAATGAGAAATACAAACAAAAACATAATTAAATTAAAGTAATGATGTATCTATAGTGTTTTAGATTTTCGCGTTGCATTATAACTATAGGTAATGTATCAATACACGATATTTATTATGTGAAACAACATTGTGTACTCACATATTTGGCTCGACGTTTCGGCTACGTTACAGTAGCCGTGGTCACGAGCGGACTCATTATTAGTGTTAATCCCGGTATTGATACATTATAGTTATGATGTATCTAATCATCGACCGGCACGCACTCTTTTCCAAAATTTGTTGCTTGAGTTTGTGTTTGAAAGTCAGCATACACTTATATGTCTTTAGCTAATTACTAGCTCTTATCTGCTGATGCAGGTACCTTTTAGGTTTTTTATGTGATAGGTGGCAGACAAGTAGACGGATCACCTGATGGTAAGCAATTGCTGCCAACCTTCAAACCTATCTTTCACCCGGATTGGGCCTCCGGTACCCTCACTTACGCAGCGAAACAAAGCACAGTGCTGATTCACGCCGGTTTTCTGTGAGGCCGTGGTATCACTCCAATCGAGCCGGCCCATTCATGCCAAAAAGGTATGTTATAAGATTACATAATTAAACTGTAATCAAATAAAAATATATTCAATCATAGTCGTTTTACTGTTGTTGAACGTGATAGAATCATTCATACGAATATAGTAACTAAGAGGTATCTCATTTACATTGCTATGTTAATGGACAACATTTCAAAATTGCTAAGCTCTGAAACAAAAAATACCAATTCTTTGTTTACTTTTCCGCTGCTCGAATATATATTTATTCATTTTTTATATTGCTTATTTACTGAGAAAAAAATTAAAAACTAAAAAACGTAAGATGGCGTCATCGGACGGCAGAATGTAAAATATTTCTTTGCTTAGCACATTATAGTTTTAAATTTACGTAATGCCAAACTCATGACATGTAACTGTCAAAAAAAAAGACAACTTGTCAACGTTGAATGTATGAATGACGTTGACAATGTTGACACTAGATTATTTACCTTTGACAGTAGTACCTTTTTTTTAATTAAAACAATGATAAGCAAAGGAATATCGCTGTATTCAGCCGTCCGATGACGTCATTTGGCGCTTACGTCTATTTAGATTAAAAAAAATGTCAATAATTATTTTATGCATGAAAATGGACAAATTTTGAAAAAAGAAAAAATATGGGTCTGTTAATTTTATGTCTACTTTCATATAAAAAAACAATATGGATATGTTAAAAATTTGAAATGTTGTCCATTGCAAGTGGTTTATATTGTATGCCTAAATATAAATAAGTACTTAGCCATAATGGACAACATTTCAAAATTGCTAAGCTCTGAAACAAAAAATACCAATTCTTTGTTTACTTTTCCGCTGCTCGAATATATATTTATATATTTTTTATATTGCTACGTACGTAATGCCAAACTCATGACATGTAACTGTAAAAAAAAAAGACAACTTGTCAACGTTGAATGTATGAATGAAGTTGACAATGTTGACACTAGTATTATTTACCTTTGACAGTAGTACCTTTTTTTTATTAAAACAATGATAAGCAAAGGAATATCGCCGTATTCAGCCGTCCGATGACGTCATTTGGCGCTTACGTCTATTTAGAATAAAAAGAATTTCAATAATTATTTTATGCATGAAAATGGACAAATTTTGAAAAAAGAAAAAATATGGGTCTGTTCATTTTATGTCTACTTTCATATAAAAAAACAATATGGACATGTTAAAAATTTGAAATGTTGTCCATTCCTGAACAAATCACACGTTGGAAGAAAATGCAAACACGACACGTAGTTGGACGTGCGAAAAGTTACATAAACATTATAAAAAAAACTATAATATAAGTCGTGACCATACTAAATAGTCAACCACAGAAATGGAAGAATATTTAGGTATCTAAAAAATGTTGCCACACTGGAACATAAAAAAGGACTCTGACTGGAACACTATGCCAAAATTAATCTACCACTCAGGTACTGATAATGATCGATCTAATTAAATTAGCTCAATAAAATACCTAACCCTCTGCTACAACAATTCCAGATCCCTGTCCCGGGACGCAATCACCGAAGAGAAATGTAGCAAATCACTGCCTGAGAGCGAGAGGATGGGTGTGCGGCGGCTCCCGCTGGGGCAGCAGAGCCTCCCGCGGGAGCCCTTCATTCGCCAGCTCACCATGGCCTCCACGCTCCTGACCAGCTCATCCTCCGACGACTCCTCCGACGAGAACACCTGAGTACCCCGCCGTGGTGACCCTGACAGGTTGCCACTGCTTAAATACAGGACTCTAGAATAAACCACCAGTTACATCAAGGTAAAAATTACCTAAGTGGACTTAGAACCTTTTGCAACTGGTGCCTTCAAATCCCAACTCAAAAATTAGAAACATTTTGGCAGCGATCTTTGAAAATCAATTAGTATCTACCAACATATTTCCAGATGGAAAAGAAACACTTTCTAAACAGTGCTGTGAATTTGTGGTGTAGTTATAAAACGTAAATTAGTTAATAAAGTGGCTTAACGTGCGTTAATTGGATTAATTAACTAACAAGAAATGTTGACGAAAGTATTCTATTTTTGGCTTACGATCTAACGATTTGTAATGAATAGTGACTTTTGCGGACATTAAACAATTAGGTAATAAAAACATTAAGTTGGTAAACATAAAAAAAACTTTTCGAATTGTAATGGCTGACATTATCTTGCTGAATTGTGCATTTTATCAATGTCTAAAATAAAAACTTACTTAACTTCATAATTTGAAAAATAAATTATTTAGGATTACTTTTTTGGTTTTTGCCTGTTTTGGTCCAGGCCATCACGCTATTTTCTTGGACCCGTCTTTTACAGTCGATGATCATCTCTCAGCTGTCATTTCGTTTGATCTGGGTCACTTCTCTGAGTATATTCACAAGGTGGCCTAGCCTAGCTCCAATTAAAATTAGCGTTTCATTGAACATTAATTGAATATGAAAAAAACCGTGTACTAATTTGAATTGAACTAACACTTTCAGATACGTTAAGTATCAATTAAGATCCTTATTTATTTGTAATCAGCTGAATATCACCTTCAACCAGCCACGGCTATTTTTGTACTCTTGTAAATAAGTTATTTCAGTATCTACTTTGTTAACGTTACAGGTAAAGCTGTTTGCATATTAGGATAGGTTCTTATACTGTATGAATTAATTTCGTCGACACTATGTCAAGGGCCAACCTATCCTATTATGCCTAAGCCTTAGGTAGCGGAATGAATGATGCGGCCACTTGTTGCCAATGACAATACTGTGTTTATAGTTGTTTACTGGTACAATAATGTAGATAGTTATGTAGGTATCTAATCATTGATATTATAATTGTTAAGGACAATGTTTGTGTTTGTTGGTGATAAAAGACCAATTTAGTAGGTATTATCTTACTGTATCTTATTGTATCATTTGAGGCAGTGGGTGCCGCTTTAAGTCCCCTTACCTACTCTTTGGCATCATCTGGGGTCTACTCTGGCGAAGTACATATTCAAATTTGGGTACATTCCTCTTTTCTGTCACTCAGCAATGAGTGATACCGATACGGTCCGAGACCTATGTTGACCCCAGGTTTTGCTTCAAATCGTTGCTCTGAGATGACAAGAAGCGTTGGAAATAAAATTACCTGATAATTTCACTCGTTGTGAACAACGTGACAAATCAGACTGTCTTAACATCCTTAACATTAATTAATAAATTTTAGAGAAAAAAATATTCACCAAAAGACCTTCCACCTTTCGCACAGTGAGCGGTGAATCAGAGACAAGGCAAACTTAATACCTAATAATAATTAATTTCGGGTAAACAGTTTGGTTCCTATACATCTATGAAAATATTTTTGAGGTGAAGTACCTATGTACTTAGCCAATTACCCGAATAAACAAACACAGTGTTAATAATTGGGAAAATACATTGTCTATAGTTGAAACAAAACAAACGATACTGAAATAAACAAACCGCTTCAGCCAAAAAAAAAAGACGATATAAGATGTTCCTGTAATAGTTCACACTAATAATTTAAACTGAATTAGGTATAATAATGTCATTGGCAATTCGACGCCAAGGTGTTATGATGACGTAAACTTTATTGAATAGAAAAATAAAAAGCTTGTAAGAAACTAATTTATAATGCGACATGTTGAATTGTTACTAGCATCGTTTCAGAATAGTAAATTGTAAAAAATAGTCCGTTTGTAAGTAATTTAGTACAATAATAGGTTAATAGAAAAAATAACGCTGAAGTCTGTAAATATGCATATTTGTTGAATATTTTATTAATAATAATACTTAATAACAAACACCTAAGCGTAGCTCGAAATAAGTCATAGTTATCTATTTCCAGTCTTGATAATTTTGGAGTTTTTGGAAATACTAATAACTACCTAAACTAAAATTAGTGACGGCTACAATACACATATTAAAAAACAAATTAATTTTGATTCATGACTTTTAAACAGGTAGTTAGAACTTCGATCAAAAATTATAGAACTGGATGTTCGGTCAGAACTTCGATTCGAAAATGGCAGTTAAAATAACCACTCTGAGTGCACGGACCTAAAATACCTTTTGTTTTACGTCCGTGTCTGACCCCCTTATTTCATGTGTCGGCTCGGTCACAAGGAATTGCAATTTTGATTTTTGCTTTTAGTAGGTATGTTATACTGGTTATACATACCTACTTTATCCTTCGGTTCTCTAAATATTGATCGAAGAGTTAGAGCAGAGAAGTACACTTTTACCAATTTTATAAGTTACACCAATGTAACTGCGCAGAAGTCATATTTTCGAATACTGCAGCAAAATCTTAACCAATCACCAAGGCTCCACTTACGCGCGCCAAAAATTACAATTTCTTATTAGTTGATGCGTCAGCGCCATATTCGGTGTGAATGTAGTTAAGACAGAGATAGCATTCCTCTCTGGATTTATTGTTTTAATCCTAACGTAACGCAATAAAGTCTATATTTAAACTGCTTTCGCAATCGTAATCAATCGTGTTTAACTTGCTCTTCTGCGTAGACGAATTTTGCTAATGTAACTTATAAACATGGTACAGCGTACGTACCTAGGTATAGGTAACAAAAGTATTTTCAGTGATTACTTATAATGAATTTCTCAAATACAAATGACTGACTGGATTGTTTCATGAACTCTAAGGAAAAAATAGGCACGAGTATATTTTTGGGGTGTTGTATTTATAACTATTTTCTTTCATAATAATACTACTCAGTCATGTCAAAAGGGACTTAGGACTCCATCTTTACCAACCACCGATAAATAGATTTTCAGACAAACGAATTTGTAATACCTTGATTTAAAATTGATCTCAGACGATGCAATTGAAAAACTTTCTCCTAAAACAAGCTTTTGTATGGAAATAATATGGTGTGTCAATTGAAAATTTTATAATAGTGCCTAGTTTAGCCTACTTCACTTTGCGAGTGAGTAAAGGTACACATGGTACCTGTATAATGTTGTTATACTTTAACATAGATGGTAAACTATGTAGACCTTGTAAACTTCTATGAAATAAAAATTACGACTTGGCGAGTAAATTTATTTTTATTTTCTCCTCTTTTCTACGCCTGCTATATCCATGTTTTTTCATAATTATAATCATAATGATTTATTGTGGAACATACAGTATACACTTGTAAGTAGTGATACATCTTTTATACATACGCGATACTGTGACCAGCCTCTTAAGGCGTACAAAATATTTTGCGAAGGCTCTATTAATAAATAATAAAATTAACATAATATTAGTAATAATAACTAACATCCAACGAAAAAATATTAGGTAAATTAAGTCATGCAATATTAAATTAAATCATAATTATTGTTATTTACATTTTTTCAGAGAAGAATTCACTATTAGAATAATAACATTTCTAGTTAAATAATCAGTCCATCTATTTTTAAATATAAGTATATCATTTATGTCTCTAATGGCCTTTGGAATGTGGTGGTAAATGCGTGGAGCCATACAAAATATAGATTTACCAAACAATGTGGTTTAGCTGAAAACAGAGCATAGCTTACCCTTTTGCCTTTCCCGCGTTTTAAATTGAAATGTATCTAAATTGGTCTTAATAAATATCGCACTTTTTGAGACCAACTTATGTAGATAATATTCCAACTTCAAACTTCTAAATTTTATTTGCAAAAACTAAGTGTACATGCATATACTAGTATGTCTTAAAACAGTTACAGTAATATTTACTTTCTACAAGTAACAGTAATTTCCTTAATAGCTAAACGTGTCCACTTTTACCATCCATTTATTTTTTTACATCTTACCTACAGGGAAAAATTATTACACAAGTTTGTCTAAAAAATTGTTAATACTTTCCTTAAATTATTAATTGTACACTTTTTTAAAAAAAAATGTCTCTAATTCGCCACAATCAATATAAATCACTTCGCGACGCTAGAATCGTCACGGTGTCACCTTAAGTGGTTATTGGCTCATAAATTACGAGGTGTTTTTTTTTAGGGTTCCGTAGCCAAAATGGCAAAAACGGAACCCTTATAGTTTCGTCATGTCCGTCTGTCCGTCTGTCCGTCTGTCCGTCTGTCACAGCCGATTTACTCGGAAACTATAAGTACTACAGTGATGAAATTTGATGGGAATATGTGTTGTATGAACCGCTACAAAAATATGACACTAAATAGTAAAAAAAAGAATTGGGGGTGGGGCCCCCCATACATGTAACTGAGGGATGAAATTTTTTTTTTCGATGTACATACCCGTGTGGGGTATCAATGGAAAGGTCTTTTAAAATGATATAAAGTTTTCTAAAAAACATTTTTCTTAAAGTGAACGGTTTTTGAGATATCAGCTCTCAAAGTCGTAAAAAGTATGTCCCCCCCCCCTCTATTTTTATAACTACGGGGTATAAAATTCTAAAAAAAATAGAGGTGATGCATGCTAATTAACTCTTTCAACTATTTTTGGTTTGATCAAAGTATCTCTTATAGTTTTTGAGATAGGTTGATTTAACTGTAATTTTGGTTAAGTTATTGTGCTTACACTGAAAACGATGGCTGAACCTTATAAGATAGATCAAAAAATATACTACAGTATTGTACACCTTTAAAAATCCGCGATGATATAAAATCTTTATAATGTATATTTGCTGCTACGGAACCCTTTGTGCGCGAGCCCGACTCGCACTTGGCCGGTTTTTTTAACTTAAGAATTAACAGGTTTTATTAACCCGATTCCGGTAGGCACACTATTTTGTGCAGTAGGTCCATAGACTTATGATGCAATAAAATACTGATCTAACTCAAAATTGATGATATTTTTAAAGTATTTTTTTATAATTTATTAAGTAAATAACGCACTTAAAATTTTCATCTCGTGTTCATAGGTGTGTTTTTTTTTACATTATAGCGGACAAACGAGCAGACGGCACACCTGATGGAAAGTATTTACTTAACTCAAAATTGTTGTTAGATGACCTTTCATCCCCTTGGTTATACCCGATACTATTTCGACTTCGCATCTATCTAAAATTTTGAGATAGGTCAGTATTTTACTGAGGGTGCGGCAACATACTAATTAAGGTAATCCTTAATTAGTATGTCGTAACCTAATGGTTATATACACTATTGGTGCCCGGTAAACTTTATACCGCTTTATATTTATTGTTTCTGTTGTTTTTGAAGTTACTACTATACAACTTCTGCTCCTCAGGATGAAGACAAATTCAGCAAATCAATTATTGAATACCTACTAGTCTTGCAAACCGTTGTTTAAGTCCTTAGGTATTTTACCTTTACCTTGCATGTATATCCTTGACTGCCAACTTTGTTAAATGTAATCTACAACTATTTAAAAGGTCAAATTCTACTATTTTGAGAAGTGTTAGAGATCATTACCTAACAGGCATACACTCTTGAACTAAATTAATTTAGGTCATTAATTGGCGAGGAGCACCCCCATCATGAGACAACGGTAGCCGTGACAGTACGTCTGCCGGGCCGTTTTCTTTAGAATTAATAAACTTAAACGTGAAATCATACGCAGCTAAACATGTAGCCCATCGTTGTAATCGACTAGCCGCCGTTTGTGGTATGCCCACATCTTTACCAAAAATATAACTTAAATGTTTATGATCAGTTCACAATTCAAATTGTCTACCGAACAAGTACTGATGGTACCTAGTAACGCCATAAAAGATAGCCAACGCTTCTTTGTCAATTTGGCTATAGTTTCTTTCCGCGTCGTTGAGTGTGCGCGACACGCAGCTGACCGGGCGCTCGCTCCCGTCGGGGAAGTCGGTGCGCCAACACCGCGCCCAACCCGTACCCGCAGCTATCTACTGATAACACCATGGGATGCCCCTTTTCGTAGTGCGCTAACACATTTTCACATAATAAATTATTTTTGGCTTTTTTAAATGCTATGTCGCACTCTGGAGACCAGTTCCATTCGAAACCTTTTCTAAAAGTTCTTATAAATGCAACTTGCAAGATGATACTCAGCCGAGGAATAAACTTACCGTAATCCTTACTAATATTATAAAGGCGAAAGTTTGTTTGGATGGATGTATGGATGTTTGTTCCTCTTTCACGCAAAAACTACTAAACGGATTTTAATGAAACTTTACAGTAATGTAGGTTATAGATCAGAATAACACATAGGCTATAATTTATAAAGATATTGTGTGAACGCAGACGAAGTCGCGGGCAAAAGCTAGTAGTTTAATAATCCTAAGAAACTCCTTAATTGTGTAATATCTTTAGGAGTAGGGGCATTAACGACTGCGCCGACTTTGTCTGGATCAGGATGCAATCCCCTCTGGTCAATAATAAAACCCACATATTTAACAATTTTCTGTAAAAAATTACATTTGCTTAATTTTACTGTTAACCCAATTTCTTTCAACCTAGTCAGCACTTGTCATAAATTTTTAAGGGGAGTTTTTGATCCACCCCGGTAGTACAAATAGCATCCAAAAATACCACAGTAGAAAGAATGTCTTAAGTGTTTACTCCATCAATTTTCGGATTTTTTCAGGTATACATGAAAAACCAAATGGGGTAGGTACGCGGATAGAGTCTATGGGTTATATAGTGGTCAATGTTAGGCTGGATGATGTGGTTGTAAATAACTTGGATTGTTATGTTATTAAAGGTGGAGGACGCCCCCTTTTAGGAAGAAATTGGATGAGAGCATTAAAAATCAAACAAATAAATTTTAATCAATTCCACGATGACCCGAGTTGTAAACCGATTAGCTTCCGAATTTCCTGAAGTATTTACTGATAAATAAGGTAAATCCAAAAAAATACTACACTTGCACGACCACATACACGTTAACGAACCGATCTAAGTTTTTTGCTAACAAAAGAATTAATAAACAAAATTCAAACTTACCTCTTCAGCCCGCATTTCGCGCCTCGCGGCGCGAACTGCGCAAAGACGACGTGCCACAGATTATCTTCTACTTAGTTTACAAAGTATGAATAATTGTTGGCGGCGCGGCGCGCGAACACTAGATAAAAACAAAAAATAGCTGTGAAGAATAAGGCGTTTTTAACTTATTATATTAAGCATAAGGCTCAAAACATTAATAGATTCACTGGACTTTTTTGATGGCGCCTTACCAGGTTAAAGCGCGGACTCAATGCGAAATACACACTTCGCGTAAAATATAGAAAGGACGCGTTCGCGGCTTCCGGTGCAATTCGTGGGCTAAGTCTGGAGCGGCTTTAGATGAGTAAATTAAAAAAAAGTGGAACTGAAATAGTTACCATAGGAGAAAAATATAAACTTATTCGATCTTGGTATTGTTTATTCATCTAGTCAATCTATCGATTTACAGCCATTTTTCTTAAAAGTTTATTCAGTGTCAGAAAATGGGATTACGAAAATTTGACCTCACTTGTGTCTATGATTACTCCAATACCTACTTTAAACAACTTTATATTTCAAGTTAATAATTTAATAAATAGGATATGAAGGCACGTGGGTACCCTCATCATCAGATTCCGACTTTTCCACACGTGAAGCAAGTTAATGGCGGTAACTTCTCCGTAGTTTGATCCGGATAAGATTTATCGGATCGACTTTTGATTCTGGAGTCTTCACGTAGTTTTCTACAGTCTGCAATCCTATGTCCGGGAACTCCACAACGGTGACATTTTCCAATAAATTTTGTGTCCGGAAGACGGGGTCTTTTGGCCCAGGTTTCGTTTCCTCTGTTGGATTCGGCTCGACGTTTCAAAGAAACCCCACTGAGAGTCCGGAACAGTTGGGCACGTGTAGTGATTACATAGGAATTGAGTTCACGACGTATCATGTAATCCTTGGAGCTTAGGACAAATATCACGAATCCGACGATAGCCTCTTCCGTCATCTCGACTTTCGGAATACGTTCAATCAATCCCCATAAACGCACGGCTGACTCACTCGCAGTTTCTCTTGGTTCAATCTGGAAGTGGAGTATGTCATCAAAGAAATCTTGAACCAATCTGGGTTTTGAGAACTTGGCCAGCAACGTTTGTTTCACAATGTCCCAGGATAAATCTTGCAAACGTAATTTAGTCAGACATGAAGCTGCACGGCCTTTGAGTGCGCCTGTCAAGGTCACTAGAAGTTCCACGCCGCTTAATTCTTTATTTTTAACGATTAACTCCGTCACGCGGCACCAACCCTCAGTATCGGCGTCATCATCATCAGGGTTAAATTGAATTAGATCCACTGACCTGGTATTCGAAGTATGTTGTCCTTGTGGCGTATTTAACAAACGAGTTAACAGAGCCTCCATATTAGCGAGCAACCCATCGCTGCTGGTCTGACAAGATGTTTGATTCACACGATCCGGCTGCTTTTCGCATCCCACTTCTGATGAAGGCACGTGGGTACCCTCATCATCAGATTCGGCGTTCATAATATGAGCCGGTACTCTATTTTCTTTATAGAAGGTAGTTTAGTGAGCAAGTCCAAAAATAAAACCACTATGGCGTACACACTTGATCTATAATCACGATACTAAAGTCCAATTACAAAATAGTTACACCGTGGTAGTGATTCAAACGGATTATTATCAACGGACGTGAGCGATCCGACATGGACGTCCGATGGCGATCACTGCTCGTTCAAAAGTGACGAGGAAGATGGCCGTCTGTCGTCCGTGACGTTTCGCTAGAGCGGTGTTGTCTATGCCACTCTCGCCCTTTACTGATTATTTAATTCGAGATAACTATGTACAAATTCACAAAAATGATTATGTAATCAAATTAATAAACTAACAATAATTAAGAAGCTTCTTAATCTAATTTTTAGATGGCGCCACTGACGCGCCTTCAGATATATTTAGTATGTCAATAATGTTTACGTCAATAAGTCTTAGACAAGTTAAATTGTTTAAGCAATCAGTCATGAAATATATGACAAATATTCAAAAAATCATCAATATTGCAAATCGATTCTGATTCATATAATCGACTATTCTTATCATTTAGGCTTAATTATTTTTAGTAACGCGGCAACACTCATTGTGCCGCTCGCTCACTCGCTCGCTCGTTGTCTTGTAATTTTTCTCCTTGTTTATATTTTAATTTTTCATGAAAACTAACGGAAAATGCTGTGTAACTGTAAAAATTTGTGTCGGACTCTCTTATAATTTATAATCGGAGTTTGAATGTGATTCAATTTACTTCAACCAATGTTATTCTATTTATCATGTGTGGCAAATTTATCAAGACAAGAATGAAACATACTTTTGTCTTATAAAAACTAAAACAGCGGTAAGTTTAGTTCAGAATATCCAATACGAAGTGTAATTATGTGACCGTCCTAAAATGAGAAACTGTCACTGTTTTATTGACCCGTAAAGGTGATTTAGGTTGTACATGGTATGGTGCCTTTCTAAAATTGTCAGTTTACGATTTTAAAATTCATGTTTATTTCAAATTATATGCGCCAATATTTTTTATTACTTACCGAAATGGAAGACCTTTTAGCACGCTAAATATTTAATTAAGGTCTCTATGGCTACTTTATTTCTTATCTTATCAGCTAATGCTGGTATCAATAGACATTGTCAGCCTCTGCATTTTGCATAAGCGAAATTTTACTGTGGGAGAGCCACGCTTCGGCATAAATGGGCAGGCTCGACCGGAGTGATACCACAGCCTCACAGAAAACAGGCGTGAAGCAGCACTATGCTGTGTTTCCATGCGTGAGTGAGGGTACCGGAGGCCCAATCCGGGGTAGTGGGGGGTTTAAAGGTTGGCAGCGCACTTGTGACTACACGCCGCCCAAAGACACGTGTCGCGGGTGTCCATGGGCGGCGGAAATCGCTTACCATCATGGGATTTGTCTACTTCTCTGCCACCTATCACATAAAAAAGTGCTCATGACCTAGGTTCTGTTCCATAGTTATGGATTCCACTAGCTAGTGGAATTGGCAATCTTTCGTTTTTGTAGTGAAAACAAAATTCTGGTTTCTGATTGGAATTTCCACAACAGGTGGCATAGCATAATGTATTGATATACTCACTTGAATTAGAAATATGATAATCATTGTGATAATGTCAATACTTCGGCGTTCATGATAAGCTTGTTTGAAATCTTATATCAACATCAAGTACTTAACAAATTGTTATCCCATTTTAACTGATAAGAATATCATAAGATCTAATTTTCTGACATGGAAAACGAATAAAACAGAAAATTATTTTCACAAAGCATTGAATCATACTGTGTTTTAAACTTATCTGTTGATATAAGTATGTGAATGCTTCAAATTAATAACAACTCACGGGATGTTAATAAAATTGAATAATAGATAAATCCATTTAATGTACATAATTATTTATATTTGGAGAAGATCTTAGTGAGAATAAGTAACAGTATACTAAGATTATATAATAATGGTATGTTTTTCATGTTTTAAGTAAAGTTAAATTATTCAAAATAAGACTGAAGTGATGCTGAATGTATTAAAAGAAAGGCCAAGTATTTCTCAAGGTGTTTTTTTAATAATAGGTAAACAAGATGGAGCATGCCGACTTGGTCGCTGAGATGGCTCAGGTGGAGCACCTGACCACTCAAGAGAGACTACACCTTGCTCGCAGGTGAGTTACATTATACATTATCTTTTGTACCTTAACAATAGGGAAATTAAAGCAGCTCAATTGGTAATTGGGAACTGGATAAAATTTATCTAGCAAGATTTGATTACATACAAACATTGGGACAAGCGAAACTAATTGTGACTGCTGTGCTAGATAATACGAATATACATAGAAAATGAATATTTTCAAGTAAAATGACCATTAAGGTATCATATCTTAAGGGTTTTACAGTAAATTTAGATTTTAAAACGTAAATAATTGACTCTGTGTAGCCAGGAGCCTAATTCTCCATATGAATAAACATATGTCGATATTTCTTGAAAACCATACAAAATGACCATGGTTTTGTGATTTACATATATTGGTTTGTGATAAATATCACAAGTATGAGAATTGGACTTCTGGAGCCTAATTCTCGGGCTCGTGACATTTATTATCATACAACATATTATATCACTAAAACATACCTTTTTTCAAAATATCATGAGCACGAGAATTGGGCTCCTGATATTATAATCCTATTCACAATCCTTTACTGTTCAATCCATTCGTCTCTGGAACTCCTTACCCCTTCTAATCAGGAAATCACAATCCCTTCCTATATTCAAGTCCCGTGTCAAAACTCACTTCCTATCTCTATAAATAGGTACACTGTTTTTTCCTTGTCTCTTCTTCCTTTTTTATGTGGTCTGCTCTCTGGTCATTTATACCTATCTATAAGAAATATTTTTATTGAATTTTTGTTATAAATTATGTTTGTATATATTATTATTGGGTATGTATGTATTGTTTATTATTATTTATGTAATGTAATAATATTAATATATAAAATAATGTATATTTCTGCCATTCTCAATTTCATTTGTTAAACTACTTTGCACTGCCTTCCCTTATTATTACGAATACGATATTTCTTTCCTCTACCCAAAGGTTGTCTGGAAGAAATCACTACAAGCGATAAGACCGCCTTATTGTACTGTCTGTTGCTGTTGTATCATGCTTGTATTTTATTTTTGTGCAATAAAGAATATGTATCTATCTATCTATCTATAATGTGGATCATATAAACGTTAAAATAATATTCCAAGGAAACAAATAAAGCACTGATGTTTGTCTACACAAACTCTTGGTCCTTTTATAACCAGATGATCTAATGTCTAGATAATTTACTTACCTAGATAGCTTGTGTAAATTGACTGCAAGCTGACCTTGTCATCACACAAGGTCACGCAGAACCAGTGTAAGCTAAAACTTTATTAATGTAGTGTAAGGTAAAGTTAGAAACTTTGTGAATTTCTGTCAATCTCTCATTTCATAATGTGCACATTTATCACGTTCAATAGACCAAAAGACAGGCTTAGTGTGGACAAAAGAGTCCACAATAACTTTTAAAAAAATCACTCATAATTGAGAAATGCATTCTAATTAAATGTTGTTCCGCATAAACCGCATTTAGCCCATTACACACATCTTACCACTTCATATAGGTATTGCATAGTAACAAATATTAGTTTCTGAGTGAAACTTCTCAGAACAAAATATATCTTTAACATTATCTTGATTTTCCACTTCCATTATCTTTGAAGTCTCTTCCTAATAAATAGGCAATGATCTTTGCTTTGATCCTGTTTTAGTATACTGAAAAATGGAATTTTCAGATAAATTAATAAGCATATATTAAATAATGATATTTTTGTGTTGACGCTAGTTTGAAATGTGTAACATTATGTAGTTCTAACAAATGAACACATTGATGTAATCTAGTGTTATTTCAATAATTAATACCGTAGTTGGTATTTGTTAGCTACAAATACCAACTCTGGTATTAATTTATTAGTAAGTAGTAGGGTATTATTTTGATAACTAGATTACTTTCATCATTGATAAGGCATTCTTTTTGTATTGTCAAAAATTTCCCCCTTCATTCAGACGCCAAATCACCGAGTCAACGCAATCAAACGACACGCCCCTTTTATGCTCCTTCATCATCATTTCAGCCAATAGACGTCCACTGCTGGACCAGTACGTGGCGTTGTATAAGTGCTTTCCGAGAGGCTGGAGCTTCGAAAATGTTAAAAATATATCCGGTTTAGTTGCTAACAATTTTAATTTAGCAAGCGTTTATTATAAAAGGCGTTGATACAGGCGTTTTATCAGAGACGAGCTGTAGAAATAATAAAACTGAGTAGAGGACATGTGAGGGCACTCACTCGGACCCTCACAGGGCACTGCAAATTAAACAAGCACCTGCACAACATGGGCCTTTCAGATACCAAAATCTGCAGGTTCTGTCGCGAGGACGAGGAAACGATTATCCACGTCCTCGGCGAGTGCATAGCGCTGCACCGCTGCAGAAGCCGGCACCTGGGAGCACACATGATCTCAGCTGACGAGATCAAGAGCTCCCCCATCAGCTCCATTCTCGGGTTTATCCTGGAACTGGAGCTACATGAGGTGCTGTAATAGGTTACGGGGATGCCACAATAGATCATCTACTGGTCGCAGTGGCTATGAGACGCAGGGCTCACCCCATTTCTATCAAATAATAAACTGTTATTTGTAAAACACCTTTCCTTAACGATATACCTACTTTGTCTAGTTAGTTAATAGACACATGTACCTAGTAGTTAACTACAAGTGTAGTACTCTTAGATAGGTACAGTCAACAGCTAAAGTTTATGCGCAATCTTGATATCTAGACTCTTATTGCTCCCGGGAATGAGACGCAAACTTTGAAACTAATTCAGCTGTTTGCTATAGACTGTATTCACATTCGAGTTTAAGGGTGCGTGTTCAACCACGATTGCATTTGCAGTCCCGATCGTAATCTTGGGTGCTATAGAACCTTGTGGCAGTTGTAACACATTTTGTCGTAAAGCGGGCCTATACGACATTGTTTAATCGTTCAATAATCACACAGACCATGCAATAAATGAATGATTAATGTATTCATAAATATAAAATCAGTAGTAGGGGACAAAAAAATATTTTTGGTATCAATGTACACCAGCACTGGTACAAAGAGGACCGACGCTCTGATGAAGATCGCGGGAATCCCTTGGATGCAGGCGGCACAGGACCGATTAGTGTGGAGATCATTGGGGGAGACCTATGTCCAGTAATATCCTCCAACCGATTTCGGCTAATCTTAACGATCAGCCATTTACGCATGATATAGTTCTCAGGTGTGTGCGCAAACACAAGTGCACTCTCTATTCCCTTGATCTCATATTCCGATGAGACACCGGTGTGACACGAACGGAGAGGGATCGGGCGCAGGATTACAAGCCAACTTCCAGACTCCGGGCTGAAACTAAGAATTTCTTAACCGAAATTTAGGCCCGACCCGGGGATCGAACCCAGGACCCCGATCGCAGCCGTCGCTTTAAAGTGCGACCGCGACTCACTACCCATTGCGCAGTGCGCCAACGAGGCAGTCAAATAGTGGACGTATGAAATGATGATGATACACTAATAAAGGAAAAATATACTCATTTCTACCCAGTGTCCACTAGAGGGGCACAACGAGAAGAGTGTAGCGTTGTCCATAGCAACTTTTTATCATGACGTTCCCCCCGCGGCCCCGGGGGGGATAAATGGCGCGGAGGTGCAGGAATACTCATTACAAAGTTGCGTTGTTCCTTTAATGGGCGTGATCGATCTTAATATGGTGGAGATAGATATTCAAAAAACCTTTCTTAGTTTTTATACGCGTAAGTTTCTGGGTAAATCTTCCATACCATAACAGCCGTTAACGTGTTTTATCGATACCCGAATCGAGATCAAAGCAAATGTAGTGAAAGCATTTCGTTCCGTGTTTGGAGATTCCGTGCTTAGAATCAAGACAAACAGCTGAGATTCACAACAAGGCAGAGTTCTAGTGATAATGTTGTATTGTAGCAAAAACCATTGACTTGAAAAAGCTACAAATAGGAAAAAAATTAGACCCATACTTTTGCCAGACTGAATGAAAGTTTTAGAGAGCCAAACGTAATACCGATTTGATATCAGATCATCATCCTGTTTCTTCACTTTGTCAAATTTTGATCTCCAATTTTTTTACTAAACGTGCTTATACTATAGAACTATCAACTAAATTGATTTACATAATGCCGACTTGGGTGCTGACCTCTCATAGCCTCAGAAAACAGAAGCAATAATAATAAATTGCCTTAATTGTTCTTTAGGCCCCGCTCCCCTACAAATAAAATATATGGAATTGCCTTGGTATTCTATATGAATATTACCTGTAGTGTTAGGCTGATATATTTGTACCAATTCAGCGAGTAGACGTCGCCAGAATATTATATCAGTAGGAACTTGTTGTTTCACGATATTACGTAAGTACATACGAGTACGTTTTAGTTTAAACTAGTTATGTGAAGCGATTTGGCTTTGGCCCATTTCACTTCTTAACTTAATAAGGCTTAAGCCTGGCTTGGAATGTGTGCATATAGGTCAAAACATGTTAATCCTTACAACTGAAGCACATTATTATTACTGATAGTAGATAGAGATACTAACGCGATGTGTGTCTTTGAACCATACAATTGTTTTAATATGAATTTACATTTACATGAAGCTGCATTTTTCACAGTGACTTTCGCCAAATAAACGTCGTGTTTGTTAATACAATGGCCGTGGGATTGGCAATTCACTCGTAATAAGTGTTACAGTTCATTCACTACGCACAATCGTTTATAAACAAAAGTCAATGTTAATCCCATGATCTGATTTTTTAATCTTATGGAATTTGGTTATGATGTCATAACCAACGACGATAAGCATTGTTTGTACTGTTACGTGTCAATAACAAAATCCTTGTTAGTAAGTATTTTTCTGGGTTTATCTATTGTGTATTGAATGGTCTTATTTGAAAAGTAAATGTAAGGCAGTTACTTTCGCTTCATCATCATCAGTCCATTTAAGTCCCCACTGCTGGGGCACGGGTCTCCCTCAATCACATGAGGGGTAATTGACATACTCACCACGGTTGGCAGACGGGTTGGCGAGGGTTTTGATATAAATGCAGAGATTTCCTTCTCTGGGTGCTGATGATCATGCCAGCAGCTTACTTTCGCTTAGACTGTCTGCATTAACTAATCAATTAATATGCATGATATTGTGTTTTATGTTTCACGAATTAGTCAAACTAGAGATTTTTATTCATCATCATGATCCGCTTTTATTTCCGATTGCATGGTTTCCGAGGCGCCATTTAGTTCAGGCATAGGTATAAAACTTTTTACGATAAGGTACCTATACGATATAGGTAATGACTTTTTTTAAATTTATTCATATTTTTATAAAGATAAACGAATAAGTTTTACCTGATAATAATTGAATTGCGTTCCCAGACCGTATGGAAAAGATAACTTGTCGGTGCACTCTGAGATCTAGGTAGACATGTTGTAGATAATGCAATGGTTTCATCACCATCGTTTAAATTAAGTCTGAGCTAACGATGAGAGCTTCGGAGGATCAATATCGCTTATAAATATGCATGTCGTCATAGTATGACGTAATAAACATAGTATCGTATTAATATGTAGTAAACGGTACGGTATGGAGACACCGACTCGTCTAGTGGGACGCAATGGTCTGGAAAGATAGATGTAACCCTATCTTATTGGCAATGTCAAACGAAGGCTATACAGGAGGTGTCACTAATACGTCCCCTATAGCGACAAGTTCCGCTGACCATCCTGAACAACATTAGTGGATGTTGCACGTATAGAAATCGCATAAAATATTTTTATGAATAGGGAAAATTATAACACAAGTTATTCTAAATAACCTTAGAATACGTTTTTTAAGGATGTTTTACAGTTATAAAACTATTTCGTTTATGTCGACGATCCACGCTATATCTTAGCTGTTTTTGATGATAATACCGCATCAACACATAATAAAAAATATTATATGATGAAAACACAATGTATTTTATGTGTGCACCCTTTAAAATGACGAAGCAGTGTGTGCAATGGTACAATGAACTGCTGTTGATTCTTATTTCATAAGACATAAGGGTGACACTGCGGGCATTTAACTGTGTGACCGACGTACATGCGTATGAGTGGCTGGGCGCAAATGACTGTCTTTACCGACTCGGTGTCTAAAGAATAGCTTTACACCGTTTTGCTATCTAACTTGATTGGATACTAACCACCGGTCAGTTTTAACGGTTTCGTTTACAATAAACCATCGTTTGCAAGCGTTTATTTAACTTGACCTGTACCGTTTGTCGGTATTTAAGCAAATCTTGCAACCTGACCCACTTCCCAGTGTCTGATTGAGCGGCGTTATAATATTATGTACTACGTCTAAGATATAAGGTACTCACAGTACTTAATAAAATATCACAACCCCACATAGGTTGTCCACCATATGGCAATAAGGCGTATGCCTTACTTGAGTAATAAGGCCATATAATACGCAGCGGCGACTATGATAGACTGACACTGACTGCGAGTGCATCGCGGAAAGCAAGATCACGTGGATTCTGACCATCAAGCGAAAAGAAGAAACGCCAAACGAAGCTTAACAAAAATCGGTAGAAGCGGCCCGCGGCCGGCGGCTTACCGCGATCCTCAAACATGACGAGGAACTGAAGAGAGAAAGAGAATTCTCAATTAAAATAAAACACGTCTCAAAATATTTGTTTTTCCATGTCTCCGAAAAATTAAATTGAGGTTTCGTTTTTGTATGCAATTAAGAATTTTGTTTCCAGTCGTAAAACCTTGAAGTCGTACCGTTTATCTCTAGTTTTTTTTTACCATGATGAGGTAAATGGTTGATATCTTAGTCTATTGGCTAGCGGCTGTATATTACCCGACGTTCCTCTGCTACTTACCTACTCATTGAAGTCAATTGTACAATAAATTATTTGTCATCAACGTGCGAGTGTAATCACAATTCATTAAGATCACATGAGCATTGTCTCAATACTTATTCTACTGACATGTGGCACGATCTTAATTCGTTATGCACCGCTTATTTATTCTGAGGCATTACGGTGTCAACTGAGTCATTGGGGGCGCTCGCAATTATCGCCATTTACTTTGTACCAGAACAAGGCCTACACGTGACAAGAGTACCCTTTTTTAATGCAAAAGTTCTGAGGCTAAAATCATTAACTTGCAGAATTTATTAGTCAAATCAAAGGCATACACTCTATGGATATGTGAAGTTTTAAGACCGCTTATGTGTGTCAAGTACTGAGAAGGATTACCCGACTTGGAACCTGTTGTTCATATGAATTCGTTGCCGTAGTATTCATAGATTTGTATTTTATAACCAAACGTCTTAAAAGTCTTTCGTATTCTTGTTTCTGATAGAGTTTGATTTAGAATTTCGTGAACATGTATTTATCACAAAAATCTTGTTATTCATATGATATTGAAAAAAATAAGTGTTCATGAATCAATATTTTACGATAGGTCATATTTCATACTAATCTTGAGGCAATGAACTTACTACAAGAAAATTAAAAGACGTCTTATCTTGATAATTACCAGGAAACTAATTTTATAGATAATGAATAGTGTATCTTCAATATGTAGCACTTAATTTATTGGTAGATATGAGTGAAGAGCGTCGAATCAGGTGTGTAAATTACCTGTTTGTTTTCAATATTTTATTATTTTATGTCTATTGCTTTCTTAGGATATAAATGTGTTGTTATCTCTGGAGATGTCAGTTAGAGATAAAACTGAATATATTGATATCCTGTCTTCACGATAGTCGAATTTTACAGATTATGATGATAAATTAGCTTACAGTACACAGAAATAATGTCTATAATATTCAACTGTAATGATTTCTTACTTTATTTTAAAATGATATTTCTGTCAAAACATTCAATATTTTTTACGCCTTTTTAGATGGTTCGAATATTTGCACTTACCATTATAAAACTCTCACTAACATCACCAAAAACGGTACCAAATAATTGAAAATCCTTAATATAAACCTGTTTCTCGTTGTTGTCAGTTGTAAAGGACTCGATGACTTCACGAGTGAACGATATGCTCCACAGGATTTATTTATATTTATGATGGCATTAGCCGTGTGCTCGGCGTTAAGAAGTTCCAATTAAAGTATATTTTCTTTCGTCGTTGGTTGGAATCTTATCTAATAAATCTTAGATTAGCTAGGTAGACGTCACAAATAAGCGTGAAGTTCATTTCAGTTAAATGTAATGTTTACAAATGTGTTTCAATGTCACGCGCACGACCAGGCCATAGAAGCGGACACGGAACATCTCATCTCACGTGATTACTTACGTGTTGTAAAAATATCCAGTTTTAAATGTTTACAGTAAAAAAGTATTTTGCATCATAATAGCTAGCCATCATTTGATGTTTTACCACCACACCTCTGTGAGCGAATTTAGAATCTCTAGATTCTGCGTTGGTATCGTAAACAATCATTGTAGATCAGTAAGGGGCCTGTAGACTTTTAGTCTGTCCGTCTACCTTAAAAAATGCTTTTGGAATAGTAATAGAATTTAATCCATACTAATATTATAAATGCGAAAGTAACTCTGTCTGTCTGTCTGTCTGTCTGTCTGTCTGTCTGCTACTCTTTCACGCCAAAACTACTCAACGGATTTAAATGAAATTTGGTATACAGATAATCTAGACCCTGAGAAAGCACATAGGCTACTTTTTATTGCGAAAAGGGGGTTGTAAGGGGTTGAAAGGGGGGTAAAAAGTTACTTTTCCACGCGGACGGAGTCGCGGGCGGCCGCTAGTAAAAAATAACAGAGTAAAGTTGCAAAATTTGCCCATATACATATTTGGCTGGACATTGGCAAATTCAATGGTAATGTCATTATAAAATGCCAAATTGGTTCAAGGTCGGTCGACCTTACCCACCAAGAATGGAGTAGATAGCTAACATATGGTCATTATAAAGCTTCATAACGCCACACAAGTAATTGTAGCCTTATGTTTAATCCAAATATGGCTAATCCCTGCTGAAGCGTCACACACAATGGTTGCAGATAGCAGCTATCGAATTAAGCGAATAGGAATTGTGAAATTGGTAGTTTTTTATTGTAAATTTGAAAAAAAAAACCAAAATATTCAAGTAGGTATTAGTTTCAACATTGCATCTTTACAGTTCTCTAGAACCTACCTATTTATGCAGGCTACCGGCATGGGTTCAGTTGATATGCAATTTATTTATACATGTAACGTTGGTACGTATATCGATCATTGTTAAATTTTGATGTCACTATTATTTTTTTATCCTCATAGGTACGTCTTTGGAATGCATTGTAGTTTTATCTCGTACTTGGGTTTTCCACAGTATGTATTGCGTAGTCATTTCACCCGTTGATATTACGGAAAAGTGCAAGCTTAGCAGCGGTCGTTTGCAGTGACCCTATGAGCAATCTCGCGTACATTATGAAACAATAAAATCTGCGTCTCGATGTAAAGTGAAACCTTGTTTTCACTTTTTATGATTGCATGTCAAGTAGCTATAATCCATACGAGGGTAACCCGTGAAACAGCCATTGAAAACCGAATTGTATCGCGTAAATTATATATTAAGTGAAAGTAAAGTTCGATTTTGAAATAGATCAAGCGTCTCAATGTCATCGGCTTTATTGTTTTGGTATTAATCGTCAGATGTGTGCTAGATTCATAGACAAGTGAACTCTACAGCTTGACTTTGTTCATATTTACTGCAGTGTGAACATAATGATTGCGAAGCTAAAGTTAAAAGTAATTCCAGAAGGTTATGAACTTTTTTATTGTTATTTTATGTCCCAAGATGTATGTTCCTATTAATATGATAAATCGTAGCGAGATATGTGTAATAAGGGAACCGTAAGAAAAGGTCAACATGCTCTCTTGTTATGATGAACAAATATGTCAAGTCAAGCTAAGCGGGCGCTTGTTCCGTTGGCCTATTAAATATTATATCAACGTTTAGGTGCTTTCCCCCGCCTCTCGCGCCTACGCTCCGGTTTGTCGGCTTAACTAAAGTTGTTGCTACTTGCTAATTCCGTACGATATGAAATGGAACACAGATACGTAGGTAACATGTTTGACACCAAGATTAGATCAGTTACCACTTACCAATGACATAAGTAAATGTCACGCTCATGTCTATCATGTTTATTTACAAATATAATAATATTCTTAAAATTATACTTGTCAAAATGAGGCAACTCAAGTCAAGTCAACCCAAGGCAAGTCTAAATGATTCAGTGACTCCTGAGCATTAATGAATGTGTCTTACTGCCTCACTCAGAGACGTCGAATAAACTTTGATTGGTACTTAAGAAAAAATATTGACACTTATATCAATACGTATAAAGACTTTCCATGATGATGTTTCCGTGATGGCAGTTAGATTGCTAAACTACAGTTCAGCAGAAACTAAGTTTACTTTCTACTTTTAGATTGCTATTTAAGATTGCTATTTAAGATCGCATTTTATCTATATTAATTTTTCATTTCTTTAAGAATGTATCTTTATAAATCATTCGTTATTAAACACTTTCTTTTTATCCCGGCACTTAAAATTTGGTCTAGTTTAGTTGGATTTACTGATATTTTACGTACTCTCGGTCAAAATACTTATACCAAATGTATAGTTACAATAAATTTATAGATACTTCAAAAGAAATGTGGAAGGCATGCATTCAATTATGAGTTTATAGAATAACGATAGACTAAAGAACATACGTTTTATATCTAGGCCACTGAAAAACAATAAAAGCTGTGACGTAGGTTGCCAGTTTACACTGCACATATGCCACAGTTAACACATATAATTGATTGTCAATTGTATCAATATGGACCTGATTCCATAGCTACCTAGTAGTAGAGGTTATTTACGCTTTCAACGAGCTCGTCACGACACCGGGGTTGGCAAGGTTTACTCGTTTTGACTTGCTTTCATATTGATTCAAAACATGAGTTAAATCACAATGTTTTAATAACAACCACATGTAATCGTTTTGAAACTTTTTTGTAGTCAGGAGAAAGTTGATATGTACATTTGTTTAAAACTTGTTGGATACCCATTTATCCATGTATTTTTGGATGTTCTATTTTAATTTTCAGTCTATCAGTCAGCTTTATTGGATTTCTTGTAAAATTCTCTATCGCTACACGACTGATTGAAGCCGGGATCTCTTTATTAGGATTATACTGAATGTCGATCTTAGAATAAGAGTGTCTATAAAATAGTTAGTTGGAATGGCATGCGCATGTTTCTCATTATAATATGTAGCATTCTTTAACACTGGGAGCGTGGAAAATATATTTGACATTTACGATCGACGATTATTGTTTAAAGATAATTGCGAATGAAGAATGATTTAAAGCTGACATTTAGAAGAAGGTTAGAAACTTGTATAAACATAGTTGTGGAGTTTTATTGATCATTAAAGAAGATTCGAAAATGTTTTCTAATGAACAACTTTGTGAAGGGTATGGGAAGGGTAGGGCGAATATGTATTTCTGAAATAAATAAACAAAATTGCGATATTTTATCAGTAATGTTATCGTTTTACTACCTTAGGTAGGTAGGTACATAAACAATCTTCAATAAGTTTTTGAAAAAGTTTTTATAAATTACATTATCAAACTACATGAAGGAAAGAGAGCCCAAAGGAAACCTAGTTATCTATCTAGGTTTCCCGTGCGGTTATAAACGCTGTAGAATGACTTACGATGTCTGAGCGCATACGGCGTAGTAGTCTTGAGCCTCTTTTTATCGAGTGGAATAAAATTAAAATCCAAGCCCCTAATCATGATGCGAATCGATTGTTGCTTGCTGGGAGATGGAATGCAATAAACACCGCCACGCCGGTATGTAGTGCGGATGTTTTCGAACTTGCACATTTGTTTGAAACGTTTATTTTTCGTTCGCAGTGACTTAAAATTGGCGAAAATATTTTCCGTTAACATTTTTACTTCTCCGACTGGTAAACTAACTGATATTATGACTACTAATTACCGAAATAGACAAGTAGGCACCTATTAGTGAAATAGTAGCATTTTTAGTTTTGGGTCATTTTCTACTACCATTCGTTATTATGTGGGCTATTAAGACTACTTAATTGTTAGTTATGTATGTAATACTGGTCGTTTTTCAGCAACGTTTTTTTCTTTGTAGCAAATTGGATTTATTTAAACAACGGTGACAACGAAATTTTTTTTTAACCCTTGGCACAAAACCAAAAAAATAAAGTTTAAAAACTAAAACCCGACTACGATCTAAAAATTACAAAAACAAGAAAATTGTCTCTGCTGAAATGATTATGCCGTATCGCCGTGGTCGTATGCCACATTGATTTTATTTTATTATTATAATGAATCTGTTTTGCTACACTAGGTGGCATACGACCACGGCGATACGGCATAATCATTTCAGCAGAGACAATTTTCTTGTTTTGTACTTTTTAGATCGTGTTTTTTGGTAGTCGGGTTTTAGTTTTTAAACTTTATTTTTATTTAACCTATTTTTAGTTATGTAAATATAATTACATATTTGAAAAGTGCTAAAAAAAAGCTCTTTCATTTGATACCCCACACGGTACCGTCAAGCATTTTTTTTAATTCCTTACTCTTAGTCCCCTGGAGGGCGCTGTAATAAATTTACAAATATGATAACTAGTTAAGAAGTTACGTGGAAACAGATGAACATACATACATAGCCTGTCCAAATCATAACCCTCCTTTTTTGCTTTGCCTTAGTCGGGTAAAAATAGGGTGTAATATTCGAATGTTTAGTGTGTCTATGTGTTTAAGCAACAAGAACATTCTCCCGGATTTCAAGCCATAATTGTTTATGGCTTGAAAGCCGGAAGAATGTTCTAGGAATAGTATTTGGAGGTCATAGAGACCTAATCCAAATATTAATTGGACCTATTTTTATTTATAATGTGTGTAACCTCTTTGTATACAATTTCCAAATAACATTAATTTCCTATATAATGTCGTAACATACGAATCTTTATTGGCTGTTTCCCAAATTTAGTTTTTTTGCATTAGGTCTATATTTCTGAAGGTACCAGATTCTGGTTCTTTTGGTAGAAGGGATTACAGTATCCTGTATTTCTCTAGGGACATTAGTTGTATTGCGTCTAGCTATGAGTATTATTAATGTTATCTTATGTTACTTGTTTCCAGGCGTCGCATGCAACAGCTGAAGCTATGGCAACAGCGGGAGAAGGAGTGGGCGCGCTCGCGGGCCAAGCGAGAGAAGAGCAACAAACGCAACATCTTCTTCAACGACAGCGTGATGCTGCTGGAAGCCGCTGCCAGGAACGATATCGAAGAAGGTAACCGAACTGGATATCGATTAACAGCTTGGTTACTGTTTGCTCGGATGCGTTTGCTCGTTTTCCCCCCTCTCACATAAAAAAAGCCTACGTCCGCTACCAGTTGAGCCTTCGTAATCCAGATCTACAAATGTCTACCCCAAGCTGTTCTCAACCTCAGGGCTGACATTATGTTACGAGGGGCTCGTCGCAGGTTCATACAAAAGTGGCCTGTCACCGGTAGACATACTCCGTCGAGCAGGGGCGAGGCCTCGTTGTCCTCGATCACTGCGGGCGACTTTTATATGAGTTCACGGTTTCGGCGGTTGGATGTCCGAGACGTGCCACGGGCTGCGGGAGCCCTGCGGGAGGGAAATTTCAACCCTCACTGTCAGCTGCCTTCCTGAGGCTAGCTCGCTAACAAGCGAGGTGTATTAATATAATAATAACATCTTTATTAACAATCTTACGATTCATCTTAAAAATACTATTAATTTATAGATAACTATAATGTATCACGACGGGAATTAACACGATAATTCCCGTCTTGATACATTATAGTTATAATGCAACGCGAAAATCTAAAAAACAATTTATAGATAGATAGATATACTTTATTGCACAAAAAACACAACTTAAAAAAACTAGGCATTACAGAAACTTAATTGTACAATTTAGGCGGTCTTATCGCTGGAAGCGATTTCTACCAGACAACCTTCAGGCAAAGGACATTTGATAGTATTATTTTACAATTCACCTTAAAATTATAATGTACCATTGTTTATGAAAGTAACTTTATTCTTTTTATATTAGACACCGGTTTCGTGATTGTCTTGCTCTTGAGCATAGGTCTCCCTCAAATGTTCACTACAAGGTTCTGTCCCTTGCTATCCACGTCCAGCATGGTGTTCCTATTTTCTTGATATTATCCTCCCATCTTCGATATTGTCTGCCTTTACCTCCCTTTTAATATTTAGGGCACTATTCCGACTCTTCTTTGTCCACTTTTCTATCTCATATCTTCTGCCAGGCAGGACACATGAAAACGTCTATTTCTGTTGTTTGGTTTGGTATTTTATGTTGAGTATGCTTCTTTCCATTCGGGTATATTCATCATCAGCCCATTTAAGTCCCCACTGCTGGGGCACGGACCTCCCTCAATCACATGAGGGGTAATTGCCATACTCACCACGCTTGGCAGACGGGTTGGCGAGGGTTTTGATATAAATGCAGAGTTTTCCTTCTCTGGATGCTGATGATCATTACAGCAGCTTTACCTTATTCGCCTTTTACGACACCTCGGTAAGAGTGAGGGTGGCCTATTCTACTCTGCCGGGAACCACACGGCAACCGGGAACCACACGGCAATATTACTTTAACTTATTTATCACGTTATATAATATAATTATGTATGAAGGACTTGTACAGCTCTACCTATTTGACTTATCTACGTCACATACTAGTCGTGATTGACGTTGTCCAACCAAACAGTTTGATTAGGGCTGTCCCATAGATTGTTCAATTAGCAATGACGCACCTCCTGCTGGTTTAATAATAAAATAACAATATTAGGCCTATATAGATTATAAGATCTGATTACATGAATTATGTAAAACTAGGGAACAACTTATTTGTTAAAAGCTCTGCTCGTGCTGCTTTAAAATGTATGTAGGTACAAGACGCAGTCTGGCGCTGTCAGGTACGGTCGGCTGCAAAGAAATGTACACTTTAGTACCTTGTCGTAATAGCTAGGTACCATCTGACTTCTACTTTCCTACACGGATACGGGCGGTATCATTGTGACAAGGTACTAACGTGTATAGATCTCTGTGCAGCTGACTGTACACAGGCGTGATCTGAGGGACCACCAAGACGTACATACAAATTACTTTTTATACCTCTTATCGTCGCGCAGGGTACATCACACAAAATTTGAGTTTAGCGGAACGTTAGCGCTTGGCGGTACCTTAGTTAGCTAAAAGTTTTGAAGGCTAATAATTTGTTAAATGTGCGTCAGCGCTCAGCCATTTCTCCGTAGCCCTCTGCGGACGATAAACATAAGTATAAACAGTTTATCTGTAAATTACAGTGCGAAGACTTCTTGCACGCGGTGTGACGCCGGACGCAACTAATGAGGATGGACTAACGGCCTTGCACCAGTGTTGTATAGACAACAACGAAGCCATGATGCGGCTGCTATTAGACCACGGCGCTAACGTCAACGCAGAGGATAGTGAGAAGTGGACGCCACTGCACGCCGCCGCCACGTGCGGGAACCTCAACTTAGTCCGGATACTGATACAGGTGAGTGGTCAAAGATCAATTAAATATACAGTCTATGTGCAAGCTATGGTACGTCCTTGCATCAGTGCTGCTTAGAAAACAACGGAGCCATGAAGCCGCTGTTGTTGCCCCAAAGAATATCGAGATCCGCCCGCTTGTATGAAGATTCTATAATTCTCGTTATTGTTCCTGAGACAGTGAGAAGTTTAAGCAGCGCTGACGCAATAAACTCAACCTCATCCAGATACTGATACAGGTGAGGACTCGATGATCTATGAAATTTACATCTTTCGTTTCGTGCAACCTTCATCTATGATGATGCAGCTTACGCTTCTTCACAACTCTATAAGACACCTTTTAATTTGTAAGTGCATATAGTTTGTAAAAATTATTAGAAATTAATATGTTAAACTAATAATTATTATTAATTAATAACATATACTAGGTTATGTTTTGTATTGTTGGCAAATGCCCTGTGTAAGTTATGTCAAGTATGAGAATATAAACTCAAAACCTGTATTTTTTATTCTAGAGAGGCGCGAATTTGCTGGCTGTCAACGGCGATGGAAACATGCCATACGACATTTGCGAGGAAGAGAGAACGCTTGACGCGATCGAGAGCGAGATGGCTGCGAGGGGCGTCACCCAGAGACTGATAGACGAGACGAGGGCGGCCACGGAAATGAGGATGCTCATGGACGTAGCAGATATGGTGAAGGAAGGCATGGACTTAGACGAGCCAAGAGATACCCAGGGTGCCACTTTGGTGAGTAGTCAAGGTCTCTAATGACTGGGTCCTATACAAGGTGTACCGGTAAACAGTTACATCTCTTTAGCCACATTTTCTATCAAGCATTCTGAATAAAATTAGTTCTATGACTTTAGGAAATCCCTATAACTTATCGCGCAGAGTCGGTCACGTGATTTGTATAATTTCTATAAGAAGTCGAAAATAAAACTCGAAGAATTTCCAAAAGTCGTAGAACGAACGTTGTTCAGACCATAGCTTAGTTAATATAATGTACCGACTAAACTAACGATTGCCAAGATTTTATAATCTGATTCGATTTCATAAGCGCTGTCCAATAGACCCACATTTCTGGCTGTAACCAAAGGTCGTGAACCTACGAACTGTAGTGTCTTTGCTAGGGTTTGTAGAGTGTGAGACAAGAGTATATTGAATACACATAATGGAATCAAGAAAGAAAGCTAATTGACACGAGGTTAACTCGACGCATCACTTTGTATCACTTGCATTTTACAGAAGTTGAGAAAAAATAAAAAAATATAATTCTTAACATGTTAAGTCCTTTGACATGCAGACTAATATGTTGACAAAAGGTACACTGTTTTCATCTTATCAACGACTAGCCAATTGGTTGCGACGTCACGATTCGATACACTTGTCAAATTATCAACTCGATATAAGCATTGTCTTTTTGTCTTACACGGAACTTATAGAATCAATCTTCAATGCTAAGTTATGATAACCGTCAAAACCAAGCCACCGAACTGAAGTTAATTAGACCAGGCAAAAACTTGCATTTTACAGGAGTTGAGAAAAATCTAAAAATATAATTCTTAAAATGTTAAGTCCTTTGACATACAGACTAATATGTTGACAAAAGGTACACTGTTTTCATCTTATCAACGACTCGCCAATTGGTTGCGACATCACGATTCGATACACTTGTCAAATTATCAACTCGATATAAGCATTGTCTTTTTGTCTTACACGGTACTTATAGAATCAATCTTCAGTGCCAAGTTATGATAACCGTCAAAACCAAGCCACCGAACTGAAGTTAATTAGACCTGGCAAAAACGTATCATTCAAAAGATTGGAACATTTTGCATCTGGAACAGTGATTCGCTTCATTTGGAACATCAACTCTCAGATAGATCGGTGATTCATTCAGATCATTCAGCTCATTCGGATGGTAGATGATCAAACGGGACCTGATGGTAAGTGATTGCCGCCGTCCATGAAGAACACCCAGCAAGTTCAGACTTTCAACCTTTTATCTCCCCTTCCGCCCTGATTGGGTCTTCGGTCACTCACTGGGCGAAACTAACCGCCGGCACTTTTCACGCTGGTTTTCTGAGAGGCCGTGGGTGGTAGCACTCCTGTAGAGCCGGCCCATTCCGAAGCAGAGACCCTGGTGGCTTAATTTAAAGCCGTCCCGTACCGAACGAGAATATACCCGTCGCATCCAAACAAAGGAGACACACGCGTGTGAAAGAGAGGGAAACTCCCATTAGGTCGTAAGATCCGCTTTAAATTAGGCCCTCTGCTTCGGAATTGGCCGGCCACTGTCCAAATTGTTCTGAACTGAAGTAAATTGTATAATTTAATTCCAGTTGCACATAGCGTCGGCGAACGGGTACATCAAGGTGGTGGAATTTCTGCTGGAGCACCGCGCCTCCACCGACGTGGTGGACCACGACATGTGGCAGCCCGTGCACGCCGCCGCTTGCTGGGGACATGTGAGTACAAACACGAGTTCATAGATTTTAAAGTTTTATTAAAAAGCTCAAGTGGCCCACATACACTTAGTTTACTTATTTTTTTTTTTTTTTTATGATATAGGTGGCAGACGAGCAGACGGATCACCTGATGGTAAGCGATTACCGCCGCCCATGGACGCCTGCAACACCAGTGGTGTCACAAAGTGCGCTGCTTACCTTTTAACCCCCCTTCCCCTGGAATGGGCCTCCGGTACCCTCACTCACGTAGCGAAACACAGCGCATGCACTGCTTCACGCCGGTTTTCTGTGAGGACGTGGTATTACTCCGGTCGAGCCGGCCCATTCATGCCGAAGCGTGGCTCTCCCACTGTTAAATTATTTACTTACTTACTCCGCTGGCTCAGCGACCCAAATAGAGTCTTGGCCTCCGAAACAAGAGATCGCCACTTCGGTCGATCCTGCCCTACTTCTTGCCAGTTATTGACCAGGAGCTCGCGCAGATCAGTCGCGACGACGTCCTTCCAGCAATACCTAGACAATCTGGTGAAGGTCACGGGAATCCTTAGGATGCGGGCGGCACAGGACCGATCTGTGTGTAGATCATTGGGGGAGGCTTATATCCAGCAATAGACGGTTATTGGCTGAAACGATGATGATGAATGAATGAATAAAATAGTCCACCGTCAGCCGCAAGTCTTTGCGTGTAGTATAGGCATGTTTATAGAACCAGCACAAAGGTTGGCAGCACACTTGTAACTCCAATGGTGTCGGGGGTGTCAATGGGCGGCGACAATCGTTTACCGTTAGGTGATCCGTCTGCTCGTCTGCCGCCTATCACATAAAAAAAAATGGACTATGAACCTCTGACGCCCACAGCGAGTGAAATATCCGTTATAATGGCGTAGCGGACCGTTGCGTTGGACCTTCAGGTCCAACTTTAAAACGACATTTTCAGTTACTAAATTCGTCATAAAAGACTTATGCTATGAAAGATGAGTGCGAGCCTTATGACTGGCATGTCATAATATAGTAACAAATTGGATTTACAACCTGTGCGGATAAAGAATGGGATCAGAAGTGGCGGCGCATCTATTCACTTCTTCGCTCGCACACTATTTGCGTCTATACTCGCACTCGTGGGTGTGCGAGCGAGAAGTGAATAGATGCGCCGCCATTTCTGATCCCATTCTTTATCCGCACAGGTTGTATAAGAGTTTCGAGTTGACGGTTTCATCTATATTTCTACTCACTAAAATTCTAAATGACCCTAATTTATTTGTTTCAGTTAGAAGTATTAGAGCTGCTGGTACAATATGGTGCTGATCTCAACGTCCGGAACAAGCATGATGAAACACCAGCAGGTTAGTAATTATATGGACTCAATATAATTACAATAAAAAACTGTTTTAAATGAATGATTCTAAAATATTTTTAATTTTAAATGAAACAGTTTGAATTTTGGCGTGGCGACAGTTTGCTAGAACGACTAATCTAAAATAAATAAAGTATAAAAACATTTATTAACCAAAAACACACATTAACAGAAAGAAAAGTTCTTTAACTCCCACACTAGGCAGAGCCTGTCTCGTGGGTGTCAAATCATATGAATTTCCGCTATGGCTTACTGTCTAAATTAAGACTAAAGTGACAAACTGAATGTAATCTTAAAAAAAAGTCAATCTAGTATTGGGATGAGCCACCGATAGGCAATACAGAGCTTGGAATCAATAATTCCATTCACTGCAATATTACGTCGGCTACAAATTCACAATAGTAACAGAATCCTCCGGCAGACAGAAAGCAAAAGTGCCGCCATGTGTAGGATGCGTAGAAACTTCGCATTCTCAATAGTGAGCTGACCGGCAGTGCCAGATACGGCTGGTGCCTAGTTTCGACCGCAGAGTGCTTTTTAGATTCATAGTGCTCCGTACAAGGCAGTGGCCAGAGGAACATAGTGGTGCAGATGTCGGTCGGGATGGGTAGTCAGCAGGTCTGTTGAGATTATCTATCATATTCAGACATAACTGATCCAATTGTGGAATAGGCCTCTCCCATCTTATTCCTATGCGTAGCCGTTAGACGCATTGGTCATCCATTTTACGCCCGTGTGTTCCCTATTGTCAATAGGCTAAAGCAAAGTCACGAAAGATTCTTCCCATATGATCAGTGGTAGGTGAACCTATCCACTCGGCGTTGTGGCCGTTAAGGGGAATTTGTTTAAGCAGAAGGAACAATGGCGAAATGTTTGTTAAGTTATTTATCTAGCGTCTTAAAATATCGTTATTACGATGTCATATAAATTAATGAAATTTTCAGACTTTAATCTAGTCCTGACTAAGTCCAGAAAAAATATTGTTATTCAAAAAGGAACTCATAATATGAGTTCCATATTATATCTGATATAAAATGTACTTTAAATAACAGTTTTTTTATCATGGCTTCGACTTGCGAATCCGCTCCACACTTCGTGTTCGTTCGCGGCTTCTTCGCGTGCAATACGCGACTGAGTGTGGAGCGGGCTTTTAGGGTTTTACAACGCAACGCAAAAAAAAAAACAAAAATGTTATATGGAGCTTTGCCACTGTCCTTTAGTTGCTGATTTATACTATTTTATTTATGAGATTAGGAGCCAGACGAGCAGACGGATCACCTGATGGCAAGTGACTACCGCCGCCCATGGACACCCGCGATACCAGTGGAGTCACAAGTGCGCTGCCAAACTTTACTAAAAGGCCGGCAGCGTACTTGTGCCTCCTCAGGCTTTTTTAATATTTGACCCTATGTTCCTTGCGGAAAAATGTTTTGTTTTCATTGGTGTAATGCTCTTGAGCTGGTTCTCGAGTATTTAAAAAAGACGCGGTGTATTGTTTGTTTCGCAGACATCTGCGAGGAGGGTGAGATGCGCGCGAGAATCCTGCGCCTCGGCGCCGAGCAGGAGGAGCGCCGGCGACGCGCGCTGCACGCGCACCCCGACCGCGCCGCCGCCGCGCGCCGCTCCTCCTCCACCGCCAGCACCTCCAGGTACCGCGAGTGTTAGTGCCTCACACGCGCACCCCGACCGCGCCGCTCCTCCTCCACACGCCAGCACCTCCAGGTACCGCGAGTGTTAGTGCCTCACACGCGCACCCCGACCGCGCCGCTCCTCCTCCACCGCCAGCACCTCCAGGTACCGCGAGTGTTAGTGCCTCACACGCGCACCCCGACCGCGCCGCTCCTCCTCCACCGCCAGCACCTCCAGGTACCGCGAGTGTTAGTGCCTCACACGCGCACCCCGACCGCGCCGCCGCCGCGCGCCGCTCCTCCTCCACCGCCAGCACCTCCAGGTACCGCGAGTGTTAGTGCCTCACACGCGCACCCCGACCGCGCCGCTCCTCCTCCACCGCCAGCACCTCCAGGTACCGCGAGTGTTAGTGCCTCACACGCGCACCCCGACCGCGCCGCTCCTCCTCCACCGCCAGCACCTCCAGGTACCGCGAGTGTTAGTGCCTCACACGCGCACCCCGACCGCGCCGCCGCTCCTCCTCCACCGCCAGCACCTCCAGGTACCGCGAGTGTTAGTGCCTCACACGCGCACCCCGACCGCGCCGCCGCGCGCGCCGCTCCTCCTCCACCGCCAGCACCTCCAGGTACCGCGAGTGTTAGTGCCTCACACGCGCACCCCGACCGCGCCGCGCGCCGCTCCTCCTCCACCGCCAGCACCTCCAGGTACCGCGAGTGTTAGTGCCTCACACGCGCACCCCGACCGCGCCGCTCCTCCTCCACCGCCAGCACCTCCAGGTACCGCGAGTGTTAGTGCCTCACACGCGCACCCCGACCGCGCCGCTCCTCCTCCACACGCCAGCACCTCCAGGTACCGCGAGTGTTAGTGCCTCACACGCGCACCCCGACCGCGCCGCTCCTCCTCCACCGCCAGCACCTCCAGGTACCGCGAGTGTTAGTGCCTCACACGCGCACCCCGACCGCGCCGCTCCTCCTCCACCGCCAGCACCTCCAGGTACCGCGAGTGTTAGTGCCTCACACGCGCACCCCGACCGCGCCGCTCCTCCTCCACACGCCAGCACCTCCAGGTACCGCGAGTGTTAGTGCCTCACACGCGCACCCCGACCGCGCCGCTCCTCCTCCACACGCCAGCACCTCCAGGTACCGCGAGTGTTAGTGCCTCACACGCGCACCCCGACCGCGCCGCTCCTCCTCCACACGCCAGCACCTCCAGGTACCGCGAGTGTTAGTGCCTCACACGCGCACCCCGACCGCGCCGCTCCTCCTCCACACCCAGCACCTCCAGGTACCGCGAGTGTTAGTGCCTCACACGCGCACCCCGACCGCGCCGCTCCTCCTCCACCGCCAGCACCTCCAGGTACCGCGAGTGTTAGTGCCTCACACGCGCACCCCGACCGCGCCGCTCCTCCTCCACACCCAGCACCTCCAGGTACCGCGAGTGTTAGTGCCTCACACGCGCACCCCGACCGCGCCGCTCCTCCTCCACACCCAGCACCTCCAGGTACCGCGAGTGTTAGTGCCTCACACGCGCACCCCGACCGCGCCGCTCCTCCTCCACACGCCAGCACCTCCAGGTACCGCGAGTGTTAGTGCCTCACACGCGCACCCCGACCGCGCCGCTCCTCCTCCACACCCAGCACCTCCAGGTACCGCGAGTGTTAGTGCCTCACACGCGCACCCCGACCGCGCCGCTCCTCCTCCACCGCCAGCACCTCCAGGTACCGCGAGTGTTAGTGCCTCACACGCGCACCCCGACCGCGCCGCTCCTCCTCCACACGCCAGCACCTCCAGGTACCGCGAGTGTTAGTGCCTCACACGCGCACCCCGACCGCGCCGCTCCTCCTCCACACGCCAGCACCTCCAGGTACCGCGAGTGTTAGTGCCTCACACGCGCACCCCGACCGCGCCGCTCCTCCTCCACACGCCAGCACCTCCAGGTACCGCGAGTGTTAGTGCCTCACACGCGCACCCCGACCGCGCCGCTCCTCCTCCACCGCCAGCACCTCCAGGTACCGCGAGTGTTAGTGCCTCACACGCGCACCCCGACCGCGCCGCTCCTCCTCCACACCCAGCACCTCCAGGTACCGCGAGTGTTAGTGCCTCACACGCGCACCCCGACCGCGCCGCTCCTCCTCCACACCCAGCACCTCCAGGTACCGCGAGTGTTAGTGCCTCACACGCGCACCCCGACCGCGCCGCTCCTCCTCCACCGCCAGCACCTCCAGGTACCGCGAGTGTTAGTGCCTCACACGCGCACCCCGACCGCGCCGCTCCTCCTCCACCGCCAGCACCTCCAGGTACCGCGAGTGTTAGTGCCTCACACGCGCACCCCGACCGCGCCGCTCCTCCTCCACCGCCAGCACCTCCAGGTACCGCGAGTGTTAGTGCCTCACACGCGCACCCCGACCGCGCCGCTCCTCCTCCACCGCCAGCACCTCCAGGTACCGCGAGTGTTAGTGCCTCACACGCGCACCCCGACCGCGCCGCTCCTCCTCCACCGCCAGCACCTCCAGGTACCGCGAGTGTTAGTGCCTCACACGCGCACCCCGACCGCGCCGCTCCTCCTCCACCGCCAGCACCTCCAGGTACCGCGAGTGTTAGTGCCTCACACGCGCACCCCGACCGCGCCGCTCCTCCTCCACCGCCAGCACCTCCAGGTACCGCGAGTGTTAGTGCCTCACACGCGCACCCCGACCGCGCCGCTCCTCCTCCACACCCAGCACCTCCAGGTACCGCGAGTGTTAGTGCCTCACACGCGCACCCCGACCGCGCCGCTCCTCCTCTACACCGAGCACCTCCAGGTACCGCTTGGCGCGATCAGCCACGTACGCAGGATATATATTATAGTGCTCAAGTGTGTGCGCGAACACAAGTGCACTCTCTATTCCCTTACCCTCGTATTCCGATGGGGCACCAGCGTGACACACTTCTATAATAAAAGAATTATAAAAACTAAAAAAATATAGGATATACATTATCATGAAATCTAACAACGAAAATTGGTTTGAAATAGATCTAGTGGGTAATTTTTTTTTAGTACGTTATTAACCGTAAGCCGCAATTTACTTGCTGCTACGGAGTCCGACTCGCACTTGGCCGGTTTTTTTTCTCAACACATTAGACCTCTCAAATACGTATCTTTCAAAAGATTGGAACATGGTTAGTTATAATTAGTTACCTATTCAGTTATCTAATGGCTATTTCTCCGGTATAAGGCTCCCGGTTCTGTCTGTCTGGTTCATATGGGCTCAATAGTATTGCTGGTATTGAAGGTTAATGTCAAAAATTAAGATAATGATGATTTAATTAACAACATTAAGTTGGTAAAATTTCGTCGTTTTGATACAACATATAAAATAGAGTTAGGTAAAAACACTCAAAACGTGTTTTTTTTATTTTTGATAATTTCACTTTTTAATGTGAAAAATAATAATTTTAAAATCTGCTTATTCTAAAACGACGTAAGTACCATTACGGGACGAACAGTTGTAATTTCTTTGCTTCTTGTTTGCCAAAAAAAAACAATATCCAGCTCCAGTCAGTCAACTGTCAATCAAATTCAAACGCGCCATCTGAAAAGTCGCGCGGCAAAACATGAAACTAAAATTTAAGATTCCTTATATTTATAAACATAAAGCTCAAATCTGAATGCTGATGGCGAAGGCTTCTTTCGTGGCGTGGCCTTCTAGTTGAAATGTCATCTGCCACAACTGTTATTATTTTTCTGGCGTAGGTACTAACGTTCAGAAATAAATAAAAAAGTAGTGGTAAAAGGAATATAGGCTAATAATCCTGTAATATGCATTTTTTGATATGTCGTTATTTTGAGAGTAATAAATACCGAGAGAAAGTATGAATCATGTTCAGAAAGCCTTAAAACATGAATGGAGTTTTAATTTTTATATCATTTTTCGATGTAATGTTGCCAATTAAGCTTTTAATGAGCAGTGTGTTGAGCCCCTGTGAATCGGACGGGGGGAGCCGAGGTCATATTTTTCCATGCTTACTGTTTTGTTTTATTTTATTTTAAGCTCTAACCTTATAATTAAGCTGCACTTATACTAACGTTAGTCGTGTAAGCATTTTTAATATTCTGGTTCGAAATGAAAACATTTTATTTATTTTATTATATGGACTGGACTTTTCTATTTCCCGACCCTAATCATTAGGTCCATTATTGCATCTCGCCGCAGAGCCAGGGGATCAACTCAACTAGAGAGAGAGTTAATTCGGCGACAATTGTGTTTTATTTTTGAATTTGAAAGAGTTTTGAGTTTTTGTTTTGAATATCAACTTATTATAGATAGATAGATAGATATTCTTTATTGCACAAAAATAAAATACAAGAATGATACAACAGCAACAGACAGTACAATAATGCGGTCTTATCGCTTGTAGCGATTTCTTCCCGACAACCTTTGGGTAGAGGAAAGAAATATCGTATTCGTAATAATAAGGGAAGGCAGTGCAAAGTAGTTTAACAAATGAAATTGAGAATGGCAGAAATATACATTATTTTATATATTAATATTAAAATTATTATGTTATTTTTGTCCAGGGTGCGGTCCGTCCGGCGTACCTCGCTACGGGAGAAGCAGTTGGCGGCGAAGGCCGATGCGAGGGGCGAAGCGAGACTTCGGGAGACGTTCGATTCGGCCGTTAATGATGAGCTGCAGGTAAGAATAACTTAGTTTGGAGTTCAATCAGAGTAACGGTTGTTTGAACGAATTATGTTTCGGTTATGGACACGTGCGGTCGGGGAATCTGCTGCTTAACAACCTGAAGAGCAAAAATTGCTTGCAGCTGTAATAGTTTTCGTTTGAAAGTGGGTAAATTCCCCGATTGTACATGGGAACATCATTTATGGGTTTCTGTTACGGGTATAAAATTATTTCAGATTATCGGTTAATTATGGACAATATACAGGATGTATCTGTGAACATTTCTATCCCTTTAAACGCGTGTTCTACCAACCATTCTGAAAAACATGTGTCCTATGAATTTTGGAACTTCGCATAAATAAAATCTTTTCATACAAAGTCAGTCACGTGAGTTGGTCATTTTGTAAATTTCGAAAGAAAATCTATTATTTTCGAAAAGTCGTAGACCAAATGTTGTTCAGAATTGTTGATAGAACAAGTGGTTAAAGAGATGTAAATGTTCACAGATACATAAGACATAAATTACTTGATAAATATTTGCCGTGTGGTCCTCGGCAGAGTAGAATAGGCCACCCTCACTCTTACCGAGGTGTCGTAAAAGGCGACTAAGGTTAAGCTGCTGGCATGATTATCAGCGCCCAGAGAAGGAAAACTCTGCATTTATATCAAAACCCTCGCCAACCCGTCTGCCAAGCGTGGTGAGTATGGCAATTACCCCTCATGCTGGGGCACGGGCCGCGCCCCAGCAGTGGGGACTTAAATGGGCTGATGATGACTTGATAACCAGGTAGTAACAAACAACGGCGACGGGTAGCCCTAACTAACGACACCATTCTTTTTTAAATGTTAGCTACTAAACCGGATCTATTTCAAACAATTTCGGGTTACAACGTCTCGGCAAGCACTTATACTATTTATTAAAAAACCATGCACAAATGATGGGTTCGTTTTTGTACCCGAAAAATTGATTACCGCCAAAAGCGGACACTTTTAGCGTGAATCAATTGTTCGCGTACGCGTTGGACCCAACATTTGTGCATGGTTATTTAATAAATAGTATAAGTATTTGCCGATAGGTTGTAATCCCGAAATTGTTTAAAATAGATCCGGTTTAGTAGCTCAAAATTAAAATCGATTGACGTCGCTAGTGTGCTCTGCCCTTAATATAAACGCGCTGTATAAACATCATTCATAATTGACTTGTTTGTTTCCGAAAAGAATCTAAATTTCCATGCACTGTAGATTTTCTACTGCTGCCTTTTTGCTTAACCTTCAAGTTAATTCCTTGTTGAGTTTTATATCATTCGGTAATATTCTGACAATAAACGTTTTCTCTTCTGCATTATTATTATAACACTCGTCATAAAATAAATTATGTTAACCAGTCTTCATTTATGTCTCGTCAATGTGGGGAAAGTATTAATAAGTAAGTAGATTATTGTGAGATTAGAATGTCCATGCTGTGTATGATAATACTTTTATTATACCTACGGCTTCGGGATTCTACGCAGCGCGGTATGAATGAGGATCGTATTAGGCACTGAGTACACGCGGCATCATTATTCTGGTAACAGGCAGTCGCTACTATGTACAGTCAGCGATACATCAGGTTACTACAATCTGTCGAAATTCCTCAATTGATATTGTACCGAACGTGTTTGACATTAACGTGACGGGTAGGGCTCACTCACTTAATTTTTAGCTACTAAACCGGATCTATTTTAAACAATTTCGGGGTTACAACCTCTCGGCGAACACTTATAGGTGCTATTTATTAAATAAAAATGCATAAATGTTGGGACCGTTTTTGTACGCGAAGAATTGATTCACGCCAAAAGTGGCCGCTTTTGGCGTGAATCAATTTTGCGCGTACGCGTTGGTCCCAACATTTGTGCATGGTTATTTAATAAATAGTATAAGTGTTTGCCGAGACGTGGTAACCCCGTAATTGTTGGAAATCGCGTCGCTAGTGTGCCCTACCCGTCACCTTAAAGTGGGATCGAATGAAGGAAGAATTTGACAATTTGTATATTTTTGTCTACTGTACGAACCTCTTTACTTAGTAATCGGAGCTATCGCGTGCGAAAAATCCGCAAGATGGCGTACTAGGCCTGAGGTCCATCTACAAAGTGATTCGGTATTTTTAGACGTGATATGTCAAATTGTCAATTAACGAATAAATCAGCCAATGATGTTGAAGTTGGACCTTTGCTCACAGGCACGCCATATAGCGGATATTTCACACGCGATAACCCCCGTTGGCGTAGGTATCAGCTGAAATTGATTTTGTTTCGCTATTTTGGTCGGGAACCGTGGTAAAGTCTACTTTGTGGCGGTAGAGCTTTGAACTAAAACTTCAGAAGTTTTTATAGAAATAGAAATCATTTAATGCGGTAAATGTGGTTACAGTAACATAAAATTATCGATTAGATTCTCACATTTAACCGAAAAATATCGGCATGCAATAACAGAGAGTTAGCTTCGTCTTAAGTTATAATAAAATAATACATAGTCAAAATAAAAATCAATACAAAGAATTAGTCAGTCATAAAATAATTAATATACTAAATAGTGTGGTCAGCCTTAGCATAGAGTATTTGCGCATAATCTCGTTTATTTCCTTTAACTGCATGTGTGTAATTAAACTAATTAACATAATAATGGCGACGCGTGCATCATAGAGTAACAGAATTATCGCATCGAGTTGAATTAATTATACGTTCTTAATTTATTCTGTTGTATAAGCATTAACAATGCTTTCACGCTATTATTTTTTATCCGAAAAAAATGCATGTTGTAGTGTAAACATTTTCCATGAAATATATAACAAAAGAAGTTTTTTTTTCGGTAGAATTTTTAATACGACAGCCTCTCTAGCCAGTGAGGTACCACTTAACGTATCGGGTAACTACGTAAAAATATTTTTTTTTTATCTATTTGAAGAAATGAAAGAAAAATACGAATGAAGTACATAATAAAATAAGTCTGCAGAATTACTTTCTAAAAAGTCATTTCTACCACTCTTGTTGATTCATATTGATCTCTATTGTGTAATACAATTGTCGTCAATGTTAGTCTAAAATTAGAGCCACCACTAAGTTATAAATTTACCTTCTGTACTTTCATACTGAGCGCATGAGTCGTGCGCCCATCAAAAGTAATTAAAGAAGTTAAGTTTACTATCGTGTGGCTCTGCTCGTAACGCGCCAAGATGAAATGCAAATAAATCATTATTCAGCTTTCGACTTTCTCACGAGATACAAGATCTGTATTGATAACGTTTGCTAAAAATGCTGAAATTTTGCTGGTATGTGCTAGCTGAAAGATATAGGATGGGGTAGGCAGGTGCTCAGCCCAAAGTAGCAGCCAGTAGGACCCTGTACCTGTGTGTTTGCTCGGTCCAGTAGCGTAAATGTGTTGAACATTTTTTCTTTTAATGTTTTGTATTCTTTAGAATTTTATAAAATACAAGTCGTCGCTGGACTGTAAATACTCTCTTATTAAAGACATTCAAAGAACTACCTTTTAAGACGGCCCCAGTCTTACGGAGTACGTACGGTACTCATTGCTATGCGAAGGATCAGGCTTTGATGTGTGTCGTTATCAACTTCAGACATTTTGTTGGACATAGGCCTCTTCTAGCTCTTCTTTCGCATCCAAGCATGTTCATCGTGTTGTAGGTTTTTCATTCCGCTATCTAATACTGGGAGACGGTCAAATGCGATGTCCCCACTTTAATATTTTATCGGCCAGCCTGTACTTAAAGTAGCAGACTTTTATAACAGCAACATTGTCTTCAGTTGATATTTTTAATAGCAATGTTTTGCAATTTATTCTAATAAAAAACAAATAACACGCTTAAAAAATTATCTCGTGTTCAGGCGGGACACGAACCCACACCTTCCACAATCCGCGTGAATGTTCTATCAATGTCCCGCCTGAACACGAGATGAAATTTTTAAGTGTGTTATTTACTTAAGAACATTTTCTTCGTATTGGTATTCAACTAATGTCTTCAGATTAGCTTAGACAAAAATTGTGGAATGAAATATTGTCATTCCATTCATCAGCATCGTTATTCACTAATTAGTGTGAAGTAGTAAGTGCCTACATTTCACTCGTCTACGGTGGAAAATAACATACCGTGAAAGTGAAAACAATAGAGAATCGGTCACAGAGTTGTGACAACACGTGTAATATATTGCGTACATAGCTCACATATAATAATAGCTTCAGTCACAGTTAATAATGCCCCAAGTTACATAAAGTTTACATATACACATATGTCCAATTGAGCGTTATTTATGAGTCGAAAGCTACGCTTTACTTAATAAATTTTGTAGATAACTTGTTTAAACGTTCAAATCAATGACTTCGACGGATCATTTAAGTCCTATTAATTAACGATAGTATGATTTATTATATTATTTATACAACAATATGTGTGTTGATGTGTTTGATACACAAATGTGTATCAAAAACATCAACTGCCAACTTTATTTTATCTCAAAAAGACTACTGTTTATGATGAATCGGTTTGATAACTTCTACGCATAATTCTGAACGACTGATCACGTCAAGTTAATCTATCACTATTAAATCTCAGGACAGGATCTTCTTTCAATCTTTTTTTATCTTATACCAGAAGTTGTTTTTTATTGTTACTAACTACCTATGTTTTAGTCGACAAATACAGGATTTTTTTAGTGTTTATTATGTCCCTTCATAGATAAAGGCGTATTTCGAAAGTTCTGCAAGCTTCTAGATCTAGGTATCTAACAAAAAGTGATAGAGTACCTTTTAAAATCGTAGGTATTTTTATGTCAGTTTTTAAAATTTAATGTAACAATCTATCTTCATTATTTGTTTACTAGAATTTTATGTCTATAGTTGTTCTCAAGTACTAATTCATTGTACCTACTTGAAGTTGGCGATTTGTGCCCCTTGGTCTACGCCTGGTCCGAGCGTGTTTCACAGACTGGTGTCCTATCGGAATGAGAGTAAATGAATATACAACCTGTGTGGATAAAGAATGGGATCAGAAATGGCGGCGCATCTATTCACTCCTCGCTCGCACACTATATGCGTCTATACTCGCACTCGTGGGGAGCGAGTACTCCATTACGTACGCCATTTCTGATCCCATTCTTTATCCGCACAGGTTGTAGAATGGACTAGCTTTTTCTCAAACATTTGTCCACTGTAATATATTGTTGAAATTAGGCGTCATAACGAGTTCTAGAGTGGAGACCGCGTCTTGGCGAACGTAATGTAGGGCGCCCTCTGGCTAGGTGGAGGGACGATCTGCGCAGGATGGCTGGCGAGAAGCCTTGGATAGATCACGGTGGCGAACATTTGGAGAGGTCTACGTCCAGCAGTGGACTGCGATAGGCTGAAGATGATCATGGGCGCCATAGTTTTAGTATTTGGTAATTTAATGTCATATCATATTATTTTATAACTTGTAGCTGGTCTGTGTGTTGATTAAAAGTAAATAAAATGCATACTTACATTAATTCATAGCTGAAATATCATACGGCGAATTACTCATTTATTTTATTATTGCACATTCCGAATCTAGTTACTTAGGTTACTCCAATTTCGATTGCCTTTACGATTCCTACATAACTATGTAGCGTAATTTGTAATAAAGCTGGTGTTATGTTAATGAACTCATTATTAATTTTATTACGCGGATGGATTTCGAGGTTATCTCCACTTTGAATCTGTTGTGCAATATTCCGCAGTTTTGACACCCAACTTTCCGTTTTGTAGTAATTTTGTTACAAGGGAGGAGTCCCTTACGAACACTTTAAAATAAACAACTAATAATTAGGTTGGATTACAATACAGAACAGGTAATGACTTGCCACTACATGTCTACTTACCCCACTGAGTTAATTGGAAATACCACTCTATACGAAAATAAAATTAGAAAAAAATCGGTCTGCATTTAATTTGGTTCTATATTTCATCGTCGGCCCATTTAAGTCCCCACTGCTGGGGCACGGGCCGCCCTCAATCACATGAGGGGTAATTGCCATACTCACCACGCTTGGCAGACGGGTTGGCGAGGGTTTAGATATAAATGCAGAGTTTTCCTTCTCTGGGTGCTGATGATCATGCCAGCAGCTTTACCTTAGTCGCCTTTTACGACACCTCGGTAAGAGTGAGGGTGGCCTATTCTACTCTGCCGGGGACCACACGGCCATCTATATTTACATGGAATTATTAAGTTTTTTATGCAGCTGGCGAGTATATAAAACTAGAATAAAATTAAAAACAATTTAGACGCTGTAGAACTGAATCAGGTGATTTTGAGATGCATCATAGAAGAAAGTTCAAAACATCAAACGTTTTCGTCTAAATTGAAGCGCTAAAACAGTTCGTGCGCATTAGCTATTAGTGCACTTCCGCGTGCAGAGATACGAGTATGATGGATCTTCCAAGCCCAATAACTCTACTGTTTGCGGAACTGGCACCGGGACTGTGCGTAATTGGTCACCAATTAGGGGGCAGCAACGCGAGGCAGCTTTACGTTCGTATTAGCAGCCGGTATGCGGCACAAGCGAAACGTACTGCCACAGTCTAAACATTCCCGTACAACGCTTGCCTTCCACTCGCAGCGTTGCGTGCTCTAAATTTGATTTTTTCCATAGGAGATTTTCAATGAGACGTATTCCTGTAGTGTAATAGGCAAGAAATCCTTAATTTTATAAAAAGTTACAATTTTACACAAAATGTTGATGTATTCATATCTGCAGTACAGTACTAGGGTACGACACGTGTCGAAACTTTGTTGCAGCTATTAGCGCCCATGGTTTCAAACATTACTGAAAATGTAAATATTTTACTCACTTACAAAGAAAATGTAAATATATTACTTACAGTTTCAATTATGCCCTTGTGATGGAGACTAAGGTTGTCTAATTCGCGTCGAAGTTTGGTGCCTAAGTGACCATTTAAACACGGAAAACGTACGATATCACCTTACCAATTTGGGAAAGACCCAGATTGCTTAATGTCAAGGCGCAGGAATGTGTAGATGGGTGGGGATCCCAGATTTACACCTTTCTGCGCCTTGACCTTTGTGACTAAATAATTCGAGTTGCTGGTAATTTTTACACTACGCTACCGCTACCAGATTTTATGTCTTACAGTTTCTTCATCATTGAATAGTGCTAGGATATTGTTTTAAGAGATTGACGCATTTGCCTCTACGTGTGTGTTCAAGTTGAATTGTCATTTGTGTTCCCTCTTACGTTTTCAAAGTCGTTTTCAACATGGTGCCCTTTCAGAGGCTGTTATAATATGATTCGAAAATTGAACCTTTCGCACACATCCTACTTTTGCAATATTACAAAGTGTTCATTTGCTACTTTCCGGCTGTGGAATGAGCTCGCCTATCAGAGGTATCGGGGGTATACAGCTTGAGATTCTTCAATAATAAATGAGTTTACGGTTTTTAAGGGGTCGCCGACGCGTATGCAGCAGACGTCCATAGGTTTCGGTAATCGCTCTCCATCAGGCAAACGGCACGTTTGTCATCCACCGCCGTAGTATAAAAAAGCATTATTTTTTTACTAGCAAGGATAAATGGGGGAAAATGAATTAACGTACATAACGTGATGTATGTGAATTCACAAAATTCTTTTTTTTTTTGTTGATGTGCAGGATGTTTACTTGTGCATGTATTAATGCGGCCGTAATCGACGGTGATTTTAAGATCACGGCGATGCATGTGGCATACACATTTTACGTCGTAGATCACTAATAGTAATTTATCGTAACCGCCGGGGTTACAATAACCGTAACCCCAGCGTATCCGTAGTAATATCTTGTTATAGTGGCGCACTTTCAATGGAAACACGAGGCAAATGCGTAGTATTTATAGTCTATTAAGGGTATACGTAGCCTGAGAGTAGGTATTATTAGTAAATAGATAAAAGTTAAATAGCGAATACGTTGCGTGAGCGCATGTGCGCTTGTTAACGTAACAAGCAAATCCCTAGTCGGAGTAATTTGATTTCTAATAAGTATTTTCCAGAATAACTCCCAAAAATAAATCATCATTCATTGAAATTAAGTAAATTTTCATGATCCTGAGTGAAAACTGAACGAGTTTTTATTATGAAACAATATTTCTATTAGAGCGATGGTAGCTCAATGGATACGAACTCGCCTTCCACGCAGGTGGTCGAGGTTCGAATCCGAGCATGCACCAATGGTTTTTTCAAAATCTATGTGCGTATTTCTACCATTACCATCTGCTCGGCGGTGAGGGAAAACATCGTGAGGAAACCTGCACGTTTCGGCAAAAGTTTCTGAAACGTGTAACCATGATTCAGTTAGTCTGGTTCCCCTGTTAAAGGGTTGCGAAGTTCAGACGGCAGTCGCAATGTAGCGAATTACCAGACCCCCCAATCCTGAATCATGGTCTAAGCGTACCCTGGGCTCCAAAGGGACAGCTTTGGACGCAGCCGGGAATTGCACGCTAAGATGAAGAAGATAATATTTCTATTAGAAGTATCGTATAAACAGCTTAAACACTTTGAACATAGTTAATCTGAACGACTAAAATGTATAGACAACCACACGATGAGTTACTACTACCTATATGACTAACTACCTTAATCAACATTGATACAAAATGTAATTGAAAAGATGAAAATCGGATTGAGTGATCTTAGCTCAGTGCATAAGAACAACTGGAGACCTTAGGTTGGTATACGAAGATACGTATACGAAGATTCACCATTGGATATTTAAATTGTTATTGCGTATTTCTTCCATTAGCTTGACGATGAACATTGTGAGGAAACCTGCACGTTTCGAATAGTTGCCTGAACCTCGCCCTTACTTTCAAATTATAATTAATTAGATAAAAATACAGTTTTAATTGGCAAATTAATTTATGAACTAAGACATATTCCGGTCTAGATTGAATATGGCACACTTATTGTTTGATTGCATATCAGAAGTCAGTATAAAAACTGCACTTTATGAGCCTGCACTGTAAGTAATTGGAAGAAAGTACGCTGACGCGAGAGGGATATAAACAGACATAAGTATGTTGTAATTGCAATGTGTTCACGGCTGAGTAAATTTATAAGAAACAATAATCTTGACTTGACTTACATTTGTAGAGATCATTTGTTAAAAAAAAAGTAAGTCAAGCAGTGACTTTTTTACTCTACTTAGCTTCAACGTCAAGTAAGAGACTCGTCAATTTAGAAATTGTAATTTTTTTTTTAATAATTTTCACCACATCTCATAGGTTGACCTGACCTGATTGAAGTCATAGTCATATTTTGTCGGTATGGAAACTTTCAGTTCTCGGTAGAAAAACAACGTACTAATCCAAAACATCAGCCGACAGTTTTCGAGTTTATCGACGGATTCTGAATAAAAAATATAATTTTAGTAGGTATTTAACAAAATATCTTTGAAAAGTCCACAAGATCAAATTTTTTTGGTTATTGTAATAACAATTTTTGGTTATTGTTCAAATAAACTTAATAATTAGAGACACCATCACTTACCTACGTGGTCAATTATTTTTAATTACATTTCCTTTATAAAATAATTAATAAAATGTTAACCGTTAATTTTAAAGCAACAGAACTTACTGTCCGTAATTCCGTCCGTTTAGGTATTGCCGTTTCGATGACAAAGTGTTAATTGAGTAACTTTAATTTTTTCTACGAATTATGAACCCAACTACCGATACGAAAAAGACATACAGTAGCATAATTAATCAGCGGAGTCCGTCTAATTACTAGAGTACGTGTCGAAAGCAGAGAAAGTACGGGGGACGTGATAGAGCACGGTCTGGTTGGGTTGTTCAGCTCGTAGCCATGAGCTATGCCCGGCATTTGCTGCCCACCGACATCGCTGTGCCATTCTAAAAACTACTGTAAACCATGTCAAGTATTTCACGTAATCTTCGGATAAAACAATAATTACATTTTTGCAGTAACGACTTGACTTAACATTTTTTTTCAAGCCATTTTCTAATAGTGTAACCACTAATGCAACCTATTATTGCAGTGAAAATGTACCTACATTAACGTCTAAAAAGGCTACGATGTATGGGAGTAGGTATACAACACTGTAATCTGGTAATAATAACATTTTGGTCTTAATTTGCTAGAGTTTGTATTTTTGTATATTTTTAAATCTCCTCCTTATCTCATCTTAGCGTGTTGCGTCCAAAGCTGTCGCTTTGGAGCCCGAGGTACGTTTAGTCCATGATTCAGGATTGGAGTCTGGTAATTACAATGAAGCGACTGCCTGCGTGACCTTCGCAATACTTTAACAGCGGAATCAAACCAACTAACTCATGGTTCAGAAACTATCCAAAACGAACAGGTTTCGTGGCAAGGCAAACGTCATGTTTTCCGTCACGTAATTTAATCTTTAACAATTTTGACCCCGTCCGTATGGGAGGAGCGTTTCTATCCCACCCACTTTCGCTCTTTCGAATTTTTGACTATCGATTGTTAAAATACTATAATAGTCCTCTTACAAATGTGTGACTTTAATGACATGCAAGTTGTGATCTGTCACGATAACGGACAAGGCAAGTGCAATGCAAAGCGATCGCTCCAATAAAGAGACAACTCAAGAGGAACAGGTGCATATAATTTCAGTCACGATAGCGTTTGTTTAGAGCGAAACGCAAACAAGCAAGGTTCTCAAAGAAATTGTATGTATAATTAATATTTTATGTACTACAAATGGACCAAAGCTACCTTCAAGAAATGGTGTAACAAGAGTGCCGCCGGTCTTGTTAAGATTGGTGCAATGCAACATGTAATGCAACATTCTGCCTTACAGTGCATGTTCTCTGCTGCTTTGGACGTGTGGCGCGCGCGGTGCGCCGCATTGACTAGGTATCTTCTAAGTAATCGTGCTATATCTTAGACCATATTATCACTTACCATCAGGTGAAATATAGTCAAACGCTTACCTATCTACAGTAAAATTCGAGAACATCTGTTTCCGCATTTCGTTTCAAACACTAGCCCTCGTCACACGTGTTCTTTTCTTTGCCCGCATCACTCTCTCTAATCATGGAGTCTGAAGACAGCCTGCTGCTCTGCTGCTATTTTCAATACATTGCTAATCTCGTCCCACGCATGTTTCTTGAAATTTTGTTTAAAAAAGTTTTAATTTTAAGGAATCCATAAAACTTCCCTCGTTCTATATTCCTCTATTAATAAAAGTGACTCTTCATCACTCCACGCACCCTCTTTCACCGCCATGATCAGATGATCGTTGCAAAGATCGTTGTGTGTTCCTCCGTATGAAACGAACAACTGTCCACGGCTGAGTCCTGCGCCAACTGCTGCTTCGTACCAAAAACCGACAAATCTCGGATCGCGCCGCGCACGTGCTGTAACGTTCGGAGCGTATGCGACCCAGGCGCAGTTCGTGCGCGCGAAGCGTCCAAACCATGAGAATTTTTTGCATTGCATGTTGCGTTACAACATGTTCATTACAACATGTTGTATTACAACATGTTGCATTACAACATGTTGCATTACAACATGTTTCATTGCAACACGTTGCATTGCAGCAATCTGTACCCGACTTTACATCTGTGGTGTTCAGGTGCCCATGGGCGTCGGTTATGGCTTAAAATAAGAAAGACCTTTATGATTCACTGCCCCTTATCACATTATTTTCACTTTTCACGCTTCCTTGTGATCCTCCCAGTTTTTAAAGCCTTCTACGCGTGGGATCTGTTCTCCTCACCATGTGGCGCCAAGATAACCTGTCCTTGTTAGTCGGGTTAGGTAATTGTGTGCCTGGCACGCAGGAATAAAACAGTTATGTAGAGAAAACAGAAATCGAACATTTTAAATTGCACGCATAGTTTTCGATGCAGCTGTCTTCCAGTAATGTGAGATATAAATAACTTTTATTGCCATCTCTACGAATTTTAAACAGTTGATATTTATATTGGAACGGCTCTCCTTTTGCTTACCGTCAGGCTAATGTGAGCCAACATACTGTGACACAGTAAAATAATAGAATAGACTTTCTTACACAAAATACATATCTTAAATACTAGGCATTACAGATTACTTTAGTTACAATAATCTCATCCATATAAAACATTTTACAGTAAGAAATAAATGTTCTTAATATTTGATTTTAATGTGTTTACAATTAAATTTTACGTCGTTTATAGATTTCTTTTGAAGAATCTGTTCCTATTAAAAACTAGTATATCTGATAAAATGTGTCATGAATTAACCATCGGAGATATGTTTATAATGTTTCATTCTCATCTCGTTCCGCCTTGCGCTTTGATTGACGACACGAAGCGATTCACTAACTTTTCATGCGATTTCCCTCACGCTTGCTTGTCACTAGGGTTGACGACACCTCGCTGCCATCTGCTCCTGAAGGGAGTCGGTCTACTTTTCTTTACTAAAATCTAGTTGGTCAGAAATGAATGAAAATTAGAAGCATGTTACATAATTGAACTCGTATCAGTTGAAAAATAAAATACAAGTCTAGCCAATTTTTCATAATTATATTTTTTATAAATATTTTTTCACAGGCCATAATTAATTTATTTTTCTGTTCCAGGGTATTTAAACGCAAAACTTTTGGCAAAATGCATTTATTGACATTGTCAAATAGACAACAACCACTCAATTTTTAAAACGGGCTGTTTTATTTACATTTCTAGATTGAGTACATTGTTAAGTCGACTGGTGAAGACATCTCAAAACGTTACTTATTTACAAGACAAGGTTTACTTAATGTAGTAGTATTTTAAAAATTGAATATATAATAATGGGCTAGCTTTACATTTTGAATAATTAGGTGAGGATTTAACGTTTAATGCGCTTTATCTATTACAACTCTAATTTTACCGGCTAATTCTCAGGGGATATTTTTTCAGTCTCCTTTGCTAACATAGGTTAGCTACTAGAAAAATAAATAAATATTATAACCGTCTTAAAATGTATTTGTTGTCAATTGTTATAACAATGAACATGATGTTTTTATGACGTTCATAAAAACATCATGTACGATGACGTGCAATATTTATATATGATCACGAAACAAATTCATTAGACACAAATATAATAAGCTAGGTCCTGTAAGAGTTCACCGTTAGAATGTGTTTTAGAACTAGATTATAGCACGCAACACTGATACGGTCCGTCAATTTCATATTTCTCTAAACAGTTACAGGCTGCAAAAGCTAATGTAATGCGAAAAATGAAGTAGATTGGATTACTAAAGGTTCCCTTTCTAGAACTTCAACTTGTTAGTTTTGATGGCCGCGTCCGAGGGACAGCCCTACCCTTCCCACCGGTGGCCGGCGCGGGCGCCGCCAGTCCGTGTGGTCAGCGCGCGCCACACACAACACACGCGGCTTTCAATTCTCCTTATACCGATAATGCATTTTGATATCCAAATACTCCATTTCGAACTTCAATTCTTCCTTTATGGTGCCTCATAAAGTGTTAGTGTATTGTTACCTCCAAGGACCTCGTGTGACTTAGTGATGATGGTGTGTATTGTGCGCGACTGATCCTCGGAAAATGTCTCTGGATATTATGTTTTTGACGCACGACAACCTGCGGCGCATGCGCAAAGAGCCGGAGGTACTAGGGCTCCGATACAGGGTACGTTATTTATTAAGCTTAGATATTCGTAGAATTAATGTTCCCGAAGTTCTGAAGTACAGACTCTAAACAACCCTGTTTTCAATATTTTGTATGATTTTCAAAACCTGAATATCGATTTATCATTTATATCTTTTTAACAAAGCCGTAAATCACAAACATCAATGTTGATATCATGAAACAATACATAATAATGACACTGGAAAAATACAACTAGGATACAAATGTCTCAACAGATTATATTACAATAGGGCGGTTTCATAGCGCTAGTAGCGATTTTGTCCAGACAATCTTTAGAGGAGAGAAACAACGTCTTAGTAAAACAAAGTAAAGCAATCTTTGAATTTTGTGTCTGTAGGTATCTACAGATAACGTAAAGGTATCCTTTCCTTTCCCGGGTAAAGAGAAAATAAATCCCACTGGATTTTTAATCTTATCTGTCATCATCATCGTGAATGACGGTGGTTGCTAGAGCGAAAACCAATGAACCAACCTAACATTCCCATTTAAAAGTTTAATAATTTACTAAACTGCCGTGTGTTCCCCGGCAGAGTAGAATAGGCCACCCTCACTCTTTCCAAGGTGTCGTAAAAGGCGACTAAGATAAAGCTGCTGCCATGATCATCAGCACCCAGAGAAGGAAAACTGCATTTAAATCTAAACCCTCGCCAACCCGTCTGCCAAGCGTGGTGAGTATGGCAATATGGCAACTACCCCTCATGTGATTGAGGGAGGCCCGTGCCCCAGTAGTGGGCTGATGATGATGATGATGAATTTACTAATAATGATTTTCATCATATTAGTGTCATACCATATTGCTAATCTTTGATAAAATGTATGCTTAGCTAATGTCAACACAATTTATCACTGTAACATCTACATACTTTATGTAAACCATAATTCTGACAATAAAGCGTATTATCATCATTTATTTATAACCATCAGATTCAGATACGACTTGCATACAAGCTCGAGGCGAAATCGATTATTGCGCTTAAATGTAAACTTTGTAAAGTTCTATTACAAGGTTCTAGATACTTAAGACCTTTGTAAATTGTCATGTGGTTTTTGTGAACCTTCATAATCTGATTCTGATATAAACTTTACCGTCATGCCAGTTTTAATTTGAACGTTGTTAACTAACATATCTAGCCATTTAACACAATTTTTATCTATCATCTGCGTCTCGGCCACCCGAAGTAATTGATTCAATGAATAAATATACAAACCATATAGGTCACAACCATTATGTGGAAAATCTCAATTGTTATGGTATTCTCAATGTATTATTATCTATAGCATATACACACACCAGCGATAACTCAATGATGTTCATACAAAAGACCTGTTCTGTTCCGTTGAGAGATTTATAAAATAAATCTTGACTGATATTTTTTCAATTTGATGCCTATCAGCTAGCTATATATAATATTATATAATAATCAACACTCGAGCATTTTAAAGGTACCCTACTGTAAGCAGTCAAGTCAAGATGAACTATAATTAACAGGTTTTTTGTATGAAAATAGATGGTGTGGTCGCAGACTTCTTTTGATGTGTGCATGTATGTATACTTAGTGTGCAATGTATTGAGTCAGCGAATTTATCAGGGCAAGAAAGAAGTACGAGAGTTTGACCACACGCGAACGAAACATTGACGAAATTTTGACGCAAAATTTACTTGGTTATATATATAATTTACAAGCACTTTTTTGGCAGGAAATGTTGAAATTTCAATTAGCTATTAGCCTAAAAGTGTACTTGCTCATATCGTTCATTTATGAATAAAAAAATACCAACGATGTAGCAATTGCTACATCGTAAAGTAACGTTTTAAATAAATATTTTTTTCGCTACATCACATACATTGATCTGACTCCGATATAGGTAGCTGAAGCACCTGTGTTACGAATATCAGAACTAACAGCGGAATTAAAAAATCTTCTTCATCGTTTTCCTCATTGCTGACGGTCGTGCCTTTCTTAAAATGCCTTTAACGAGACGGTGACAAGGTCTTTCCATTCTTTCCTATCCTCGGCTCGTCTATATAAAATATATATTGTCTAAATATGTTTTAAAGTAATAAAAATATCATTTGCATAACTATTACATCTTGATGTTTCACCACGTGACTAAAAACACAAGAAAAATGAAATGACGTAACCGGACATGTTCAAATAGAAAATCCGAGCCTGTGAGACCATTATAAAAATATAAAAAAAGTCAATGTTAACAAATCAAGTGTTGCTAGTACAAATCTGTAAACACAAAAGAATTATTAACTCCAAAAAAATCCACATAGTTACATTTCTATGATTGTAACTACTTTTACTTTTTTTTATATTAATTGTTTACAAATTTGATAGATAAATTATATTTTTTAAAACTCACCGAGCTTCACTGAGTGGAATGGAGTTTTTTTATAGCTGACTCGTGACATCAGAGATCACGTGATCACTGCGCGTTTTGACCGCTTTAAAATAATTGAAACTTAAAAGAAGATTTTTGTAGAAAATATAGAAGTTTACAAAGATTTACTCAAAATGTAGATACGTAGTGCCATAATGAATACTTTTGAGACATTTTTTTGAAATTAGTCAATAGGGTATCCTATTGTCTCAAAAGGTACGAGTAGGCTTTGAGACAATTGTATGTAGATTCAGCGTTATTTTTATATAGTTTTAACGCTGAAGCACTCGTAACACTCGTAATACATAGGTATCATGAATTAAGTCCATTTAGCATGTTAGATAAATAATATGTATGAGCTAAAAAAATATCTGTTCCATACAAAATAGAACATCCACGCGGCAGTTATGTAAGAACAATTTTAAATTCGCCTATTTTGCAGATGTAACAATTAATTAAACATATTTAATCTTGGAGCTTACTCTCACTATTGTAGGAACCCTTTCCCTACATTATAAAGTTTTTAAATTCAGTGGTTTGGGCTGTGTGTCCATTACCCAGCCTTCACAAAAACTGAAATAGTTTAAAGGAGAAGTTGATTGACCAAAACCTCTGAACCTACACAATATGAATTGCTAGAGAGCTCCTTCATTTTTGACAGCCAGTGGGTGTCAAAAATGAAGGAGCTCTCAAATCAAATTCAGCACATCAAAACGCGATGTAGCGTTTGTTGAGACAAGTTACAGGATTCCGAGATTACCTTAATTTTGCTTCAAATAAGCAAAATGATAACGAGTATGAAATATGTAAAGTATTCATGTTCATAAATGTTTATCTTTTTTATTACAGGGCCTAACTAATGGCATGGAAAATGACCAGAACACGGCGAACCAAATTCAGCCGAATGAGTTGACGCACAAGCGGCTATCCACCAGCTCGACGACGTCCAACCAGAGCTACGACTCCAACGTAGACTACGCCGTCCCCAAACACTCGTACAACCAGCGGACGCAGAGAACCGGTGACGTCGGCGACACTAATGACAGTCTGACGTACACCCAGCCCAAGATATCGAATCCACTGTTCGGAGTGAACGCCGCGTCACACTATGCGCCAGGCTCGCTCGCCGCCCAGGACGCCGTCAGTGATACCAAACACTTTGAGAAGAGCCTGCCCAACGGCGTCAGGAAAGCGCCAGAAGGACAAGACAACGATGCCTTCAAATCCGAGGACAACATAGACGGTAGGAAAGAGTTGGTTGTGAACCCCAACCAGATCGCCATCACTGAGAGCGGCACTGCGACCTACACCACAGACAATAATGGTAAAATTAATGTTCATGTCACCGTCATGATTAACGCAGGTAATTATATGCATCCTTACGAACAATTGAACGTAAAGCACATTATTTATATAGCACATTGTATAACAACTTATATGTAAAGTTACTCTAACAGTTTTGCACAGTGATGGTTTATAAATATTAAAATGACATATCGGAGGGACTGTGCTGGTTTCCAGTATCGAATCGCTCTCGAGGATGCATATGAGGCAAGCAGTCTCTGGTTGTAGTTCCTAGTTGCATGCGACGTAGTGTAGTGGTCCAATGTTCCTTACGTGATATCGTTTCTATTTGGGTCTATTTGTTACACATTTTGCATGTGTCTTCTTACTTTACATATATTACTATCTTTCTTCCTTTTGTTGTTTATACACGTTTGTTTACCTTGTCACACTATGAATATTCTTGAAACTTCAGCATTTTTTTACACCTATGACGAAATATTCTTTTGCGCTATTATACTTTCATTAATTCACTTGTGTTGCTCTAGTGAAGATAAGCATAATGTTTACTAACAAATGTGAAAGTGATGCACTACTTATGATTGAGAAACATCCGCATATTAAATGAAACTGTTATGCTTATCTCAAAGGAATGCAAATTGTTTTTGAAGTTAATTAATTCATTATTTCGGCGACAGGCTTTAGTTGCGTGTTTGTAATCTGTATATTGGAACGTTTCAGGCACTCTAGCGGATTTGAAGAAGCAACGAGCTCAAATTAGAACAAACGGTAGTCCGGTGGAGAACAGTTTGAATTCGACGAACAATCACAGCGTCAACTCGATACCGGAGGTCACAAAGCAGGAGATGCCGGTGCAGCTGAACCCGCTGAGCCTGTCGCCCAGCTCCGGGACCGTGCCTAGGTTCTCGGGGAACACCAGCGACGTGGTCGGCGACACCAGATCGCACAGGTGCTGTATCATCATGTAGACCCTAGAGACACTTACCTATATCGGTATCGGTACCCAGTGAGACACGCCCCTAGTGCACAAAATGGAGGGGCGTGCTTGAACAAAGAGAGATTGATTAGTGTACAAGTCTGATTGTCATTCCAAAAAAAATGTATATTTATGCACGGTTAGGTTCGTACAAGATGTTGCCGATTGCACTAAACGATAAATTTTGCTATTTTTATGTATATTATGTGAACTAGTGAGGTGCAATGGCGGTATTGTTATTTGTTCGGATGTGTATAGCTCCCTGTGAAGGCGAGGGAGTTGTGCCTATTGCGTAGAATATTGCCGAGGTATAATTGCCATTATTGCTCACGAGCGACTCCAGGGCTTGCCAATGTGCTAGGAAACAGTGTGATAAGTGTTGAACAGCTCAACGGTTTTATCTAGGGGTAAGAAAAATATAAATGGTTGCTAATATTTTACATAGAGTTAGAATTTGAATCCTATATAATTATATAACATTGTCTTATTGTAATTGTATTTAAGTATTTTCCTATCTTAGATTTCGCCTTACTTATTATATAGTATACATTCCATTTATTTTAATATAATTGTGTTTTATGATAAGGTTATTGTGATTCCATTATCAGTATGATTAATGTTGATCAGTATTTGAACTGTGTGAAAAGCATAATAATTACGATCGCTAACCTAGCAATCGGACATGTTCGAATATGAAAGCAATCGTTTGAAAGTGCCTGTCGGATTGGATTGTTATGGTAATATATTATACAAAAATAGCATAATTGAATATCTAAATGCGAGTTATTTAATATTTAAATAATAAGTGAATAATGTTTAATTTATTTTGATCAGATTTATATTTATTGCAAACAATTCCTTGAAAATAGCTATCGTCTAAATTTCAAGTGATGTATATAAATTTAACGTAACTGCGATAAAAAGCCTTATTTAGACAGATTAACTATTTTGTTGATCGGACCACTTGCGGCAATAATTAATATCAATAAATTGGCTTATTTCTGTTACGATATTAAAACTAAAGAATATTAGAGACAAAATTAATATTTTCATGTCTAAATATATATTTACTAAATTTATTCTTCCAACTATAGGAATTCATAAATATAACATTTCATAAGTACGTGTTGTGATGTAAAAAGAAATTCACGTAAAATATCTTATAGTTTTACATTTTTTAACTGTTTATCTACACAATGTATGTTTACAATGTAACTAATGGTACGCCCGTTACGTTTTACAAGCGGTCGTTACTGCCACAACATTACAATTTGCGATTTTTAATTCAAATGTTGTAAAAATAAAGTTTATTCTTAAACTAGGTGTTCTAAGTAATTACGTCGTTTTCTGTAAACTTAGTGCGTGTTGTACGCGTCGCCTCAGTCCGAGTCTATCTTTGAAAGACTGTTACGTAGCCATAAGAGCTTGTACACACGGCGATGTTTTTGCAGCGATGCAAGTGCGCGACAATATAATTTATTACATGTTATTATGCGCAAGTATATAACGGTTCTAAAGTAGAGTGAAACACGTTAACATAGTAGCCGTATCGCTTTGAATCGCACGGTATCTCTACAAAAACACCGCGTGTGTAATGTCCCTTACGTTTGTTATTATTGATTCGACCACGTGCGCAACTAAATAAGAGTCGCAATGGCTTAAGCTGTTATTAATTAAGAAGAAAAAATATCGTCAACATTCTGTGATAAGATATTAATTGGATCGTTTAAATTCACTAATATTAAATTTCTCTAAGCTAATAACTAGTTAAAAATCTTTTGAGTACTTATATTAATATATTAATTAACATTCCGTGGCATAATCCAAAGCCTATTTAAACCCCAGTGGCATTTCTTAAAGAGAAGTCTATCCGCCATTTTGGGCTTGCATGTTCCCCCTTGAGAGAACTAGATACTTCCATATTTTGTATGGATCTATTATGTCCTATTTTATTGCACTAATAATTGCATGTATACATATAGGTACTACACATATATCTTTATAATACTTATTACGGTTCTTGTATGTATAGCACTGCGGTTTAAGTTGGCAAAAAAATAAATAAAAGTTAATTAATGATATGTAAGAAAAAGAAGTGAATTGCTAAACCTATAACCGTCTTATTACAAATCGAGACCTTAAATTAGATCGCGTTTTGTAATAATGGGGTTAGCTTCTAGAAGTTTAGTAGCAACTAGTCCATGGTAGCACATAGGAAAAGCGTTCATTCTCAGATGTTATAATATAGGAGCCGTATTATTTATTGCACAGTCCGTAGAAAAACCGAAAAAAGTAGTTTTAGTAGAAAAGCAGTATTTTCATCTTGGTTCTGTTTAGCAATGTCACGGAATGTATCGTAGTGTTTGTATAAGTAAAAAGCCTGTAATTATAGTAGTTGCACACGCGCATCGAGTCTTCGTCCAAAAGAGATACAGCTGATCGTTGACGGAGCGAGGGGGCCACGGCATTCGTGCTGTTAGTTCGTTACATCCTCTGTACATTTCAATAACCTAACTGATCCTATCAGTAGTATGGGAAATTGATACTAAACTCTTTAAAATGTGTAAGTTATAAAAGAAGTTCAGAGAGAATTAGGCTGCAGCTTTATGACTTGTCGTATATCAACCGCACCTTTTAAATTGAGCGCGGATATAACATTTTACGCCGTTTTGTTCGTCAAGACGGTAACATTTTTGCATCTACATAAGTACCAGTGGGTATTGAGTCAGTTCGCCGTATTGGGATGTACCGATGGAAGTCGAGTATCTTTGTCTTGTTATTTCTTAGAACTGAATACTCAATTCGTGCCAATTATTTTCAGTCTGCTTATGCATGACTTCATTTTAACTTCCCTTTGGAGCCCCAAGGATTGTATTAATTCAACTGTTTTATTACAAAATCAGTAACCTTTTTTAGTCCTAACGTTTTGAAATTAAAAATAACTAAGCAACTTTTAGATACATTTTTAAGTAAATGTATGTAGAATTTCAGTTTCATATAATCCAGTGTTCAATGTCTGTGGTATTCTTAGTTATTAGAAGTAAAGCATTCCAATCATCGACATCATATTCTTGTTATATTTGGATTACCTTTTGTCTAAGCCTGAAATATACGTATGTCATTTAGGTCGCTGTTATACCTATCCAATAGTGAATTCATTCGTCCATATCATAGTCACTAGTGTAGCTATTTACTCTGGTAGAAAGGTTATATTAAATATTGTCTGTACTTAAGAAGTACTTAAAACTTGTAAGTAGACATATATTATCATAGAAAAATATTTAAAATTTTAAATTATTACACTTATCTATGATTAAGGGGTTATTGTTCTGAAACAAGTAGAAAAATAAATTGGTAACTTATTTATTCTATAATATTATCTATTTAAACTTTACTTCAGTATAAATATCAGTATCGTGATATTTCTTAAACCCGTTGCTAGAAATATTTTTCGACTATTTTTATGAAAATATCCCCTTAAATTTATTACTAAACATCTAAAAAGCAATACAAAATGGCCTTATAAAAAGATTTATAGTTATAACAAATTCGTATTTTTTGTTACAGTATTTAAAATGCATTTTAAAACTACAATTTTGTTAGCCGCTGTATTTAATCGATTTTGGCTGACGAAATATTGCCTTTAAATAAATTTAATTATACACATATATTGAGTTTTCGTAGATTTATGACAACAAATCAAAGAGCCTACAATAGTTACCCCAGACTTATTTTTCTATAGGTATTACATATTCTGATTCTTTGTCAGATTGCGAAGTATGAATAGAATGTTTTACATTTCAATCAGACAGGAGCATTTGTGTACTTTTCTAAAATTAACAATTATTTAACATCCAAATAATTACAAAAAAAATTACAAAACTGTTAAGAGATTTGTTTTAAATACTATTTAAATAAATATATAAGTAACCCTTTTTATAGTATTTTTTTCCATCAAATAGTTGAATCATCTTTGTAATTTGTACTGTATTATTTACTAATGTTAAAGATATTGTCTGGCTATATTATTGAATTTATTGATAAACGCACAATCTTAACCGAACACCGAAATAAATTGTTGATTTGTCTGACAATATTTAGGCGTCATACTCATAAGTCTGCGTTTTGCCCTAGTGAGACATTCTCAAAATTATATAAAATTTTTGATTACAATTTTGCCCGCTACTTATAAGTAGGTATTAATACTAATGTAGTGTCACACATTTACAGTTAGTAAATTAACTAAAGTCACAATCTCGTGTCAAATGCTATGTGTTCTTTTACAATTTATTGTAATGTTAGTCAAACATAATACTTTACTGGTTTGGTAGCTTTTATCTATTAAAAATCTTAAGAATTGTTTTTACATTTTATAGAGATTTTGGCAAACTTATGTGCACTACTTATTGTGGAATGGATGAAAATCAGCCTAAGAATCCATCTTAACCATATTTTATCCCATAATTAGATACATAGATGATACAGTTAAGCTCGTTGAATGAAGTGTAGATAATGCCGTAATACTTGTTTGAAATAAAAGAAACCTTGCCAGTTAGGATCTTGCCTTTTCTCGGACCATTGCGCCATATCCTCTAATGATAATAAAGTTTGAGTAATATCCTTTATTTAACTATAATGATCTACTTGTAATATTATTCCTCCGAAACCGAATATAATACGTTTTTATAATAGTAGGCAGGAACTTGCGGGCCTGCGGTTCTGTTCGCAGGCCTTGGTATCTATCATTAATGTTTGGAGTTTGTTCCTATAATGTAAAAACTAATACATTGATAAAATTACAAAACAATACTACAGCGGAGCTTCATAGTTTGTAAGTTTCATATCAAACCCCAAATTAATTTAATTATATTTCTTCTCACATGGTATTCTAAAAATCTTTTTAGGAACACAATCCAGTGATAATTTTCTTATTTAATCAACTATAGCATCATATTATGCATAATACTAAATCCTAATATTTTTTATAACATGATTTAAAAATCAAATACTAAAATAAAACTTTCCTAAAATGAGTGAAGTGAGTATTAAATGTTGTGAAAGTGATTAAAGATTCAAATTTTTGCGACAAGCCTGTTTTAGCGAAAATATCATGTTGTCAGAAGGGAGTTGAATAGATTTTTTTTTGCCATTGGTTCAATTTTTGTCATCTGAAAAAAAATCTTGTCGCGTTTTTCGTCCTTCGATTTCGACAGAATATTATCACTGGAATATGTTATATTTCATATTCCACCATACAATGTAGGTACAATGTGTATTGTGATCTATTGTATATTTTGTCTGTTACTTAACCAGAGAGGTTGTCTATCAACTATGCCACAACACTCGATCTCTGTGTAATTTAATATATTGTATTTAAAGTATTCCGCACTACTGTATGAAAGTCATCTTATACATTAGTACAATATGCAATATTGTTAGTATTTACCAATGCAAACAGCAAGTATTATTGCAAACTCAATGCAAAACTGTTAGTTGCGTTTTAATTTTAGGTTGTTTTGTTATTTATTGCAATATATTATGTATATTTTTATCGGTATATAATACCCAAGACTATCGGACAGTAGTGTGAAAAACTGATAATTGAAATTGTAAAGAATAAATTCGTTTGTTTAAAATCTAACACGTTGTTTTATTTATTTACTCCTTCCATTTCCATCGATTTGTCTTCACGCAGCTTTATTAAGAGAGGACCTACCTGTCAAGTTGTCAGTCAAATGGGACAAAACTATTCTTCAATATTTACTTCTTATTCCAATTTCTTAGTTATTAAAATTTGCTGCCGATAATACACTCATTAAACCATCCATAGCGCATTTTTCATACAAGTAAACGTGCTCACTTTCATAAAATTAAAATTTTATTACAAGAACGTAACCATACATATAGCATATAGGTATGTGCTCGTCTCAATCAAGCATTTCCTTCCCAAATTTTCCAAAACATTAAAAAAATAGCTATAGGGCGTTGTATGTATGTACAAGAAGATTGATTTATATATTTATTGGGAGATTGGTTGATTTGGAACGCCTCCTTGGTTGATTGAAATATGATTAAAAAACGAGCAAATACGGGTCATAAATACGGTATGGGTTAATGTGCCTCTGAGTGAATAATTTATGACACACTTTGAATGTAATTTAATTTAACTCTAATAAGGTCATGGTTTTGAGTTAGTGTAGGTTGAAGTATAAGTAAGTCCTTTTTAAAAACGAGGTTTGAAAATAGTACTTTTTTCACGGTATGCAGCGGCATGACTGTGCTCCGGCATTGTTGATGTCAATGAGCGGCGGTTACCGGTAGTAACCGGTAACCGCCGCTCATTGACATCAACATCGCCGCCGGTAAGGTAGGTAATAGGCAGACGAGTACGTCTGCCTATTTTAAGCAATAAAAAAAAAGTAAAAGAGTAAGTATGTATATATAACTATTATGTATTCACATAGGGAAGATTCGTTTTCTTAAGTGTGAATTACAGCTGTTCGCCGATTATTCTTACTACTAAACAGATTATGGTGAAGGAAATACTAATCGATTATCGTCTGTAGTCTAAAAAATCTCATATAAAAAAAGACGTTGGATCTATCTATGAACTTGACGATTATTAGTGAAATTTTCTATCATATTCCATTCATAAATAGAGTAATAATTACATGCAAAAAAGTATGTTATTATAGTCTGTAAAGTATTTCATTACTACACAGTGCGACATTAGAAACTTATAAGTATCTACATAAGTTCCAAAATTATGAATGAAACTATCGATAATAAACAATGATCGGTAGGTAGAGCTATTTTTGGTACTTGCGTTTTTTAAAATAATATGGACATGCCTGGAATCCCGGGATTAAAGATACACTTTATACTATTGGCAGTTATTTTCGTTTATACATACGATCATTAACATCAGCCTTACGATCGTATTCACAAACGCTTTGTGATACCAATGTAAAATAAAAAAGTTATATTTGTTCTTTCGAAATTGTGAAAGTAACAAACTGTAAGTAAATATGGTGGTATTGAACGTTTATGGATAAGATCTTCATGATTAAAATGCGTTAAATATTTCACTCTAAAATAAAAATATATTTATTTTAATCCCGGTATCATAGTCAGAATCCCGTGGCATGTCCATATTAACATCTATGTTTGCGGTCAATGAACCCAAATAGCTCTACCTACTCCGATCATTGATAATAAAACATTTAAATATCTATGCCTAACAATTCTAATAAGTTATGTCCTAGATCTTTAAAAATTGCTTTTTCTTAAAATGCGTTGACGGATGTTTATGTTTTTCGACCCTTTAAATGCAGTCGGGCTGAAGAATACGGTGGTGTTGTCAAAAAAATATTCAGGAAGTGGGAAGTGTGTGAAATCGGGACGTTTTGGTAAATTATTTGTTATCTGAGGCATTTATCATGCGAGTGACGCGCTGGGCGACCGCGCAGACGGCGCGCGTTCGCGGGCAAGGTTACGTCACGTGTCCGTGTAGGGCACGCGACTGACACACAATAAAATATAACTCAGTGTGGACTGTGGACTTGATAGTTCACTGGTTTAAAAAACTTCACACACCAATGGTATCGTCTCAAATTAGGACATTAATCGAGTACTAGATAAGTGCGTGTTTTCCAGCACGCCCAAGCCTCAGGCCAAATTTAAAGCAGACGTTACGACCGAATCAGAGTTTTCCTTATTTTCACACGCGCTGTGTCGCCTTTGTTAGGATGTGACAGGTAGGTATATTCTCTTTCGTTACAGGACGGCTTTAAATTAAGCCACCTGATACTACATATTGTTAAATATTAATATGGTATCTTATGTAAGTCGTTAGATAAACCTCGTCTGTGTTACCAAAATGAAAAGAATGAATATGCGATGATGGACTTGCATTAGGTCAATTCACAGAGTATGTAGGTAGGTACTGTCTAGGAATAAATTGTCAATGGTGACTTGGTAATTGGTAAAAAGAGATAACCCACTAGTCGGCACATTTGTGCTATTTGGGCATCTAGATGAAAACACTGATGTGTTTTATTAGGCACCTAAATATTGGAATATTTTCTATAACTATTTTGGTCCCATATTGAAAGAAAAGGGCAAGAAACCATTAGATAAGAGAAGTAACTGCCTAGACTCCACATATCCAACTAGATATACTTACCTATCAGTACATATCTAGTCCTTTCATTATATAAGCTACCAAGCACACTATTACGTGGAACGTTTAGACATCGAAGCCAAGATTCCTTACTGTGTTTCATTGAATTAGTGACGTCGAAATACGTCTACTGCGCGGCCAGACAGAGTTTACACTGTGTCTCAACGTTTTCCAACAAGACGGTTTTATAACACCTACTCTCACTTAGGATAAACTGTCTAATATAACCTTGTTTTTAAGTTTAAAAGAATTTTGAAGAAATTTTATTGACATTAAGTTGTACCTACTAAGTTTAGTGATCAAATATAGGTAGGTACATAGATACCTAAAGAGATTGGTATTTGACCTGAATTATACCAGAGATGTTTAGGTCCAAGATAGGTCAATATGCTTGTCGGGTCAAAAATTAATATACTTAACTGTTAAATCTGTCCAGATATCAATGATCAGAACCAAGTATAAAAATTCAGGTTACCGGTATACCATTTAAAAGTACTTACCTAATTCCATACCACCATTTTGCAGGTAGTAGGCAATAAATCAAGATGAAAGTCATTGTGATTTAAACCTTCACTTAAACATTGAAAAAAGCCGCCTTCTAAAACCAGGAACTAAAAAGTGTAAAATAACATTTTTAACACTTCATACACATACTTTAAATGACATTTTATAACAGTACCTACACTGACTATCTTGTATACTTCATTTAATTATTCAAGAGGCATTAGGCGCCGACTTCAATAACACCTTTTCTTTTATAAAATGTATGAAGTGTTAAAAATGTTATTTTACACCCTTTAGTACACGTTTAGCACGTTAGTTCGTGGTTTTTGAAGGCGGTTTTTTTTTCGTAGAATTTTTTTTATGCTTTTTAGTGTTTAAAAAAAAAGTTGACCTTAGAACCTCCTCATTTTTTAAACTCGGTAAAAAGGTGAGATGTCAGTTTTTGATATTTGAAGAATCGACACAGTGTCACGTAAATAGTTGAACAAATACTTTTGTGTTCGCAGCAGGAAAACGAGTATTGGCGCGGAGTAAGTCAATGTCGTCGAGATATGGCGCGGCAACCGCAGACCGCAGTGATCGCCGGACCGCCACCGAGACACGACGCGTCGCGGACTCACTCGCTCCCAGACCACGCGGCAGGCCAAAACAAAACAAAACTCCAAATAACATCGCAACTACTCTTGCATGATCTCATTCATCAGACAAATCTGCAACATGAAGCCACCAGTGAACGTGAGTACCCGTTTTTAAAATATTTTGATCAACTTTCCTGGAATTGCTTAATGAATCTCTCTTTTTACCTGACTGATGCAATTTGATCGACTGCAAGGCTTGTATTAAATTGATGGAGACGTCTTAAAATTGCACACGTTGACTCTTTTGTCTGAATAATAAATAAGACCTTGTACTTTCCAGAGTTAACCATTTTTGTAGTATCTATTACCTATTTGAATTATGATTGATTTTTCCAACAATTTATTTATTGGTTTTATGACAAAATTAATTGAATTGAATTTGTTGTGTCCATAACATCTCAGAATTTTTCTCAGATCTCAGAAAGTATTAATCACATTTTTAACAACGCATAAAAATTCAGTAAGTAGTTTTCCTAAGAAACTTTATTTAGGGAGTCTTGATATAGGTATAAGAAATCCATCCTCATTTATCCGACCACCAAATTTAGTTTTTTTTATTTATCTCTGACCAATAATATAATAATAACAATGGGAAATTTTAATCACGTCATGGGCATCAGGAGCCCTATTCTCGTGCTCGTGATATTTTGTAAACTTTGCGGATATCACCTGAAAACCATACAAAAAAACTATGTTTTAGTGATATATGTCGTATGAAAATAAATGTCACGGGCACGAGAATTGGGCTCCAGGCATCTAGAATATCCAATCCATTTTTTACCCGACTACGTCGAAGCAAAAAGGAGAGATATGATTTTTTAAAATTTAGTTAAGTACTGTACACAGTACTTAACTAAATTTTAAAACATTTAAACTGTCGTCCCTGACATTTTTCATTTGGTTTTTCCCGGAAAATTTCTTGGACATTTTCCTTGATGATTCCTCTTAAGTCGTCTTTGTATTGTATCCTTAAATATGTATAGGTAGGTACTGATTTGCACGTGTCAAGGTTCATACAGTCCGTATGTAGAGTCCCTGCTCCTTGAACGTTGCGAAATCAAGATGAAGAGACGATACTAATAAAATGATGTAATGGACAATACGACAAAAAACATTTTACCATTTTTATATGCTTTTCAAATAAAGAAATAAAAAAAGATGACCCGTATTTTTTAGTTTTCATTAAATGTGTGTTTTTATTGAATAAAAAAATAATAAAAGATAGATAAAAATGCAGGAAGTGAAGGCTGAGGCTCTACGTAGGTGATGTCTTTGCTATATAATAAAAAAGTTGACTCTGTCATTATTCACTACTGTCATTGTCAGCCATTTTCTTTTTTCTTAAGTCAACATGAGCAAAGGCGTCAATAATTTGTCATGCCGAGCTGTGACGTCACACGCGGATTTTTACAATGTATTTAATTTCTCCTTAAATATCTTTTAAAAAAATCTAAAACAACTTTTCTTAAAATCTATGTAAGGCTAATCTAGAAAACGGTATTTTTCATTTTGGAATCAAAAATTGTCGTGTTGTCCATTGTTTTATTGACTATAATTTAGAGTCATTCTAAATCCGATGCAGACTTTGTACCTGCTAAAATCGACACCCTGTTTTTTTGGTGTATGCGAGAAGAAATTGTGAAATTAAGTAGTTTGTGGATTTTTACGATAAACTATAGAATAGATATTTATTATTTCAAAGCCGCAGCTCAATAATGTAACAAAGATATTGCAAAAGGACTCAAATAATCTGAAGTTATCTCCTACCATGCTACAAAATTTTCCTGGGGTCTGAGATATATCCTATCTTAAACAACATATAAAGACCGGGAGCCCCGTGCACTTTATGAATGAATGAATGAATGAATCTTTATTTGCATAAATACGGTAGATTGTAGATTTTATGATATTAAAACAGATCGACATACCTACTTAACCATAACATGGCATGCAAATCTATATAAGTAACTACACATGTCAGAATTTATATTAAGAATTAAGATTAAAATTACAGTACATTCAATCCAATTTATTTTTTTTGTATTATTTTGCACATTAACGCATGTCAAGGTCCTTTGTTTCTATTAGTAAGTAACACAAATGTCAGATTTAAATAAAAATAATTTAACAATTAGTACAACTTACCTAGCAGCATGATAATATTAAACTTACCTACATACTAAAATATTTTCATTGATAGCAAGGTATAGTAGCATCAGCGAATATTCAAATAGATGTGCGGAAAATATTATCAAAACTGACTTGCAATAAAAATGGAACAAGGCTAAAACAAAGTCGAAACATAAATAGAAAGACTCTTATATTGAAGGTTGTCTAGAAGACTTCGTTTTTTCAAAACGGTCATCTTGGCAATTCAATAAACTAAACCTAATGTCAATTAGGTATAAATTACCTAATTGTTTTATTTACTGGACCACAAGACTGATGGTAACTCAGTAGATGAGAACGCGCCTTTCATAGAGAGGGAGAGCCACGCTTTGCCATGAATGGGCCGGCAAGACCGGAGAGATACCACGGCCGTACAGAAAACCGGTGTGAAGCAGCACTGTGCTCTGTTTCGCTGCGTGAGTGAGGGTACCGGGGGAAAGGGGGGTTTAAAGGTTGGCAGCGCACTTTAAACTCCACTGGTATCGCGGGTGTCTATGGGCGGCGGCAATCTCTTACCAACTGGCGATCCGTCTGCGCGTCTGCCACCTATGACATAAAAAAAGAGTCGTGGTCCTGGATTTTGCATATCTATGTGCGTGCATATTTCCAACTATTCGCCCGGCGGTGAAAGAAAACATCGTGAGAGGCATCTTTCGTATAGTTTCTGAAACGTGTAACCACGATCTGGCTTCCCTGTAAAAGGGTTGCGAAGGTCAGACGGCAGTCGCTTCATTGTAAATTATCATACTCCCCAAATCCTGAATCTTGGTCTACGTGCACCCTAGGCTTCAAAGCGACAGCTTTGGATGCAACCGAGAATTATACGCTAAGACGGAGAAGAATATTTACTGGACCCCAAATAATAGGATACTGGTACCGAATATTAATAATGAAGCGATGTGATTAGGTAACATTGACTCACTTTGGGATGCTACCCGACCTAGTTAGTTGGATAATAAAATCAGTCTCTATTAATTGTCAGAAGCCCCCTCAATGTCAACCCGCATGACCGATTCGGTAAACGTTTGATCAATCCAGATTGGCGTCTCGTTTGTCAGATCCTCTAGCCATTTGTATCTACAGTCAGGGGCTTTACATCCAAGCTGATCAAATTATGATTTCATGAAAATTTATTACAATAGGCACGTTCAAATGTAACATAATATAAGATTATACACACGAGTTTATATTAAGGTGACGGGTAGGGCACACTTGCGACGCCAATCGATTTTAATTTTTAGCTACTTAACCGGATCTATTTTAAACAATTTTGGGGTTACAACATCTCGGCAAACACATACACTATTTATTAAATAACCATGCACAAATGTTGGGTCCGTTTTTGTACGAGAAAAATGGATTCACGCTAAATTTTTCGCGTACAAAAACGGACCCAACATTTGTGCATGGTTATTTAATAAATAGTATTAGTGTTTGCCGAGAGGTTGTAATCCCGAAATGGTTTAAAATAGATTCGGTTTAGTAGCTAAAAATTTAAATCGATTGGCGTCGCTGGTGGGCTCTACCCGTCACCTTAAGATCATTCATAGTAATCTTGATTACTATGAATAACTTGTTATGGAGCCCTTAAAAATAAAATGGCTGATTTATCACACTTCAATGGCGATACGAGTAACTTACAGTCAGGTATACTGTAAGAGATATTTTTTATGTCGATTTTAGACCACATTTCTAAGGTTTATCTGAAATGCCACCCAGGCTTTATCATAGGTATTGTTGAGGGATAAAAAATGTCTGTTATGTGTTTTTTTGCTAAGCAGAAAATCTAGTAAAGGTTATAGCTAACTCCTAAGTCTACGGGTACTGCAATAAGTTTACACCACGCCTAGAAGACAAGTAGGCGTTTATTATCTGGTGCTTATCCTTGATTATCTTATTTTTTGACATAAAGGGGGTTTTATACCACATGGGTGCTAATAAACTTTCGACTCCGACTGTACAGTCGCTACTCCTAGATGAACGATTCATACAGTTATTGAAACTCTCAATAGGGATGTGGACAATTCATGGCACAGAAATAGACCGTCTTTCAAGACTCCAAAGTCACGTGTAGTCGTTAAATATATGCTTGCGTGTCAGCTCAGCAATGAAAATACGAAGGAATGTTCGTGCCAAATAATATTGAAGTGAATTACCTATTTCGTAACATTGTTTTATTTTGTCGGTAAACAAGTAAGCAAGGGATATTTTAACTGTGTAACTTTCCTGTGTAGTACGCAAAGATCTGTAGAGTTTCTGAGAAAATGGTAGAAAATCGAAAGCTAATCCGAACTTCGTACCGCGACTAACCTTTTTTTATTATATTCCGGTTTTCGGAGTAATCCGAACTGATTTAATAGTGGGAGAGTCACGTTTCGGCATGAATGGGCCGGCTCGACCGTAGTAATACCACGTCCTCACAGAAAACCGGCGTGAAGCAGTGCGCCGTGTACAGCGAAACAGTGCGCTGTGTTTCGCTGCGTGAGTGAGGGTACCGGAGACCCAATCCAGGGGAAGGGGGATTAAAAGGTAAACAGCGCACTTGTGACACCACTGGTGTTGCAGGTGTCCATGGGCGGCGGTAATCGCTTACTATCAGGTGATCCGTCGGCTCGTCTGCCACCTATATCATAAAAAAAATCCGATAGATAAAGTACTTGATTGAAATCACGTACATACATTTGTAAGTTATAATAATAACTACATGATTATGTGTAGGTACATAAATAAATAAATATTTCACAACATCACATACATTGATCTGACTCCGAGATAGGTAGCTCAAGCACCTGTGTTACGGATATCAGAATCAACAGCGGGATTACAAATATATACATATAGATAGATAGATACTCTTTATTGCACAACAAACAAAACTTAAAAGCTAGGTATACAGAGATACAATGTACAATTTAGGCGGTCTTATCGCTGGGAGCGATCTCTACCAGACAACCTTCAGGTAAAGGACATTAGATAGAAGAGGGGAGGGTGGTGCAATAAAACATACATATAAAACTTTTCTTTTGTAAATACATACTTATAATACATAGCAAACACCCAGACCATATAGAGGTATATTATTATAATTTTATACTCAGTATTATAAGTTACTAATTGTTGTCATGGATGAATTCTTCCGTTGATGCTTGCTGGTTGCGTGTGAAATGAAAGTCACTATATTTTATAAGTAATTACTTCAATAGCTCGGGCTTTGTGATCATCACCAATCCGCATCTGGCAAGCGTGGTGATTAACCTAATCCCATCATAGTAGCGATGACTTGATTCCTATGATGGTAGGCTGATACCTTACTTTATATTTTACAAAACAATTTATATTTTTTGTGTAACTACTAAATCCTCTGTAATTTAGCCTAATTTTCAATGAATCCTTCCTAAGTACCTAACATTGGTCTCTGCTCAAAATGGCTAGTATTTGAGAAGTGCACCAGTTGCGAAATGCACCATTTGAGAATTGCTCCAATTACGAAATGCACCATTTAAGAAGTGCACAAGTTGAGAAGTGCACCATTTAAGCATGGTGTACCAGTTGCGAAGTGCACCATTTGCGTCAAACTCGTCAATACGCGTAATTTTTTTCATGTTGTTTACCTATTTGCTTTTGAACACGCTGTTCTAAAATTCATCACGTTACTCATACACATGGTTTCAATAATAGCTTACCTCTAATTACTGGGACTAAAATAAACAAATCTTTTATTTACATATCATGAACTTGCCTCGTGTCTATGTACAGTGCGACAAGTACGTTTCAGCGCGTGGCGCAGCCTCTTGGTGCTGCATTTTTGATATTTTTTGTGATAGGTGGCAGACGAGCAGACAGTTCACCCGATGGTAAGCTATGGCCGCTGCCCATGTATATCACCAGTAGAGTCACAAGTGCGCTTTCCCCTAGATTGGGTCTTTGGTATACTCTCACTCACTCGGCAAAACACAGCGCAGGCGCTAGCACTTCGGTCGAGCCGTCTCATTGATGCCGAAGTGATGCTCTCCCACTAGACGACACGCTCTTATTTTTTACGGTTAATTCAACATTAGTTTTCGGTGTGGGACGATAGAGTACGCTGGGGAACGTACTACATTTTGTTTATTAAGGTGACGGGTAGAGCATACTAACGACGCCAATCGATTTTAATTTTTAGCTACTAAACCGGATCTATTTTAAAGAATTTCGGGGTTACAACCTGTGGGCAAACGCTTATACTATTTTTTAAATTACGAAAAATTGATTCACGCTAAAGTGGCCTCTTTTGGCGGTAATCAATTTTTCGTACAAAAACGGACCCAACATTTGCGCATGGTTATTTAATAAATAGTGTAAGTGTTTGCCTAGAGGTTGTAACCCCGAAATAGTTTAAAATTGATCCGGTTTAGTAGCTATAAATTAAAATCGTTTGGCGTCGCTAGTTAGGCTACCCGTCGTCTTAAACGACCCGTTTGGATCAGTGGTAGTGAACGCTTCCTATGGTGCAAGGGTTGCGGGTTCGATCCCCGTACGGTACAAACATTTGTGTGCATGAACATGTCTGTTTGTATTGGTTTGGGTGTTTTCTATGTATTATAAGTACATATGGATTTACAAGATAAAAGTATTAAATGCATATATTTGTGATTCCGCTGTTGGTTCTGATATCCGTAACACAGGTGCTTGAGCTACCTATCTCGAAGACAGATCAATGTATGTGATGTTGTGAAATATTTATTTATTAAAGCTCATAGGATACTACAGCGAAGTATATATCACTAACTGCGACCCCGATTTCACCGTATACGGTGATAATAATTGTCGTTTTATTTTGAATAATCGTAATATAGGTAAAATATATCTTTATGAATTGTAGCCTATGTGTTATACTGATATGTCATGAAAAAATGGAACTCGTTGCCGGCGCACGGATTTCCTCCTTCCTACAATATGGATTACTTCAAACGAAGCGTGAAGAAGCATTTCGCAGGCCAGTATGGCAATGCCAACGGATGCGATGCCTTGTAAATGTTAAGTGAGCTCTCCTCTTGCTTACCTCCAGACTAAGGAAAGCCAATATACTGTGTCACTTAGCCGAGCGGGTATAAAAAGCCGGAACCATCCGCGCCTGGTGACTTACAATAAACGACCGAATCGGAGTTTCTCACCCTTTCACACTCGATGTGTGTCTCCTTTAAAAATAATCCATTCAGTAGGTCTTCGCAAAAGAGCAACAAACATATCTATGTACGTATTCTCAAACTTTCGTGTTTATAATATTAATAGGATTCACACAATAGCTTATTGTCTCAATTCACGTTTACCTACCACCAGCACAGAATTATCTTGCGGGTTCCCCTGATAACATTAGGAACTGCGTAGAAAATATTCTTGAAGACTCACTGTTGGCCAATATAACCTTTGTCCCAGAGATAAGTCGGCAGTTGATAAAAGTCTTTTCTATTGGTCTTTTGTGTCATGCTCGTATCTGTAGGACAACGTGTGTGTCGGTTTTGTTGTTTATTGACGGATGTCTGCTGAGTAAAGCTTTACAAATAAATATATTTTTTTTTGAAGGCTTGACCACAATCTCACCTGATGGAAAGTGACGATGAGGTCTAGGATGTAACGCGTTCGCCTAGAAGATGCCTGTTTTGCCTTAAAGAATTAATGTGAATGTGAATCTTCGATGAAATTAAGGACCCTGCATCGAATGGAGGTTGAGGAAAGGATGTTTTTTAAAAGTTCATAATGGGAATAAATAAATTATAGAAAGTATATTGAAAGATGCAACAGAAACTTAGATTGCATAAGCCATGTCTAAAGTGTCCCAAAAATATTATTAAACAATTAGCAGAGCGCTTTGCTACAATTTTAATCAAGCCTAACCGATTGCCTACTCTTTGCTGCAACAATAATTACCAGCCACTATCGTTTGAGCGTGAGGTACTGACAGCCACACATCAGTTTACTACAATCTCTCAAAGTTCCCTAATTGATATTGAACCAAACGTGTTTGACATTACGGTGAGAATCGACTGAAGAAATTTGACAGTTTTGTATGCTTTGATGTGTGGCTGTACGTACACTACTTCCAAATATTCCAAGTGTTAATAATTAGGAATTAAGCCTTATTTTCTGTCGACATTGATGGTGTAATTAGATCTGTGGTGCTGTGGCTCAGGTGTGGCGCCCAAGCGCGGAAAGATGAGGGTTCGATTCTCAGTCGAATCACCGTGGGAGAGTCACGCTTCTGCATGAATGGTTCGGCTTGACCGGAATAATACCACGGCCTCACAGTAAACCAGCGTGAAGCAGCACTGTGCTGTGTTTCGCTGCGTGAGTGAAGGTACCGGAGGCTCAATGGCGTGGTTTAAAGGTTGGCAGTGCACTAGTGACTCCACTGGTGTCGCGGATGACCATGGGCGGCGGCAATCGCTTATCGCGTTTGCTACCTATCATATACATAATATTTATAAACAAAATTATAAATTGTGTTTTATATAATATAAAAAAAACAATTTATAATTTTGTTGGGAAACGATGACGACTTCGTCTTCCAGTACCTACTTGTAGTACAGGAAATGCCCTGTTTGAGACTAGATGATCGGTGTGACTTTTTGGGCGCATTTTTTTTAAATATTTCTTTTATCTTTTTCAGGCTGCTCTTCTACATGAAGTGGACATCCCGACAAAGAAGGCCACCTTCGGCATGGGGTGTTTCTGGTCGAACGACTCGCTGTTCGGCGCCACCCTTGGCGTCGTGCGCACTCGTGTCGGTTACTCTGGTGGCACCACCAAGAGCCCACATTATAGGAACATGTAAGTTTTTAAATTCGTTCTTGTTTAGTGAACAACACTTCACCAGCCAGTTCCACGGGCGGTCGCGTAATATCAAACATTATTATCCTCCATCCAAGCGTTTGGTCCCGGTCGCGTCCCAAGCTGTCGTTTTGGAGCCCGAGGTCCGCTTTTTTTATGCTAGAGGTGGACAAACGAGCATGAACATCCGCGAAATCAGAGAGGTCGCTAATGTGATCTGCCGGCTGCAAGTTGGGGCTCTTTAAGAGAAGATCCCTAACTTGCAGCCGTCGGGAAATACTCCCGCTGCTAAACCGTTCTACAGAACTGAGGTATGTACGTGGTAGAAAGTTCTGCGAGAAACGCACGGTATTAGACCGCCATCCATCGAGATGATGGAGATGGAATGACCATCCTGCTACGACTCTTCCACTTCGCGCGGTCTGGTGGGTACATTGTGGTCAATTTATTGACACATCGTTTCCAACGTACATGGCTGTCCGGTCGCGTAATATCAAATATATGACGTTATATCTAAACTCACATATAAAACGCACGCGCGACCTACGTAACAGGCCCGCGCCCACGAGTTCATTTTCTACTCTCATTCTGATACGAAAAGGATTGGAAACGGACATAAGAACATTTTTCGTACAATTTTCTGGGGGTTTTAGCGATTTCCTTACTATCGCATCGCTTCACTTTATAAATAGGTACGTACGGTCAGCATCAAAAGTAGCTTAACAATTTAGTACATGTCAAAATAACTGTGCTGCCTATTATAGTCAGTTTCTAAGGGATACGTAAAAATTTAACTTCGACATGGTACTAAAGTATGTAATTTTAATTGTAGTTTTATGTTTTGACATTTTCAATTCATAATATTTAAAATAATTTAATTAAGAAAATTTTAACTTGTAGTTTTTTATTATGACATTTTCAATTCATAATATTTAAAATAATTTAAATCAAGTAATCTCTGCAGTGCCCCTACGAGGCTCATGTTGCGAACCTGATTAATTTAAGATCCCATGTAACCACCACATGATGCAATAAAGAATATGACTATGACTATGAAAAGTGTTAAGCTACTTTTGATGCTGACCGTACCTACAGCCACATATCATTGTATAGAAATCTATCAAATTTCCTCAATAGATTCTCACTTTAATCTCAAACACGTTTGGTTCAATATCAATTGAGGAAATTTGACAGATTATATTAACTTGATAGGTGACATTACTTATTTTACTTAAGTGATGGATGTAAGTTTAATTTTAAATACTTAGATATAAAATATACATTGTATCGCTGTTGATTTCCTGAATATAAATAAATAAATTAAAGTAAAGTATCAGCCTATAAACTTGTCTCACTGCAGGGCAGAGGCCTCCATCATAGAAATCAAGTCATCGCTACTATGATGGGATTAGGTTAATTCACCACGCTTGCCAAATGCGGATTGGTGATCACAAACCCGAGCTTTGTTCGAAAAATTCGAAACATACTTTTTGCTCGACCCGGGAATCGAACCCAGGACCCCGAGATCACGACCCGGTACTTCAACCACTAGACCAACAGGGCGTTAAATAAATAAATAAATAAGAATAATCACTTGAATGATTGAAGCCGTGTGGTCCCCGGCAGAGTAGAATAGGCCACCCTCACTCTTACCGAGGTGTCGTAAAAGGCGACTAAGGTAAAGCTGCTGGCATGATCATTAGCACCCAGACAAGGAAAACTCTGCATTTCAAAACCCTCGCCAACCCGTCTGCCAAGCGTGGTGAGTATGGCAATTACCCCTCATGTGATTAAGGGAGGCCCGTGCCCCAGCAGTGGGGACTTAAATGGGTTGATGATGATGATGAATCACTTGAATGACCTTATAATAGGTATGGATTGAATGTTTCACCTTCCAGAAATTCCACGATTGTACAAACTTATCTAAGTCGGCCACAACCAATGCGCGTCTTAATAATAGTATCTCAGACACTAGTTATCTTATATGTAAGCCACTGTAAATATAACTCAGCATAGTGGTTATTTTTTAGCATCAAAATTTGGGGTATGCATTCAAATAGGAAGCTTCTAAAGTATTAATATATGACACCAAAATAGTAAGAATATTAGCCTCTAATTGCATAATTTAGTATGAATAAAATGTAACTCATCCTACATTAATCGATTGTTAAATGTACCTAAAATTGTCATCAAATAGTATAATTAAAGCCACTACATATTATTATTATTATGTATTACACATGAACTATTAAGGACAGTCAGCCAGAGCGATGGTAGCCTAGTGGTTTAGAACGCGCCCTCCATGCGGAGGGTCGATTTCTCTAGATTTTTCAAATCTATGTGCATATTTCTATATTTACCTCGGCGGTGAAGGAAAACATCGTGAGGAAACCTGCTCGTTTGGGATAGTTTCAGAAGCGATTGTGTGTAACCATGATTCTGTTAGTCTTGTTCCTCTGTCAATGGGATGCGAAGGTCAGACGGCAGTCGCTTCATTGTAATTACGAGGCTCCCCAAATCCTAAATCATAATCAAAGCGTACCCTGGGCTCCAAAGCCCAGCTTTGGACGCAACCGGGAATTATACGCAAATATGAAGAAGAAGAAGAACTATTAAGGACAGTCATACTAAAATTTATTTATGCAAATCAATTTGTGTATTAATATGTGTAACAAGTACAATCATTTATAGAAAAGTAATTAATAAACATTAACACGTATAATTACGTGATTAAAAGAAAAAGAAAATAAGGGCAGGCGGGCGGGCGGGTCGGCACAAGTATCGAATAGCGCTCTCTGATTGGTGCAAATGGCCGGTTGCTGTCATGTCGCGCACTCGCGCCAAATCGTACAGTGGCTATTTTCACGATAAAAGAATATGAAGTATTATTTTACATGTTAAGTTATAATATATGATGTTGAGTATTGAGCCGTGCCCAGCGTGGAGACTTAAATGGGTTGGGATCGAATCACTGAATGACTTATAATAGATGGAGAAGTTCACTCAGAAATTCACGATGTACAAACTATCAAATTATATTGTAGGTTATCGCAATTGAAGGTGTTTCCGTAAAAAGTATTTTAGTTAATTTTTGATTACTGCTCCGGCTGTGGAACGAGCTGCCATCAGAGGTATTTTCCGGAGGAATACAGCATTAGGTTCTTCCATTCAATAAACGGGTATTAACGTTTTTAAGGGGTTGGCAGCGCGTATGCAGGTCCTCTTTAGTTGTAGTTTAGGCTGCGGTAATCGCTTACCATCAGACGAGCCGTAATCTTTTTTGCCGCCGACGTAAAAACGACTACTAGTACGACACAATGTTACTAATACAATTTAAGTACATTAATAAATAAATATAAATATTTCACAACATCACATACATTGATCTGACTCCGAGATAGGTAGCTCAAGCACCTGTGTTACGGATATCAGAATCAACAGTGGGATTACAAATATATACATATAATACTTTTCTTTTGTAAATACATACTTATAATACATAGCAAACACCCAGACCAATACAAACAAACATGTTCATGCACACAATTGTTTGTACTGTGCGGGGATCGAACCCGCAACCCTTGTATCAGAGGCAGCGTTCACTACCACTGTTCCAATCGGGTCGTCAGAACATTTTATTTTATTTATTTATTAAGGACAGCCAACAAAACATCACTTAAGTAACTTGACTCTTACTCTAGTAGGTACTATATAGGTTAATAGTATTATTCAGCTATTGCTTAGATAAATACAAAATTGCAAGAGCCTTGTTGTAACCAACATTGACTTTAACGTTATCCATAATAACTACGGTCAAGGAAAAGTTACGATCAATACGTACGCTTTGTTAGCGGTATCCACCTTATGTGTATCTAGGTATAGTCGGCTCGAAAAAAATACATACTTTAGCACCTTGCCAGGTACTTGTAGTACAGGGTTATTTTTAAATGTAAGAATAAGAATAAGAAATAATTTATTGACCACAACACATTACATACAAATCTGAATAAGGACAAAACATTATCAAGTTGCGGCCAACAAGGTTCAGCCTCAGCATGTGCTACAACAACCGCTAAGCAGCCGCTGCAGCGCTAATTTTCAGGCTGTACCTTCGAGCGACGACTTATAATAAAACATACATGTAAAAAAAAAACAGACAATATTAATAGAAAACGGAAAAGTACATCTATAACGTGAACATGAATAACAAGACGCATACATACAGATCCAATAAATAAAAAAAATGTAGTGCTCAATGGGGTATTTGACTAAGTGTGGGACTAAGTTTGACGAGGTGGCGCCTCTGATGAGAAGGGCGTCGGCGATGACGGCGTTATCGGTCGAGCAGGCAGCTGTGAGGGCCGTCTCCCCTGTCACTGGACAGATACCGTCCGGCTAAAAATAAAATAGTATGATTTAATATCTAATGTCGAAGTCATGAACGGCATGACATGTTCCTTAAAACAAAAGAAGGGAAAGTGGAAGGAAGAAGGGGAAGAGACCAAAAAGGAACTAAGTCCAACAATTTTCACGCTTCGGCATGAATGGGCCGGCTCGACCGGAGTGATACCACAGCCTCACAGAAAGCCAGCGTGAAGCAGCACTGTGCTGTTTTGCTGCGTGAGTGAGGGTATCGGAGGTTCAATCCGGGGGAAAGGGGGGTTAAAAGGTTGGCAGCGCACTTGTGACTGCGACTGGTGTCCCGGTGTCCATGGGCGGCGGCTATTGCTCACCATCAAGTGATCCGTCTGCTCGTCTGCCACCCATCACATAAAAAAAAACCTATGATTCAGGTGGTCTGGGTCCCCTGTCTAAGGGTTGCGGAGGTTAGATGGCAGTCGCTTTTATTGTGATTACCAGACTCACCAAATGATAAGCCTGAATGGTCCAAGCGTACCCCGGCCTCTAAAGCGATGTCTTTGGACGCAACCGGGAATTATGCTGAGATGACGAGGGACTTAATCTGTAACAATGAAGTAAACACTTACACGTGTTAACTGAAACGTGTTGGCTATTTGGCATACATTTTGTGGTTAAGCTTTACATTCATGATTATCACCGTTTTACGGTGTTGTTTTGATGACTTGTGAATGTTTCGATAAACAATGTATCTTTAAAAAATATTATCATTGTCATTGTTGTAAATCCGGTTGACTCTGTTTTCGCATATAACGTAAATCATATACATAAGGTTCAGGAAATGTTCATAAATGTACTGGTTTTTTTATATCATAAGTGGCAGACGAATCACCTGATGGTAAGCGATTGCCGACACCAGTGGAGTCAGAAGTGCGCTGCCAACCTTTAAACCCCGTTCCCCCGGATTAGGCCTCCGGTACCCTCATTAACTCGGAAACACCGCACGGTGCTGCTTCACGTCGGTTTTCTGTGAGGCCGTGGTATCACTCCGGTCGAGCCGGTCCATTCATGCCGAAGCGTGGCTCTCCTACTTTTATTTTTTAAGTCATGATACCGCATCGTGTTTATTGATCAGAGACCTTACCATGTGTTTGAAATACTATCGTCGCTATCCAAAACTATTGCATTGTCTCTTTCACATGCATCACAATGAAGGGGACAAAGGGATAGTTTTCGATAGCGAGAACAATTTTTCAAACTCATGGTAAGGGTACTGAAGGGCCAGCACGAGTTTTTCGAAGAATCGTAGCGTATGCGTATCGTAAGCAGTTAGTATGTACGAAAGCATATTACTATCTCCCCTCTCACTGTCTCACTTGGAATTAAAAGGTGACAAAATATTGCGTGAGCACTTTACGAATTCCTTGAATGGTCGCGCTAGACCCTCTGCTTCCGTACTCCGTAAGTCGCAGTCGTGGCAGGCCCCCCACAAGAAGGACCGACGATCTGGTGAAGGTTGCGGGAATCCATTGGATGCGGGCGGGACAGGACCGATCTGTTTTTAGAACATTCGGTGAGGCCTATGTCCAGCAGTGGACGTCTATTGGCTGAAATAATGATGATGATGATGATCTTCTAGCTGAAATTTTGGCTATGTCTGTCATTCTTATTATTCTTCTTATGATTAGCGGTCGAAATATGTTAACATAAATATTACGTAATAGTACTAAAATTCTGAAAATCATCATGACCAAATGTATCTTGTTACAAGGACGTAACGCATAGATAGGCACATGTACAAAACGTACCTATGCATAGTTAGAAACTTCGATATCATGAGAAAAAATGCTGATTAAATAACAACCCCACATTGTAAGTTACCTAAGTAAGGTCTAATAATACATACACAAAGTATGTATATGTACATCTGACAAAGTTCCCGGAAGGACACTTTTAGACCTTATTTCATCGCATTAAGGTCGAAAAGTGGTCTACCGGGAACTTTGTCAGATGTACCTATAAGTGAGATTTTTGTATAAATCTACCTGTGAAAGGAGATCCTCGGATTTTTCTATATTTTTGTTTAAACATGTAAGTGCTGGCCAAAAACAATTTGCTGTATTTTGTTAGGACTTGTTCCCCTGATTTTAAATGTCAAGATTTGGATTCCGAAAAAAATGTTTATTAAGAAAAGAGCTTATTCTTCCCTTAAGAACTACATATATAGAGATCTGTGCTTAAAAGCCGGCAACGCATCTGTGATGCCCCGTGTGTCGTAGATGTCCATGGGCGGCGCACAAAGAGGTTTGAATCCTGTTTCCTTATTCGTACTGCGAAACAGTGGAATCAGCTGCCTAAGGAGGCGTTCCCTAGAGGCTACAATTTAGAGGTTTTCAAAGCGCGAGTGAATAGGTATCTTCTAGGTAATCGTGCTACATCTTAGACCATTATCACTTACCATCAGGTGAAATATGGTCAAACGCTTACCTATCTACAGTAAAAAAAAAATGAAAAATAATAATAATTCCCTTACCATCAGGTAAGCCGTCTACTCGTTTGTCTGCCATAATGTAAAAAAAAATATATATTACATAATTCTCAGAAAATGTTCATTTCTGATCTCAAATTTAAGAATAATGAATAGCTTTGATGCCATTATTAACTCAGGGGACAAGTCCTACAGAATACAATAAAAAAAATTATGGCCGGCACTTTGACCAAAAAAAGGGGATGTCCTTTTATGATTTGATTCTGAATGTAAATCAATCCAAGTTAGTTTAGAGAAAGCTTTTTCTTTTTTAACTTTATTGCCCAAAATTTTACACAATAGGCGATCTTACGTATAGGAAGAAAAAGAAGCATTCTCTACCAGTCAGCCCAAGAGCAAGGTCTTAGTAGTAAAATTTTACTAACAATATCCAATATTAATACTCATTTAGGTGTGTTTGTAAGAAACTCACCGATGTCTATGAGTGTTACCATTTACTTTTAGGAAACCTCATTATGTAAAACTATGGCCATACAAAGAACGATAATTTCGATCGAGTTTCAAGGTAACGGCCCGCAAGGCCAAGGCGGGTGCGCTCGCGCATGTTATCTAACATGGACACCAGTGGCTCCGCTAAAATTAGCCGGGTCAATCAATGAGACTATGTTTATCTTTGTAGGTTAGATTTGATACGGACGGCACAAAAATAGATAGCGAAAATGTATTCATAATGCAGGATTATGCGACATGAGGCTTAGGCCTCTTCAAGGTTGTAGGTACGTTTGGCGTAATCAAGACTTCCGATTAAGAAGTAATGAGGGAGAGCCACGCTTCGGCATGAAGGTTAGGTTAGGTTAGCCAGTTCGACCGGAGTACCACGACCTCACGGAAAACCATGCATGACGCAGCGTTTGCACTATATTTCTTCGAATGAGTTAGAGTGCTGGACGCCCAATTTGGGGGCAAAGGGAGGAGCACTTGTAGACTCCACTCGTGTTGCGGGTATCTATGGGCAGTGGCAATCACTTACCATCAGGTGATTTAGAAATCGTCGGATCACCTGATCTAACATATTAGAATATTTATTTCTATCAGTAAAAACCTGTTATTAGCTTTAAGACATTCATTGTAATTACTACCGCATTAAGACAGCTGTTGGTCTTCCGAATAAAACAAAATAAATAAATGTATATTAGTTTGATATCATCGTGTATGGTTTTTAAAGATATGTAAGTACTTTCCTAAATGTTAAAAGTTTGGTACCTACTGATTGCTGTATTTCCTCATTTTCCAGTGGAGACCACACAGAAGTGATCGAGCTGGATTTCGACCCTAAGATAATCAAGTTTGAAGAGCTACTGGATATGTTCTGGGCAAATCACGAATACGGCCTCACCACTAAGCTAAAAAGACAGGTAACTCTTTATTGATTTCAAACAGTCACTATTGAAATTTAGTAATTGAATGATAGGCATGAAATAGAATAAAGAGTTTTAGGGTGGTTTTTACCAAGCAGAAAAAAAATGGTTGTAGGTCTAACCCTGAAACCCTGAAGGTGATGATAGAATGATTGATTACAATATGTAAGTAACCAAAATATACGCAATTTTTGAAAACCATTTAGGCCTGATTCGACCAATCCTTATCTGGGAATACCTAAAATATAAATCTAACCATAGATTGTTGCTGTCATACCAGACGATTCTTAGCGGTATCACACTATTCATTCATTCATTTCAGCCAATAGACGTCCACTGCTGGACATAGGCCTCCCCCAATGTTCTCCACACAGATCGGTCCTGTGCCGCCCGCATCCAATGGATTCCCGCAACCTTCACCAGATCGTCGGTCCACCTTGTGGGGGGCCTGCCACGGCTGCGACTTCCTGTACGTGGCCTCCACTCGAGGACCTTTCCGCCCCAACGGCCGTCTGTTCTCCTCGCTATGTGCCCTGCCCATTGCCACTTGAGGCATGCAATCCTTTGGGCTATGTCTGTGACCTTAGTTCTCCTGCGGATCTCATCATTTCTGATACAATCACGCAGGGAGACTCCGAGCATAGCCCTCTCCATTGCTCTCTGGTGGTATAACACTATAGATTATATTATTTTCTATAATATATAATATCTATACTATTTAACGCTTATAGGTTATCCGAAAACACGGAAACGTTTGCGCGATGTAATCGCCACTTAGCGCCATCTATTGGTAAAAAGTGTAACTAATGTCCCGAAAAGAAGGCCACTAGTATATTATATGTGGATAAATCTATGGTATAATGTCAGATTAGTATAGACTGACAGCGCTATACTATAGATTTAGTATCGGAATATGATTGGTCGAATCGGGCCTGAGTATCTATGCATAATAAAAGGATCTTATATAAATATTATCATGGGCGTTTAAGTTTAAATCAGAGACACCTTTTATTAGATACATCATATTTATTTTCCTATTCTAATAGTACCTACAGTATATATAGTGCTAATCTACAGATTATTAAAAACAAATATACCGCAATTTATCGCACAATGAGTGCTTGTGGATGACATTCTTATGCAATTATTGTGGAGCAGTATCAATTTAGGAGTTTAGACAGATTGTAGTAACCTAATTATGTGGCTGTCTCTACAAGAAAAGATTGAGATTAGTCGCTAATCCCATAGATTCATCAGTGCGTCGTATTATTTACCTCTAATCTGTCTTAGGTTTATTTGTGGAGATATTTGTCGTTATGTTTGAAGATAACGTTTATTATTGTATCCCAAATTAATTCATCAGCTAACTCGGTTGTGGTTGATAAGAAAATCGTATGTTATTATTAATTTTCTAGGCATGAAACATGATAATCGATCTATGTAGGTATATTTATAAAATAAAGTTGTGTAAGTTACACTTTTTATAACTAAAGAACGGATGGATCTTTTTGAATAAAAATTGGTGGAGAACCAGAATACGGACAATACGGATATAATTTTAACCCGAAAAATGTCAGATTCAAAGCATCGAATTTGACATTTTCCGCGGTGTCGCCCTCGTAGTAACGCGGGCGGAATCTAGAAATGTTATAAAATACATAGTAGCGCGTGAATATACAAAACAATAGCATGAGTAATAGGCTTGTGTCCTATTTTTTTCTCTTGTTGGTAATATAAGAACCCCTCAAAAGTGATAACATCGGTGAAAGAATGGATTTGTTAGCTTAGGAAACTCTTCGAGATAGGACAATTTGAAAATCACTTAAAATAGACTTGCCCAAAACGCTCAATTCAATACAAACAGCGACGCGAGGCGTGACGTCAGCCCTCACTAGTTTGTGTGCATCGCGAGATTGCTTTGTTCGATAGCTATATGAAATATTGCGTTTATGAAAATGGTTTCTTAACAAAAATTGCTATAAATTGAATAAGACATCGATTGCTATATAAATAATTCGTAAATTAAAGACTTAAAATTTACTTGCCTATCTTTGCCTTTGAGGGCTCATAACAAAAATAATACATAAGGTTTCAAGCTGAAATTTTGTACATAGCTCCTTTTGACCGTTATTTCTCAATGCTATTTAAGAAATCTGCCAATCTCTGACCTAGTAAACAAGCCTATTCTTTTGGATTGTTCCATGTGCAGTACCAGTCCATGATATTATACCACGATGAGGAGCAGAGGCAGCTCGCGCAGTCGTCGTACAAGGAGACGGAGCTGCGCGTCGGCCAGTTGCGCACCGAGATCGCGCCCGCTGGCACCTTCTACCCTGCTGAAGAGTAAGTGGTTCATAGAATCACCATAGTTACTAAGAAAGCTGTTGGCCCACTCTAGATCCCTTCGTAGCAAATGACATGACGAGTCGCTGGTGGACCCTTCCGAAGTGAATGATGAGCTGTGAAGCACTTCCCACTTCGTAGCAAATGATACTCGTACCCTCCATGGCCTCACCTAGAAAAAATCCTTAGCTACGCTAATGGTCGTCTGCCTTTTAGGAAGTAGCACGCTGTGCTTTGCATTAGATGTGTCTTAAAGCAAAACGTACCCAAGGAATCAAATGGGATAAATATATACTTTAAGTAGCTACCTACTTTAAGTAAGTGACATCAGTTTGGTTAACAGATAATTCAAGATTTATAGTAGGTAAAGGAATTGATTAACAAAAATAGAGATCTAGACATCAAGATTAACCTGGGAAACTAATTTTCACCTGAATATCGTCTGCCAGTACAGACACATATCAACGCTTGTTCGATATCAAGTCCATTCTTTCTTCCTCCTCATTACCGGTTGCTATAACTAAGAGTATAGTCTCGTGCACTAAAAATAATAGAACCACATTGAAATATGAACCTTATTAGGTCGGTATAAGAGTAGCATGCTTGAAGAGCATGCCAAATATGAGCATGCTTAGTGAACTGTCCACATTTGCTATCAATAAGCATGCTATTAGCCATCTATTAGCATGCTTAAAAATGAGCAAACCTGTTTACACGTGCTAAAGCACTCCGACACACTCCCCCTTCCACCCGCACTAAAGTAGCATGCTTAAAAATCGACCGGCGTGCGATTTTTTTACTTTATTAGTAGCACGTCCGTCCATACATGCTACTAAGTAGCAAGCATGTGTAACAGTATGCTGTCATTCTAATCAAGCTAAATTTTGCGGACTGTAGTTTGTGAGTCCTTAAGGGTTAATAGGTACCTGACCCAGCTCGAGATTTTACAAAATATAAATATTATATCAAAATAAAGGTAAATAGCAACAATTCTCAATTAAAAATATATCAACGTCTTGCCGGTTTTATGGTCATTCAAAGATTCATGGGCAAGTCCATTTAAAAAGTATGAAATTATGAAAAAAATATTATACATTTAAATAACACATACAATTTGCACCAAATATTATATTAGATACAGGAAGTCGCAGCCCAAGGTGGACCGACGATCTGGTGAAGGTTGCAGGAATCCATTGGATGCGGGCGGCGCAGGACCGATCTGTGTGGAGAACATTTTGGGAGGCCCATGTCCAGCTGTGGACGTCTATTGGCTGAAATGATGATGATTATAATAGAACCATTGACATATAGATACCATACAAAATTCAAATGAAATGCACACAAAATACTTAGGTGTGACGTCACTTTTTAGTAACCATTTGTATTAAGTGTTTTGGGTTTGCCCAAAATAATGTGATATCTCAGGTAGTTTAAATGAGAATCAAGTAATTCTTTCAACAATGTTTCTATCATTGAGAGGTCTGTTGATAACAAAAATAAAAAAAATGTCAAATGCCGTATTGATCAGAAAATGTCAAAGCACATTCAATATGAAGTCTATTTCTATCTCCACAGCTACCACCAGAAATACCGGTTGCAAGGCCACAAGGACCTCTGCCGGAGCCTCGGGTTGAACGCAGCCCGCCTGCAAACGTCCCACCTCGCTGCCCGGCTCAATGGGTACCTGGTCGGCGTCGGCGGGAAGGCTCAGTTCGAGGAGGAGGTCGGGAAGCTGGGGCTGGACGAGAAGCAAGCCGCATACGTGAGGCGAGAAATCGAGCGCAACGAGGGTGGCGGGCTGGCGTGTTAGGATAATGCTGCTTTTCCTGGAAAGTCGTTACAGAAATTACCGAAATCTAGTATTAGCATTTCTAGTACGTTACAACAGCAGGCAGTGGGACTACAGTCCGTCACAAAGAAGTCCCGTGAATAGCGCGCTTGAGTCGCCATCAACATTCAAATTTCAGCTTTATGCTAATGAGCAGTTTTCCAGTAGGTATTTTCGGGTGGTTTCTAAAAGCAACACCAGATGACGCTACTCTCACTATCAATTAAAAGTTCCTTTTTTGTCTATGATAGATAGATAAACCAACCATCATCATGATATTTACGGTCCTGCCATATTTAAATTTATTTTACCCATAAGAAAATAGAGATAAAAAGTAAACAAGTAAAATACATATTTTACTTGTTTATGAAAAGTTTCGTTTTGAATCACTCTGTCATTTAAATGTACTTAGCACTAAAAATACATATTAACTGCGAAGTGTTAAGATAGTTAATGTAAAAATCCTAAAACAATGTTCCCATAAATTAGGGTCCACATGACATATCATACCACACCCAACATTTACAGGGACTGATTGCGCCATCTAGCGAATCACTGGGAAATATATAAATATCTACTGGAAAACTGCTCATAGACATCAAGAATCTAAAATTTTAGTTCCGTGTTTTTCCGCGGGACATCTTTCGTGACGCGGACTCTATTATCAAAAACAAGCAGTTTTCTGACAAAAGCTTAAGACACCATCTAGATCAAAAGTATATAGATACTTTTATCATACATCATTGCAAACGTTCTATGTACAGACGGCCACGTATCAGGAGCCATAATTTAACATTAATTTGAGAGTCGATTGAAGTAGTTTGACAGATTTGTATGCATTGATGTGTGGCTTGTTCGTACATCTTATGGTGATACAATTAATTAGTGACATTTATTAATAAAATAGGTTACCTATATTTTGTATAATATTACAAATCCATATAATTTTATGAATGTAATATTTACTAAAAATGTATTTTGTGGTGGCAAATTATTTTGGTAGTTGCCGTTTACAATGTAACATTTAAAATATATTTAGATATATTTTGTGACGACTTGAAATGATTGCAGTGATGCATTTCAAATTAGTATAAATTCCATGGTTTTAATGCGACCTTTCGGTCGTTAGGGTTATTTTATTTTTAAGTGTTTTGTAAACTTGAATCTTTTTATTTTATTGTAACTCACATGTGCTCATAGAAAAACGTTCGCAGAATGTATTTATTTCCTATAGAAAATTATCATCCTACTTATAACAGCATACATATTATTATGTTGGTTATTCAGTATTAAAAATATAAGAATTCATTTTAATGGTTCAGCAGATAAGTGACCGAACCTAAAATCATTCTATGTTTAATTTTAGCGTTGTAAACACAAAGGTATATTATAGTTAAATAAAAATATTTTCTCACGATCCATTTTGTTATTTGAAACTCAAACCTTTTATTACATATCGTGAACCAAGCATAGGCCCGGAACAAAACTCGTGCCAGCCCCTTAAACATTGCGTATTGAAACGGGATGGCATGAGCACAGTAATATAAAGAAATAAATAAATATAAATATGAATATTTCACTGATCTGTCTCCGAGATCAAGTAGCTCAAGCACCTGTGTTACGGATATCAGAACCAACAGCGGAATTACAAATATATACATATACCTAATACTTTTATTTTGTAAATGCATACTTATAATACATACAAAGACCTAGACCAATACAAACAGACATGTTTATACACACAAATGTTTGTACTGTGCGGGGATCGAACCCGCAACCCTTGGACCAAAGGCAGCGTTCACTACCACTGTTCCAAACGGGTCGTCAATAATAATAACCTCAGATCACGATTTGTAATAAGGTGGAAATACTTAGGTATTATTACCATGGACATAATTAGTCCATAGTATTACTCTAAAGTTCAATGCTTTGTGGGAGAGTTTGGAATAGGAATCTGAAATCATTTTCTATAAAAAAACTGAGTGAGGAAATATTACTGACTGATATGACATCGGTCTGAGCGATAGTAGTGGTTCTCAACGCGCCTACTATATGGGGGGGTTCAAATCCGAGCATACACCACTGGATTTTTCAACTCTATGTGCGTATCTCTACCTATGTGTGTAAATGAAAGTTGAAAAGAAATAACAAAGCCTCGCCCTAGGGGGCGTGGGCTTTCATAATATTTTCTTGTATCCGACTAATCAACAAGCAGACGGTGCTCCTCGCGTGTAATGCAACATATCACCGACCGTCCACCAAAGAGCAAGCTCTGCACTCTACTCTTGGGCAAACTATAGGTCTGTGGACCACGGCTTATACACGTAGGGAATCCTGTTGCACAATTAATAGTAATGATTACCTACAATACCTTTTGAATTGGGCGTAAACGCCTGATAATTTGAAAATAAGTAAACGCCTGTTTTAAGTCCTAGAGCAATGGTGTTCTAACGCTGATTATTTAAAACTGCCAATGTGCGAGTCTATACTAAAATCCGTAATTCGACGGAGCAGTTTGACAGATAGAGTGTTACCATGTGTGGGAATAAAAATAGTGATGAGGTTAATGGTAATATTTAATTACCGACAGAATAATCCAGTCTAAGTATAAAATCGTCGGTTATCTAACAACATCGCTCTATTCATTTAAATCAACTATACAGGAGAGTGAAAAAAACCTGCATAATTATATTAATTTTAAGAGTTATTGTATAAAAATGTTGGAATTTAAGCCCTGATCGGTGGAATTACGCAAGATCGACATTGTAGATTTATGCAGGAAAAAACTTTATTCTGTAATGTTCCAAAAGTAAAAAATGCCAAAAAATCGACTTGGGCGCTTTAACGACTCCATCGAATTACGGATTTTAGTTTAGAGACAGGGCTACTAAATCATAATACCTACCTACCCATTATGGTAGAAAAATATATAACTACTTATTGGGTAAAAAAACTTATGACCATCATAGAGAGCAAGGTCTTATTGTTGCTAATAAGAGGATTAATACGACACGTAATACCAGCAACAAAACAAGCCAAATGAAGTAATTAAGCTAAACATTCGATTAGTAGACACGAATGTTTTTAACATAACGGAAACCTTCAAGCGCTCAAGTTATCTAATGAGCTCAATCCGCATATCACTGGGCGATATTGATTCAGCAATGAATATGTACGGACAGCCACACATCGATGTAGTTATACAAATCTGTCTTTCTGCAATCGATTCTCAACTTTATATTAAATAAGTTTGGTTAACTATCTTAATACCTATGTATTGAAGAAATTTGACAAATTGATACCTACCTACTTACCCTGTTGTGCGGTTGTCTGTACCTCAGCACCTAATAAGAGTTGGTAAAGTAAATAGGAGAGAAGGGGTTCAGGAATTTCAGCGGTGTTCTTGTACGCGGTTCCAGCGTGTGCATTATAATAGCTATCGCTTTGTATATTTGAGAGCATCTTTATACAATTGACAATTAAAAAGAAATAGGGACCTGTGAATCGGAGATAGAAGAAGGGAATAAAGATTAGATCAGGAATTTAGTTTCGCTGTAGTACCTAAGCTTATTATTTATATTAAGCTTATTAAGAGTAGAATAGGCCACCCTCACTCTTACCGAGGTGTCGTAAAAGGCGACTAAGGTAAAGCTGCTGTCATGATCATCAGCATCCAGAGAAGGAAAACTCTGCATTTATATCAAAACCCTCGCCAACCCGTCTGCCAAGCGTGGTGAGTATGGCAATTACCCCTCATGTGATTGAGGGAGGCCCGTGCCCCAGCAGTGGGGTCTTAAATGGGCTGATGATGATGATGATGACCTAAGCTTATGAGTTTAACCACACATTGTAGTTTCTACTTACTAAATAGATTTTAACCTTTTTAAGTCTTTGAGTATACTTGTACTCAAAGCCTAGGGTAGACAGTAAGTGCCTTTAAAAGTAGTTAACTGTCTAACCAATAGTCAGGGTGACAGCATCAAAGTGAAAGTGACGTGAAGTTGTTATATAACTATTGGTTAAGCTAACTATTGCTCAAAAAACACATTTAACGATATTTTAGCATTAGTTACTTTTTTAAACCATAGTATAGTTTAAGTCACGCTTTTTGAAAACGAAAAGCTAGCTTTTTGAAAACAAAAAGTCTGTGTGTCTGTCTATGGCATCGTAGCTTCCGAACAAATGAACCAATTATGATTTAGTTTATTTTGTTTGAAAGATGAATAAGTGGGGAGTGTTCTTGGCTATGTTGGATAAAATCGATCTAAGATGGCCGCCGTCACAAAGATATGGATTGTACCTATGTTTTAACACAACTCCCACAAAATGGGTAGGTATCATAATAAAAGGGCTTGAGTAGCAGAATATATTTATTGTGACAAATTTCAATTACAAGATCGGCCGCAGTCGGGGGTTTTTTTAAATTTTTATATGAAGCCATTATTTACAACGCAATAGCATCGCTTAGATATCGATCAATAAGGTATTTTGTTTACTCTACATTGTTCGATTATGCGTCGATATGGGTTTCATTAGCATACGGTCCTCGCTTGAATACAAAAGAAGAATGGCCCGTTATTGTATTAATTCGAAGTTAGCTGCGTAGTTTTTGTACGTACTTTGTTATGTTTTTTATATGTAAATTATGCGCATAGCTATTTAATGGTGTAAACAAGTGAACGTGATTGGAATGAATTCACATTTTGTGTTCGCGAATAAAATGTGAATAAAGCCGTGTGGTCCGCGGCAGAGTAGAATAGGCCACCCTCACTCTTACCGAGGTGTCGTAAAAGGCGACTAAGGTAAAGCTGCTGTCATGATCATCAGCATCCAGAGAAGGAAAACTCTGCATTTATATCAAAACCCTCGCCAACCCGTCTGCAGCGTGGTGAGTATGGCAATTACCCCTCATGTGATTGAGGGAGGCCCGTGCCCCAGCAGTGGGGACTTATATGGCTGATGATGATGATGATGATGACCTAAGCTTATGAGTTTAACCACACATTGTAGGTTTCTACTTAACTAAATAGATTTTAACCTTTTTAAGTCTTTGAGTATACTTGTACTCAAAGCCTAGGGTAGACAGTAAGTGCCTTTAAAAGTAGTTAACTGTCTAACCAATAGTCAGGTGACAGCATCAAAGTGAAAGTGACGTGAAGTTGTTATAACTATTGGTTAAGCTAACTATTGCTCAAAAAACACATTTAAGCGATATTTTAGCATTAAGTTACTTTTTAAACCATTAGTATAGTTTAAGTCACGCTTTTTTAAAACGAAAAGCTAGCTTTATGAAACAAAAAGTCTGTGTGTCTGTCTATGGCATCGTAGCTTCCGAACAAATGAACCAATTATGATTTAGTTTATTCTTGTTTGAAAGATGAATAAGGGGAAGTGTTCTTGGCTATGTTGGATAAATCGATCTAAGATGGCCCGTCCGTCACAAAGATATGGCATTGTACCTAGTTTTAACACAACTCCCACAATATGGTAGGTATCATAATAAAAGGGCTTGAGTAGCAGAATATATTTATTGTGACAAATTTCAAATTAAAGATAGCCGCAGTCGGGGGTTTTTTTAATTTTTATATGAAGCCATTATTTACAACGCAATAGCATCGCTTAGATATCGATCAATAAGGTATTTTGTTTACTCTACATTGTTCGATTATGCGTCGATATGGGTTTCATTAGCATACGGTCCTCGCTTGAATACAAAAGAAGAATGGCCCGTTATTGTATTAATTCGAAGTTAGCTGCGTAGTTTTTGTACCTACTTTGTTATGTTTTTATATGTAAATTATGCGCATAAGCTATTAATGGTGTAAACAAGTGAACGTGATTGGAATGAATTCACATTTTGTGTTCGCGAATAAAATGTGAATAAAGCCGTGTGGTCCCCGGCAGAGTAGAATAGGCCACCCTCACTCTTACCGAGGTGTCGTAAAAGGCGACTAAGGTAAAGCTGCTGGCATGATCATCAGCACCCAGAGAAGGAAAACTCTGCATTTATATCAAAACCCTCGCCAACCCGTCTGCCAAGCGTGGTGAGTATGCCAACTACCCCTCATGTGATTGAGGGAGGCCCGTGCCCCAGCAGTGGGGACTTATATGACTGATGATGATGAATAAAATGTAATAATAAATAGATAATTATAGTTTGAGATCACATTTGCCTTTGTACAGGCGGTGCTAAATAAGTCTAGCAGTGACTTTGAGTGCGAAAAATCATTTTTAGTACTTACCTATAAAGTGAGATAATTTAGAGGTGCGCAAACTAACGACCTGCGCTACACTTACGTGCCGTGGCCTGTACCTACATGAAATCACATGTTAGATCATACATAGTGGTGATCAAGTCATAAGACGTTTTTTTATTAAATTTTGATAGTAATAAGAAAAGGTCATAAACGAAGCAAAAATCAAACCACATGTAATTTTATGTGTAACAATATGTTGTAAAAGTTACGAGTACCTATGCGAATAAATGATTATGATTATGAGGAGAAATTGGTATTTTAATAATAATGTACTTACAAAAGAAAAATTGATTCCGATATTTAAGATGTACTTAAAGAGAAAGTAACATTTTCGATGCGTTCGTTCTCGAATAAGTAATGTCTTTGGCGTCAAACAAAGTATTAAGACTTATATGTATTATTAGTAAGATACTTACGAGTATTTTTACTTCTCTCTATTATTATCAAAATTTCATTTTAAATTGAATATTTAAAGTATGTACATACCTAGTTAAAAATAAAATAACCCCTGCGCTGGGTTCTCATGACTTCATGACCGCCATGACCCCCCTGGATCCATTTTGGGTTTATGGGAGTCAATAATACACTTATTTACTGTGACCAAACAATATGTTTATTAATCGTTTATAGGAGAGTACGAATGTTTACATAATGAGCAGAGTCTACAAACGACAACATATGAGTATGGATACGACTGGACTCATAGAGTCATACGGCTGAACTGACAGAGTCATCCCTCAGGATTCAATCTCGAAATATTCGTATAATGAACCTTATTAACAAGTTAACAACAAGAGGGCCTCTATTACTATGCAATTAAGTACAGATTAGCATGGGACGAGTTCAAGTTATTTTTGATGTTATCCAACAATCCACATGTTCAGAATCAATATATCAAATATTCACAATTTCAATGATATTAAACTAAAATTATGACAAATTTAGTTACATGTCTGTACATACTTAACAGTTGCCGCTTTAGGTGACAGCTACGGGCACACTCGACGCCAATCGATTTTAATTTTCAGCTATTAAACTGGATCTATTTTAAACAATTTCGGGGTTACACTCTATCGGCAAACACTTATACTATTTATTAACACATTGACTGCCATCAAACCAGACACAAATAAACATTTATTGTTTGTCGGCCACCGGAGTCCCCCATGGCGTTCAAAACCTTAAATAACCATGTACAAATGTTGGGTCTTTGTTCGTCTTTGTTCTGTAAAAATTGATTCACGCCAGAAACGTGCCACTTCTGGCGTGAATCAATTTTTCGCGTACAAAAACGGGCCCAACATTTGTGCATGGTTATTTAATAAATAGTATAAGTGTTTGCCGATAGATTGTTACCCCGAAATTGTTTAAAATAGATCCGGATTCAGTAGCTAAAAATTAAAATGGATTGGCATCGCCAGTGTGCCCTACCCGTCCCCGTAAAGCTGTGATCCTACCGCATTCCCTAAATGTTGTGTGTTCGAGTCCATTTAGCATAGTTAGATCAGCAAAATAAGTAAAAAAAATATCAGCTGTTCCATACAAAATAGAATACTTTAAACATTGGCAGCGCACTTGACTCTACTGGTGTCGCTGGTGTCCAAGGGCGGCGGTAATCGCTTACCATCATCCGATCCGCATTGCAAAAAAAAAGCACTTGTCTCAGTCATAAGGACTGTCCACAGTCCAACAAGGGTAACTCGACGTACCTATTCACCCGGCAATAATATATGATACAGCTGATTTTTTTTAGGTGTATAGGTATGAGATGTTGTAGGTATGTTCCTATGATTTATTTGAATGAGCATTTTAAATGACAATACTATTATATTTAAATGTTAGGTAGGTATGTGTGTTAGATATCGTACGTGTTGCACTTTCTCTGTGAATTGGTATATCTACAAAAGAGGACTGGCCGATTCACTCAATGGACAACATTTCAAAATTGCTAAGCTCTGAAACAAAAAATACCAATTCTTTGTTTACCTTTCCGCTGCTCGAATATATATTTATTAATTTTTTATATTGCTTATTTACTGAAAAAAAATTAAAAACTGAAAAACGTAAGATGACGTCATCGGACGGCAGAATGTTAAATATTTCTTTGCTTAGCACATTATAGTTTTAAATTTATGAAATGCCAAACCCATGACATGTAACTGTCAAAAAAAAGACGACTTGTCAACGTTGAATGTATGAATGACGTTGACAATGTTGACACTAGTATTATTTACCTTTGACAGTAGTAGGTACCTTTTTTTTTATTAAAACAATGATAAGCAAAGGAATATCGCTGTATTCAGCCGTCCGATGACGTCATTTGGCGCTTACGTCTATTTAGAATAAAAAGAATTTCAATAATTATTTTATGGATGAAAATGGACAAATTTTGAAAAAAGGAAAAATATGGGTCTGTTCATTTTATGTCTATTTTCATATAAAAGAACAATATGGACATGTTAAAAATATGAAATGTTGTCCATTTTACGATTTTGAACCCACGCCTAAATTGTATGATGATTAGATATGATTTTAGTTTTCATCATAGTACAGACAAACACACGTTGAGCTAGTTTAGTAAGTAACTGCCACACTCAGAGACGTCAATAAGGCTAAATGTTCACTTACTTCATTATGGCAAGTCTTTATGCGTATTGAAATAAGAGTCAATATTTTTTCTTAAGTACCAATTAAAGTAAATTTGACGTCTCTAGAGTGTGGCAAAAGTAGATTACTACAATCTACACTAGAATCTTCTCGAGGGCATTTTACTAACGAAAACAATTATCTACTTTTGCCAAAGGAACATACGGACTTATCTGAAAAAAAAAAACTTATTCCCATACAAAATTGATCAGCTGATTGATTAAATTTGTATGGAAAGGCGTTTTTTTAAGATTAGAACTTTTGTAATGAATTTTCATTACAAAAGGTATTTTTTATGGAAAGCGATTGCCGCCGCTTGGACGACGACGACACACATTTTACCACTTTGGGAGCATCTCTTGCGCGAAGTATTAAATTTAGAAAAAAAATATGTTAGAAACCCCATCATCATTTTTAAAGACCTATCCATAGATGCCCCACACCTATGGGTTTGATGAAAAATAATTTTAGAGTTTCAGTTTCAAGTATTTTTGTGAAAATATCTTAATGCGGCACATGAAAAGGAGGAAAACGGAACGGAACGCTACGGAACCCTAAAAAGCGATAACGTACCAATGTACAATGCTCAGATATTTTTATAGGTTTGAACGCAAAGATAATTTAGATGCTGACAGCACTATGTTTAGTCATATCACAAGCAATCACGGATATACCCTTACAAGGCGAAAATTCCACAATTCTCGTAGAAATCCCCCTACTAGAAGCACCGTGTTAGCAGAGGTCGCGCTGAGTGCTGGCACACCGAGCTTGCACCGGAAGCCGACTGTACAATCGATGACTGTACCCTAACGAGATAACTCCAGCTGGACACGCGACGAAGTCCAAGCGCGTCATTTGATATTAGGGATGCGATCTTTTATTTCTTATATACAGGGTGTATCGTGAACATTTACATCCCTTTAACCACGTGTTCTACCAACCATTCTGAACAACATTTGTTCAACGACTTTACGAAATTCATCGAAAAATTTTTCGACTCCTCATACAAAATGACCAAGTCATGTGACCGCCTTTGTATAATGAAGTTGAAATTTTTTCATACGAATTTCCAAAAGTGATACAACAAATGTTGTTCATAATGGTTAGTAGAACACGTGGTTAAAGGGATGTGAATGTTCACACATATATCCTGTATAATAGGATAGGATACAATTATTGGTTGGTCTAGAGTTCAGACCAAATTCTACCCTATAGGTAGAATAAAATCGTCTATCCCAGTTTATGCCTGGATAATACAATGTAATGAGAAGAGGGGAAGAGCATGTAACCAAGAGAGAGAGGACGGCCGAAAAAGAGAAGCATGGATTGTGTAAATAATGACACGATGGAAAAGTTGTGGATGACTCGATGACGAACGACAGGGACGCAAGGAAGAGGAATACATACAGCTCCGACCCTATATAACCTGGAAACAGGGCAGGAGGATGATAATGACATACGGATGGGTTTGGATTGCATTCATGCAAAAACCACATGTTCATTGTCCACGAAGAAAATACCGTATGAATAATCTACATTTCTTTGACAGATTTTTTTTCAGTGCATTGTAAGATCCGGAAAGTTCTGGTTTCGTATGTGGTGGTACTTATTTGACCACGATTTAGTTGGTCTAGTTCCCGTACTAAAGTCAGACGGCAGTCGCTTCATTGTGATTACCAGACTCACCAAATCCTGAATTGGTCAAAGCATTGCCCGGATTTCAAAGCGATGGTTTTGGACGCAAAAGGGAATAGGGCAGGTGACCCGGTTTTGGCCACTGACTCCTTTTTGGCCATTTGGTACTTAGAAACGTTGTAGCTAAGGTATAGAGAATTATATTGTTGTTCTATTTACGGTTTTTAAAATATTGAATCATGACTATACTTTTTATTTATTTATTAGGATCCCAACATAGGTGCTACCATTGAGTGCTGTCATGTGCTAACGTTCACTTTGACATAACCCGTCATTTTCTGTAGCGGGTTGTGAATTTAATTATGATCTTAGCCATAGAATTATAACAAGACTAGAAACCTAGTCTGCGCCTACAATTTGAAGAACCTCAAACGGAGCCGTACGGCTCCAAACGTCCGGACCGCTCCGCAGTCGTCAATGTCAATGCCTGTCAAACGAATCTCGCGAAAAATAATTTACTATGACGATTTGTGCGGTAAAATTTTGTCACAATGATTCGAAAAAGCATAATAACATCACTTTTCACAGGTAAGCCTTCAATATTTCAGAGTATGTTGTTTTTTATAAGCTAAAAATACAAACGATTTATTAAAATGGTCAGTGAAGTGCCAAAAATGAAAAAAAAATCCCTATTTTAACTTTAAAAAGATTAATTTAATCAGTTGCTACTGATGTTCACAACGTGAATCAGTATCTCTACTGAGTTTCGCAGCGTGAGTGCGGGTACCGGAAGCCCAATCCTGGGGTGGTTTAAAAGTTGGTAGCACTTGTGTCTCTACTGGGTGTCAATAGGCGGCGGCAATTGCTTACCATTAGGGGATCTGTCTGCTCGTCTGCCAACTATCACATAAAAATTGATGTGATTCTGACAGTGAAATACAACCATTTGAACCACTAAAATAAGTAAGTAGCGCTTTGTTTATTCATTATTGTCCGTACAAATTGAACTTGACCAAAAAAGGTATCTTAAATATTAAAACATAACTTGCAAACTAATTTTAATTGAATTTATAGCTCGAAAATACATAAGTTACAACTTATATACATTTCGTAAGACTAAACATAATAGGCCACAATACTAAATAGAAACCAATCAGTTGTAATTTTTCAGATTAATCGTACATGAACTTAGCTACAAATACAATGCCTTTTGATACAGCTGCCATTTAGTATATTGTCTTAAATAATACTCCTTTGTAATTCGCTATTTCTTACTATTTAGGTATCCATGCTTGGGTGGTCTGGATAAGATTATTACCAAAAAGATTTGCCTGTCATTATTTTACAAGCTGTACTTCGGGGAGTGTGCTTCTGAGCTTTCCCTTCGCCTTTCTACCATCGTGAAAGCAGACGGAACCATCCTTTCTTAGTGAACATTCCTCGATTGTGCACTGCCAGGGAGTGGAACGTCCTTCTTGCGTCTGTTTTCCCGACTGACTACAACCTCAATTTTTCTAAAGCTGGAATGAATAGGCTTCTGGGAAAGCTCGCACCAATCGTAGGCTTTTTGACAAAGACATGACAAAGACTGGCTGGAGATTACAAAGCAGAAAAAGCTCCGTCGTGTCTTGCCTCCCCCAGGGGATGCAAGGTGGCCTTGCGATCGATGTGGCAAGACATGCCGAGCAGCAATAGGGCTTTACAGCCTTCAACGCCGATGTGGATTTCCACCAACCTCCTAGCGCTGCAACAATCACCTTCTAGATGATGTGGCCAATGATAAGAGTTCAGTGTAAAGCCAAGAGCAAGCCCATCACCAATTAAACAAAAGACCGCGATAGTGTATAGCCAAAACATAAAGTTCTCTTAATATATTGGAAATTTGTACTTTTGTTATGCAAAATAAACAATAATTATTATTAGCCAAGAACAAAACTCAAAGAAGTACCAGACACACACACAACTTAGCTGTGAATATAGCCCCTAATACAACTCGCTTTCTGAAAAAATGTTACAGCATGCATGGCCATCAAAATATTTAATAAAATTCCAAATAACCTGAAAACGCTCCCTACAAATAAATTTAAAGTTGTTGACGTAGTTGGTTACTAGAAAAAAGTTCTATTCCATCGATGAATTTCTAACTGAAAACATGTACAGAAAATAAACCCTAATTATAATAGATGCATGATAATGATTCCATAAAAGATAAAGATAAAAATGTTTATTTGGCAGAACACAGGTTATAAAGGTCTTAATAATAAAATAGTAGGTACAAGTATTCAACCTGCATGCAGATGTGCAAAATCAAATGGTTGGCATGCAGCAATATTATTTCTTAATTGACTAATTTATTAATATAATTCAATAATTTTATTAGTTGCGCATCATATGTATATACGTTCTACGTTTATATTAATATGTAACTTCTTAATTTAAATAATATTTGTTTATGAAAATTTCGCATGTCTTAATACTAGACTAAATAGGCATAAGGACTGCACATTCTGTAACATCCACATGTATTTGTAACCACCCTGTTTATAGCGAATAAAGATTTATGTTATGTCCTGTTTGTTTGAGTTTTTCTGTTTTAGAGACCGTGAATTTCATCGCATTACATTCATTATCCTAGATTAGCACAGCGTGTGTGAGCTAAGCAGCTATAATTTCGTTAATATGGACTTGACATATTTATGTCCTAACTAAATCTGTTACGTAGGTAGGTAATTAGATATGTTTACTCGATGACATAATAATATCCTCCACCCGATTACTGCTACAGTAACAGTTGCATGGACTTAGGTATTCGGATTTTTGTGACATCATAGTTACCTAAATCACAGCCTAATAGGTGACGGACATGCTTACATCAAAGTTTAGGTATAAAATATCACTTGTACCTACAAAATAGGTATACAAAATAGCACTTCAATTCACTTATAGATACTTTGATTTCAAACTTCAAGCATATTTCGTTCAATTAGGTTCAATATAGTGGTAACCAACTGATCCGTGGCTATCCGTAGACAGTCTTTAGGTCTGTCACAGATATTATAATACGCTATGTCTACCTATTAAGGTGACGGGTAGGGCACACTAGCGACGGCAATCGATTTTGATTTTTAGCTACTAAACCAGATCCGCGGCGTGAATCAATTTTTCGCGTACAAAAACGGACCCAACATTTGTGCATGGGTATTTAATAAATAGTATACCTAAGTGTTTGCCGAGAGGTTGTAACCCCTTTACTGTTTAAAATAGATCCGGTTTAGTAGCCCCTACCCGTCACCTTAACAAAGTAAGTACTATGTTTTTTAACTCAGTATTATTTAAACGTCTGTAATAAAAAAGTCAGAGCACTTTATTTTCCAATGATGGCAGATCATTTTCCATTGAAATCGCTTATTTTTAGACTTTTGTTATAAAAAATAAAGTGTTCATATTATTGAAACAATCTTTTTAATCTACAACTGTCCTCACAATAGGTACAATGTACACACTGGCAATATTATCTGAAATCTGCCGGGAAACGTTTCCCTGTAGTTCTTGTTGACTGATTGGTTAAAATGTCCTTTTGTTTACAGGTTAGGTACATCATTTCAGCTACCACAGTCCTCTCGAAACATACCTTACTAAACATAAAATATGCCTCTCCGAAGCTGCGTTTGGGTGTTACCAGACCAATTAATCGACGTCGACTTATCGATTCTACCATTAATCGACACCCTCGATCGACCATTGATCGATTAGACTTTTTATACCCTTGTTTTACAGCACCCAGCGCCGGATAAAGCCCGCGCAACGCCTGCAACAGATTCTGTCATGAGGCCCTTGGATTGCTTTAGGCTTGTGTTTCGTTGGAGCCAAATTCCGGGGGGCAAGGGGAGTTTAAATGTTGGCAGTGCCCTTGCGACTCCTCTGGTGTCTATGGGCAGCGACTATCGCTTATCAGGTGATTCGTCTGCTCGTTTACTATCTATCACATAAAATCACTTAACAAAACAGGTGTTGAGAGCTCGGGGCCTCCAATCCGCGGGGCTGTAGCGTTTGCTACATGGCTAGAACGGTACTTATAGCACCAACACTAGGAAATAGCCGGACTAGTCAGCATTGTCTTTTTACAGATACTGGGTAATAAGTAGGTGCATACTGCCTGTGCCGTTTAGGTACCAATTTGAAAAGAACAGAAAAGAAAAGAAAAGAGAAGAGAAGAAAAGAAAAGAAAAGAAACGAAACGAAAAGGAAAGGAAAGGAAAAGAAAAGAAAAGAAAGGAAAGGAAAAGAAAAGAAAAGAAAAGAAAAGAAAAGAAAAGAAAAGAAAAGAAAAAGCATTAAACTCAAGACTACTATTAACAAAGTAGACCTTAAATGCTACCAAAATGGTTGCCACTCAGCATTGTCATTGCTTCAAAAGCAATGACGCTGGTATTCTGTGGCACCAGGAAAAGTGAGGACGCTACTCTTTTTTTTTATACTTAGTCATATTTAAAAATCAAAAAGTATATAAGTATATACATATAAGTACTGCGTTAACTAGTAAATTGCTGATGTTTTATCATTATATAGTAAAAATATAGTATTATGTCTCATAGTGTGTACTGTAGTAAGTAGGTATATAGTAGTATTTTTATTATGTAATACAAGTGGTATAAGTGGATGAATTGTTATATTATATTTTATTTTTATTTTCTTTATTAAGGAAAAAATACAGCTGTTAAATAGTACTCTGTTCTAAAATTACTTAAATAATACAATTTGCAGTCTCCACTCAAGACTTCGACTCCATTGTCCACAGGTTTGCCATCCCTGAAAAAGTATAATTAGTGCGTCACTCAGTTGATTAAACCCCTATCTGTTATTAATTTTATCAAGTCCCCTATCTATTTTCGTTCACTATATGAACAAATTCATTTTAGTGTATTCCCGTGGTGACCCTATGGCCACGCGACGTGAGGTCGTGACCTCTACCGAGTCCACGGCTCATCGGGGCTATGTGCCATTTATACATATTGTATCTGTTCATTAAATTAGAGTGCTATGACGTATTTGTTGTCTTTTATTTACGTTTCCCGTATCAACACGCTGAGAGCCAGGTGTTATGAAAGACCTAGGACTTTAGGTAGGTAGGTAATGTAGGTACCTAACTGTACCTACATTTATTTCTTATCTTAGCAAGTAACTACCTAGTTATCTATCGAGTATCATAAGTAACTACCTAGTATTCTATGTTCGCCTACATCCATGACATTGTAATAGATATATTTCATGTTCGCCTACATCCATGATATTGCAATCGATATATTAAATGTTTGACATGAAATCAATTTGTATATTTATAAAACCTATACCTTCCTAAAAGGCCGGCAACGCATCTACACTCCCTCTCCCTCTCCCTCCCTCTGTTGTGGCTGATGTCTATTGATGTGATAACTTACCATCAGGTGACTCGCTTGCTCGTTTGCCTCCCTTTCTCATAAAAAAATAATTGGCGATTAAATAGAGTAGGTATCGATAGGAGGATAGGAGTGGCGAGTTTCTTGCCGGATCTTCTCGTCAGAATCAACTTTCCGATTCCGGTGGTAGAATCACATTATGTTGATTCATTTCTTAGTATATTTTTTGTATCGACGTATATGTTTAATTACATGTATAATATACATAGTTATAATTTATATTTTTCATGTATGATGATTTTTAAGAGCAAGTATAAGCCTATACAAAGAAGTAATTTTGAATTTTATCGTCCGTCAGCTACTTAGTACCTAATCATGCCCCAGCTAGGGATTTTTCCTAGGGGAGGCCATTAGCCCACCGGCTCATCAATTGCTACGAGGGGTATTTATCTAGAGTGTGACCACTTCCCCCTCTTGTTACGCTCATGCTAGTACCTACTCATAGTGGTACAAGGAATGTACTGTTTGATACAAGCTGATCAGTGTGAAATTATCTGGTATCATTAGTGATTGATCTATTTAGACAGACCTGGTGTCATAATCTCAAATCCCGCACCTGTGACGGGATTGAATAGCGTGATGGGCCCTCCAGTATGATAGTGTTCTTACTTCTGGAGCCCAATTCTTGTGCTCGTGACATTTATTATCATACGACATACGAGGGCGACACTGAAAGTTTTTAGAACTGGCCACTTATAAGACGATGATTAAAAAAATAAGTTTAGGTAGGAGGATCCTCCTTCACCACTACAACGCCTCGCCGCACACCGCCAAGCAAACACTCGAGTATTTGGCGACGTCAGATGTAGAATTACTAGGTCACCCGCCATATAGCCCAGACCTCGCACCCTGCGATTTTTGTTTATTTCCAAAAATAAAATAAAAACTAAAAGGAAAACGTTTCACGAACGCCGTAGAAGCAGTGGCTGCGTATCAAAAGGCCGTCGAAGAGACCCCTAAAGAAGAGTGGGCCAAGTGCTTTTCTCAGTGGTTTCATCGAATGCAGCGATGTATTGATGTGAAGGGACACTATTTTGAAAAGATAAAATAAAAGTAACAGCTTGCTAAATTGTTCAGTTTTTGGTTTTCTAAGAACTTTCAGTGTCGCCCTCGTATATCACTAAAACGTTGTTTTTTTGTATGGTTTTCGTTTGACATCCGTCATGTTTTTAATATATCACGAGCCCGAGAATTGGTCTGTTAGAAAAAAAATAGTGACTGGCGAGTTACAAACTTACTTGTCAGCATTTCGGTGACAGAGTCACATTAGATCTCAAACCACAAGGCACATGAATAGAGACAGGTTCTTTGTCTATTCATGATAATGCACCATGAATTTCTGAGCCCTGAGAGTCGATCGCTTCGTTAGTCGGAGTTTAGTTATTTAATCGCACCGATCAACTACATTGTTTCATTATCATGAGTTTACTACGCGATATCTTATCACGATAGGTATAACAAAATGTTAAGTAATTTTACAATTCTTCATAACGTTATTGTAAATCGTCATTGAAAGGATAAGTATGTACATCTGACAAAGATCCCGATAGGCAACTTTTAGACCTTATTTCATGGCATTAAGGTCGAAAAGTGGCAGATGCACATACTTACTTAGGTACGGTCAGAATCAAAAGTAGCTGAACATTTTAGACCTTTTGTCACACTAACCATTGCGCAGTTTTAATAAGTGTTGGACTTACTCAAGCTGCGCAAAACTTAGTGTGACAAAGTTCTATAATGTTCAGCTACTTTTGATTCTGACTGTACCTAGGCAATAATGCAAGTTACAATTTATCAAACTTATTTAGAAATTAATACCTACTTAATTATATGACACATCATGTATGATCATGATGATCGTATGATAATTGATAATAGAGGATAATAAAAATAAACTTAAAATTAGTAATTACATTATTAAAGTGACGGGTAAGGCACACTAGCGACGCCCATCGATTTTAATTTTTAGCTACTAAACCGGATATATTTTAAACAATTTCGGCAAACACTTATACTATTTATAAAATAACCATGCACAAATGTTGGGTCCAACGCGTACTAGTACGCGTAAAAGTAGCCGCGTTTGGCGTGAATCAATTTTTCGCGTACAAAAATGGACCCAACATTTGTGCATGGTTATTTTATAAATAGTATAAGTGTTTGCCGAGAGGTTGTAACCCCGAAATTGTTGAAAATAGATCCGGTTTAGAAGCTAAAAATTAAAATCGATTGGCGTCGCTAGTTTGGCCTACCCGTCACCTTAAACATACCTACCTATGTTAGACCGCAGTCCACAGCTGGGCTGGGCAGACTACTCTAATTGATTGATATAAAAGAATAGGCATGATTAAAAGGTTTCGTAAAATACTGTATTGACAAAAAGTAAACATCGAATTCGCGGAAAACTGATACTTTTAATGGAAACGATTGCGATCCCACGATTAATTACCTAACGACCGGCGTGAGAACGCGATTTTAATAAAATTGCGGTGTTTCAGCGCATTGTCAAGCTATGTTTATGTCGAGATGCGGTGTCGAATTAATATTGACAGTCACACGAGTTTATCAGATTACAGTAACCAAGTTGGTTTCGGCTTTTGGCGAAAATACAATACTTAATTAAAAACAAAATCATGCAACATCTCGTACCATCAGACACCTAAGTACAGACATCCACACATCAGGTTACAAGAATCTAATTTTTTTTTTTATAGAAAGGCCAATCAGGATGACCTCACTCCGCCTGATGGTAAGCGGCCGTGAAATCCAAAAATGAGGCTGACAGGCACAGAAGAACTAACAAAGTACCCATTGTGTCTGCCATCCTCACCCTAATGGCCTGCTGAGATGCCGTTTCACGCCCCGCCTAAAAGACCCCGGATTGTATGAAGGAGGAAACACATGAGCTGGGAGGGCATTCCATGCCTTGATCTGTCAAAATTCCTCAATTGATTTTGAACCGAATGTGTTTGACATTATGGTGGAAATCGACTGAAATTTACAATGTCAACATCAACTCAGCGTGCTATTCCCGGTGGATTCCAAGCCGTCGTTTTGGAGCCCGGGGTCATTTTGCTTAGATAATCGTGGGAGAGCCACGCTTCGGCATGAATGGGCCGGCTCGACCGGTGTGATACCACAGCCTCACAGAAAACCGGCGTGATGCAGCACTGTGCTGTGTTTGAGTGAGGGTACGAGGCCGAATCCAGGGAAATGGGGGTTTAAAGGTTTGCAGCGCACTTGTGACTCCACTGGTGTCGCGAGTGTCGATGGGCGGCGGCAATCGCTTACCATCAGGTGATCCGTCTGCCACCTATGACATAAAAAAAATCCAGGATTTGGTAGTCTGGTTAGAATGAAGCACCGTCTGACTTTTGCAATCCAAAGACAAGGTAATCAGACCAATTGGATAAACTGAAAAGTTACGTGCAGATATAAGATGTTTTTCACTAAGATCTCAAAGTAGAAATACGCACGTAGATTTGAAACATCCTAAGGAATGCAGCTGCCCCCGCAGTGTACGGATTAGAACTTACGACCTCAATTGACGGAGGGCACGTTCTTATCCACTGAGCTACCATCGACCAACTAACTGTCTACACGTGTGCTCGTTGAATGCTAGCCGTGAGCGTACCTTGGACAGCTGCCAAGCATCCAAGTGGCGTGATGCGGATGGGATCCCGCTGCTTCCCGCTTTAGGCTGTGAAGAGTGGCAGGCTCAGAGGGAAGGGGAGGGGCAAGGGGATCGGTCCCCTACGCCTGTGCACGGATCTACCCCTGACCAATCAGAGATGACACAGGCAATACTATGATAACGATCTTAAGATTTTATTTTAATGGTGTTAAAATTAAATGTGGCAAATGAGTAGGTATATCGATCAGCTGTTAAACTAGTATTTTATTTTTTCATATTGAATTGAAAGTAAGTTTCTGCAAATGATCTTTTATGTAGCTAACATTATCATATAGCCACAAGCTTCCCAAAGCCTTTTTTTTTCATGACATCACAATTATTGATATGCTGACCTGTGTTACGGATATCAGAACCATCAGCAGAATTACAAATATACACTTATGTACTTCACTTAAGTCATTAATACTTTTAATGCTACAATAATTAGTCATAACAAAGATCTCCATTAAAAATAAATAATTACAAGTTATTAAGTTAATTTTAAGCATGTATGCATGAAGCGCAATAAAAATAAGTTGATTATAAATTATTATGCGATTCGGTCTTTACTGAACACAAGTCAACAAGAAAACACAACCTGAATAAAAATATGATAAATATGAAGAGCTTAATATGCTGAATCTAGATCTGTTATCAGAATTTTCATATCACGTCAAGTTATTAAGTTACGGAAGGTCGAAAATCTAAAAAGTAGCATTTAGTGTTTTTTTTGGGATTTATTTAAATATGTATCAATTGGGATGTAACAAAATTCAATAGATATTTTGAAAATAAAAACCCCAAATTATGAAATGCATTTTAATTTATAATTTTACCTGATTTCCCTGCAACGCTACAGCCAATTAAGCTATCTTATGTTTTTTCCATTACAAGAATTAAGTGATGATTTGTATGCGCTATAAGTACACGGATGTTGATATGAATATTACTCAATATAGATTAAAGACTACAAAATAAATCTTATTGATATATATAATTGAGAAAATGAGCTTTACTGATATACCGAGAACATTTTTTTAAAGTGCTTGTACTTGTTTTGAAATTGCCAATGAAAAAGAATCTAAAACCAAATTTTGAGATATTTGACTCTCTATAAATCAAATACTAAACGAGGTATCAAAATTTTGAAAACAGATTCATAATCAGAGAGTGCAATTTAGTAAAATTATGGACCTCTGTTATTTGTTACGAAAAAAAGTTAAAATTTTGTTGACTAGTGAAATCAGCGCTATGGCTCAGGCCATAGCTAAATGCTGAGTAGGGACCGTTTCGGCACTTAGCGTTTAAGATATTTCGTCCATTTTAAGTATCGAATAAATGATTTCTTATCTTATCTTACTTTTCTTTTGTAAATACATACTTACTTATAACACATAGAAAAAACCCAGACCAATACAAACATACATGTTCATGCACACAAATGTTTTTACTGTGCGGGGATCGAACCCGCAACCCCTGCGCAAGGTAGGTACAGAGCGGGCGTTTTAGAAGAGGAAGGTGCTGTACTTGATACCAGTTGTACCTTGCATGAGCCAATCGATTTCTTTATGTTATCGCCCTTATCACGGATTTTTCGAATTGGTGGATGTAGGTCTAGCTAGGTACAAATAAAAGCTAGCAAAATAAAATAAAAAATGAAAATCATTAAATATTTGTTAATAAAGATAAAATAAAATAGGTTAAGTACTTACCTATGCATAACTATTTTATTTAATTCACATAACAAATAAGTTATTCAAACGAAAATTAACTTAAGGATATTATTTTTTGTTATAGTTGGGGACTGGGGCAGGTCTTAAAAATACCTACTTACTGAATGTTTATTAGCATTCTCCGCTTTATTTACCTGGGCACATGCTTATCTACTCATTTATTCTAAAAAAGAATAGGTTCGCTGAAGCATAGGTATCGGTTACCAACTAACACACGCAAACTATGTTAACCAAAACCTATGTATGCTAACGGCAACACCCAGATTTTTTCGATTTTTTATTTCTATTTAGTAACTTGGCTTTTTACCAAAAAAAATGGGAACTTATACCACAATATTGCCGTTATAAACTTAAGATTGTTATTGCAATTTAATTTAGTTTAATTTTATCGCGGAGCAAATATCATAATTATTTAGTAACAATTAAAAACGAGCACAAAAAAGGCACGGAACCAGTGTCCTTGGAATTTGATAAGAATTAAAAAAAAATACTGCCGTTAAATGAAGCGGTGTTCTATCCATGGCGTTCCGCTTGTCACAAATGAAGCACTGTATGTACAGTGGCGGACACATCAAGCTATATAAAACTGTCAAATTTCTTCATTCGATTATAAACCTTACAACATTAAGTTCGAAATCGATTGAGGTAATTTGACAGTTTTTCAAAGCTTGACCTGTCCGCCACTGTACATAGGTATAGTAGAAAATATATAGTAGAAAAGTGCTTCGAATATTTATCGATTACACCCTGTTTTGGATGATTTAGGATCTCAGTAGGCACATTAAAATCTAGTAGGTAAAATTAACAACAAATCGCGAATGTTGGCTAAGCAGCCTGATGAGGCTCCACGAGACCTTGAGGTGTATTGAGTCACACTGAGTCAACGCTTAAGATGAACAACACGACTTTATACTTACGTACCTACTTATATGGATTGAAGCATAAGTTTCCTGGATGTAGAGGTCTTTCTGAGTGATAAACTTTCCGCCGTAATTTGTTCTAATATATTACCTAACATACAGTTCAACCATGAAATGGAAAGAAAAAGTCTTTATCTACTTAAGTATCTACTTAAGCGACTGACCGGATGGCGCAATTGGTAGTGACCCTGCCTCTTACGCCAAAGGTCGTGGGTTCGATCCCCACCCTGGACAAACATTCGTGCAACACTTGTGTTTGTTCGGTGTCTGGGTGTAGTATATGTATTTAAGTATATATTTGTGTTCCTCTGTTGTCTGATATCTGTAACACAAGTTCAACCTATGAGATGTTGTGAGAAAAAAAAAAAAAAGTAGATAAAGAATTTTTCTTTGCCCACCTACTATTTACAGTAACGTAAATAGGTATACCTACCACCTCTGGCTGGTGGCAAATTCTTCAAATGGGACCCCAGCTAAGGGGGGAGTCCCCCGGCGGCTCGCCGTTAATCGTACGGAACAGACGGGGGATCGGGGGCCCGTGGTATTTTACCACCCCTGCCACTGCCTATTTTTTTATATCTGATAGGTGGCAGACAAGCAAACGGATCGCCTGATGGCACAGAATAATGCTGATGGAAAGCGATTGCCGCCGTAACAAGTGCGCTGCCAACCTTTGAACGTGGGGGTTCAAAGGTAGGCAGCGTACTTCCCCGGATTGGGCCTCCGGTACCCTCACTCACGCAGCGAAACACAGCACAGTACTGCTTCACGCCGGATTTCTGTGAGGCCGTGGTATCACTCCGATGGAGCCGTCCCATTTATGCTGAAGCGTGGCTCTCCCACGGTCTATTTGTTACATTTGTATACATGTAGGTGCATTCTACCTTATTAAAGTTAATACAAAAACCACAATTGAACTAACTGTAATGTGAGATCCCAGGCAGTGGCAGGAAAACAACAATATTATGAATCAATTTATTCATTTATCCTGATTTGTATGACAAGCTGTCCGTGTAAGCTGCAAACGAATTGTTCAATAAATTACCTGGGAAATGACCTCATGAAGTCATACCTCGTCTCCAGTCAAACGACCAATGCGCATGAGTAATAAAGTCTTATGGTGCTGGTTTGCTCCAGTAGCGCCGCATATAATTAATTATTATTGTGATGATTTAAAACTTTTAAACATATTATATTCGTATAGGACCCCCCCCCCCCCCAACCCCCAACCCCTCACCGTATAATTCCTGGTTGCGTCCAAAGTTCTGATGTCCGGGACACGCCCTTTCGGACTCTTTTTCAGGATTAGAGGATAGCGGTTCTTATGTTTTTGTTAAAAAAATATATTAATTAACAGCTCTTGGAGAAACGTCCATTAAAATCAATCCCTGTTATTTGTCAATAGAGCAAACAAGGACAGGTGCTTTCCTAGCTATTTAATTGAGTTTTATTGAAGGAATAACTACAATTACGCTTTCTGCAAATCCGTAACTCATCCATCACCGGTTGCGTCCCAAGCTGTTGCTTCTGAGACTGAGGTCTACCAACCTTCTATGTCTCGAAATACTCACTATCTACAGTGTGTACCTGTGAACATTTACATCCCTTTAACCACGTGTTCTACTAACCATCATGAACAAAATTTGTTCTATCACTTTTGGAAATTCGCATGAAAAAAATATCAACTTTTCATACAAAGTCGGTCACGTGACTTGGTCATTTTAAATGGGGAGTCGAAAAAAAATTCGATGAATTTCGAAAAGTCGTTGAACAAATGATGTTCAGAATGGTTAAAGGGATGTAAATGTTCACAGATACACCGCGTATATTTCAAATGGCGGAGCTATTGGACTCAACGATAATGCTTAATGATGGAAACGAAAATAAATAAAAAAATAATACGATCTTTAAGAACACGGCCACGGACAGAAACCAACAAAAATGAAATAATGATTGCTCATCTGTTTTCGCTAAGAGCATTTTAGCGTTCCGATAATCATTTCGTTTACACTTATCGATGTCTGTGGCAAACAAACTAGGTGCTTTTAGGTAAGTACCTAGCTACTTTACGTACAGACAACTACATATTTCTTCTTCATCTTCTAGTCCATGACCGACAGTGACCACGATCCTCAGTCACTGGAAGTCATAAACCAAACTTTCTCCATTGACTTTGGCATGGATATAACTCCTTTTATTTGGACAGTCCATCGAGTTGGCAATCTTCCTCGTGGTCTTTTTCTTCATTGTTTCCAACAATGACCAGTGTTACACATACGTGACATATTTATTTTTTATGTGATAGGTGGCAGACGAGCAGACGGATCCCCTGATACAATCTGGCAATTTCTTTCAATAGAATCTCATATTATAAACCCTTTGATTCAAAATAAATTGTAGAAATTTGATACCTTGTAATGTACCTATCACGCCGTGTGGTCCCGGCAGAGTAGAATAAGGCCACCCTCACTCTTACCGAGGTGTCGTAAAAGGCGACTAAGGTAAAGCTGCTGGCATGATCATCAGCACCCAGAGAAGGAAAACTCCGCATTTATATCAAAACCCTCGCCAACCCGTCTGCCAAGCGTGGTGAGTATGGCAATTACCCCTCGTGTGATTGAGGGAGGCCCGTGCCCCTAGCAGTGGGGACTTAAATGGGCTGACGATGACGATGAATGTACCTATCTAGTTTAGTAGCCTCGGTGTGTCGCACTTTAAAGCGACGGCTGCGCAAAAGGTCCCGGGTTCGATCCCCGGGTCGGGCCAAAAATGTGTACCTAAGGTTTCGGTAAGAAATTCTTAGTGTCAGCCAGGAGTCTGGAAGTCAGCGGTCATGTACCCCCGTGCCTCGGAAAGCACGTGAAGCCGTTAGTCCTGCGCCCGATCCCTCTCCCAAGTCCCATCGGAATATGAGTGTAAGGGAATAGACAGTGCACTTGTGTTTGCGCACACACTTGAGCTCTATAATATATCCTACGTATGTGGCTAATCGTTCAGATTGGCCGCCATAGCCTTAATCGGCTCCAGGATATTATTAATATAGGGTTACGGTTGGTTGACTATAAAAAAAATAGGAAAAACAAACATTCGTAGCGTAGCTACAAATTACTATCATTATACCTGAGCACTTTTTCATTAGCATTGACAACTTATTGTAAACTTATTCTTTTAACGTAAAACTCGTTGATTTCCAGTAGAAAATGTGAATGGCCGTACATGAATGTCTGCATCAGAACAATGTGTTAATTGCCTAGTACACACAACACCAACAATGTTTGGTGTTGTGTGTGAGTGCACGCAGTACCTATTAAGACTGAATGTCATTAACATTAATATTACATTCGGCGCCTTTTTTGTTGCTACATATATTTTTAGTACATATTTCATATAAATTAAATAATAAATAATAATAAATATTTCACAACATCACATACATTGATCTGACTCCGAGTTAGGTAGCTCAAGCACCTGTGTTACGGATATCAGAATCAACAGTGGGATTACAAATATATACATTATAATACTTTTCTTTTGTAAATACATACTTATAATACATAGCAAACACCCAGACCAATACAAACAAACATGTTCATGCACACAAATGTTTGTACTGTGCGGAGATCGAACCCGCAACCCTTGTATCAGAGGCAGCGTGCACTACCACTGTTCCAATCGGGTCGTCTATATCGACATTCTCAGTATTTTTTTTAAAGACGTAAGGTTAAGTCCCTGTCGGAGTTACGCGCGATTGGGAAACGTTTCGTTATGCTTTGTTTGCTTAAATGGAACTTAAGGAAGTGTGTTACAGACGTAAATACGCCAAAATTGTGGCGAACTTCACACTTCTGGTCAGTGTCAATCGCTTGACCAGAATCTCATGTCATGAGCAAGAGCTCTACTAAGATGTGACGCGTTGTCTTAAGAGGTTCAGATTGTAATGAATACAGAAGGGGTTCCATTATCTAGCTTACGGCAGTAAGTAGGTACCTACTTGGTTTTTAATACAATAAGAAAATGATATCCCATTTTCCGAACTGAAGTTCATATCTTGGTAGAGTACAGACTTAATAATGTAGAGTAGTTATTTAAGTAACATCAATTTTAGTGCCAAAATCCGATAACACTTAGGTAATAATTCGTCCGCCAAATTACCTATGAGGTTGCATGCAAATAACTAGTTAATGATTTCTCAGTAATCGGTACTGACTCATTCGATTCGAATCAAACGCTGCTTTATTCATCAGTCAGTCAGTAATAGGTTAGATTTTCTAGATTTCGTGCTACCCTATTATAGTATCGACTGAGGAAACCAAACACCGCAGGTGTGTCGCAATGCTTATCATGACACAACATCACGACATCGAACCTCGTCTGACATCTAAAAACTTATCACGCGAATCACGTTTCTATAAGTTTATACGATGATACCGCCACTTGAGTATATACATTGACTTGTTTGTACTAGACTTAAACAGAAGAGTTAAAGCCACACAGTAATGGAGGTAAAAACCTAGCGTGTTTTCAAAGGATCATTTTGTTGAGGAGTTCAAGAGTAGTGCGTTGAGTGCACGTGCACCAAAAACGTACTGGAAAAATGTACTTGAGATCTCGCTAATAGAATTAATTTATCCTGATTCATTCTAAATGAGCACGGGCGGATCAAAATTGGTGCGTATCGCTTTGTAAATAAAGACGTGAACTTCGAGAAAAAGTCTTATCGGTGCGTTTGGAGTTGTGGAATTTAAAGCATGCAGTTAACTAGTCATACTTTTGGTTAGCTAGTAAATAAGTAATCAGCAAACAGAAGTTTTTTGTGATTAATTTATCTTCGGAAATGTTCTCGTATTTTGTAAACCACAAAACATTTATAGTTGATGTGTTAATTACTGGAATGTTAAGTGTAGGTAGATACTAGGTATAATTTTAATTAATAAGCAAATTATACAATCGCGTTTCGCTTCCTTAAACAATTAAAATACAACGTTCTCAAAATACTTAGGTAATAGATTCCCTATTTGATGACATTATGTTAGGTACTCCTAACACAATTTTTTCAATGAAATTACATAAATTTACATGAATACATTATTTCTAGAACCATAACATGAAAAATAAAATAAGTTAGTAGGTACTGCCTATACCTATATATGTATCTTTTTATACCTACCTAAGTAATTAATTACACATGGAAGTTATGTTTATATTTATAAGTCTGTTATATTACTTAGTTAACAAGTTCATATAAGTACATAGTTGCTATCATCATCACCTACAAGCTATTGCTGGTGACAATCGCTGAAACAGACGTGAGTGAAGACCGCAGCTGAGCTACAGGACGCGGCATTAAGTCTAACTGTGACCTTGAGTGCGCAGAAATCTTCTTTTTCGTATAAAGTGAGCCATTTTATAAGTGCGCCTACCAACGGCCAGTGCTACACTTACGTGCCGCGGCCTGTACCAACCCAGAAAGACTCGCGCCAGACGGTAGGGTATTTCATTCTTGAAAATGTTTGACAGTTAAGTTGTTCAAAATGGTCAGTAGGTTTCAAGGAATGTAGATTCGTAATCTGTTATAGGTACTCGAGCCAAATACTCGTGACAGTCGGTGTTTTTTTAAGCACTGTTGGCTAACGCTTGACCACAATCTCACCTAATGGAAAGTGACGATGAGGTCGAGGATGTAACTTGTTCGCCTAGAAGATGCCTGTTCCCTCTTGCCTTAAAGATTACCAGATGTAGTGGTCCGGAAAAACAAACCTTGGCAAGGAGTTCCATTCCTTAGCTGTCCGCATTATGAACGTGGAAGCAAATCGCTTCGTGCGGATAAGGGCTATGTTACTACTCGTACATACAGGGGCTATGGGCGCCTTGTCGTCCGGTGATGGACTCTTAATAAATGAAATAGGGACTCTAACGTTTGCCGCGAGTCTTTGAGGTTACTACCTATAGTATAGTATTAGGAGACGCCTGAAAACTGTGATAAGACAATATCCATCATCCTGACAACTTCGGCATACTCGTCAAAATATTTCAAGCCATTTCAAACAAAACTAAATGGAATTTACCATCAACCATGACGCCAGAAGTTGATGGCATCAAAACAGCCGGCTCAAAATATACTCTTTCCGTGTGTCAATCAAAAATAGGAGCCACTTGCTTTTAAGAGCGCAGTAAAAATGCAGACGGACAGAAATAGGATTTACAGAACTTTCCGTGAAGTTTATGATGTGCGTGGTAAGCTGTTTATACTGTTTACAAACTTTTAATTAACTTCAAAAAGTTTGTTGATATCAACCAGTATGTATCCGCTTTTCCTTGGTACTACCAACTACTCTCGGTATCTAAATGGAAACCTTAAAGAGGGAAGATTAGCATCTTTTATGTCATTTTTAAAATTGATTATTCTATCTTTTAACCGTGGGAGAGCCACGCTTCGGCATCAATGGGCCGGCTCGACCGGAGTGGTACCACGGCCTCACAGAAAACCGGCGTGAAGCAGCCCTGAACTTTGTTTCGCTGCGCAAGTGAGGGCACCGGAGGTCCCATCCGGGGAAAAGGGGGTTTAAGGGTTGCCAGCGCACTTGTGACTCTATTGGTTTCGCGGGTGTCCATGGGCGGCGGCAATCGCTTAACATCAGGTGATCCGTCTGCTCGTCTGTCACCTACCAAATAAAAAGTAAAAAAGTCTTCATCGTCATCGTCGTAATCTTTTTCTTCTTCAGCAGCAGCATGAATTTGCCCACTACAGAGCATATCTCTCCACTTTCTTCTGTCGTTGGTCCTCCTGGATCACGCTACTCCAGCTTGAGCCTTGATGTCATCGGACCATCTGGCAATTTGTCCGCCAACACCCCTCTTTCCATCTTATCGTCTCCATTCAAGAACATCCTTGCTCCACCTCTCATCTCCCCTTCTGCACACATGACCGTCATCATCCGAGCGACATCGTTGTAATAGGATGATGCAGAATTACGCGCCTATCAATAATCACATTTCTTTAGCAACTGATACCATGACAAGTAGCTGATACCATGTATCATGTACTTCCGCATTATCTAGATACTTGTACCACGAGCCACACTGTTGATAAGAGGCATTGTTTGGCTGATAGTAAAGTAGAGATGCCACATTTAACCGAATAGGCTATATAGTTCTGACAAATAAATACTAAATATAAAATCATGAATATTTCTTGTATAAAATTCATGTTATACTTACTTATTGTTTTGATCAATATATGTAATAACATCCATTACCTAAGTAAGTAAATTCTTAGTAACATGCTACTCTTTCTTGTATTATATATCTGTGTAGGTATCTGCAAAAAATCGAAGCGGGAGTCTCTAAGCAAACATTTATACTATTTATTAAATAATTGTGCACTACTTTTTTATCTGTTTTTGCACTCGAAATTGGGATTAACGCCATAAGTAGCTGTTTTTAGCGGTAATTCAAATTTCGAGTACAAAAGCAAAGTTAAGTATAAGTATTAAATAAATAGTAGTAAGTGTTGTCCGAGAGGCTTCAGCTTCGAAATTGTTAAAAAGATATCCCTAATGTGCCTTACACGTTACCTTAAATTTAGGCACTTTATCCAGATTTTTTTGTACGATGTACGGTTTGTAAATTCTTATGATCTAAGTTCGAACTCAGGCCTTGGGGATAATGTGGAATTTGAACCACACTCACAAGTTTTAGAGTCAGAATAAAAAAAGGTATTTTCACTCAACTTTTCCAGAAGGAACAACAACTAGAAATAAATCATGACTTTTTAAAGTGTGCTTGGCGGGTGAGCTCGCCATAAATATAATTATCATAAACGAAAATAGCGTGGTCATGGACAACGAGAACAACTCGTACGAAATGTGTTTTTATTTCGGTACGGAACAATACCTTCCCGCTATTTCCGAAGCAAGCAGTTTGCAGATGTTTATCTGAATTTTCAAAATGTGCTGATTAATGTGGTTCATTGTTATGTACAATTTAATAAAAGTATGGAAAGTGTCAGGATTTGTGCCAGAACTCGGGATCGTAGTTCCCATCTCTGGATTTTTCAAATGTATGTGTATATTCGTACCATTAGCTCGGCGGTGAGGGAAAATATAGTGAGGAAACTGCACGTCTCGGATAGACTTTGCATGTGGGTCGATGGCCTGATACAGATGGAAGGAATTCGTTAAATCTAGGACGTACCAACTGACCAATCTGGAACTCATTGAGGGAGGCCTATGTTCAAAGGCGTACGTCCAATAGCTGATATGATGACGATGAAATTAGGGAGTAATATGAACGTAATAAACTGTTGAAAAAAATGTTTGAGAAAAACAAATTTATGTATTTTAGTGATATTTTCATATTGCAGCTTTAAGATCTAACTAAACTATAAAATATCAGAATTTGTCTTTATGCAAGTACTTGATCGAAGTACCTACCTACATATTAAAGACCCATTTTTTTATTATTCGAACTTCAAGGGAGCGTTTGTTGCCGAGTGGCCACTGCGACCATATTTGATATAATGAGACCTTAGCTCCCACTCAAGTACCTAAGTACAATCTGCCATGATTCCTCAAATCTATTGAATCTAACGTGTGATATTCATTTGATAGATTTGCATAACAACAAAACAATACTAGATACATTTTCTAAGTTATTGGTAAACTTAGATAGTTTCACCATTTCACTAGATTACCTATTTGACCGTGGACGAGCCACGCTTCGGCATGAATGGGCCGGCTCGACGGGAGTGATACTACGGCCTCACAGAAAACTGGCGTGAAGCAGCACTGTGCTGTGTTTCGCTGCGTATATGAGGGTACCGGAGGCCCAGACCGGGGAAGTGCGCTGCCAACCTTTGACGTTCAATCAAAGGTTGGCAGCGCACTTGTTACGGCGGCTATCGCTTACCATCAGCATTATTCTGTGCCAGCAGGCGATCCGTCCGGTTTTTTTGCCACCTATCAGATATAAAAAAATAGGCAGTGGCGTAAATATAGAGTGGCAGGGGTTGGCATCGCATATTGACCATGGGCGGCGGCAATCGATTACCATCAGGTGATCAGCTCGTCTGCCACCTTTCACATTAAAAAAACCAAAGGTAAAAACTTTTGCGTGACCTACAAGTCTGCGTTCAATTTTGGTAGGTACAGTGGCGGACAGGTCAAGCTATACAAAACTGTCAAATTTCCTTAATCGATTTCGAACTCAATGTGTAACAATATAAGGTTTATAATCGAATGAAGAAATTTGACGATGTACGAAAATTAATGATGAATAATAGTTCCCAAATCAAAAGATGAAATATTGTCAGCGGTTTGTTCATTTGACCTGATTTCTGCTGCTCGCTCATCTATACGCCCAATAAATCACTATCGATCTAAATAAAGAATAATGCCCAGACATGGTCGTCGGGCATCAATCGGTAGATTGGAGCCTCGCCCTGGAATTGGTTGTTCACGGTAAAATAATCAGAATTTATATAAATCAATTATTCTTTGCACGGGTTCATTACATCCCTTGATTGGTAAGATAAATAAATTAGATCCGTTTCTAGAAACAGGCCTACTTTCTATTCACTTCTCGCTCGCACACTCTTTGCGTCTATACTCGCACTCGTGGGGGGGCACCGCCATTTTTGATCCCATTCTTTATCAGGTTGTAGGTAAAACCAGGCGGTAAAACTAAAAAAAGGTTCAAACAATTTTGGAACTAAAATCATTTAGGTACTTATTATACCTCAATCAGTCGCAGGACCAACCTCTTCGATCGTGTCACAATAGTGACCCATCGAAATAGGGTAAGGGAATAGAGAATGCACTTGTGTCTGCGCAAACACTTGTGCACTATAATATGTCCTGCGTCGATGGCCGATCTCCGAGATTGGCCGCCATGACCGATATATCGGTTTGGAGGATTATTACTTTTTATAACACTGTTCTAGTTAGCAAAGGTTTAATAAACATTTATGATTAAGACCCTATGGCCCTGGCCATCGTTTGACTTAACGCGACGGGTAGCCCTAACTAGCGACACCAATCGATTTAAATTATTAGCTACTAAACCGGATCTTTTTTAAACAATTTCGGGGTTACAACCTCTCGGCAAACACTTATACTATTTATTAAATAACCATGCACAATTCGACCCCCCCCCCCCCCCCTCTGTCCACCCCCTCTTTCAACCAAGAAGGGGTGGACAGCGGGAATTTTTTAATAATTGTTTCACTGTCCACCCAGGGTGGACAAGCAGAGGGTGGACAGCGGGAATAAACCTCTAATGGCAAGGTTAAATCGAAATTCGATAGACGCCATAACACAAAAAAAAGCTAATCTAAAAAAAAAACGAAAGACGCCATTTAAACAAATAAAGAAAAACAAATTGACTTTACAACCTGTGCGGATAATTTGTCTATACTCGCACCCCACGAGTGCGAGTATAGACGCAAATAGTGTGCGAGCGAGAGGTGAATAGATGCGCCGCCATTTCTGATCTCATTCTTTATCCGCACAGGTTGTAGATATTATTATTTTTCTGGCGTTGTTGTGCAGTGTTTTATAACGAAAAAGTTGTCTGAAATACTTACCTAGCCTATAATTTTTAATTAAATAAAAAAGGTGACATATTTTATCAAGCATTTACCAGCATGACTGGCCGTGATAAAACCTTTGCCACCTTATTATAAATCGCGATCTAAAGTTATTAGCGTACTAAAGCTCATGTCTTCCCATTCCTACATGCAATGTTAAAAAGGGCTGGCACGTGTTTTGTTCCGGAACTTTCCTTAGTTCACGATTTTTGATAAGGGAGTTGTATTTTTTTTCACCAACCCCATTAGTAATAGTAAGTTTCCTATCGTCGCAGTTTGTTTAAGTCATCAATATCCATAGCTTAATTTTTTATAGATTGACATAGCCTAGTTTTTAGAAACTGTGCCTATTGTGAGTTGATCTAATGAGTTCCACATTTGGTTTGAATTTTTAAACCTAACATGACCGGGTGACACTGAAGAGTTAAAGACTCAGCGTCCTCGATACCTCAAAACATTAAGGATAACACAATAAGACTTACAGGGCGTAGCCTTTATACAGTTAGGTATATATTCGTAATTACGTATTTTACTCATCATTTTCGAACAAGTCTTTTTTTATGTGATAGGTGGCAGACGACCAGACGGATCACCTGATGGTAAGCGTTTGCCGCATATGGACACCCGCGACAGGAGACTGGAGTTACAAGTGCGCTGCCAAAACTAATCTACTTAGTAACGTACTAAGGTGTAATCGACAAACTTACTAAATAATTACATAAGTAGAATATACTTAGGTATTTAATTTACCGTTGAAATCATTAGTAATAACCATTTATCGTAATTGGGTAGTTAGGTAAGTAAATATTTTTTAAGATGGTTTGTATGCATTAAGCATTATTATTTGGCTTAAAAGAGTTGTTAACCTTAATAGGTCAACAACTCTTACAACTGGACATAATTACTGAATTACTGAATGCTGCGTGAGTGAGGGTACCGGAGGCCCAATCCGGGGGAGAGGGGGGACTTAAAGGTTGGCAGCGCACTTGTGACTCCACTGGTATCGCATGTATCCATGGGTGGCGGCAGTCGCTTATCATCAGGTGATCGTCTGCTCGTCTGCCACCTATCACATAAAAACAAGAATAAAAAAACAAGGAAAGTACTGGACGTAATACTAATAATCCTACACCCTGTAGGTATTGTATGCCTGCGTCCAATTCTATCATTGAATATTCTATGCACGTAGGTATATCGATACCCCAAAAATGCTTAATTGAAGTTAGTAAAAAAGTAAGTGAATATCAACTATTTTCTAGGGCGCGAATAACCTAATACTTTTACTTACATAGAAGCTCATACCTACTAGGAACAGAAATGTATGGAAAGGGAAGCGGAAGGTGCAATGACCGGCCCTTGAGAGTGGCCTTCTTCGTTTAAGAATTATATTAATAGAATTACATGAGATCGCTCTTGTTTCTTTAATACATAAAACGTAACAGATAAGAGGATTTGTAAAAGTAATACCAAGAGCCCAATTCTCGGGCTCGTTACATTTATTTTCATACGACATATATCACTAAAAAAATGTTTTTTTTTGTATGGTTTTCAGGTGATATCCGCCATGTTTTCAAAATATCACGAGCACGAGAATTGGGGTCCTGGAGCCCAATTCTCGTGCTTGTGATATTTTGTAGTGGTCGTTCCGCCGGTGACCTCTTGGTATTTCTGACTCATCGATGGGCACAGGCGTTGGAGAGTAAGGGTGAGGCTCTGGCTGTCAGCCTGGACATAGCGAAAGCCTTTGATAGGGTATGGCACAAGGCGCTACTATCTAAACTTCCCTCATACGGTCTTCCGGAGAAGTTATGCACGTGGGTCGCTAGTTTTCTAAATGGGCGTAGCATTAAGGTCGTTATCGACGGTTCTTGCTCGGATCTGAAGCCCGTGAACGCTGGTGTCCCACAGGGCTGTGTGCTATCTCCGACACTGTTTCTTCTGCACATCAACGATATGTTGTCTCAGAACAATATTCATTGCTATGCGGATGATAGTACTGGAGATGCACTGTATACCGGACGTGCAAACCGGAACACACTTGTGTCTGAAGTCGAAGACATGTTGAATCATGTTTCGGACTGGGGTCAACTTAATTTAGTCCATTTTAATCCCTCCAAGACACAAGTGTGCGCATTAACCGCTAAAAGACGTCCCTTTGAAGTGCCAATCAGTTTTCAGGGCACTCCCCTTGATGTCAGGCCTTCCATCGGGATCCTTGGTGTCGACATTTCGAGCGATGTCCAGTTTCGCGGTCATTTGGAAGACAAAGCTAAAATAGCTTCAAAGAAACTTGGTGTACTTAACAGAGTGGGGCGGTATTTCATACCAGCTCATCGGTTACAACTCTATAAGGCACAAATTCGGCCCCATATGGAATACTGCTCTCATCTCTGGGCTGGTGCACCTCAGTACCAACTTCTTCCGTTTGACCGCGTACAGCGTAGGGCTGCTCGAATTGTCGGTGACTTAACTCTCTCTAGTCGACTTGATCCTCTAGCACTGCGGCGGGATATAGCCTCCCTCAGCATTCTATACCGCATTTATCATGGGGAGTGCTCTGAGGAACTGTTTGATCTACTCCCTGCAGCTGAATTCTTACATCGAACCACACGCAAGCGATTGTCATTCCATTCTCATCATCTCGATGAATGGCGGTCGAATACTGTGCGTTTTTCGCGGAACTTTCTACCACGTACCTCAGTTTTGTGGAAAATTTTACCTATGGGAGTATTTCCCGATGGCTACGACTTAGGGACCTTCAAGAGAAGAGTGTACTCCTTTTTAAAAAGGCCGGCAACGCATTAGTGATCTCTCTGATTTCGCGGATGTTAATGGGCGGCGATGATTGCTTTCCATCAGGTGACTCGCTTGCTCGTTTGTCGCCTCTAGTATAAAAAAAATGTTTATAGGTAATTTCTACCTACCTAATATCGAATCAAATTGAGCAGGTTGGTAGTTTTTTGATGTTACATTAATTATGTTTAAAGGAAATTTATACCTAACTAATATCAAATCAAATTGAGTGGGTAGGAAGTTTTTTTATTTACGTTAATTATGTTTAAAGGAAATTTCTAACTACCTAATATCGAATCAAATTGAGTAGGGTAGGTAATTTTTTGATGTTACGTTAATTATGTTTTAAGGAAATTTCTACCTAACTAACATCTAATCAAATTGTTAAGTTTATCATGTTGTTTTGTTACAGTTTATAGCTAATTGCCAAAGAAATTAAACTGGTTCTTCCCACTGATGGAATTTTAGAGCATTCTATAATTTGAAGTTAATTATTACCAAGAAATGTTGTAACCGAAGTTTGGTTTTGTACTTCTTATCTTAAAATTTAAACGGCATGCAAAGAAAGAGAAGAATTAGAAGATCAACGCAAGGACTCGCGGCAGATCGCAGAGTATTCATTAATAATGAATGGTATATGATGCCGACTGCCACGATTATTTGGCACGATTTTAACAGTTTACTTCCCTTTAAAATAACCTGAACATTATGAACAACTTAACTGTAAATATCATTTATTATTAATGAATGAAATACTCAACCGCCTGCCTCGAGTCCTTGCATTGACTATAATACCCACTTCCTATATCACTTTTAAGTCTATCGTATAACACAATTTTTTATTACATTTTTACTAACCCGGGTTCTTTATGTTATATACAGTGCGACCACGATCAGAAGGCACTTCAGGGACATTGACAAGGGGGCGTTGTAAAACGTTTTTTCTATGAAAAAATGTCAAAAGAGCGTTAGTTCCCACTTTTGCCACGCGCCAAAAAACCGTGATCGGACTGTAGGTACTTCTAATAATTTCGTTTTATGCATTGACGCAGTGCAGCAGTAATACCTTTTTAATGTTAATGTATTATGGTATTTTAAACTGCCTGCAATTTACCCGCTACATTATTTTGTAGGTATGTTTTTTTATTAGGCAGTCATTCAAGTCAAAATAAAAGGGATCCGTACCCTTACCAAAAACTCGCTATCGTAAACAATCGCTTTGTCCGTTTCATTGTGGTGCATGTGAAGAGACAGAGCAATAGTTTTGGATAGCGAGGATAGTATTTCAAACTCATGGTAAGGTCTCTGAAGGCGGTAACAGGAGCCCAATTTTCGTGCTCGTGATATTTTGAAAACATGGCAGATATCAACTGAAAACCATACAAAAAACTACGTTTTAGTGATATATGTCGTATGATGATAAATGTCACGAGCCCGAGAATTGGGCTCCAGCTGATTGCCGAGACATCTAAATAGTAAGAACTAACGGTCACATATTATATATGAGCAGACCAAACACCTATAATTTAAAGGCAAATAAATTGAGTTTTTGTTAAGAAAATACATAATAAACATTGAAAGCTAACAAAGATGTGTTTTTTTGCAGATAAGAAACTTGACAAAAAATCAGTGAAAACTAATTGAACTGTTAGAATATCATATCCAATACCCCTATTCAGAATATGTCTTAAACACATATCACTTACTATCTATTATATTAAAGGAACTTATGATTTAAAATATTTCAAAAACAAAGGATATCTTGCGCGGGAGTTGTATTGAATCACAGACGTTACTACTTAAGGAGTATTCTGTCATGTCATCGGAATTTCTGTTATGAATTCATTGACTTAGTAGGGAACATATTCTAGTGGGTCACTCACACCCAGGTGTTCAGTTCTTTATGAACTGTTTAATTCTAGAACATTCTTTGTTTATCCGCCCACCACGAACAACATGATGTTTTCGAGTTAATAAGGCCTATATTAGGCGCTCATTTTAAGAAGCCGAACTCAAGTCGCATTCCGAGATACGAAAAAGAATAAAATTCGATATCAACACCGCGATACATAGCAACTGAGTCATCTTTCGTCACTCACCGCTCGGTGCGAGTACCGGAGCCAGCCAGTTCGCGTGCACCGACCGTCGCGTATAGTCGACCGAGGCTATCTGCCAATTATTTATTTCAGTGCGACCCACTCTGCCGAGTGATAAGCCGGCAAACGTTTTTTAGTTCGTGTTCGCGCGCATTGAATTTATTTCAAATTCAAATCGTTTCGATTTTTAAACAACTACTTTAAAGCGTGCCGAATGAGTGACTGTTCTCTGTCGAAAATTTTGGATCGCGAGGCCGGGGTCATGGAGTCCTGCTACAAGCTGTACACATGGATCAACCATACGGTGCTGATGCTGTTCTTCCAGATATTCTGGAAAATGAGCCAGATTTCAGACTACTTCAGGGAAAAGTAAGTTCAATGTTTGTGTAGCTAGGTAATTAATTCCTAGTATCGTATCGCTATCACCTGCTATCGATTGTTGTCATTGGCCAGGGGCGATAATGATTTGGTAACCTTACGCATGGCTAAATAAGTATCCACCTCATTAGTTAGGTAAGTGGGTACCTACGTTAATCCGTGAATACGAATAGAACAAGTTTCGAAGTAGATCCAACGGTTTGTTTAGATCGATCCATTCATTATGTTCAAATGCGTCCTAGTTTCGAACTACCTTATGATTATTTTCATAACATCCGTTATAAACAGTAATAAAATGGCAGAAGGTAATTAACAGTAGGACTAGAGTTGGGAACAAAATATCGTTTGAGTTAGGTTCTTTCAGACTTGGCGTCGTGGTTATACGCAGAAGGGTACTTTGACACGCCTTGACCATGATTCTAATCTCATATTACTTATTAGGGTTGCCAGATGGGAAGACTAAAATTTAAGAACAAAATCTACGAACAGTCAGGATTTTGGGATCATGGTTAGGATAAAAATAAACTAAGTTACTTAATATATATCCACTTAAAAAAATATATAAACAATCAATATAAGATGATACTCGTTCAATTATGTTGAACGAGTATGATCTTATATTGATTGTTAAATACTTAAATTAGCTGTAATTTTGAATATGGACATCGGTAGACGCTACGCGTCGTAGCTATAATAACAATTAAAGGCGAACTGCGACGATACTAAGCTAGCGTCGCCAAGTGATATTGTGGCGATTAGGTGATTTTTTTTTTGAAAAGTTCGCAACGAATACTTTAAGGAAATGATTAACAAAATATTTTGAGACAAACCTATGTAAAAATTTATTCCTGTAAGTAAGATTACTCTTGGTTAATTGCTAAAAGTGGGAACGCATCTGTGATGCCCCGTGTGTCGCAGATGTCCATGGGCGGCGGTAATCACTTACCATCAGGTGAGCCGTCTGCTTGTTTGTCTGCCATAATGTAAAAAAGAAAGTGGCAGTATCAGCCTTAATTGATTTTTATTAAGGTGACGGGTAGGGCACACTAGCGACGCCAATCGATTTTAATTGTTAGCTACTAAACCGGATCTATTTTAAACAATTTCGGGGTTACAACCTCTCGGCATCCACTTATACTATTTATTAACTAACCATGAACAAATGCGGACCCTGAAAATTTGTACGCGAAAAATTGATTCACGCTAAAAGTGGCCGCATTTGGCGGTAATCAATTTTTCGCAGTACAAAAACGGACCTAGCATTTGCGCATGATTAATTATTAAATAGTATAAGTGTTTGCCGAGAGGTTGTAAGCTCCGAAATTGTTTAAATATATCCGGTTTAGTAGCTAACAATTAAAAACGAATGGTGTCGCTAGATAGGGCTACCCATCGCCTTAAGTTCATGTTTAGTCAGACAGGACAGGATTAAAGGACATCTCAATATTCCGAAATAATTAACACAATGCAGACGAATCGAGCCCATCTGGCGGCAACCCTACCTCTTAATCATCTACCTATGCAGTAAATGGATATTTATTTCATTAAGTCGTTTGTTGTTCAGAAGGAAGCTCTTTTGCTCGAATTAATATTCCACGAAATAAAGATGGATTTATTACTTAAAGTGTTATTGCTAAGTATGTAGATTCGTGTCCGTGTGGGTAGGATCAACATTTTATGGATTTGGGTACCTCCTACATAATTTACTTGTCTGGCAACGAATTGGCAGATACTAGTACCAAAAATGAATAGTTAGTTATTTAAATTAGCTTTGTTTTTTCACTAAATACACCCTGTATTTAGTGAAAAAATAGTATTATAATACTTTTGTTTTCACTAATTACAGGGTGTATCTGTGAACATTTACATCCCTTTAACCACGTGTTCTACCAACCATTCTGAACTAAATTTGTTCAACGACTTGTCGAAATTCATCGAAAATTTTGAAATGAAAAGTTGACATTTTTTCATGCGAATTTCCAAAAGTGATAGAACAAATTTTGTTCATGATGGTTAGTAGAACACGTGGTTAAAGGGATGTAAATGTTCACAGATACACCCTGTATATGACATAGGTGGCAGACGAGCACACGGATCACCTGATGTTAATGCGATTGCCACCGCCCCATGACAGCCCCCGGAATGGATCTCCGGAACCCTGACTCATGCAGAGAAACACAGCACATTGCTGCTTCAAGCCAATTTTCTGTGAGGCCTCCCACGGTGAAAAAGTAAAGTATTTATGAGTAAATGTTTATACAGGTACCTAGATACATTTCGTGAAATTAGCATACCTATAAGCAAGTAATTTTATAGACCAGGTAGGCATAAATTGTGTTAATTACTTATTTTTCTATATTGGTTCACCACATTCTCAATCGATCATAATATTATCAAGATTACATTCTACCTACGTAATATATTTATAAATGAATCTTCAGGTTTTGTCAAACCAGTTTTATAATTTAGAAAGTGATTGGTGGTGATTGTACCTAACGAAACGTCCATATACACATATATATTTGCCTACAATACTTTATAAATGCAAATCGAATTGTGTTTCGCTGCGTGAGTGAGGGTACCAGAGGCCCAATCCGGGGAATGGGGGTTAAAAATTGGCAGCGCACTTGTGACTCCACTAGTGTTGCGGGTGTCTATGGGCGGCGGCAATAGCTTACCATCAGATGCTCCGTCTGCTCGTCTGCCATCTATCCCATAAAAAAATTGACGCCTATAAGTATTGATAGGCGAGTAACTCAATGATGAAGAATAAAATCATCGATGACGCGATAAATGTCATCAATTCATCATTGTGTGCACAGCTTGCTTCCTCATAATGTATGTTTTGAAATAAATACTAATTAACTAATAACAAGTTCTTGTAGTAGGCTTTTCGATAATAACAAACAATAATAATTGATCTTATAAGTGATTTCATTTATTTACTTCTAGATTATTATCTTCTCTGTTAATAATACCTACTTATTTAAGTTTTTGTCCTAATGCCGACCTAGAAACATGAATAGATACATCTTCCTTTTGCAATTAAGGGCCGATTCGACCAATCTTAATCCGATACTAATAAAAAAAAATATATTTCACAACATCACATACATTAATCTGACTCCGAGATAGGTAGCTCAAACACCTGTGTCACGGATATCAGAACCAACAGCGGAATCACAAATATATACATATAATACTTTTCTTTTGTAAATAAATGCTTATAATATATAGAAAAACACCCAGACCAATACAAACAGACATGTTCATGCATATAAATGTTTGTACTGTCACTAAATCTGTGGTATAGCGCTGTCATTATACAAATCTGACGTCATGCCATAGATTTTGCCACGGAAAACAATTGTTACAATACCAGATCCCCAAACTAATTAACGAACTACCATTTTCAGTTATACGTGAAATTACTGATATAAACATAAAAATCAAACTTAAACAATATTACTTTTCACTGATACAATCTAATTAATAAATGACAGTAAAATCACCCCGTGTGCCCTACACATTTTAATACAAGTTACTCGTACCCACAAAATTTCATGTAGTCTATGATCGGCCCGAGCGGGTCCTACTCGCGCGCGGGCGATGTTTATATTTGTTGTATATAGTCCAAGTTACCTATTATATTCGCGACCGATTGTCGAATCTGCGGTGCACGGTAAAACCGACGATGGTTTTTGTTGTACCGTCATTTAATTATTTACCTTGTATTTGTCCTATGTAACTCATTCTAAATAAAATAAAAAATAATTTATCCACGGATAAAGATAGGTCGAATCAGGCCTAAATCCATTTAGGGATTTAGGGCTCATAAAATAAGTGCGCAGCAATCATGGTTAGTTAAATGCCATTGATTTTTTTCCCGGATGGAATTGGTTATCTTTATGAAACGCAATGCGACACGATTTAGTCGTTTGTGTAGATGATAGTAGCAAGAGAAAAAAGATGATCCATATTTTTTACTTATCATTACTTATAAATTAATCGTTTTTATTATTATTTTTTTTGAATTATTAATTAATATGCCGAAAGTGACGTAGTCCTGAGGCACAACGTATTGTGATGTCGGTGCTGTATGTACAATTACTGTCACTGTCATTTTCATGGTCATTATATGATCAGAGATTTTGCTGTAATTATAACAACGTGAGCAAAAGCGTTATTAATTTGTCATGATGAGTGTTGACGTCACAGGAGGATTTTTACATTTTTTTTTATATCTGTTTAAACATTCTGAAGCTATTTTTCTTAAATTTATATAAGTCTAATCTAGAAATTGTGTTTTTCCTTTTGGAAAATGATTTTTTTGTAGTGTTGTCCATTGTTCATGCACAATAATGATTTTGAACGCGTAATCATATTCCAGTTGGTCTGATACTACTGGGGTAGTAGGTATAGTGAAGGGTTGTGAAGTTCAGCGGTAGACTAATCATTTTACCCAAACCTTAGAATATGATCCAAGCGTAGGTACCTCTGGTTCCGCATCGACGGGACGGCTTTGGACGCAACCGCTAATGGCTAGTTAAGGTGACGATGAGGTGTCAATAACATTAAAAATAATGTTACGAGAACATTAATGGCAATTATTAGATAGATAGATAGATAGATACTCTTGATTTTACAACACACAAAACTTAAAAGCTAGGTATATAGAGATACAATGTATAAATTGGACGGTCTAATAATACTTAATTATCCAATTCTTTTAAAGTATCATCCTATAAGCTGTTCCACTGCATCATAGATTAATCAAGTTAACTGTTTTTTTAGAAGAAAAAATATTGTGAAACAGTTAAGTAAGTGGAAATGGAAAGTTTTGTTTAATTTAGTCGATCCAGTTTTCTCTAGTTTTGTTTAACCATTACATTCAAAAATTTTGTTGATTTAACGTGTAATAAGATCATTTATACACATTAGTATTTTATAAACATTAAGATTAGATAACGTAAATGACAATAGAGTATTTCGGTATACTTATCTATCCACAAATATCTAACTATCTAGATATAAGTGCTTGTCTAAGTAAATAAAAATCTTGTGACTATTCTAGTTACCTATTTAAAGTAAGCCTTTGCTTGTTCAAATGTTATGTGAGTTATGCCCTACTGGATAGAAGTAACTAGTGTGTACTCGTAATAAAGTTTTGTGAAAAGTAGGCTCGGGAAATGTTTTGTTGTTAGGAACCTTATTACACCAATGGGTTTTTCTCATCATCATCATCAGCCCATTTAAGTCCCCACTGCTGGGGCACGGGCCTCCCTCAATCACATGAGGGGCAATTGCCATACTCACCACGCTTGGCAGACGGGTTGGCGAGGGTTTTGATATAAATGCAGAGTTTTCCTTCTCTGGGTGCTGATGATCATGCCAGCAGCTTTACCTTAGTCGCCTTTTACGACACCTCGGTAAGAGTGAGGGTGGTCTATTCTACTCTGCCGGGGACCACACGACTTTATACTTACTTACTTATCAGCCTATTAACTGTCCCACTGCAGGGCAAAGGCCTCCATCATAGAAATCAAGTTATCGCTACTTTGATGGGGTTAGGCTTAATCACCACGCTTGCCAAATGCGGATTGGTGATCACAAACCCGAGCTATGTTCGAAAAATTCGAAACATACTTTTCGCTCGACCCAGGAATCGAACCCAGGACCCCGAGATCAAGGCCCGGTACTTAAACCACTAGACCAACAGGGCGTTGTGGGTTTTTCTGCTTTGGTATAACTCGCTCCTCTTCATCTTAGCGATTCCCAGTTGCGTCCGAATTGATCGCTCTCGAGCCCGGCGTACGCTTGGACCATGACTCTTTAGTAAATAATGCACTAAAAAAAATCCGACAGTCTTCGGGTGGGATTCGAACCCACGATCTTTTGCTAACCGGGCAGCTTTACCGACTAAGCTACCGGTATGTATGGTATGTCGACAAATTTTGTAAGAATAAATTGCAAAAAAATGATATATCCAAAAATATTCATTACTCTTTATTTGGGATGCGACTGCCGTCTGACCTTCACAACCCTTTAACAAGGGAACTAGACCAACTGAATCTATCCGAAATTTGCACGTTTCAGAAACTATCCGAAGCGTGCAGGTTTCCTCACAATGTTTTCCCTCACCGTCGAGCTAATGGTAGAAAAATATAAGTACTCGGTATTAATCGATAAGGATTCATTAGTTGCTTTATCTACCTACTGATATGATTTTGTAGTACAATAGATAGCAGCTTGCATAGACGCAAAACAGTTTTTCAAGTACGATGACATGACTGTAATCTTCTATTTAGCAAAAAATCCCTCATCAACTTTGAGCATCTTTAATCAAGCATGACTCGGCTCGTACACCGTGTTTTAGTCGTTTACGGTGAATTGCAGAAAGCGACATTTAAATTAATCATTCTTTATGATGATACCGCCTTGTCATTTGTCAATAAAACAAGCACCATACTTAATGAGGATTATCTTTAATTACGCTCTCTGTAACTCTATAGCCACAGTTGTTTCCGAATAGGTATCTTGAAGAAAGTGTTTTTAGCTAGTTAAGATATTTAAAAAAACCTTCATCATCAGCCCATTTAAGTCCCCACTGCTGGGGCACGGGCCTCCCTCAATCACATGAGGGGTAATTGCCATACTCACCACGCTTGGCAGACGGGTGGTAGAGGGTTTTGATATAAATGCAGAGTTTTCCTTCTCTGGGTGCTGATGATCATGCCAGCAGCTTTACCTTAGTCGCCTTTTACTTTTAAAAAAACCTTGGCCGTACCATATTTATTGCCGAGTAGGTATTCAATTTTATAAGATATTTTTATTGTTAATTTAGCTTGAAAGATCTTTAGTCATGATGACTTCCTACCTTAATTTGATGTGTGTGACGTGTTACATCAATGAGAGTTAGTTTGTTTTGTCTAATTAGTTCGACCTCAAGAATGAAATAGCTGTAAGCTACAATTGTTTCTGGCAGACGCGCTAAACGATGGCGTATTTTCGGCGCGTACAAACATCGTTGCTGATCTTGTTTTCGTAGATATGTGCGAATATGCCACAATCCATTTTGTTCTTTAGTCAGGATAGTACTTTTACAAATTAAAAGAGTAGTTAATAAACTAACAAGTTGTTTTGCTTAAGCACTTATGATTACTTTACTTATTATTATATTTAAATAGATACAATAAGTGACTTTCTAATTTTAAAGTTTGTAAGAAAATAAAATAAACTTTTGAAACAAATCTAGAATGAAAGGAAATACTTAGAACATTTTACTTACCGGAATTATTCACGTTTAATTATAGATACTAATACATAATGAATTGCATGGTACATACTCGTAGAGGTCTTACTTAGTACTGTAAACATAATACCATTTTACTTGCTTCGTTTTCTTTTTTAATAATTCATTAATAAAGGCCGCCTTCGTTGTACTTAATACTGTGATACCTAGTCTTAAGTTTTCATACTGTACTTTGAGTGCAATAAAAGTATATTCATTCATTCATTCGAACCAGGCCACCAGCCAATATTATACATACGTGCCCAACAGGACACGTGTGTATGAAAATTAAGGCCTACAAATAAATAAGTTAATTGTAGTTATTTAAATGCAAATCGATGTCTGTAACGTTTTATTTTAAATTAAGCATTTTAACGGACTATAAAAATATACCTAATTTTCTTAATAAAAAAAAACAAAAAGGAATTCGTGATTTTTCACATCCCATATAATCTTGTATGAAGTAAGAAAATCAACTTTTACATCTTAATAAAGATAACTTATTATTAGATAAACGAGTAGATTTTCGCACACATTGTTTTCAATGTTAATTGCTTACTAAGCCATTTCTACAAAGTATTTCTGATGATAAGCCACAGATGTGCCGATAACTTAATAGGTATGTGTGTTTACCACGCGACGCATTCGCAGCATTCTCTGCAGTCTACATTAACTGCACGTTGCAGTGACGTCACTATAAAATAACTCTTCTGTAGTTAGAGGCATAAGTTTTCTCGCGGTATATTATAGCCTTTTCTACTATTAATATTTTTAAAATCAAATTTAAGTCACATCTTTTATCTGTCCAGAAATTACTATAAAATAGTCAAGCTGTGTATTTATTGTTATTATTTTTTATTTTATGTTGTGTTTTATATGTATGAGTGTAATGTTTCATGTTATATTCGGAGTAATCAGTTAAGGCTGTAGCCCTACAAGTAGTATCTTTAGTTGTAACCATAGAGTAAGGTAATGATAGGGTAAGAGTTTGGGTTGTGTCTATTCTTTATTCTTAATGAATTTAAATAAGGTTAAGTGTACTTATGTACTTAATGACGTCGGCACGCACAGTGACGTCCATTAGTTCCTTGGACTCCAAGGAAGACCAGCGTCGGGGTGTCCTTTAGACACTGTGACATATGCTGAGTGGAGCCCATTTCAGTGCCATTCTAATGTCCATTTCCTTATATTTTTATTTTGTGTATGTTTGGCGCTGAATAAATTATTTTATTCTTTTTTTATTCTTTAATAATCTAAGATGATATAGCATTCTAATGGTGAAAGAATTTTATAAATCGGTTCCGTAGATGTTGAATCTTCTGGTCACATACATACACAAATCTTTCCTATTTATAATTATTCTAAACAAATAGATTTTCAGACACACTTTGTTTTGAATGTTAATTGCTAACTAATGTTTTTATAAAGTAATTCTGAACTCACAGATGTTTCGATAACTCATGTTTGTTTGCCGCGCGACGCATGCGCATTCTCTGCAGTCTAAACAAACTGCATGTTGCAGTGACGTCACAATAAAGTGACTAAGCTGGCGTTGAGTGGCTAAGCCCAGTTGATATATTGTCTTCTATTTTTATCTTGAGGTTATTCAATATTTCACGGTATGAAGTAATCATAAGAACCAACCATATGTTGGATTATACAAGAAATATGTCAAACATCATACGATTTTCACCTTTAAGTGTTTGATATTATGATGACAATAGGATGAAGAATTTTCACAGAGAGTGTAACCCAATATCAATCAGTAGCAATCGTTCCATGTTTAATGATGAACAATAGATGCATTATACACAAGACTGTTATTAATTTTATTACATAAAATTATATTAAATAAAAATATAAATATTTATGTAATTATCATGGTACAAACAGTCGAATTTAATTTGGTTTGCTTTGATTTGATGCGTATACAGAACTAATATATGCATAGTTAGTAATAAAAATAAAGGCAGAGACATATTAATATAATTGTAACATTCAATATGTAAGTGGGTACCTACTGTTAAAAACATCTGCTATTAACAGAAAACAGTTATTTAAGGAACAATATACAATGAATATTAATTGAAACATCTCCAATTAGTCATACAATGTTTCGTAATCATACATTCATAATATCTCAAATTATGCATTCATAATAATTAAAATAAGTTTAACATTTGATGAATAAATATGCGTTTATTACCTACACATAAACCAAATATTACCTTTATCTAATTCTTACATTATGTAAGAATTAAGTAGTAACAGACCAATTCGATGGGTTGTAAGTAAGCCAATTTGTGGTAGGGTCCGTCAAATGACATGAAATGAAAAGTGTTTACTTAGATAGATCGATAGATATTCTTTATTGCACAAAGACACAATTTAGGTACATGGGTAACAATAATAAAGATAGTAGGTGTACAAAGCGGTCTTTTGGCTGGTAACATTATAAAGAGTCAATAGTATGACTTCATTGAACGGTTGTTCGTTTTGTCTATGTTTATTTGGCAGGTGGCAGACGAGAAGACCCAAGGGTAAGCGCTTGCCGCCGGCCGTGGACACCAGAGACCTTACCATGAGTTTGAAATACTATCCTCGCTATCCAAAACTATTGCTCTGTCTCTTTCACGTGCACTATAATGAAAGGGACAAAGCGATAGATTTCGATAGCGAGAACAATTTTTCAAACTTATGGTGAGGGTACTGGACAAGACTAGTGGAGTCAACACACAGCAAAGGCGCTGCTTCAGGCAGGATATGTCATTTGAAAGAATCTTAGTTCTAGTGATCCTTGAAAGATCATGACAGGAGCCCCATTCTCGGGACGTGATATAGATATCGAATGTGACGTTGACGTGGATCAATGTATGAAAATTTCTCATGAGACATTTACTTAGGTATGGTGACGCATCGACGTAACTAACGCGCCTGCCAGTAGATTTATATTAATTGTAGCGATTATGAGACATTTTTTTAAATGTACCGTAAAGGAAAGTATGTAGGTTCTAAGAATTTTTTGAGTGTACTTTTTTTGTGTAATTTTTTTTTTGAGTGTGTAAGAATTATATTTGGTTACTTGTACGAAGATAATATTATTACATACCTTTGATATTATCTTCGTTCAAGTAACCAAATATAATTCTTATTATTGCATATTGTGGCCACTTTTAGCAATTACAAAAAATATGGTTACATTTAAGGTGACGGGTAGGGCACACCTAGCGACGCCAATCGATTTTAATTTTTAGCTACTAAACCGGATCTATTTTAAACAATTTCGGGGTTAAACCTCTCGGCAAACACTTATACTATTTTTAAATAACCATGCACAAAAATGTTGGGTCCGTTTTTGTACGCGAAAAATTTATTCACGCCAAAAGTGGCCTGCTTTTGAACTCTCGCCTGTAAATGATCATCACACGCACGACGATGATGACGAAGAATAGACGAAAATAAAACAGATGACGTACATATTGGCTGTAGACTAAATGACTAATGATAAATTTACCGTCTCTTTTGTGATGAATCAAAGTCCTCAGGAATATCCCGTATGATGTGTATAAAAACGTCAATTAAAAACAAGTGCGACTGATTTGGTTGGACAAAAATTGAATATTTCCCGGGTTACGTTACGTGTTTTAAAAATGCACTATTCTGCGTGGAATATTGAATTTTATTATTGCAGCAGGACAATAAACAGGCTGAGTTTACTTCAGAAGAGATTGTGATAGAAGTTCTGTCCAGAAAGTATCAGCGTAGGTAATATCTTACATATTATACCTTACATATCAAACCCAGCAAGAACAAACCCACAAGCAAAGAACCGATTTTTCAATCACAAACATATACTCAAACTAGAACGTTCAAATTTTGCTTGAAAAGGCTCTACAATTAACCCTAGGGACTGCCGCTATCCCGTGGGATAAATCTCTAAAACCCGATTTTTGGCGAATTTTTCAAGAACATTTTTGACTTAGAAAAATTTCAATTTTGTATGGGCGCCTGACGACTGAAATAGCAATCGCAAATCTAGCAAACCCATTATAGTACCTGAACCTCATTTAAATCGATCTAATCATTTTGAGGGGAATTGGGAGCATTGTTGTTCATTGTACTTACTTACACGTCGTCGGTTCGATTTACAGAATCGACGAAATCGATTTCTCCTATTTTATTTTTATTTTTGGCGGACGCTTACTCTGTGACACTGGACTTTGATTCGATACAGTTTTACTTGGCACTAGTAGAAATTATTCAAGAGACTTAAATGCCATTTCTCTGTAATCGATTAGACTTTGAACGGAATAAAACGTGTTATTAGATTTTTTGGCAACGAAAGAAAGTGGAAAATTAATCCATCGAGGTCGACCTTGAGCGAGACAGTTGACAAATCATAGTACTCGATTGATATTGCTCTTTCCTAATGTAAACAATCATGCGATACGCCCACACTTCGTTACCAACCTTATTCTGTACAGCAAAAAGTTGATATTGAATTGTCACTGTAAAAACGTATAATTACAAGCGTTGTGTGCAGTCACGAACGTGCTTTATGTATTTGTTTGTGCATGTGCTCGGGTCAAATAGCTTTTATTGTGATTGTACTTAAGTTCAAATTCAGTTAAATTAATTAATTCCGAGTGAGATAATTCGCGTGTATAAAGTAAATAGGGCTTTGTAAAGAACGTGTGTGTTGGGACGTTGGGACATGCGGTTAAGGTCAGCCGATACGGTACAGTCAGCGGAGACAGCGATAAGAATGAAATGAAAAACACACAAAAGTCAGACAGACCACATCCACACACCCTTAAAAAACTTTGATGGATTACCAAAAAAAAATATATACTTTACCAGGATGGAACCTGTTTTCTCATGTTCGAAGGTTTTGCAGTAAAAATCTGGAGTAGAAACGATTAATTAGAGCCACAAAATGAGTAGGAATGTTTATAATATACAGTATAACAAACTTTGACAAAGATGATATCACACATCAAATTACACAAAACGAAATAGATTATGTATTAGTCAGCATTATCACAAAGTACATTCAAACAATCTTTGGACGCGAGAAGAATTATTCTGCTACTACGATATGAATATGATACATTTGTAACTACTACGTGACTACTACGCAACTACGACGCGACTACTACGCGACTACGACGCGACTACTACGCGTTTACGACACGGCTACGATGCGACTACAATACGACGCGTTAAGACTACGATGCGACTACGGCGTAGCACTGCACGGGGCTACAGAAAATAGCAAGATAATAAGAAATCACAAGTGAAAAAATATGCCCAAACCATTCGATAAGGGTTGGATGGATGACTGGCAGGAAGTGGCGCAAGACCGACCGAAATGAAGGCTCTTATAATCAGAGGCCAAGACTCACTTTGGGTCGCTGCGCCAACCTAGTTAGTTAGATAGTGATTATTATTAATTTGTTATGTAATATTCTAAATAAATATACGGTTTTGTAATTTTACGTTAAAGTAGGTAGGGGTGATAATCAGATCAATTTTATTTACAAAATAATGTATTTATCTTACCCCCTGGTCAAAAAATATTATGTACTCGTTAGTATTGATATATGGGGGGAAACCATAGATGCTTGGAAATATATTTCCACTGTTCATTTTTATTTTAATAAGTATTTTGATAAATTTTTAATTTACTTTTGATGTAATCAAAATTATTTTGCAAAATTAATCATGGTTAAACATTAAAAATGATTAGAATTACTTTTCGTGATTTTTTCAAAAAATAAATTTGGATAAAATTTTAACCGATTAATATTTTCATAAAATAAATTTGAGTTACTTTTAATCGATTAATATCTTATAGCGTATAAAGTGGACTGTACTAAGTGCAGTGCCAAATATTACAAGTATGGCTACTTGCAATAAAATAATGAAGCTATTAAAATTACTGACACATCCACCACCTCTCGCAAGCATACGCGTCACGAATACTCATTAGCGATGTATTCGTAACATTTTTCACTTATATTAACTGCAATTAAATCGTAATTATTGTGTTTAATATTCCTTTTAAGGTGAGTTGGGTTAATAGTGATATTTTAACGAAATCGCAAAGTATTTTTAATCAAGACCAGAAAACCGAAATTAATTATCTAAGACTTAAGGTGACGGGTAGGGTACACTAGTGACGCCGATCGATTTGAATTTTTGGCTACTAAACTGGATCTATAATAAAACTTTTGGCGTGAATCAATTTTTCGCGTACAAAAATGGACCCAACATTTGTGCATGGTTATTTAATAAATAGTATAAGTGTTTGCCTAGAGGTTGTGACCTCGAAATTGTTTAAAATAGATCCGGTTTACTAGCTAAAAATTAAAATCAATTGGCGTCGCTAGTGTGCCCTACCCGTCACCTTAAGTTATGTTCATTATAGTAATGCTGATTATATTATAATAATGGACCTTTCTGCAACTTTTGGTTTCTACGAACGATGGACGAGGAAGGATTTTAGTCAATCAGCCATGTTAAATAAAATTACAATTAACATAGTGATCACGCATTTATAAAATAGGGAAAGTTAAACGTCCGCTCGATAAGGATTATTTGCCTAACTAATTTACTGGTTTATTGGGTAGAATAAAAACAGAATGATTCATATCCTGGATGTTTTTCAGTTTAGCCCTGACTAATAGTATGTATCAAAATACTTTAGCGAAATAGTCTAAATTCAATAGCAAAGTGAAGTCACCATGTAAGGATATTAATTGTAGCGACACTGATAATCAACGAATTGATTTAGTGATGAAATGAATGTTACTCAAAACTGAAAAACCTATTCAAAATTACCTTGATTTTCACCACCCCGTCCGTGTAAATTTCAGACTTTTAAATAACATTATCTTTTCTAAAATATCGGAAACTCAAAAATAAGATACATAGGTAGTTAAGTACGGGATTGTACTTAACTAACTATTCTAAAATATAATTTCTTTCGAAACCAACTATATCCGCGTAAAAAAATATTGTATTTATTTTTCAGAATGACAATGAGTATTTATGTTGTTAATTTGTATCGTTTATTATTTCCTTGCACTAAGTGATCTTCCTATATCGTTGCGCGTGCACATTAGTGGGTGATAAAATTGATGAATCGTAGCGTAAGACAACAAATACGTCCATTGGGAGGAAAGCTGCGTCTGCGCTTACTGGAAGGCTTGGACGTTGGCAATTGTTTGTTTTTTATTCTAATCATCGATAGGGATTCTATGATCGAAGAATCAAAAATATAATTCTTACATGCATTCTTACTGCAATCGCTTACCAGCAGGCAATCCGTCTGGTCGTCTGGCACATATTACATAAAAAATAATATGATAGATACTCTTTATTTAGCCGCTTTACTTATGCACTATATGAATTGAACTTGATTTCAATTGACTGACCAGAAAACAGCAATTACATCATATTACGCTTACACCTACTTCTGGCTAAGTTATGGCATTGTTCTCTGGGGCAATGGTATGGTAGTGCATTGGAATCATTGTAAATATAAGTGGTATGGATTCGTGCAAGCCACATTTTACCGAGCGAGCGAATCCCTAGAACTTTAAACAAAAATAAATTTAAAACTCCACGAAGTCTGGAAATGTTTAAAAATAGCCCATATTGTACTGCAAAAAGAATTTACAATCATCTGCCGCGTATATTAAGATCTGAACCAGTCATTTTTTTTTCTAAAATTACTAAAAGAAATGTTACTAAAAAAATTATATTACAATCTAAATGAATAGTAAAGTGACTACATAGAAAATGAAAAATAGCAATAAAATCTCCAATACGAGTATAGGCCGTTACATACATGACCATCCTACAAAAAATAATTGTAATTGTTATTGTACCTAAATATTAATGCCATGCCCTTTACAGGGCGTCACATGTTTACTTCCTTTACACTAAACATCTTTTATTATGTAATGTGACTTGCAATAAATGATTTGATATTTGATATTACACAACATTTTACTGACCTTCTGAGATAATGAATAGAAATACTCGTAACATTATCAGTGTTTAATTCAAATACAAATAAAAAGTTTTGGCCTTGTCATTATGAGGAAAATAATAGGAATTAAAAAAATGAATTTTATCTTATTTCGTATAATGTCATTGTTTAAATATAGGCTAGCAGGTAACAGAACCATTTGACTAGATTTTCATAATGGTTTTGTAATTTAAATTTGTACACCATCCTTAATATTACAAAATGCCATCTAAAGTTATTACCGTATGAAAGCCCATGCCATCTCGTTCGAAAACGCAATGTTAAAAAGGGGTGGCACGAGTATAGTTCCAGAACTATTCTCAAATCGCATTTTATAATAAGGAAGGGAAGGAAAACTCTGCATTTATATCTAAACCCTCGCCAACCCGTCTGCCAAGCGCGGTGAGTATGGCAATTACCCCTCATGTGATTGAGGGAGGCCCGTGCCCCAGCAGTGGGGACTTAAATGGGCTGATGATGATGATTTTATAATAAGGGGGTACAATTTTATTTTGACGAACCGTTTGGAACAGTGGTAGTGAACGCTGCCTCTGGTGCAAGGGTTGCGGGTTCGATCCCCGCACAGTACAAACATTTGTGAGCATGAACATATCTGTTTGTATTGGTCTGGGTGTTATCTATGTATTATAAGTATGTATTTACAAAAGAAAAGTATTATATGTATATATTGGTAATGCAAGCCGTGTGGTCCCCGGCAGAGTAGAATAGGCCACCCTCACTCTTACCGAGGTGTCGTAAAAGGCGACTAAGGTAAAGCTGCATGCAGCATGATCATTAGCACCCAGAGAAGAAAAACTCTGCATTTCAAAACCCTCGCCAACCCGTCTGCCAAGCGTGGTGAGTATGGCAATTACCCCTCATGTGATTGAGGGAGGCCCTTGCCCTAGCAGTGGGGACTTAAATCGGCTAATGATGATGATGATGATTGGTAATGCCACTGTTGATTCTGATATGCGTAACACAGGTGCTTGAGCTACCTATCTCGGAGTCAGATCAATGTATGTGATGTTGTGAAATATTTATTATATTTATTATTTATTATTATTATTTAAATATCGAAACCCGGAATACAGGAGCAAAGTGCCTTAAATAAACAGAATGAAAAATCAGTTCATTGACATTGTCCCTGTCTTGACCTTCATATTCTGTTGTTTACAATATTCGCAGTCGTCGCACTACTCCACTATAAAACCAATAAGGAAAATATCATCGGTCCTTTAGCTGAATACCTGGTGCCTGAAGCCCAATTCTCGTGCGGTGGCGCATCGATGAAATTAGCGCCGCAAATAGATTTTTATTAATTGTGGCCATTATGAGACATTTATTCATAATGGGACAAAAAGTACAACGGAATCCATAAAGAAAAGTATTGAGAAGTTTTGAGACAAAATTATGTCATAATTTTTTTCTTAAGGTGACGGTTAGGGCACACTAGCGATGCCAATCGACTTTAATTTTCAGCCACTAAACCGGACCTATTTTAAACAATTTCGGGATTAAAAACCTTTATAAATTCCATTGCTAGTTTTCAAAAGGTTTTTAACGCCCAGTTTTCGGCGGTACTGTACATTAGTTAGTTCTTCTTTTCGCTTATTTGTTAATCTAAACATGGACTAATTATGTAATTAGTCCAGAATATAATTGCCCAATATCGTGTCACATATTATGTCACGTCCACGCCACGTCGTTCGCAACTAACACTCCATGGAGCGACTCATTGTCCAAGGACAGGTGGAAGGCAAGCGATCGCACGAGCGCTCACTAACGTGTTGGACAGACCTCATTAGGGCTGTAACACAGACATCCACTGTCCAAAACTCCCGAGACGCTGTGGACCGCAACAAGTGGAGACAAATCGCGCGAGCCGCATCAGCACACGAAAATGCAACCACGACCCCTCTGTCAAGAGTGAACGACTAAGGACACCTCCTTAGTCGTTCACTCTTGACATAATCCACCGATTATGTCGCTGTTACGGCTCTCAGCTTCAATGAAACATGCACCAGGGTTATTCTTGGGTGTCATTATCATGACAGTCCTTAAAACTTCAAAAATATTTTTTTTTATAGAAGAGACAGAAAGTGTAATTAGAACATTTTAAGATTCTGATAACAATTTCGGAGGCATTATTGGACTGCCAGTACTGCCACGTTAATTATGACATATCTATCAAGCTCTTTTTCAGTGAGTAGTAGAAAGCATAATTTAAAGTATTTCCCCTTTAATGGTACTTAATGCCTTGACATTCAATCGCACTAACAAATAATATATCACCATAGTTCACGAAGAACTAACTTTAATTATGTTTTCTTGAACTCAAACAGATTTTTAATGTGATAGGTGGCAGACGAGCAGACGGATCACCTGATGGTAAGCGATTGCTGCCGCCCATGGACACCCGCGATACCAGTGAAGTCATAAGTGCGCAGCCAACGTTTAAAACCCCCCTTTCCCTCGGATTGGGCCTCCGGTACCCTCACTCACACATCGAAACACCGGTTTTCTGTGAGCCCGTGGTATCACTCCGGTAGAGCTGGCCCATTCACGCAGAAGCGTAGCTTTTCCATCGTCAAATGTCAAAGGTCAAGATGGCAAAATATTTAACAGACAGACAAACCATAACATAACCCCGCCCCAAGTTCGAGTCAATTTCGTAATGTATAGTGACGTGTGTGGTAAAGAAATTGAGGCCCATTTTTTAGCCTTGGGGAACGCCAATTCCCGTGGACCTACCTACTCGATCTAATTGAATTGCAAATTCTTATGCAATTAATTATATGAACGCCAACTAATTGCATGTAGGCGTCGAATCATACTCGTAATGGGTAAATCGATAGAGTTGATTACAAACAAATTATTCTAGAAGGAGGAAACTGATTCGTGACTTATTGCTCTGAAGTCTGTTAATGTTTATTTTATCTGTGGATAACATAGTTGTTATCATAACATTATTGAGAAATACCTATTATCCACAGACTCTGGGTCTGTATCTTTTTTGCGAGACTTATGCGAGTAGATTTTTTTACCTTGAACTTATATAGTATTTAATTATATTCAAAAATATTTGTTATTTTTCATTTTTCGTAATTTTTTATGATGGTTCTTGTTTCTAACGTCAAAACTGCTATACATATGTATAACAGTTTAACGTAGCATAGGTTTATGAAACGTTTATGAATAAAGCCCATAATATTCCAGTACCTACAATAAAGTTACGTTGAAACATCATCATCATCAGCCCATTTAAGTCCCCACTGCTGGGGCACGGGCCTCCCTCAATCACATGAGGGGTAATTGCCATACTCACCACGCTTGACATACGGGTTGGCGGGGGTTTTGATATAAATGCAGAGTTTTCCTTCTCTGGGTGCTGATGATCATGCCAGCAGCATTACCTTAGTCGCCTTTTACGACACCTCGGTAAGTGTGAGGGTGGCCTATTCTACTCTGCCGGGGACCACGCGGCTATACGGCTATACGTTGAAACTCATCTATGTAATTAATTTGTAACTGATATTTTACAGGAACACGGTCATTTCGTTGTTTCCTTTGTAAGTTAAATAAAAAGCAAAGTTTCGTAATGGTTAGTGGTAACTGACTACGTATTTAAAGTTGCAGACCGGAAAATGGTAAAATTCTACTGATAGAACTGAGCGAGTACCTACCTACATGATAAAATGGTGATAGTATAAGGAAATCCCACAGTTTGCATAACATTGCCGTAAAATAAAAATACTTACTAATGATGACATCATACGGTTGTGATTGCTCTTTGAAGGCATTTTTTGATAATAAAACGATTATGGCTTCTATTTTCGTAATGCCTTAAAATAATGTAATAATCATTAATAAACTTACATTAAATGCTGCTGTAGGTAATAATATAATAACATTAGTACTAATATGAGTAGAATGTCAAATATAGTGGCATGCAGTGTATACAACCTGTGCGGATAAAGAATGGGATCAGAAATGGGGGCGCATCTATTCACTTCTCGCTCGCACACCCACGAGTGCGAGTATAAGACGCAAATTGTGTGCGAGAAGTGAATAGATGCGCCGCCATTTCTGATACCATTCTTTATCCGCACAGGTTGTACCTATAATTTTAATTGATTGAGCAATTAGTTTATAAGTATTTAGCTAGAAGTATTACATAAGTATAGTTGTAACAATCCTTGGTGTACCTTAAAAAATAAATAAATAAAATAAATAAATGTAGGTTTATTATTGCTAGGATAAATGTAGTACATGTATGTCCTACTTATAGTACAGTCAACGTAATTAAAGGTATGGAGATATATATATTTTTTATTTCTAAATTTATATTCACTTTACATAAGAGATGTCAATTTTTCGTAACATATCTACACGTGTTAGAAAATTGCAGCTTTTGTTCCTATTTTAGTGACTATATCTGTTCGATCGTTAGAATCAAGATAGAATCAAAATACCCTCTACTTTACCGCCTAATCTTCAATCTCCAATGGCCACTATCAGGCCTGTAATTTGTGAATGCACTTGATAAGCCCCCTCATGACTTACTTGACTTAATGTCCTAGGTCCCCTAGGTGGGGCAGACGGCGTCCACAGTGCTCCGCCATCTCGAATTGTCTTGAGCTTCGCGCTTTGCTTTGCTCCAAGTTAGTCCTAGGGTATTCGCTAGTGCAGTGATAGTCCTCAGTCAGGTTGGTTGAGGGCGGCCACGTTTCCGTGGCCTATCAGGCCTGTAATTTGTGCATGCACATGATAACCGCGTCAGAACTTTCTTGACTTAATGTCCTAGGTCCCCTTGGTGGGACAGAGGGTGTCCACTGTGCTCTGCCATCACGAACGGTCTTGAGCTTCGCTTTTACTTCGCTCCAATTTATTCTAGGGTCTTCGCTTCTGCAGTGATAGTCCGCCGTCAAGTTTTTGAGGGCGGCCACGTCCAAGTTAGTCCTAGGGTCTTCGCTTCTGCAGTGATAGTCCGCCGTCAAGTTTTTTGAGGGCGGCCACGTTTCCGTGGCCTATCAGGCCTGTAATTTGTGAATGCACATGATAGCCTCGTCATAACTGGTTGTTTGTGTTTTCAATGGGATTGCGCGTGATAATGGTCTAAAAATAGCCAGACGGATGACTCATAGGTACGCGCTCTGACCGAGCGAAGGTCTCCACGTCTTCCGAGTCGAGGTATAAGAACAGCAAATTATTATTGTAACTGTAATAAAAACAACCAATCATTAATAACTGTTATCTAAAGTTCAATACGATGTGTGCTATCCACAGAATTATCTTTCAAAGTCGTTTTATCATTGAATTTTGTCAGCTTTTTGTCAACAACGCTTATTAAAGAATCATTGACCACGAGCGATAAAAAACTTTTGCCTATAAAATCAAGCTTTAATATTAGCTAATCTAGAGAGACAATTTATGATCATGTCTTCATTTTGCAATCGTAGACTATTAAAATACTAACCTACTTTGTAATATTAGAGTTAGGTACTTGGTCTATTAGGTTAATATGTCCCCAAGGAACCCTAATGCGATTAAGACTTTGATGTTATTTCTTAGATTGATCGTTTCACCAATATGTAGGTTACAAAGCTCATTGTGACGTCACATTACTTCTAAAACGTGTTGCAACAAAAATTCATTTTATGAGCGATGGCAGCACAGTAGAAAAGAACGTTCGCCTTATTAACGAGCAGTCATAGGTTCAAGTCCGAGCACGCACCTCTTGTTTTTTAATTTATGACGTGTTTTTACCACTAGCTCATTGGTGAGGGAAAACATTATGATGAAACCTACACATTTCGGAAGTTATGTAACCATGATCCAGATGGTCTGGTACAGCTAGCTTGCAAAGGTCAGACGACAGTCGCAACATGGTCCAAGATACACAAGGCTCTGAAGTGGTAGCTTTGGACGCAACGAGGAAACACGCGTGAGGATGATGATAATTTTATCAATGTACGCTACACGGTTCATTGTGACGTCAACATTTTTTTAATAATAATTAATAATAATAATTCCCGCAACATCTCAAACATTGACCCGATTCCGTACTAAGTAGCTTAAGCATTTGTGTTAGAGATATCAGACAACAAATCATTTTAAAAATATATTCCAAAAAAACATAGTTTTTTTTTTTACTTTTGTACCTTTTGCCATTAGGAAGTGAGCAACAAGCGATGCAAGTTGGTTAGGACTTCCTGCTGCATACGTAATATAATGTTTTTTCTGTTAAAAGAAACTGGTATCGAACAAAAACAAGTTTTGCAAGGCCCTGTTTTATTGCAAACGTTATGCCGCAAGCGATGGTTATAGAAACATTTAGATAACCCTGGGTATATGAGATAGATTCATAGAGTTAATAGAATTTATTACGCAAATAGAAATACACTAATTATAAAAAATAATTTGACACTTAAAAAAGTACACATGAATTCGCACGGAATCGTAAGCAGAAAAGAATGAAATCTCTTGGCAAAAATAAGCCCCTTGTTATATTGATCACAAGAAATATAAATAGATTATAGGTATATCAGACAACTTTACATAGCCTGACTGAAAAAAAGTACATTAAATAAGCGAACACTACACGAGAACATAATAACATTATGACGATCGACGGTGGAAACATTTGGATATCTACCCAATTAAGCATGAAAAGAGACGGTGTTTCTAGTCAAACTGTACCAACGCTGGTCTCTTCTTCTTCAGCAGCATGTGTTTGCCCACAGCAGAGCATATGCCTCTCCAATTTCTCTCCACTTTCTTCCGTCGTCGGTTTTCCTGAACTTCGCTACTCCAGCTTGAGCCTTGATGTCATCGGACCATCTGGCAGTTTGTCCGCCAACACTCCCTTTTCGTCTCTTGGTCTCCATTCAAGGACATCCTTGCTCCATCTTTCATCACTCCTCCTTCTGCACACATGACCGGCCAACGCTCATTTTAGTTGTGGCTCGGTACCTTACATCTATCACTTTTGTGCGTTCCCTGATGATGGTGTTGCGCACTCTGTCTCGTACTATGGGTGCCAGCCAGGATCAACGAAGGCAACACTAGTATATACTTAAAGATATTAAAACACCCAAACCCTGTAAAAACACAAGTGTTTCTATTTGTCCCGAGCGTAAATCTAACCCACAGCCCTTGGATTCAGGCAGGGTCACTACCACATGCGGCATCAGACCGGTCAAATATGTCCTTGACCTCTAATACTTAAGTTTCATTATGTTCTTGTTACCTTTCAGAAATGATTGAGTGGCTATTCATGCATGGGCAACTTTACTAAACAACTCATTATTAATTATTAACAAATGTCACGTTATCCGCTATATCCAGTTCATTAAAAATAACCTACTTAGCTTAGTATAGCATTCTTCGAAGTAATCCTTAACTATCTTTCTACCTAGTATCTGTGCCTGAGCTAAATCTGAATCAAGAGAGAGGAAATGAAGGGATCCAGTGAATCAGATAAAATTTTGTACATCGTAATTTAGAAGATTTAAGGGCTGCTAATTATAGTGTTCTGAAAACATATTTAATAAGTAGGTACAACAATTTTTACTAGTTAGATAAAAATTACGAACCTGCCTCTAAAATTTTTTATATCAAATACCTAATAATCGCCCTGAGCACGATACAATATTTTTTTTACAGAAGATTTATTGAAACCACAATGGTTATTGGTAATAGTGTTCAATTTTTGGGATCTACTGTTTATATTGGCCAAAAATCATCAATACCTATTTTCAAATTACGTTGTGCGTAAGCCGCGGTGTTCAAACTGTACCGGCCGAGGTTTAACTTTAATAATCCTCTTTTATAAAGAAATAGTTAGTCAATACCTGGTACCAAATTATATCTAAGTATCTTTACTGATAATGTACGGGCATAACATTCATTTTTCACCGAAGTGAATCTTTGAATAGAAATCGCGTCAATCCTTTGAAAAACGTGAAATCCAACGATCAATTGAATTATTTATACTTTTGTTACCGCGAGTCGGCGGTACGAAGGAAAAAACGATTTCATTCATTTAAAATTCTAATCGACGATGGATCTGAAGATCCTACAAGTTTTTACTGAGTATAACTTCAACTGCGTATTTCTCAGAAAGGGATTTACCTACTTTACTTATATAAAGAAATTGGTCAAAATGGAAGTGTGGCGTGACGAGAATGGACAAGATAAGGAATGAGTATATTAGAGAAAGTATGAAAGTCAATAATGGAGGCCATTATTGATAAATTGAAGGCAAAGCACCTTTCCTGGTATGGCCATGCAATAAGAAGAGGGGAAGAACATGTAGCCAAAAGAGTGATGAGTGCAAATTTAAGTGGGTGGAGGAACAGAGGACGTCCGTAAAAGAGATGGATGGATTGAATTACATGATGGGAAAAGGGTTGGATGATTCGATGATGAATGACAAGGACGTATGGAAAAGAAAGGAAGACATACTGCGTCGACCAGAGAATACCTGAGAAAAGGGCAGGAGGATGAAGATAAAGAAATTGGTTCTGACATCATGCACTAGTAAAGTGGTTTAGTAAAATGTTATTTTTATTAATCAATCAATCAGCCCATCACCGAAAACTGTCGAATGCCTCCAAACTGATCTAGTCCTTAGGAGTATGCATCCATCTCACTCCAGCCGACTTTCAATTGAGGTTGAATTTTGCAATTGAGGTTGTGTTTTCAGGAAATGGATAAGTAAGTAGATAGGTCCACTCCTACGCCTTTTTGCAATTGTGACTGCAACTTTGAAAACCAACATCGTAAGTTCCACATTTGGGTTCTATCAGGCAACTTTGCGTTATGCCACCCCACGTAAAAAAGTGTAACAACAGTTCATTAGACAAGTTAATTTGTAATTGTAAATTGCAAGTCATTAGATTATTTTTTTGCAACTGATGTGTTTGAAGTAGCGGTATCCTAAGTACCCGCGTTGTTTTTACATTCTTCTATTTTGAGCAGATTTTAAAGTCCCAGTACATCGAACTCATAAATTGTCACTTCTCAACTGTAAGGTTTTTACAACACAAATAGTCCATTAGGAGTTAAGTTTGTTAACCCAATGTTCAAACGTAAAATTATTTATTAATGTGGTTTTTGAAAGACTTGCTGCTTGCTTTAATATTTCTATTTTATTTTAAGCTACGTTTTATTTTGACTTACCCAAGTAGGTGGTACTTACTTTAATATTAGGTATTACTTTACTCCATGCTTTTATGCTAGTTGTTATTGTAGTAAAAAGAGTTTATTGAACTATTATACAAGCAATTTGGTCACAGTTTTTATAGGAGGTATGTAGGTAGGTAGGTAAATTTGGTAATTTATCAACTCTAGTTTTGCTTGGTCAATTGCCAAGGGCAGACATCATCAATGATACAATAAAGTCAGGTATCAGTAAAAGTATGGAATATGTCACAAATACATGTAGGTAGTACGAAAATACTCAAACATCTCCAATACTTCGTATAAAATAGTTACGAGTACGCAAATATTCTATAAACAAACCTTCTCTTTTAGTAGATGGTTTACTACTTTGATACTTACCTATAGTCACATACCTCACAGAAAACCGGCGTGAAGCAGCACTGTGCTGAGTTTCGCTGCGTGAGTAAGGGTACCGGAAGCCCAATCCGGGGGAAAGGGGGGTTCAAGGTTGTCAGTGCACTTGTGTCTCCACTGGTGTCGCGGCTGTCAATGGGCGGCGGCAATCGCTTACCATCAAGTCATCCATCTGTTGCCTGCCACCTATCACATAAAAAAAAGTATTTTTTTGTCAATTACAATTATAAACTTTAGGAAGACAATTTACGATCACGAGTTTTGTCAGATCGCAATTATCAGTTTTGTCTTATGGTTTAGAAGATCAGGATTCCATTTCCAACAAATCCGTCCCAAGAAAATAGCTTTTCTATATTGACTGCAGACAGCAGTCAGGAATCGGTCGATTTTTTTACTCAAGTCACAGATACTTTAATACTAGTCTTAAGCCTAAAAATATCTAGGTACCTACCTACAATTTTGCAAGTAGTTAAATATGGTAGATAATTACTCGATACTCGCCTCATTACCTAACAGACATAACTTGCCAAAATAATTTCTTGAAGAAAGGTTAGTTTTTGAAAAAGAAAGTGGAACGTGGTGGTGATTTCATTGTTAATGACACGCCAAAAGTTAGTTGTCGCACTGTAATGAGATGTTTCACTGGGGTTTTTCAAACTTTGTCACTGAGCATTCAGAATGCGCGTGAGACTATTACGTCAATGAATCAGATGAAGTTATGTATTTCGGGGTGACAAAATAGAAAGTGGACCAAACTTCTGCAAGCTCGTTACCGAAATAAAAACAGGCTATTAATAACACTGCTAAACTTTGAGATCGTCGATTTATCTATGTTTATGATCGATCATAAATCGATCCATTGATCATCGAGCTGCGTGAGTGAGGGTACTGGAGGCGAAATCCGGGGGAAAGGGGGGTTTAAAGGTTGGTGTCGCGGGTGCTCCGTGATCAGGTGATCCGTCTGCTTGTCTGCTATCTACCATATAAAAAAAAATTGTGATCTAAGAAATAAGGCTAACGATTGTAGTTTCCTGATAAGTAATTTAATAACTTATGAAATTTTGATTAGACGGGTTAAAACTTAATGCTTTTATTTATGGTTTATATGCGTTCGAATATTATCGCACATAGGTAGGTACTCGTAATTTGCACGACTAAAAATGACGGATTAATAAAAATCCTGATTTTTAAATAGATCGAATATAATTTCGTTTCTTGGAATTATGCCGCGGCTTGAACTTTTTGTGCCGTATTTATTACAGCAGTGTTGATATTATTTATGGACGTTCTTAAACTTAATTTTTTACTACATCATAATTGAATATAGCGCTAGAATCTAGGTATAATTAGGTATCTACATTGACATAAGAAGGTGTAAAACTTGTAAATGGAATAGAATTTACGCATATTGGATAAGTTTGATGTTTTTTTATTATTCCATCAACGTTGAATAGACCTGACAGCTCTATTTACGACGGTGATGTTATTTTGTGTCGTAAAGTGGCGTAAAGCGATAAAGCTATAAAACCTAAGCGGAAACTTGACTAGACGCCTAGTGTTTACAATAAAACCTTACTTATCAGCAAAGTGAAGTTTATGGACTAACAATGACTAAGGAATTAAAAGTAAACGACTAGTTGAATTCAATAATACTAACCATTAGTTATGATGAATTTACACGTTCGATTATAACTATAATGTATCAATACGGGGATTAACACGATATTTATTATGTGAAACAACATTGTGTACTCACATATTTGGCTCGACGTTTTTGGCGGACTCTAGTGTCCGATCGTGACCACGGCTGCTGTAACGTAGCCGAAACGTCGAGCCAAATATATGAGTACACAATGTTGTATCATATAATAAATATCGTGTTAATCCCCGTATTGATACATTTTAATTATAAGCTAGGTTAAATTTCATAGTTAAAATAGGCAAAGACTACTATTGTATAGGTAATGTTAAAACAATATTTCATAGATGTTAAAAAGTATTAAAATCAGGAATGGGTAAGGAGACATTAGCGGGTTAAGAACACTGAATTAAATTACTTAATTGTTTGCCTATCAGCTTACAAAACGAATAACAAATCTTAATGAGTTACTATTTACACTATATATATAAATATGTATATACGCAGTACAATATTTACACAATATTTTCTATACACTCTTTTACACTGCAGAATTTTTTTGTAATTGAACGTCTACCTGAAGAAGTGGCTACAAATGACAGTTAAGGTGACGGGTAGGGCACACTAGCGACGCCAATCGATTTTAATTTTTAGCTCCTAAACCGGATCTATTTTAAACAATTTCGGGGTACAATCTCTCGGCAAACACTTATAATAACTGTTTGGTCTGCTTTTGCACTCGACTTTTGGATTACCGCCAAAAGTGACCGCTTTTGGCGTGAATCAATTTTTCGCGTATAAAAACGGACCCAACATGTGTGCATGGTTATTTAATAAATAGTATATGTGTTTGCCGAGAGATTATAACCGAAATTGTTTAAAATAGATCCGGTTTAGTAGCTAAAAATGAAAATCGATAGGCGTCGGTGAGAATCGACCAAAGGAATACAGTTTTGTACCTACATATACTTTGATGTGTGGCTGTACGTACATAAGTACAGAAATATACTAAGAACTTATGCACAAGCGTTTTCTATACCTAATGAAGACTAGAAATGTCTACTGGAGAGTAGCAACATTTCTGTCTGCCATATAGTCGTGTCTAATGAAGTATCATTAACTTTCTGCCCGACTAGCTCGTCTCGGCACACCCGTCCGGCCAGTCCGATACCAGTCAGATCTCTATGATAATGGCCCCCTATTAGAACATTTTATGTGCATACATTATGGGTGTCTTGTTTGTGGTAGGTTAGACCACACAAAACATTGAATATTGGGTTAGACTTAGGGGGCTTAATTTACCTGTCGCATCCAGACAAAGAAGACACAGTGCGTATGAAAGAGAGGGAAACGTAACGTCTACTTTAAATTAGGCACTCTGGACTAGTAACTACTAGTCCAGAGTGTCTAATTTAAAGCACAAGGCGTAATTTTAAAGGCCCATTTAAAGCGGCCGTAAGATGGTAATATCCTCACTAGGATAACTTAGAGACGTCATTTAAGCATATGTTCATTAACTTTAGTATCGGTAGTCTTTATGCGTATCAAAATAAGTGTCAATATTTTTTTTTAAGTAGCCAACTAAGTTAATCATCGACTCTGAGTGTGGCAGTTCTAGTAGGTAAGCTCATTGATGAGAAAAAAAATTAGAATACCTTTTCGCTATTTAGGGTAAAGTTATTAATGACTAGTTTCTTAACTACCAAAATAAATAAGTATTTACTTTGGAAGAAGCAGTTTAAATCTTTTGAACAACAGTTCAATCCAAAACTAGGTTAGGTATTCTTTCGTTTAAAATAAATACTTTTTTTATTTAATCAAAATAAAATAGTTACGTATATAAAAAGACATGTTTCACAGATAACAGGCACATAAACTTAGCAAAAATACCTTAGAAGATGTTTAGTCTCTAGACATGTGTCTCGCCGCGCAAGAAATAGTGCGCCGTTCATTTCTAGTCGGCAGCTAATTAGTCATATTCTTGGGAGAGTTGGTTTATGTTACGCTGTGACAAAGGTGTAGCGTTGTCGATTTCTGGAATCGGAGGTTACGTCACGCTTATGGTTATTTTTATTATGTGCTATAGGGGACAAACGAGCAAGCGAGTCACCTGATGGAAAGCAATCATCGCCGCCCATTAACATCCGCGAAATTAGAGAGATCGCTAATGCGTTGCCTAATGTGGCCGCGGGTAGGCTATCGAGAGTCCCATTGTTATTTGTGTTTACGATGGTGTTATGAAGTTGGGCGGTTAGGCATTCCGACCTGAGCATTGACAGAGTGATATCTATCGTTCCTGAGGGCCTAATTTAAAGCACACGTTACGACCGAATCGGAGTTTCCCTGTCTTTCACAAGCGCTGTGTCTATCCTTTGTTTGGATGCGACAGGTATATTCTCGTTTGTTACGGGACGGCTTTAAATCAAGCCACCAGGATCGACAACCGGCAGCTATATTATATGTATATTATGTATAATGCACTTAGATCGTAGCAGCATAGAAATCACCATTATCCTTGGAATATTTAATAACTAGACTTATAATGAGACAAGCTTTCGACCAATTTGCTATTCTTAATAAATATCTAACGTTATACATAATATAATAATAATAATATTTCACAACATCACATACATTGATCTGACTTCCGAGATAGGTAGCTCAAGCACCTGTGTTACAGGATATCAGAATCAGCAGTGGGATTACAAATATATACATATAATACTCTTCTTTTGTAAATACATACTCATAATACATAGAAAACACCCAGACCAATACAAACAGATATGTGTACATGTTCATGCACACAAATGTTTGTACTGTGCGGGGATCGAACCCGCAACCCTTGGACCAAAGGCAGCGTTCACTACCACTGTTTCAAACGGGTCGTCGTTATAATTTGTTACATTTAATTAGGTGCCAATATCATAATAATATTGACCTATTGTGTGGCATTATAATAAAATTGACACATTGTGCCAATACCACAATAAAATTGATAGATACGAGTATAATAGACAGAATCAGAATCATTTATTGCATAATCTGTGTTACAAGTTGGTGAAACAAAAACAATGTACAACGTGTGCGGATAAAGATTGGGATCAGAAATGGCGGCGCATCTATTCACTTCTCGCTCGCACACTATTTGCGTATACACGCATAGACGCAAATATATAGTATCAACAGTTATTGATATATCAAGAAGGTACATATATAGTATATAGTATCAACAGTTATTGATATATCAACAAGTCCTGGACCTGTCTATCCAATAACCCCCTTATTACAAATCGGGAACTAAGGATAGTCCCGAATCAAAACTCGTGGTAGCCCCTTTTAACATTGCGTGTTAGAACGGGATGAGATAGTCTTTAATACGGTTATAACTTTAGATCGCGACTGGTAATAAGGTGGCATCTGTAATACCATGTCGTACTTTTAATCGCACATTATAGTCATAAATTCATAATAATTGGTGTCCTAAAGTTTTGAAAATTCATTGAGAACACTTTCAAAGATCAATGGTATTTAAGTACTGGAACGCGTTAGTATAACGCATCAAAGAAAGTTTTTAACAGATAAGTAGTTAAAGTAGTAGGTAGTGGTAAAAGGGGTGTAATTTATTTGCAGCCGACAATCTACATATTTTTATTAAAAGAAATATAAAATAAATCTATATTATTAAGTAAGTAGCAGCCTATACATACCGTTACTGTCCCTACTGCAGGGCAAATGCCTCCATCATAGAAATCAAGTCATCGCTATGATGGGATTGGGCTTAATCACCACGCGAATGCGGATTGGTGATCACAAACCCGAGCTATGTTCGAAAAATTCGAAACATATTTTTTGCTCGAACCGGGAATCGAACCCAGGACCCCGAGATCACGGCCCGGTACTTAAACCACTAGACCAACAGGGCGTCTGTCCTACATTATTAATTATAAGGTAAAAATACAACAGACAGCGGCAACGTTTATAGGTAATGCGAACACAAAACGCTTGCGCGATGTAATCAACAATTAGCGCCATCTATTGGTATAAAGTGTAATTAAAGTCCCGAAAGGAAGTGATATAAAATTATCATGTATAGGTACTGTAGGTACCTGTATATGTATAGGTACCTTCTTGATTATTTCATTTATTGAAACAACTTTTAAATTGTACTCCATTAAACACTCTTGTGCAAAGGGAACAGAAAACAGACGCGTGCGCACCGGAAGACTGGCTTACGCTAATCATTGGTAGGTACTTGGCGAAATTCCCTACTCCAAGTATACATATTGGCCTATAAATAACGTTCCTTCGGGTTGCTAGCACATTTTGTTGCATTACTTTATAAACTTAGGTAATATAAATATATGAGATTCACGTGGGAAGCCAAAGTGACGTGTGACAAACAAATGACAGAATGACAGGTCGCACGCAGCTAAGAATCTCACCATGACCAAATCTCAAGGTTAGGTAGGTATGTTTTTAGTACTCGGGTATTATTGCCTAAAGGTCATCTAGCACGACCAAATCTCAAGGTTAGATATGTTTTTTAGGTACTCTGGTATTCTTGCCTAAAGGTCATCTAGCTACATAGGTTCCTTGGTAAGTTTTTGTATGAATTATTAATCCGGAACTATTCTGAGATCGCATTTTGTAAAGAGGGTCTAACTGTTCTAGGTCTGTATAGTTCTAGGGTCCAAACTGAAAACCAGCGCTGGAACGGCTCCAAGCCGTTGCAGCATATGCTGAGCTTGGATCTTGTTGACCACTTCTCTTTGTTTTTTTCTTTTCTGGTCACTATGTACCTAGTTTATTAAATTAAATTAAATTTTAATTCATTATTTCAGATATTCATTAAAATTAACATATGTATGTAACCTATCATATTTTTTTTTGTTTTACTATTCTTGACCTCTGTATAGCTGTGCAATAGTCTGTTTAATGTTGTGTATGTCCCACTCCTGTAAATCTTGTATGTGTTCAATAAATGATTACTTAGGTAGCTTACGGTCAAATTTCCATTATGTACCTAAAGTTATGTTTATGTTTCCATCCAACTCCCTAATTTGACGTTGAAATAATGAAAGTAATGTTTATACTCAGAGTTGCATTAAAATAAATATTGCAGCCATATTGCTGTGGTAACTGCAATATCGTGTTGACCTTAAAGTTATTCAAAATGTTGATTATCCACATTTACCAACAGACCTCACGGCCGGAGCGAAGGAGCATCTGTTATCTGTAATGAAAAGATTATACCCACCATCTGTTCTAGAATATTTGAAGTTTGTGTGAAGTTTTCGCTATAGTTTTAGTACAGTAATAACAACATTATTTTTTGTTTTGTTTACGCATTCCAATCGTAGGTTTTTAGAAGCAGTCAAGTCTGATTCGTACGTAGGTGAATTAGGGTTTCTTACATCGCCTTTTTTGCTTTTGACATTAACTAAGCTATTAAAACAGTGGATGCCATAGCAATTGGCTTATTATTAATCTTAGAAATTTCAAAGTACCAACCTACTTTTAATAAATAAATAAATATTAAAAATTGGTTAATTATTCTCAAACATACATTTTAGCAAATTGTAGCTACAGTCTTGTGTTAGCAATTGGTAAGTGTCTCAGCATGTGCTGGACCAGGTGGTTACTCAGTCAGCAACACACAACACACACACACTAATAATAATAACATAATTTATTAACACTGGTACAAACAAAGTACCGACAGTGTGAACATAACGAGCAAGTGATTGTAAACAAATATCTTCATTTAAATTTACATTAGCCTACACTGAAACTGTGCTTACTGAAATATTCTACTTTACGTTGACGCATCGTTCAGTTTGAATATTCATTTAACGAAGATAAGTATTTTAATTAAACTTACAAAAACAATTCAACAATAGCGAGTCATCATTTTGAGTCACTATGAAGGTATTACAGAGCGTTGGTCCGGCAAATGAGCGCATTAAACAATCGCTTCGTTGTACTTCGTGGACCGTCCTAAAACGTACATAATATTTGTAATTTTGTGACTTAGGTATCTTATACACTTTATTCATATCACAACCTTCATACCTCATCATAATAAGTTGTTTAAGGGGCCTCGTTTAGTAATATACATGAATTGGCTACTTGTACAAAATAGGCATGATACCTGCTAGATATAAAAATGTCGTCCTTGATCCTTGAGCAAGGAGGTACCTAACGAACATCCCTACATTTTTCTTAATCTTTCTTCACAGTTGATTAAAAAAAACCGGCCAAGTGCGAGTCGGGCTCGCGCACAAAGGGTTCCGTAGCAGCAAATATACATTATAAAGATTTTATATCATCGCGGATTTTTAAAGGTGTACAATACTGTAGTATATTTTTTGATCTATCTTATAAGGTTCAGCCATCGTTTTCAGTGTAAGCACAATAACTTAACCAAAATTACAGTTAAATCAACCTATCTCAAAAACTATAAGAGATACTTTGATCAAACCAAAAATCGTTGAAAGAGTTAATTAGCATGCATCACCTCTATTTTTTTTAGAATTTTATACCCCGTAGTTATAAAAATAGAGGGGGGGGGGACATACTTTTTACGACTTTGAGAGCTGATATCTCAAAAACCGTTCACTTTAAGAAAAATGTTTTTAGAAAACTTTATATCATTTTAAAAGACCTTTCCATTGATACCCCACACGGGTATGTACATCGAAAAAAAAAATTTCATCCCTCAGTTACATGTATGGGGGGCCCCACCCCCAATTCTTTTTTTTACTATTTAGTGTCATATTTTTGTAGCGGTTCATACAACACATATTCCCATCAAATTTCATCACTGTAGTACTTATAGTTTCCGAGTAAATCGGCTGTGACAGACGGACAGACGGACAGACGGACAGACGGACATGACGAAACTATAAGGGTTCCGTTTTTGCCATTTTGGCTACGGAACCCTAAAAATCAAATGGTACCTAGCGCTTGAACATTGTCAGAAGAATTGTTGTAAAACAGTTGTATGAATGATAGTAAAAGCATGTACGATTTATTCACTCGACCGTATCAATGGACGTAGGAGTGCGCGTACGCAGGAACTTCAATGAGTGAAATAGCGTTTCCAATTCGGACGAGTGCTCAATCTCTGACGTCAGTTTATATTACCTAACTGGTTAGTATGACTGCATTACATTTTCCTATTAAGTAAATAGTTTATTATTTTTGCGTTTTGTTAAGGTAGCAAGAACTATTTTATTTTTAGATCCCTATTCACTGCACCACACCGTACCTAGCGGTACTTACATTAAATAGGAAGAGGTACCTTACATAGATTTTGAAGAAAGGACCTATTGTGAGCTTATATACATAATATATTTATTTATATATGCAAATCAATCATTTGTATTTATTTTAATTAAATACTTAAATGTACGGTCCTAAAACTTACCACCTAGGTAAGTACTAGGTAGATCTTATTACCTAGGTATACGTAGTAGAAAATAAATTCATTTTTTGTAGTTTGACAAGGACGTAATTTGCTTTTGCGTATTGGAGAAAACAATGATAAAACAATTGAACAAGTAGGTATTCTAAAAAAAACATGATCACACTGTAAGTCTATACATTAGACATGCACCCTATACAGATTGTGCCTTGCCATAGAAAGCCATTCTTGAAAAACTGTGCGAAGCCGTTAGTACTGGGGTGACGTGCTGGGCGACGTTCTTTCTCTACCGCACCCGTATAGAATCTGCGTCAGGGCCGGTTGCATCTCTTTCACACTATGACGTTTTTTCCGAAAATAAATTGAAAAATTTTAAAAAACCCCCGACACAACTAAAGCTCTTTCATTTGATACCTATATTGAAACAGTTGTAACAACCAATAGGTTATTCGTCATTTTCTGACGGCGGTAATCTTGGATTTGAAATTTTTAACAATTAGTATATTCTGCTACTCAAGCTCTTTTATATGATACCCATATTGTGGGAGATGTGTTAAAACATAAAATCCAAATCTTTGTGACGGCGGCCATCTTGGATCGATTTTTACCCAACATAGCTAAAACACTCCCTCCATTCATCTTTCAAACAAAAAATATAACAAAATCAAAATCGGTTCTTTGTTAGGGAGCTACGATGCCATAGACAGACACACAGACACACACAGACACGTCAAACTTATAACACCCCGTCGTTTTTGCGTCGGGGGTTAATGACACATTTCGTTGACTCCAAGTTTCATACTGTAAGTACGTGCAAGTAAAACATGTAGGTAATCCTCTGGGTTCAGTTTTTTCTTGCTCACAAATATGGAGGAATTTTCCACTTGAATCACTGCTACAGAATAAGTACCGACTCGTAATGTGTCACTGTGTATGTCCAAGTCAAATATGATTTTTACGCAATTATTCAAGTACGTAGGTACTTATTTGCCCAGACTAATGACGGTCAGATAAGTATGTCAAGTTTTTGTACCTTATCTGTTAGTGCACCGAGAAAGCATTAAAAAGTTTCTGCAAATCATTGCTTAGTACGTATTTCAAAATATATTTTTCGTACAGATAATTACCTATAGAAGCTTTCGCTGCCTGTCCCTATTTTGGTAGACCTTTAAAACTACGCAACGTATTTTGATGCGTCTTTTTTTTTTCAATTTGTTAAGAGTTCAGGAGGAAAGTAGACATGAATAATATTGCACTACGCTCATACGAAGCCGGGGTAGATCGCTGGTAATTTTAATAAAACCTACCATGACATCAAAGATCAAGTGTTATCTTAATCCCAGTGAATTCGTTCAAGATCATTGGCCACCTTCCTGCTATTGGCTGCGCGTGCGCTTTGACCTCGCTCGGTACAGAATGAGAATACTTATTCTACAACAAAGCTGGTATTGTACGTGGTTTGATTTTTTTTTCTAGAAGATGTCTTTGGTTATACGGTTTTGTTCGCGTCAGGAATTTAATTTTTTATGTAATAGTACGGTCAGCTTCAAAAGTAGCTTAACACTTTAGTACCATGTCGAAGTAACATTTTTTACGAACCCCTTAGAAACTGACTATAATATGCCTATTATAGTCAGTTTCTAAGGGGTTCGTAAAAATGTTACTTCTGCTACTGTTCTGCCGAACAGTTACTATGACATTGTACTAAAGTGTTAAGCTACTTTTGATGCTGACCGTACAAGATGGTTTGACGCTAAAATGGCGTGGCTTGACATTATAAAGGATGACATGCGTGCTAATAATCTGACCACTAGGGTTGCATAAGACCTTGCGAAGTGGAGCAGTCGGAAATGGAAAAAGGGAACCCGGGCTCTGAAAGCGAAGCGACAGCTTGGGACGCAACCACGTACCTCAGTTCTGTGGAACGGTTTGGCTGCTATTTCCGACGGCTACGACATAGGGACCTTCAAGAGACGAAAAGCGTACTCTTTTTTAAAAAGGCCGGCAACACATTAGCGATGTCTCTTATTTCGCGGATGTTCATAGGCGGCGTCGATTACTTTACATCTGGTGACTCGCTTTCTCGTTTGTCCGCCCCTAGCATAAAAAAAAACCGGGACAAAACGCTAAGTTGATGATGATGAGTCTACATGAAGGTTAAAATAAAAGACAATTTATCTTCGTCTAATTAAATATTTATATTCCAATACCATACATCTATTTATTTAGATTGACATCTATCAGTAAGTGATAGTTGTTAATATAAATGAATCAATGCAAGTCTATCCGTTGTAAGTTATATGTACCTAGTAGTTTAGAAATGGACTGTACGTTTGTTTTACGTCAAGTATTTCCCGTTTCGTGGGGTAATTTATCTACGTTTAGGTGTAAATACAGGCATAAGAGACTACTAGAGCTAACTCGAAATCGAGAATTGAATTGAATACTCATTTACAAACATCGTTATTCTTTTTTATGGGATGCCCCTTGGCACGTTACTGTGCTTTAGCAATTTCGGCCCGTAATCGTCAAAATATTGATGACGTAAAGATTTGAAGAGCATCTGAAAAATATAAAGTTTTAAAGCATTTCATGGAAGAATGGATGTCACCTTGGTGAGAGATCCAAGATCTATACCTACAGATGATGCGACCTAATGTTATTTCTTTCGCATTCCACTAATTGGCAACCAGATGGATGAAGTGATGGCCGTCAATTCCGCCTGTTATCAGCTCAATGTTAATGGGTAATCTTAATATTGCGACGGCCACGACTGTCTATAATAAAGCAGTTTATAATTGGTACACTCGCAATTATTTCTTGTTGTCACGTGGGCTGGCGGCGTAAATATCGCGTGATTTCTAGCCAAGACATTTGCCTGTATCTTTCCGGATTTCAGTTTCTAGCTCAGTAGTATAGCCAATGATTGTATCTTTTCAGGCCTCACCCAGATACACATAAACATAAATCATTTATTCGCATAAACAGGGTGATTATATTTATTTATTTCTTGAATTATCAACTCAAGTTACAGCGATACATTTATAAAGCACAGTGACATAGAATTAAAACATTAACTGTACTTATTATACTTACAGATAATTTCATCTTGCCTTTGTGAAAAAAAAAGGATTACATACTATATTAAAATGGAATATATTAAAAATAATTTTATGAATTAAAACAGTGTGAAAAAATGGTTTCCAAAATAATAATTATATTGCTAGCTAAGATCACTTCAAGACATGTATGAATTTAGGTAGGCTTTGAAGGTTTACCTACATCAAGTTCAGTTAATTTTTTAGGTAATTATAAAGACGAGACAAGCGATACACGAGACAAGCGATACACGGGTGAGCTAAATTTGTCTTATGCAGTTTTTTTTAACCAACTATATTGAAAGTATCAGGTGTTAAAGAAGTACTTAAGCCAATTTAATCTTTTGTGTCTTTAAGACATATATTACAGAAAATGTATTAAACGATTTATTTTCTTTTATTTATATTTGGCAAACATAATGTAGGGCGCCCTCTGGCTAGGTGGGGGGACGATCTGCGCAGGATGGCTGGCAAGAGCTGGATGCGAGAAGCCATGGATAGATCACAGTGGCGATCAATTGGAGAGGCCTACGTCCCGCAGTGGACTGCGATAGGCTGATGATGATAATGATGATGATTTTCTTTTATTTCTATTTCCACTTTCACAACACAGTGTTTTAGTTGTTACTCGATCATTAACCTAGTGCATGTGTTGAGAAATTTAGCTAATAAGGCCGAGTTGACCTGAAAGAGATTGGTACACAAAATCATTTTTATGGGAAGTGTGTGTAAAAAAATAACTCTACCGAATTACTAAAAACTTATTTTTGAAAAATGAAAATAGACTGTGTTAGGTACAATGATCTCTATCAAATATCGACTAGGCTTTCCCTATTAAGTTACACATTATATTTTTACTGTGGCGAATTGAACAAGTAGTGAGTTAGCCTACACAACTACGTACCTACTACATATTGAACATAAAGCAACGTCTATTTTAGTAAAATAATAAGTCAATTGATTAGCTGCATCCATAGTGATGATGTCTGCACACAAATAATTTTCCGCATACGTACAAAGCTTTGCCCGATAAGAATTCTATTCTTGGAGTCGTCTTGTCACCTGATGCGTTATCTAATGGGGCACGTTTTATTGGAAATTATTATTATTATTTTTAATATACTACAAATTACACAGACACTTGTGCCGTGCCCTTTTTGAGCTTATTTTTTATTTTTCTTAGTAGTACAATTTTAATTAAATAAAATTAAATTACAACATCCTAGGTTTAGGCAGTCATGCATGGTTATTGTTAGTGGGTTGAATTTGAACTTAGTGTATTTGTAAGTAGGGTGTTTTTGTGTTTTTTTTGTCTTTGGGGCTAGGGGGTCGTTTTTTATGTACACTGTTTACACTGATTTTAATAAAAAAAAAGAAATTAAATTATTTGTATTGCAAGGATCAACATTGTTTAGAAGTGTTGAAAGTTATATCCTAGTATACCAGTAGTGACAAACACATTTCGTTAGGGCCTTTTTGGTTGACTTGTACCTACCTAAACAAACTCGGGGCTTCAAAAATGCCGAAATTGGTAGATAGATAGATATCATCACCATCATATCAGCCCACATCCACCCACTGCTGAGTATAGGCCTCTTCTTTATCACGCCACTCCCTTCTGTCCCTTGCCAGCCTTATCCATTGTTTCCCCACTGCAGTTACTATTGTAACCACCACCCTGACCTTTAGTGGAGGCCACCAGGAAAGGTCCTTTAGTGGAGGCCACGTACAGGAAGTCGCAACCGTGGCAGGCCCCCCACAAAGTGGACCGACGCTCTGGTGAAGATCGCGGGAACCCATTGGATGCGGGCGGCAAAGGACCGATCTGTAAAGAGAACATTGGGAGAACATTGGCTGAAATGGTGATCGGGCAGGTACCACAGGACATATGATAATGTTTTTTAAAAAAAGCAGACAATAGACCAAATATATGTTGCAGCTCGGTATTTTTGACATAAGAACCGATACGGGTGAATAAATTGAAAACTATTAGATCATTTTTCTTTCTGCTAACAACATATACTTCAGTTATATGAGCCATGACGTGTTTTGTTTGTACACAACATTCTTGAGCACACATTATTTCCGATTTTAAACAAACAAACAATACTTACTACAGACTGCGTTCCTAGAATGCTTAAGTATGTATCAAAATATCTTATCGATAATATACAATCACGTTCTCAGATTAAAATGTACCCGATGAACACGTTGATAGTAAGCAGGCTTCCTATTTTATCAAAAATAGCCACGTGAGGGGAATGTCAGTTCGAAACTTTATTGTTCGAAAATTGATGCATCCACAACATTTCATCGAAGCCTTCATGAAATGCATGCATGCATTTCTGCGACAGTTTGTTTGTTCGAAGTTTGATTAGATCGAACATTTTACATCGACGCCTTGTTGCTTGTTGTAGCTTTGAGTGTAGCCAGAGAACGGATGAACCTTATCTACTTATATACAGCCACTGATCAATGTATACAAACAAACAATCGTGGGAGAGAGCCACGCTTCGGCATGAATGGGCCGGCTCGACCGGAGTGATACCACGGCCTCACAGAAAACCGGCGTGAAGCAGCACTGTGCTGTGTTTCGCTGCGTGAGTGAGGGTACCGGAGGCCCAATCCGGGGGAAAGGGCGACTTAAAGGTTGGCAGTGCACTTGTGAGTCCACTGGTATCGCGGGTATCCATGGGCAGCGGCAGTCGCTTACCATCAGGTGCTCCGTCTGCTCGTCTATCTCACAAACTTCTTCAGTTGATTCTTACCTTATGTTAAACACGTTCGGTTCAATATCAATTGAGGAATTTGATATATTGTAGAAACATGATGTGTGGCTGTCGGTACTTACCTACCTAGCCTATAGGGTGTAGGCCTCCTTCAGTTTATCATCTTCCTCTTCTTGAGCTGAGTCCAACCACAATACAGTATGGTGCCTGCCTAAATAGTCTGCTTTCCACTTTGTTCCTGTTAGTTTTTGATGTCATCGCATCAATGCATTTGAGGACGTCCTCATAAGCGTTTCTTAGTTCTATGAAATATTCAATGATATTATGATATAGTACTTTAAATCTTTCAATAAGTAAAATAATTAACACTAACAAATACGCACTTAGCTTAGCTCTGCCACAGTTGTAAGAGTTCAGTTCAGTTCAATAAATATCGTCGTATTTAATTTTTTCATTCAAATCCCACCTTAATGATGTTTGACAATAAGGTGCAATCTATGTTGGTACTGTATCTGCAAAAGGCAACATTTCTTACAAAACCTAAGTAGTAGGTAGGTAGATATCTATTCAGATATAACTACCTATTAAAAGTGGGACCTAGATCAATTCGCGTATAATAAAAAGACTTTATAATAGCAGACTGTCCTAATGTTCGACGACAATGTGCGAAGTCAAATGCTGGCAATAAATTCATTTGTTTCTATGCCAGCTTCTATTGAAGTCGCCAATCAATTTCCCATCTATTTTGTTTTAGCCACTTCCTACGTTAATGGTAATGTTTAAAAATAGTTAGATAAGTATACCTACTACATTTTTTGGAAAAAGTAAGGCCAGGTCTTTTGAGCAGGTAATTTGACCCAGGATGGAGGATTTGTATAAGACTACGCGAAGTGGAGGAGTCGAAGTAGGAAAGCGGCCCCGGGCTCCGATGCGACAGCCTGGGACGCAACCGGGACAAAACGCTAAAATGATGATGGAACATGACCCAGAATGATTTCAGAAAATACTTAATAATTTGTATTTGACGAGTCAAAGATCACTTAAAAAAGATCCCAATGGTTAATGAATTAGGTATTTATTGCTTCAAATAGGTACTATTATGTCAGTTTTAATCGATGAATAATTTATCTCTAATTGCCCCGTTTAAGTGTAAACAACGTTTCCAAGTAATTTACAGTTTCATAAGTAATATGGTAACTACAATTAAGATAACAATAATGAAACATACCTAAGTGAAGTGTCTTATTAACATATAATAAAATAATTTTGTGGTTATCTGTAGGTACATTAGGTATCGTTTATTAAAGACCACACTTTATGGTCCCTGGGGAAAATATAACAGTCATGTCATAAAGTAGAATAGACTCTAGTACCTATAGATCTACTTTACCCCTTTAGGTCAAACTAAGCGCGAAATTGTGGTCGCATACCTACTTACTTCGCGATCGGTAGATACCTTTTTAAAGATGTAGGTCGCTAGTTTGTGAAGGCCCTGGAATCCTGATCCTGCCCAAGGAGTCGCGACCTCTTTGCAGGCTGGAGTGCAATTTTACCAGTTATCTTGTCTAGATATCTGTTATTTTATCGCCGATGTGTCAGAATGACCTACGGTAAATCTATTTTTAATAACATACAAACTATATGACTAAAAAACGCATCTCTTGTTCCAGGTCTGTCGAAGAAGCGAAAGAAGAAAAATCGTTCGTGTTCACACCTCTCACAAAGGAGTCCAAATTGCGAAGACACATCAGGTCGATGTCGGACGTCCAGAGCAGCACGCCGTACAGACTACCCTTCCGGGCTCGCATCGGCAGCACCTACACCCTCATGTACGACTCCGACACGAGGGCTAGACGGATCAGGGCTTACCAACCCCACCGGCACATGGAATCATCAGATTCCAGCGACTACGAGCCAAGGAAACTATCGAGCTTGGAGAAAAATATACTGAAACATACAGATTCCATGCGAATCCTATAGGCCTCGGCAACTCTGAAAAGAGTGGTGTAAAATTATAATGCAAGATCCCACGGAATATTTGAAAAATATTGACGATAAATCTTGCATTGTTAGTCCTAAAGTGAAACGACTGTAAGATGTTTAACTGTCTATAGTGATTTCCTCATGAGACTGTGATCGAAGTAGATAAACTTTAATATTCTAAGAATAATTTGTGATTATTCGTATAGACAAAGTTAAATTACCTATTAAGTTTAAGGTTATCGTTTTAAATCCTAAAGGGATTTAAAATTGTATAAATAGTTTTAAGTTAAAAAGGCCATAGAGATGAGTCATGTAATTTAAATTTCTCTTTTCTGTTCTAAGGTCGTTCTCATGTTTCTTTCTGACCACTGAAAACTTATTTGTCTTGTAACATTGATTTTTTCTCTATTGGGTTGACTTAGGATTAAGTCAACGGCCAATTGGAGATTTTTATTGTAAAGTCATTTAATGCAAACTTATTATGTTAGACTAAAACTGTCTTAGTTTTAAATGCAAATTATGACTAGGTAGGTAGGCATACACGGTTGACAACTGAACTGTGATCAAGTTCATTCGTGTGTTGGAAAGGACGAGTTGCTAAACTTTTAAGCAATAATTTGTACCTTAAATTTATAGAAATGGAACGTTTTACTTTAGTAACTATATCATTGAGTTCAAAATCCAATAATATAATCCCACTATATGAGGTAAAAGGAGAATGTCTTATGTCACCATATGTGAACTAAACTGATATAATATGAGTACCTACATGCATAGACTTAGGATGCCGGTACATGCTAATTCTATGCTTCCATGACGTCATTTTCCCAATTTACGAATTCTGTCGAGAGTAGGTACTTACTTAGGTACCTATTCGAAGGCAACGTATCGGTTGATGAATTCAAAGGTTTCAAATTACTCATAATTATACTTGTGTTTTCTAGTGTTCAGTGAAGTTTCCAAAATGATAGGAATCATTGAATTGTATCATTTTTAACACCAGATACTTTTATGAATCGAGTGAGTTGTCACGTGGACAACATGCTACGATGTATAATTTTTAAAACCTACTCGGCAGAATACGCAGGTTGATAAATTACTAAACACGGTAGGTACACACAGTTGACTATGGTTATTTGTTTCCTTTACAAGTGTTACTGCCGCACTCAGAGACGTCAAATTAACTTTAAGTGGTATTTAAGAAAAATATTGACACTTATTTCAATACGCATAAAGACTTTCCATAATTAAGTAAGTGAACATTTAGCTCAATTGACGTCTCTGAGTGTGGCAGTTAGTGGTTTAGAGCATAAAGTGAGGTAATTAACCTATTTTAATCCACGTTAAAAGAAAATATTAAAATAACACTTTGAAAGGACTCTCCTGCTATTTGAACAACCTAGTAGGTACATAACTAGTGTACCTACCTACCTACTACCTATGCGGATAAAGAATGGGATCAGAAATGGCGGCGCATCTATTCACTTCTCGCTCGCACACTATTTGCGTCTATACTCGCACCCCACGAGTGCGAGTATAGACGCAATTAGTGTGCGAGCGAGAAGTGAATAGATGCGCCGCCATTTCTGATCCCTTTCTTTATCCGCACAGGTTGTACTTATTCTATCGTTATTTTCAAAAGTGCAAAATAGTCAAACTACCTACAATTTGTAATCAATTTAATACAAAAGGTTGGATTCAAGAAGAAGAAAATCTATTTGTTGAGAAAAGTCGAGGATGAAATAAATTTTTGAACATTTGTTTATTGGTGATTTTATTTTCTGTTAATCCCAAATACCTCCTATAATAGGCCGTGTGGTCCCGGCAGAGTAGAATAGGCCACCCTCACTGTTACCGAGGTGTCGTAAAAGGCGACTAAGGTAAATGATCATGCCAGCGCATGATCATCATCACCCAGAGAAGGAAAACTCTGCATTTATATCAAAACCCTCGCCAACCCGTTTGCCAAGCGTGGTGAGTATGGCAATTACCCCTCATGTGATTGAGGGAGGCCCGTGCCCCAGCAGTGGGGACTTAAGTGGGCTGATGATGACCTCCTATAAAAGATAGGTAGTTAGGTAGGTCGGCCTCAATAGTGGCTGATCATTGAAGTACTTTGTGAGAGATAGATAGATATACTTTATTGCACAAAATACACAACTTAAGTTACTAGGCATTACAGAAATGTTGTGTACAATTTGGCGGTCTTATCGCTGAAAGTAAGATTTAAAACGACGAACTTCTAAAATATTCATTTAACTATGTACTTTTGAGGCCGACCGTATAAAGAATTCAAACAGCCACTTTCCTACGTACATACCTACCTACCTACCTACCTACTGCATTCATCATCATCATCATCATCAGCAACCCACAGTCGTCCACTGCTGGACATAGGTCTCCCCTAATGCACGCCACTGCTCCCGATTTTCGGCCACTCTCATCCAGCCCACACCAGCCAGCCTTCGAATGTCATCATCCCATCTTGTCGCAGGGCGTCCTACACTACGCTTACCGGGTCGTGGTCTCCACTCAAGGACTTTACGGCTCCAACGGCTGTCAGTTCTGCGGCTAATATGACCAGCCCACTGCCACTTCAGTTGGCTAATTCGGTGGGCTACGTCGGTGACTCTGGTTCTCTGTCGGATTACATCATTTCTCAATTCAGCTAGGCTGGACAGCATTTGATAAACTTCGTCAAGTCTTCTCGTCACCCATCCCTCAAAGTCTTAAGTCGAAAATCTTCGACCAGTGCGTCCTTCCGGTCATGACTTACGGTGCCGAGACGTGGACACTCACGGCTGAACTAGTCCACCGGTTCAAAGTCGCTCAAAGAGCTATGGAAAGGGCTATGCTCGGATTATCTCTGAAGGACCGCATCAGAAATGATGTAATCCTACTGCATTATAAATATAAAATTTCATAAACCAGGTTCGACTCCCGGAGTGTCACGTCGCCACTCGTGTACGTACCTAATTACGTACTTACCTACTTAGAAGGATCTCAATATCTCACTGCTATACCTATCTGGTGCGGCCTGTACTTTTTTTTTACATCACTGTGGAGCTTTTTATGTCAGCTGTAAGTAGGTACATACTCTGTGGTCCTATTCTAAAATATTTAAGAAAGTTTGTGCACTTGCTAAGCAAAATATTTAATAGAAAAAAAATAAGTAAATCTGGCAGTAAAATTAAAGCTACTTAGGGCAAATAAGTATACCCCAAGATAGAGAGACTTGCAAAACAAATTCATATGATACCAATAAAAATCCCTACGCTGATGCAGTAATAGCGGACGCATTTGAATCTTTTTTCTCCAAAATAGCAGCCAATACTACTTAGTCATTAAATTCTTGTTCACATTTTGCCGAGTTGCTGCTAAAAGAATGTGTGGAGAAGTGTCAAGCTAGTTTTTGTTTAAGTCCTGTTACTGACCATATAATTATAAAAACATTTAAGGACCTAAAGTAAAAAAACTGAGGGTATATGGAATATTTCATCGGAAATCTTAAAATCGACTTTTGCCCCACATTTAGCTATTATACATATTTAACAAATGTGTAGATACAGGTAACTTTCCAAATTTTATGAAGTTTAGTAAAATTGTACCACTGCTTAAGTCAGGGGACAAAAATGACCCATCAAACTCTATAGAGACCAATATCTATATTACTAGCAGTGAGTAAGATCTTTGAAAAAATAATATAAAATTAGCTGCTAACTTCAAAATAAATAACTTATTTCATAATAACCAGAATGGATTCACTAAAGAGAAATCCACTACTGATGGATTGGCACTTATGAAACATGTCTTCAATGCGTGGAAAAATAAGCAAGATGCTATTGGTGTTTTCTGCGATTTATCAAAAGCTTTTGACTGTGTAAACCATGCAACTTTAATAATGAAGCTACAGGCATTGTGGTGTCTCAGACAATGCACTCTCAATACTGCAATCATACCTTTCTTATAGAATCCAAAAAGTGAGTGTTAATGGAATAATTTCTACTGGCGCCCCTCTACTCATGGGAGTGCCCCAGGGCTACATATTGGGGGGTCCCAATATGGAGCCCTGCTGCTTTTTTTTTAATTTATATTAATGACCTTCCTCACTTTACAAAAGACCTATGTGAGACTGTATTGTAATTGCCGGTGACACCTCTCTGATCTTATTTTTAGAGTTGATAGGCTTAAGCAAGTATTCGACGACGTAAACGATGCACTCTTACAAGTGGTGTATTGGTTTACAACTAATAATTTACTACCTACATAATGCCAAAAAGACAAATGTGAGGCAGGTTAATACAAAATATTTCCATATATAATGAGCATCTTGCGCTCGTATATTCTACAATATTTCTAGGAATCACAATTCTTAGCTGCAATGGGGTCCCCATATTGATGACCTGGCAGGTAGACTTAGTTCTGCTGCATAATGCAGACATAAAGATAAGACAACTACTAACTGATGTTGAAACGGCAAGGTTTAAGTTTATTTCAGCTCCTTTCATAGCATCATGACATATGGTCTACTACTATGGTAATCAGCTGCTGATATAGGTACAGTAGACTATTTTCGTATTACAGGCAATTTGTATAGGAATGAGCATAAAAATGTTTAATAAGTTAGCTCAGATTATTATTGACTTGCCTAGTTTACCCACACATAAGTTCAATTTGTAAATAAAAAACTTTTTAATAAAAAAAGGCTATTATAAAATAGACGTTTTTTTTTTAAACCATAATTTAGGGACATCTTAGTAACACAAAAATTGTAAGCAAGTACTTTGTTACATTTTTTAGAGAGGAACAGTTAAGTTTCTTGCTTGCTGGTGTACATTACATTACTTTTTGGCAGAAAACTACATTTCGAACCAGTGGTAAACATGTTGAAATTCATCATTAGTGTTCTGTATGGACCTAAATTGAATATTTGGTATTTTAATTTTAGTGGCTTGTCTCGAACATGGAACAGGAAAAGATTCTGTTTACGTATAAGTAGCGTCATCTAATGGATTTAGTGTAAAGTATCTTGCTATGTAGCATCAACACTCTTTCAAAGATGGCGTAGCCATCGCTTTTCCGAATCAGTCTATCAGTATTTTATTGGCTGGCTCCTACATATAAAAATAAGGAAAGTTGAATTCAAAGATTGCCATAGAGCTATGATGGTCAAAAAGTATCAAGAGAAAAGGCCTCGAATATCATTTATTTTATACTTTTCAATGAATAAATCAAACTTTTATACTAAATAAATAAATATTTCACAACATCACATTCATTGATCTGACTCCGAGATAGGTAGCTCAAGCACCTGTGTTACGGATATCAGCATCTGCAGTGGGATTACAATTATATACATATAATACTTTTTTTTTCTTTTTTTTTTAAAACTGTATGAATAATTTTAAAATTATTGATAATACGATTCGGACTACAGCACTATGACTCTGACAGCAGCATTGACATTTTGACATTGAGTATTGACACTTATATTGCGGTCGGTCAGAAATCAAAACAAAAACAATTTTCCGTATCTTGAATTTCATAATTATAAAAATAGATTATTGAAAAGGTGCAGGCAACTACTTATGGTTTAAAAATCTTGTTTTTTGTAATACAGAGATAGGTACTCTCATCAATGAATTAGTGTAATTCGGTCATTCGCAATGTGTACATAACAGTTTCAACAGAACAGAAAGTGCGAGTAATTCATTTAGTTCCAAGTCGCCGGGTTATCAGGACGTCTGCTATCGCGTGCACTTGTGTCCAGTACGCACTGAGACTATGAAGCTGTGTATACTTCTTTTGTGTACTTTAAAACTGATAGCCGTAACACCGTCACCTGCACCATCGCCAATAGTGCTATGGCATGGAATGGGTAAGTGAGGATAGCCTATGTATCCAAATTTTAGACTTGCTGGCTGCGTAACTTTTATTAATTAGTGTAGCTAGTCAATCATTATTATATCCAGCCAGTCAAACAAAGATAAACTTAATAATGATAATTTGAATTGTTTATCCTTCTATAAATTAATATAAATCAGGAAAATTATTATGGGTATAATTTAACTGTAGAAATAAGATTTTATGATAAAAATTAACCTTTTTTAATTTATTATTTTTATTTACATGTTCCAGGAGACACATGCTGTATGGCCTACAGCTTAGGGTATTTCAAATATTTTCTTGAGAAAGTAATACCTGACGTGTATGTGCTCTCATTGAAAATCGGTAACTCAACCATCGAAGACTTTGAGAATGGCTACTTCATGAATACCAACAAGCAGGTGAAGATGGTGTGTGAGCAGCTGGCCTCGGACCCCAAGCTGCAAGTGCAAAATGGGATCAATTTTATTGGATTTTCACAAGGAGGTCAATTCCTGTAAGTGATATCTGAAACTGTGATTTACAGATTCTTGGTTGGATGTTGTATGAATGTTAAATATTAACCTTCTTAAATCCATAACACTGTGCCAGTACATTAGACATACTATTGTAACTGTAAAGTCTACATGTGCATAATGGCAAATTATGATTATTTAGACTATTATTAAGACCAATGTGAAGCAGTAATGTAAACCGAGTCCAGGAAAAAATATTGTTTAAAGGTTGGCAGCGCACTTGTGATGCCACTGGTGTCACGGGTGTATAGACACCCCATTGGGGCGGGGGCAATCTCTTACCATCAGGAGATCCGTCTGCTTGTCTGCCACCTATAACATAAAAAAAGACTACAAATAAGCAGGTCATTAAATACGTAAATATGTAATTTAGACAACTAATATTTCCTAAGTAAATAGTTATATATTACCATATTGTTTACTCATAATATGTAATGTAGACCATGTTATATTTATTTATTTTATGACAGATTGTTTTTGTGATGAAAAGAACTTCAAATTCCTCCCCAAATATTAACCAGTCCAATATTTTCTCTCAGCTCAGTGTGCCTATCGGCAAAGGCCTCCTCTAATGTCTTCCACTGTTTGCGGTTGTGGGCGACCCGTCTCCACTTCGAACCCGCAGTAAGCTTCAGCTCATCCTCCCAGCGCATATGTTGACGTCCTCGACATCTTTTACCATCTCTAGGGTACCAGTTAGTTACAATTTGGCTCCACTTTTCCAAACTGGACCGCAACATATGGCCGGTCCATCTCCAACATTCGTTCGATGAACACTTGTGTTTGTTCAGTGTCTGGGTGTAATATATGTATTTAAGTATATATTTGTGTTCCTCTGTTGTCTGATATCTGTAACACAAGTGCTTAAGCTACTTGGTACGGAATCAGGTCAACGTATGAGATGTTATGAGAATTATTATTATTATTATTATTTTTGCAGGTCTATTGTTTCCAGGATGTCATTTAGTTTAGTTTTCGCTCTCAGTTTGACGTTGTTAACTCTGTCTTGCCTTCTTATTCCTGTCATGCTTCTTTCCATACTTCTTTGGCATTACCCTAATTTCTCTCTATGATATTTCGTCAGGGCCCATGTTTCGCAACCATAGGAGATGCATGGGAGGATGCACATATATTATTTATTAAGATACCATTCAAAAAATTTTAAAGTTTTGATGTGACTAATTAAATCATTATGACTGATTAAACAGAGGGAATGATTACTTATTAAACAGAGTTTGTTTATAATAGTTTTATTCTTCCAGGCGCGCGGTGGTCCAGAGATGTGGCCATAAACTACCTCCTATTAAAAATCTGATCACCCTCGGTGCACAACATCAAGGAGTCTACGGGCTTCCCCACTGCGGAGCTCTGCAGCATAAGTCCTGCGATTATATAAGGAAGCTTCTCAACTATGCCGCATACTATGAGTAAGTTTTTCTTTCCACATCATCTGTGTTCAATGTTCGAACTATTCATTTGTTTTGGAATGCTAAAAATTTTTGAAATATCAAATAGCATTATCATAAATATTAGGGAAAACTGTCTGTAATTTGCAAACCTGAGTGGTCTATTGGTCCAGGCTATTTACTTTACTTTCTTTAGCGCTACAACCATTTGTGAGTCTTAGCCTCTTCTACTATGGACTGCCATGCTGTCTGTCTCCAGTTCGTAAACTTTTTCATCGCCTTAAGATCACCACCATCTCTTCTTAGGGGAAGGCCCATTGGTCTCTTCTGCTGCGGCTTCCAATCGGTCATTATTTTTGGAGCTCTCTCAACATGTCCTGCCCATCCTGAGTGCTCTATTGGTCCAGGCAAAGATGTGGAAAACATTTTGGAGGTTCTCTTGCTAAAAAGCATTGCTTGTTGCTTGTTATAGCTGTGAAAATGTGAGTTTACCAAAAAAGGCTGTACCATCCTTTCTGTAAATACTTTTTAACATAAATTATTTTCCTTTTGAAGATATCTTCTAGGAAATGCTTTGTTATGACTTCTGTTTTTGTCATCATTCTAAGGTTGCATGCATACATCTCACGTACGCGATTTTCTTACGAACAACTCACAACAGGTTGATACAACTGTTGCAATGGTTTGGTCACATCAGGGCGCACCTTTAGAAAAATACTGATTAATGTAAATTATGTTTTATTAACAGTTCTAAAGTCGTAATGCATGCTTTGGAAGCCGGTGCGTTGCGATGCGATGCGCTCATGTACGCCGTTTGATGTGAATCATCCTTTATGTTACGTTAGCGTTATTACTTTATTAAAAATATTACTTGATACTTAAAAAGAAAGTTACTTATGTTGCTAATGTTTTTGTAAGGGCAAAGTAATCCTAGAAGATTTCATAAAAAAAACATTGTATTTTTTGTGCCAACATAATAAAATAATATACAAACCGATCACGTCATTTGGGTTATCGTTCTTACTGTATCTAAAACAAAATTTAGCGTTCATTGTTGTTTGTTACGTTACAACAAAGTTATCATGATGATACAATGCCCTTTAGAGGGTGAGCCATGCCAATGATACCACGGCCTCACAAAAAACCTGCGGGAAACAGCGCTTGCACTGTGTTTCGCCGAGTGAGTGCGATTGCTGGAGGGACAATACGAGGTACCCATTCGAGTTTAAAGGTTGGCAACGCACTTGTGTTGCGGGTGTCCATGGGCTGCGGCAGTCGCTGATTATCAGGTGATCAGTCTGCTTGTCTGCCACCTATCACATACAAAACCCTGCTTCGATATTAATTTTTGTAGATTATTGCAACTTGAATTGGTGTTGATAAGGTTGCTAGTAAGGATTCAGAAAACCTGATATTAAATGGTGTAAAATCCATATAAAATTCAAGGCAATTCTATCAGCTTCTATCAAGATATGTCACCACTTTTGTATGCGCAGGAGGCATATTATTATTTGTTACAATCTCGCCTTGGCCTGTTCTTAGGCATTTATTGCGGAAAATATGCATTTTGCTTTTACACAAAAACGTATAATGTTATATTCGCCTACCATTGCCATTTGTATAATTACCCATTGTAAAGAATATTTTGATTCCCCTGTTAGATAATCCTTTTACAACACAGTAAAGGACAACACACATAAAATAGTCAACTATTATATAGTAAACGATAAGTACAACTTGTGCGGATAAAGAATGGGATCAGAAATGGCGGCGCATCTATTCACTTCTCGCTCGCACACTATTTGCGTCTATACTCGCACTCGTGGGGTGCATGGGGGGGGGGACCCAACATTTGTGAATGGTTATTTAATAAATAGTATAAGTGTTTGCCGAGAGGTTGTGGTTACAACCGGATCTATTTCAAACGATTTCAGAACCCTGAAATCGTTTGAAATAGATCCGGTTTAGTAGCTAAAAATTAAAATCGAGTCGCTAGTGTGCCCTACCCGTCGCCTTAACAGAAAAACTCAGATAAAAATTTTGGCCCAACCTGGAGATCGAACTCGGGACCCCAAGCTCAGCCATCGCTTTAAAGTGTGACGCACTATCCACTGCGCCAACAAGGCAGTCATCGAGGTATCGAGCCATATAGTGGTCCTATATTCTACAATTCATAATGATAATATTGTCCACGTGAGTGAAACCGCGAGGCGCAGCTAGTGTAATAATAATTACTTATAGCAAAATTCTACAACTCATAATGATAATATTGTCCACGTGAGTGAAACCGCGAGGCGCAGCTAGTGTAATAATAATTACTTATAGCAAAATTCTACAACTCATAATGATAATATTGTCCACGTGAGTGAAACCGCGAGGCGCAGCTAGTGTAATAATAATTACTTATAGCAAAATTCTACAACTTATAATGATAATATTGTCCACGTGATTGGAACCGCAAGGCGCAGCTAGTGTAATAATAATTACTTATAGCAAAATTCTACAACTCATAATGATAATATTGTCCACGTGAGTGAAACCGCGAGGCGCAGCTAGTGTAATAATAATTACTTATAGCAAAATTCTACAACTCATAATGATAATATTGTCCACGTGAGTGAAACCGCGAGGCGCAGCTAGTGTAATAATAATTACTTATAGCAAAATTCTACAACTTATAATGATAATATTGTCCACGTGATTGGAACCGCAAGGCGCAGCTAGTGTAATAATAATTACTTATAGCAAAATTCTACAACTCATAATGATAATATTGTCCACGTGAGTGAAACCGCGAGGCGCAGCTAGTGGAATAATAATTACTTATAGCAAAATTCGAAGAAAAGAACTCGAATTACTTTTTTCAGAACTTATCTCGTACGGGAGCCAATCTATCTACAACTTTAATGCACTTATGTCCTGCTATGGGTTGAATACAATGATTTTACGTTTCTAATGCTCTAGTTACTTGAGACAACCTTCAGAATATTAAAATGTAAGTCAGTCAGTAATAAACATAAAGATAGAGATCAGGTTTAGGTTGCCTAGTCACATAATCTTGACATAAATTATGTGAGAAGAAACTACAATAAAAACAATATTATTAACTAAATACCTAAATAAAGTATCTTTTTCATAAGTAATCAAAACGCCTTCAGAGAGCGCGTGAAAGACAAAAAAATAAGACTTCAAAATTCGCAGATGTCACCAAACAATAAAAAGACATCTAAAATGGCTTGAGTTCACATGGCTCCTAACCTTAGAAAGATACGCTGCAAAGGTGACGTAAAGGAAATACTTGATTCAATAAGCGAAAAAAAGAGACAGAGAAGGGCACATTTTATTATGCTCCACCAAAATTTTCGAAAAAGCTTAAAGAAAGAGGCGTTTTTCTACTTTATGAAAGCAACTGTAGACACCCACGACACCAGTGGAGTCACAAGTGCGGGCCTCCGGTACCCTCACTCACGCATCACGTACTCTTCTAATTATCACGATTTTTGGTCTAGCAGTGTCGCCTTTGCGCTCAGTTGAGAGATCGGTCAAGCACAGCCGACGAATAGTTTTTATCTTCAAAGAGCATTATGTCCACATAGCTCATTATAAGTCAGTTCGCGTATGTCACTATATGCTACATATCTCATGGTCATTGTCTTCCAAATTGGGCTTTCGACGACGACAAACAACTGGTACATTGAGGTACGTAGGTAGGTACAGCTGTACCACGTTTATAAGCAACATCGGCAAAATTCGTCTACGCAGAAGAGCAAGTTAAATCCGATTGGTAACGATTGCGAAAGCAGTTGAAATACAGACTTTATTGCTTTACGTTAGGATTAAATACAGATCCAGAGAAGAATGCTATCTCTCTCTTAACCGAACTTGCACCGAACACGGCGCTGACGCTCAACCAATAGAAATTGTAATTTTTGGAGTAAATGGAACGTTGTGATTGGTTAAGACTGCCGCAATTTCGATATAATTATAAGACTTTTGCGCAGGTACATTCGTGTAACTTATAAAATTGGTAAAACTCTATACACTTTGACAGACATTGAGTTAACTATCTGACAAAGTTATCATCACATAAATCTAACTCACGGTTCTAACAAAAAAAAACAAAATCAAGATCGGTTTATCCGTCCGACACTCACGCGTCAAACTTTTGACGACCTGTGACGTTTTTTCGTCGGGGGTTAAAAAAGATACAGTCCGAATACGGTTATTTGGCACGTGGCAAAAGTCGGATCAAATGGAGTTTTGACATTTTCGCAGAGAAAAAACGTAGATACAACGCCCTCTTGTTAATATCACTGAAGTGCCTTCTGATCGTGGTCGGTCTGTACTTGGAAATAAATAAATAAATATTTCTCAACATCACATACATTGATCTGACTCCTAGATATCAGAATCAACAGTGGCATTACAAATATATACATATAATACTTTTCTTTTATAAATACATACTTATAATACATAGAAAACACCCAGACCAATAGAAACAAACATGTTCATGCACACAAATGTTTGTACTGTGCGGGGATCGAACCCGCAACCATTGTATCAGAGGCAGCGTTCACTACCACTGTTCTAATCGGGTCGTCAACCTATAATCTCACATAGTGAGATTATAGATTGACTCACTATGTTTTTTTACCCGACTACGGCGAAGGAAAAGCGAAAAAAGAGGGTTCTGATTTTGACCTGTGTGTATGTATGTATGGTTGTTCATCTGTTCCCTCATACCTAACTTCTAAACTAGTTATCATATCTGAACAAATCAGGTGTCGTTAGAAGCGTCTCGATTGTTTTCTGGTCTGGTGGTTTGTTTTTTGATTGTGGTCTGGTGGACATGACGTCACGTTAAATGGTCTACAGCGCCCTCTAGGGTACTTGGAGAAAGGAACTAAAAAAAAATTGTGCTTGACGGTACCGTGTGGGGTATAAAATAAAAGAGTTTTTTAGCACATTTCAAATATGTAATGTTATTTACGTAACATAAAATATGTTAAATAAAAATTAAGTTTAAAAACTAAAACCCGACTACCAAAAACACACGCTCTAAAAAGCACGAAACAAGAAAATTGTCACTGCTGAAATTATTATGTCGTATCGCCGTGGTCGTATGCGACCTAATGTAGCAAAATAGATTCATTATAATAATAAAATAAAATCAATGTGGCATACGACCACGGCGATACGGCATAATAATTTCAGCAGAGACATTATTCTTGTTTCATACTTTTAGAGCGTGTTTTTTTGATAGTCGAGTTTTAGTTTTTAAAATTTTATTTTTAAGTTGTGTTACCTAAACAGAATAAATAATGTTATCTTATATCATCAACATCATCATCGTCAGCCCATTTAAGTCCCCACTGCTGGGGCACGGGCCTCCCTCAATCACATGAGGGGTAATTGCCATACCACGCTTGGCAGACGGGTTGGCGAGGGTTTTGATATAAATGCAGAGTTTTTCTTCTCTGGGTGCTGATGATCATGCCAGCAGCTTTACCTTAGTCGCCTTTTACGACACCTCGGTAAGAGTGAGGGTGGCCTATTCTACTCTGCCAGGGACCACACGGCGTGTTATCTTATATAACTTATGCTAATTTTTTTCTTCTTACAGATGGGTTCAAATGTCCTTAGTCCAAGCGTCGTATTGGCACGACCCAGTAGACGAGCTGCTTTACGTGCGGAACAGCGTCTTCCTGTCAGACATCAACAACGAGAGAGACATCAACACGACGTACATAGACAATTTGAATAACCTAGAGCACTTCGTTATGGTCAAGTTCGAGAACGATACCATAGTGCAGCCGCGGGAGACCGAGTGGTTTGGCTTTTATGCGCCCGGGCAGGGGAAGAAGCTTCTCAAGTTGCAGGATATGGATATTTATAAGCAGGTATGTATTGATTATATGCAGGTGATGGTACGCAGACACAAACAAAAAATTGTCTTAAGAAATGTTCCCAAAACATGTAAATATAATGAAAGTTGTCTTGCGATGTGCGCCAAAATATATAACAAGATCCCAAATGATTTCAAAGTGCTAGTTTCCTTTTTAAAAAAAGGGTAATTAAATGGCTTAGTGACAAAAATGTTTATAGTGTTGAGTAATTTTTGACAACTTGAATTTACTGACATTTTTATTAATTATTACCTATATTCAGACATTTGGGCTGACCGGACGGCGCAATTGGTAGTGACCCTGCCTCTTACGCCAAAGGTCGTGGGTTCGATCCCCACCCTGGACAAACATTCGTGCGATGAACACTTGTGTTTGTTCGGTGTCTGGGTGTAATATATGTATTTAAGTATATATTTGTGTTCGTCTGTTGTCTGATATCTGTAACACAAATGCTTAAGCTACTTAGTACGGAATCAGGTCAACGTATGAGATGTTGTGAGAATTTAGATTTAAATGTAACTTAAATCGAATCCATTAAATTTTGAACGTATGTAATTTTATTCAATAACTGACATTTTAATTATTTGCATGCTATCATATTTCACTACTTTTCTGACATACCTTGTTTTGTGCAAATAAATGATTTATGATTTATGAATAAAATCCTGACCAAATGGTGTCCTAAAACCGGCAGACGAAATCCGGATCGTCTAGTGTCACGATGGGTTGATGACGTCACCAAAATCGTGGGGAATACATGTATCCGAGCGGCTCATTGGCGTAAACGGAAGGAGGCCTATACTCAGCAGTGCGTACTACCCAGCTGATGATGATGATGTGTTAATTCGTATTTTGAAATCTCGACGTAAATAATTGATGGAGCATTCTACGTGAGAGAGCCACACGTGAGAGTTTCGGCATGAATGGGCCGGCTCCACCGGAGTGATACCACAGACTCACAGAAACCAGCGTGAAGCAGCGCTGTGCTGTATTTTGCTGTGTGAGTGTGACTCCACTTGTCTGCTCGTCTACCAATTATCACATAAAAAAAGTCTTCAAACTTGTATCTGATCTATAAACTACATCGGTGAACCATTACTTAGGTACGACCTATCCTTAGCAACGTTTCTCTTCGATTTTTTTATAAAGAGCTGAAAGCCTTTTGCGAATTTCCATAACAAGTCAGCGTGGTTGACAGAAGAGGTGGTTAAAGAGATGCAATGTTTACCGATACCCCTGTAGTAGCATCTTGGTATCGTATTTCCTATCGAGAACTTGCTAGTGGACTAATGCAGTTTGTTCTTGTAAGCGCTGCCCCACCGCTTGTTCATAAAGCAGTAATAAACCAGTGGTCAATTACATACGGTCGTTTCATTGCTCGCCTTGTACGTATATACATATTTTTGTATGTGATAGGTGGCAGACGAGCAGGCGGATCACCTGATGGTAAGCGATTGCCGCCGCCCATGGACACCCGCAACACCAGTGGAGTCACAAATGCGCTGCCAATCTTTAAACCCCACTTACCCCCGGTGCTGCTTTACGCCGGTTTTCTGTGAGGCCGTGGTATCACTCCGGTCGAGCCAGCCCATTCATCCCGAAGCGTGGCTCTCCCACGGTCTATTATCCCAAGATATATACCAAATATATACAAAATCCATTTATTTGAGTAGATTGAATAGTAAATAAAAATATTTATTTTGCGTAAAACTATAGTAGTATTACCGTGTGGTCCCCGGCAGAGTAGAATAGGCCACCCTCACTCTTCCCGAGGTGTCGTAAAAGGCGACTAAGGTAAAGCTGCTGGCATGATCATCAGCACCCAGAGAAGGAAAACTCTGCATTTATATCAAAACCCTCGCCAACCCGTCTGCCAAGCAAGCGTGGCAACTACCCCTCATGTGATTGAGGGAGGCCCGTGCCCCAGCAGTGGGAACTTAAATGGGCTGACGATGATGATGATGATGATAGTAGTATTAAGATTTTTTTTTAAGTGAGTGAAAGGATACTTTTATGTCTATCGTTTTTGAATTTAGAATTATTTTATTTATATACTAGCGGCCGCCCGCGACTTCGTCCGCGTGGAAAAGTAACTTTTTACCCCCCTTTCGACCCCTTACAACCCCCTTTTCGCAATAAAAAGTAGCCTATGTTCTTTCTCAGGGTCTAGATTATCTGTATACCAAATTTCATTTAAATCCGTTGAGTAGTTTTGGCGTGAAAGAGTAACAGACAGACAGACAGACAGACAGACAGAGTTACTTTCGCATTTATAATATTAGTTAGGATTTTTTACTCGTTTACTACTAAACCGAAGAACAAACCAGCTTATGGTAAAATATGTCATATACATACTTAGATATAGTCATTGTCGTTCAATCAATCAATCATTAAATGATTGATAAAATATTAGATAGGTAGTTCAACTTTCGACAAAATTTAAAATACATTTTATTTTAAATTTCGTCGATAGTTTAACTACCTATCTAATATTTTTTCTCAACAGATATCTTTTCTGCCATTTCAGGACCGCCTGGGTTTAAAAAAGATGAACGAAGCCGGCAAGCTGGTTTTCCTCTCAAGCCCCGGGGACCACCTCCAGTTCTCCCAGGAGTGGATCATCGAAAACGTCATCAAGCCCTACCTAAACCCTGAGGCAAATGCGCCCACATCTAAACAGTGACGAGGTTAGGGTTTTTTTTTCAATTTCCTTATTTTATTCCAGTTTCTTAAAGCGTCACAGTACCCAAGGGTAGTTTTTAACAATGCAAATTTAAAATCAACTTTCTGCAGTACCAATCAGGGCTGGCACATTTTTGGAAGTAGCTTTTAGCTGTTTAGTGTGCTCACTACTGGGCCACAGTCCTTGAGCTAACGTATTTGGGTATTTTGTTTATATCTTATACATTCATCATTTCAGCCAATAGACGTCCACTACTGGACATAGGCCTCCCCCAAGGTTCTCCACACAGATCGGTCCTGTGCCGCCCGTATCCAATGGATTCCCACGATCTTCACCAGATCGTCGTTCCTCCTTGTGGGGGGCCTGCCACTGCTGCGACTTCCTGTACGTGGCCTCCACTCGAGGACCTTACCGCCCCAACGGCCGTCTGTTCTCCTCGCTATGTGCCCTGCCCATTGCCACTTGAGGCATGCAATCGTTTGGGCTATGTCTGTGACCTTAGTTCTCCTGCGGATCTCATAATTTCTGATACGATCACGTAGGGAGACTCCAAGCATAGTCCTCTCCATTGCTCTCTGGGTGACTTTGAGCCTCCTTAATCGGCACATTGTAAGCGGCCACGTTTCGATTCCGTATGTATACTGGCAACACACACGCATTGAAGACTTTCGTCTTGAGACACTGCGGTAGATGGGCCGAAAATATGCTGCGTTATATGTATAACGTATATGTGTAATGTTACGGGATGCTTTTTAACCGTCTTAGATTTTTTCCAGATCACTGTACTCTTGATAACAAGATTTAGGGGGAAATATTAAAATAAAAACAACCTTCCCATACAATTGCAACAATTAACTGATAATTTTTATATGGGAAAGGGAAGACAAAGTATACATTTTTCATAATTTACCCTATGTTCCTTGGGCGAAAATTTGTGTTGTGATCCGTATAATACCCTCGAGGACATTCTAAGATGGTTATAAAAGCACTGTGTATAAATATTGTGATAGCTATGAAGAATACTGTTCACCATTTTTTATTATTGATATCATTGAACAAAGTAATCTCTGATAAACTCGGTAGGTTAACCTTATCATAATTACTGTTCAAGATGTAATCTCAGTGTGATAGTGGCAATGCTCATTTCAGTTTTAATTAACATAGATTTTAATTAGATTTTTTAATTAAAATACTCTTCAAATAGTCTGAAGTCTTTCTGCAGATCTCGAAAAGTCTAAAAATAGAATATATTGTCTAGCGTTAAGCTCATCTCTGTTAATTAAGTTTAAAACTTCAATATGAATGAATTTGTTTATTATACTTATATTTATCTAAAGTTGTAAAATAAAAGGATAAAAAATAAATGTCTGGTTTTATATATTTATCTGTTTACCATGTCAATAACAACAGTATAAAAACGATTAGGTACTAAACGGGTAATTTACTTACAACCCGTGCGGATAAAGAATGGGATCAGAAATGGCGGCGCATCTATTCACTTCTCGCTCGCACACTATTTGCGTCTATACTCGCACTCGTGGGGTGCGAGTATAGACGCAAATAGTGTTCGAGCGAGAAGTGAATATATGCGCCGCCATTTCTGATCTCATTCTTTATCCGACAAGGTTGTACTAGAATGTAGAATGCGTCCGCATCTCACGAGCGCGCCGCGAATGCGCAGCTCGCATGCAACTCGTTAGCGGCTCGCTCGCTGCGTACTCGTCAGAAGTGGACGCACCCTTAGGTGTCTAAATAAGACGCAGGTAGACCATGCTAATCATGCATTAATTTAATATATAGTCCATTCAGTATTTGAAGGTGAATTGGGCAGTTTTATTCTGACATTAAAAGTGAGACGCTCCTTTAAAACCAGTGGAAGGTTTAAGGGTTGGCAGCGCACTTGTGACTCCACTGGGTTCACGGCTGTTAATGGGCGGCGGCAAGCTTACCATCAGCTGACCCGTCTGCTAGTCTACCACCTATCACATAAAAAAAATCTTTAGAAGTCCAATTGACTTTTAATTTGTCTGATTTTTAATATTGATCAATATTATATATACAAATTTTAACCATCTGGATATGGAATAATATACGTGAATATTCTTATTGGTACACTCAATAAGTCACAAATAATTAAATGTTCATGCCAGCAGCTTTACCTTAGTCGCGTTTCACGACACCTCGGCAAGAGTGAGGGTGGCCTATTCTACTCTGCCGGGGACCACACGGCTAAAAGACGACTAAGTCGTAAAAGGCGACTAAGGTAAAGCTGCTGGCATGATCATCAGCACCCAGAGAAGGAAAACTCTGCATTTATATCGAAACCCTCGCCAACCCGTCTGCCAAGCGTGGTGAGTATGGCAATTACCCCTCATGTGATTGAGAGAGGCCCGTGCCCCAGCAGTGGGGACTTAAATGGGCTGATGATGATGATGATGAATTAAATGTTATTATGCATTTTATTCATCTGAAAAGTAACACTTCTCGCTTGTCGTGTCGGAACCACCTTCGCCACCAACAGATATTACCAGTCCTTGGTCCCTAATGCAATCTATGCGGTTGTATTTTGCATGAGACAATAATCGTGATTCGATGGTAAGACGCCACACCGATTACTCATTTACTGCGATTGTTGGTGTCAATCCCTATGAGCAAAAACTCCCATTAGCGCATTATGAAATTCATAAGATATTTTATACAATTTATTTGTAAGAACTATTTTAAGATCTTGTTCAGATTAATTGAAAAATATTGATATTTAATTGATGATTGATAATGAATGAATGAATAAGAGAAGTGATAAATAAAGAATGAATTATGGACTTATAGTAAAAATATGTTTGTGACATCTTTTTACTATAAGTCCTAGATATTTATAAAATAAAATTAATTTAAAATAGTTATTTAATAAACAGATTACATCTTAAATTTAGAAATTTACGGCCACATTAGGACATTTCTTTTTTTCACTCACACTTTCAAGAGCACTACGTAACAACTTCGAGGATTCCATTTCGTTCTCTCAACAACTCACTCGATGAGGCTCTCCAGCTCCTGCTGCCGCTGCCTAACTTGTGCCCGCTCGGGCACGTCGGCTTGCGCGCGCGCGTGCACGTACACGCGCACGAGCCTGTTCAGGTGCGAACCGCGCTTGATGTACGGCGCGTGCGGCCCGCGCAGCTTGTGCAGGGGGAACTTCACCACGCACTGCATCATGCATCGCTCCGCTACCTTGTAGCTGGAAGAGAAGGCCACTCATAAACGTTAAGAACTTTCTATAGTCCATTCAGCGTATGAAGGTGAATTGGACAGTTGAAATAATAATCTCACAACATCTCATACGTTGACCAGATTCCGTACTAAGTAGCTTAAGCACTTGTGTTACAGATATCAGACAACAGAGGAACACAAATATATACTTAAATACATATATTACACCCAGACACCGAACAAACACAAGTGTTCATCGCACTAATGTTTGTATCTCATGTTTGTCCAGGGTGGGGATCGAACCCACGACCTTTGGCGTAAGAGGCAGGGTCACTACCAATTGTGCCATCCGGTCAGTCAAAGTTGGATGCATGATACGTTTCGTATCATGCATCCAACTTTCTACTTGCAAATAAAAATCATCATCATTTCAGCCAATAGACGTCCACTGCTGGACATAGGCCTCCCCCAATGATCTCCACACAGATCGGTGGTCCTGCGCCGCCCACATCCAATGGATTCCCGCAACCTTCACCAGATCGTCGGTCCACCTTGCCTGCCACGGCTGCGACTTCCTGTACGTGGCCTCCACTCGAGGACCTTCCCGCCCCAACGGCCTTCTGTTCTCCTCGCTATGTGCCCTGCCCATTGCCATTTGAGGCATGCAACCCTTTGGGCTATGTCTGTGACCTTACTTCTCCTACGGATCTCATCATTTCTGATACGAGGAGCTTTCGCAAGGAGACTCCGAGCATAGCCGAACACACCGTAATATCACCGCGCCGGAAACCGCTGTGCCCAGCCTCCTTTTGAGATTGGGACTCATATGGTTGCACACTCCAGTGTGCACGACCTTGCACTTGCGACACATCATTCCGGAGAATGATGTGACCCAGGGCAATTGAAAATCTTACTAGAAGTTGAATTCGTAGTGTCTTGGAGCAATGACATTTTTTTATGATATCCTATCTCATAAAAAACGGGTAGACGAGCAGATGAATCACCTCCTACCTGATACGTGTTTGCCGCCGTCAATGGACACCCGCAACACCAGGAGTCACAAGTGTTCTGCCTACCTGTTAGGCTGCCGCAGCAGGTACTTACCTACCTGCGCCGCGCGGTCGACTAACATGGTATGTTGTCGACCGCGCGGTGTACTCGCTACGCATCCATGCTACGCATAAAGTTGACAAAAATGAAAAAAAACATTGCGCGACGTACCAGACTGCTACGGAAACCAGCGGTGACGGCGAGCCTCCAAGAGTGCCCGACTAAGAAGTTAGGCTCCCCTTTTTCCCTCCTCCTTTTGAGATTGGGCCTCCGGTACTCTTACTCACTCGGTCGGTCTAATGATCGATGCGGCAAGAAATGCCGGGCAGCAATAAAAGGGCTCCACTACTAGTGCTACAACTACACTTGCGAGCAACCAAATCGACTCGGGACCTAATTTTCATACTAACTTCAGAGGCAAATATGAAAGTATATGTGCTTTAGTGAAAATTTTAATGTAAATTGATGTCAAAAATTGAGGACTGAGGACTGAAATTAGTATATTTGTATGAAAATTAGGTCCTGAGTCGATTTGTTTGCTCGTCACTGTATTGTCTTGCCAGATGTAGGGGCCAATGATAATAAATAAATATTTCACGTCACATACATACTTACCTAATTTGATCTGATTCCGAGATAGGTAGCGCAAGTATCAACAGTGGGATTACAAATATATACATACAATACTTTTCTTTTTGTAAATACATACTTATAATACATAGAAATACAAACAGACATGTTCAGGCACACAAATTTTTGTACTGTGCGGGGATCGAACCCGTAACCCTTGGACAAAAGGCAGCGTTCACGGTTCCAAACGGGTCGTCCAAATGATGATGACTACTTACTCAAAAGGATTGATGCAGTCCATCCGTATCACTTTGTACCCCTGGTCGAGAGCGTGCTCCCGCGACCTCTCCGCGAGCGCCACTGCCAGGCCTTGCCTCCGGTACTCCGGTAACACGGTTAACATTTTTATCTGAAACACATTTCCATCCCATGAGGGTTACATTCTTTTATATTGTTTTCAACTTTCACGGTCTACATTAGAATAGTTTCCGAAACTCTAAAATAAGGTACAGTCAAAGAACGAAAAGGTTCGTCAGTTTTCAAATTGATTCATTTGATATGCTATGAGCACTTATTACCTTTCCTAATTTGTCAGAATAATACCTGTTGTACAGAAAATTACGCTTAACTGTTAGATCAGAAAGTTCAAATTTGCTTGTAGCAATAAAGAACATTTAAAGAAGGTTGGTAGATATTATTAAAACGGTATGTTGGTATAACTGATTCTTGCTGTGCAAGCGAAAATTTACCTTAATTCAGGTGACGAACCTTTTTTATTCTCTGTACTGTACGTGGTAGAAATTGCGTAAACAACCATTTTACATTCTTTTGTTTATGATGGACTTCTTTTTTTTAATAGTGACAGTACATTGGCTCTGGTGATGGTAAGGCTGTAGAATAAAAGCTATGATGGGCTAGAGTGTGAAAAACTAGCCAGATAATGACTAATTAGCCGTGATTTCACACAAAAATAAATTACCAGACGAATTTTATGATTTTTTGGCCCCCTTCTCCGTCCTTGTCACATTTGTGAGACCCCCCACCCCCACTTTGACGTGAAATTGATAACCTTACGGATCTTGTTATTTTCCGGTGACATATATTACTTATTAATTACATTCAAATATGTGACGTCACGAAGTTTACGTTTGTCACACAGTGTCACACTTCTTCGACCTCCATCCTCCTTTTAACGTGTGAAGCAATTCATGTATGGTCCCGTAGGATAGGTACCTCAAAGATCTTCTTTTGATCGAATGCCTCCCAAAGATTCGGCGTTTCCTGCAGCTTGGCTGTGAAACATAAGAAGTCCTTCACGTTTGGATCCTAAACAAAAGATAAATCAATGTCACATGTGATTTATTAATTATGAAATTATAAAACGACAATTCAAATAAATAAACACCACAAAATTCACACTCATCTCTCTCCCTATAATATAAGTACCTACCTGAGATTTTTTAATATGATAAATGACAGACGAACACACGGATTTCCTGATGGTAAGCTATTGTAATATCAGATGAACACTTGTAATATTAGTGAAGTAAATAGTGCGCTGCCAGCCTTTTAACTTCCCTTTCACCTAGATTAGGCCTTTGCTACCCTTACTCATTGGCAAAAGATAGCGTGGGCCCTTCGTTACGGCGGATATTGTGAGGCCTTCTTGGTATCACTCCGGTCGAGCAGACCCATTAATTATTTTTTTTATAATTCTTACAACATCTCATACCTACGTTGACCTGATTCCGTACTAAGTAGCTTAACAGAGGAACACAAATATATACTTAAATACATAATATTACACACAAACACCGAACAAACACAAGTGTTCATCGCACGAATGTTTGTCAAGGGTGGGGATCAAACCCACGACCTTTGGCGTAAGAGGCAGGGTCACTACCAATTGCGCCATCAGATCAGTCATGCCGAAGCGTGGCTCTCTTACGGTCAAAATCATCTCATATCTCACGACCACCGTCACCATGGGGAAAGGAATGGTTTTTTTTATTGGTTAATTACATACCACAGACTCTAGGTCCGTGCCTTTGTTTACTGTTACTGAGTTTGTTTGCTTGCTTATATAGTTATGTTTCTCCGTGCACAAAAATTACTTTTCTTACATTAATACATATCCTATGAAAATAATATTTCATTAGGTAGGTATTGAACCTACCTGTCTATAACACGCGTAATGACGCAGATTCCTAGGGTCCACTACACTGCTGGCAAAGTTGAGACACACGCCGGCCACAATACCATCGTCCGTCCTCGCGTACAATGCGTTACCTGGTCGATTAATTCAAAAATTAGAAAAAAATATTTTGATGACATTGGAATATCATCCGTTCCGCCACCGGCGCAGTTGATTTTCCTTCTTTTGTATCCGTGTCCACGTTTCACACCGATTATGGCTACGCGGCGGCCAATCTCAACGATCAGCCACATACGCAGGATATATTATAGTGTGTGCGCAAACACAAGTGCACTCTCTATTCCCTTACCCTAATATCCGACACGACTGAAGAGAAATTGGGCGCAGGACCAACGACTTAACGTGCTTTCGAGCCTTCTCTTCTCTTCTCTTACCGAAGACTTGAGTACAATTTTTTGGCCTGACCCGGGGATCGAACCCGGGACCTCTTACGCAGCCATAGCTTTATAGTGTGATCCACTAACAACTACGCCACTGAGGCAGTCGCACCTATACATCAAAATTGATAGACGATAGACGCGAATCTTTGTAGCTCTGCTTAATAACTTGGCCACTAACAACTTATAGAGGGCACATCACATTATGGGATAATAACATCATCCCGACTGGCTCGGGTTGGCTCGGACACATGGAGAGAATGGGAGAGGATCGAGCGGCCAAAAGAGCTTATCTAGGAAAACTGACGGGACGCCGTCCTGTGGGTCAGCCGAATACCGCTGGAGGGACCAAGTCGCTAAGGACCACAAGGCACTAAACGCATGATTGGGCTGAGTTGGCACATGACCGTATTAAATGGCGAACTTTTCGAAGGCCTAGACCTAATTTAGATCGCTGAGCCAGCGTACGGTCAGCATCAAAAGTAACTTAAGGTGACGGGTAGGGCACACTAGCGACGCCAATCGATTTTAATTTTTAACTACTAAACCGGATCTATTTTAAACAATTTCGGGGTTACAACCTCTCGGCAAACAACCATGCACAAATTTTGGGTATTAAAATCGATTGGCGTCACTAGTGTGCCCTACCCGTCACTTTCACACTTTAGTACCATGTCAAAGTAACTGTTCTGCCTATTATAGTCAGTTTCCAAGGGATTCGTAAAAAATGTTACTTCGTCATGGTACTAAAGTGTAAGCTACTTTAATGCTGACCGTACAGTATACGGGCAGACGGATCACCTGATGGTAAGCGCTAACCTTTAGCGCTGTCCCCTCACTCACTCGGCGAAACACAGTGCAGGCGCCGCTTTACGCCTGATATTGTGAGGCCTTTGTATTACTCCGGTTGAACCGGCCCCTTAGTGCCGAGGGTGGCTCTCCCACTGTTAAACCCAAGGTTACCTTGTTTAAGTAAGCTCAAAAGGTACTCGTCGAGCGCGCGGTCGTTGAGGTCCATGTTGCGCGCGCGCACCATCACGTGCTCGGGCAGATAGTGCCGTTTCACCATATCTATCGCCATCTCGTGGTACGGACTCGTTACGTAGTTGATCGTGAAGTTTTCAGTCTGCAGTTAACAGATAAACCAATATCCAGTATAATGTGAGTGTGAGTGACTGCCTCTTTGACGTGGGTAGTGCGTCACACACTAAGCTCTATAATAATATCCTGCGTACGTGGCTGATCTTTGAGTTTGGCCGCTAGCCGTAATCAATTGGAGGATATTATTCCCGGCTGTGTCCAAAGCTGTCGTGTTTAACAGTTCGCATTAACAGGGGGCCAGACTGAATCATGGTTACCTACATGGTGAGGATTCGCCAGTGTGCCCTACCCGTCACCTTAAAAAAGTTCCTATGATACGCCATTCAACTTGGCCTAGTATTATTGTGGCTTGCAATACAGGCAATTCTAATACTCTAGCTAGGTATGACGACCCGTGTGGAATAGGTAGCGAACGCTGCCGTTGCTCCACGGGTTGCAGATTCGATACGTGCACAATACAAACATCTGTGTTCATAATTCAGAAACTATCTGAAACGTGCAAGTTTCCTCACAATGTTTTCTCGCACCGCCGAGCTAATGGTAGTAATACGCACATATATTTGAAAAATCCACAGCTGCATGCGCGTTTATGGCAGGTGCGTTCTGAACCATTGAGCTACCATCGCTCACATTACACATTTTCTTTGACTGGTGTATGTAATAAATCTACAGTAAAAATTCTGCAAAGCTACCACACGTTTTGATATTCACCGACCTTTTCAGGCTGTAACAACTCTTTGTAATCGAACACACTGTGGCATTTTCGAATCTGCTTTTGCCTCATCAACTGTGGACAAATCAGCTTGGTCAAAGTTTTATAAAACATCTTTTAATTTTTCACCGAAATTTTGACTCTGAACACTTTATTTATATTTACACATGTCAAATATCTGTCCATGTCTTTTGTAGATTAAAAATTATTCTCAAAAAGTTTTAAAAACTCTTTCAAACTTAGCTTCCAAAACATCTTTGAAAAGCTTAGTCAGTAAATTGTCTAAGTTGAGAAGAGATTCGATTCCCTATTCAAAGCAAAAAGGTGACGGGTAGGGCACACTAGCGACGCCAATCGATTTTAATTTTTAACTACTAAACCGGATCTATTTTAAACAATTTCGGGGTTACAACCTCTCGGCAAACAACCATGCACAAATTTTGGGTATTAAAATCGATTGGCGTCACTAGTGTGCCCTACCCGTCACTTTCACACTTTAGTACCATGTCAAAGCTAAATTTCCCTGCCTATTATAGTCCGTTTTTCCAAGGGTTCTAAAAAAAAAAAAAATGTACTTCGTCATGGTACTAAAGTGTAAGCTACTTTAATTGCTGACCGTACAGTATACGGGCAGACGGATCACCTGATGGTAAGCGCTAACCTTTAGCGCTGTCCCCTCACTCACTCGGCGAAACACAGTGCAGGCGCCGCTTTACGCCTGATATTGTGAGGCCTTGGTATTACTCCGGTTGAACCGGCCCCTTAGTGCCGAGGGTGGCTCTCCCACTGTTAAACCCACGGTTACCTTGTTTAAGTAAGCTCAAAAGGTACTCGTCGAGCGCGCGGTCGTTGAGGTCCATGTTGCGCGCGCGCACCATCACGTGCTCGGGCAGATAGTGCCGTTTCACCATATCTATCGCCATCTCGTGGTACGGACTCGTTACGTAGTTGATCGTGAAGTTTTCAGTCTGCAGTTAACAGATAAACCAATATCCAGTATAATGTGAGTGTGAGTGACTGCCTCTTTGACGTGGGTAGTGCGTCACACACTAAGCTCTATAATAATATCCTGCGTACGTGGCTGATCGTTGAGATTGGCCGCTAGCCGTAATCAATTGGAGGATATTATTCCCGGGTGTGTCCAAAGCTGTCGTGTTTAACAGTTCGCATTAACAGGGGGCCAGACTGAATCATGGTTACATGGTGAGGAGTCGCCAGTGTGCCCTACCCGTCACCTTAAAAAAGTTCCTATGATACGCCATTCAACTTGGCCTAGTATTATTGTGGCTTGCAATACAGGTAATTCTAATACTCTAGCTAGGTATGACGACCCGTGTGGAATAGGTAGCGAACGCTGCCGTTGGTCCACGGGTTGCAGATTCGATCCGCGCACAATACAAACATCTGTGTTCATAATTCAGAAACTATCTGAAACTTGCAAGTTTCCTCACAATGTTTTCTCGCACCGCCGAGCTAATGGTAGTAATATGCACATATATTTGAAAATTCCAGAGCTGCATACGCGTTAATGGCAGGCGCGTTCTGAACCACTGAGCTACCATCGCTCACATTACACATTTTCTTTGACTGGTGTATGTAATAAATCTACAGTAAAAATTCTGCATCGCTACCACACGTTTTGATATTCACCGACCTTTTCAGGCTGTAACAACTCTTTGTAATCGAACACACTGTGGCATTTTCGAATCTGCTTTTGCCTCATCAACTGTGGACAAATCAGCTTGGTCAAAGTTTTATAAAACATCTTTTAATTTTTCACCGAAATTTTGACTCTGAACACTTTATTTATATTACACATGTCAAATATCTGTCCATGTCATTATGTAGATTAAAAATTATTCTCAAAAAGTTTTAAAAACTCTTTCAAACTTAGCTTCCAAAACATCTTTGAAAAGCTTAGACAGTAAATTGTCTAAGTTGAGAAGAGATTCGATTCCCTATTCAAAGCAAAAAAGTTGACGGGTAGGGCACACTAGCGACGCCAATCGATTTTAATTGTTAGATACTAAACCGGATCTATTTTAAACAATTTCGGGGTTACAACCTCTTGGCAAACACTTATACTATTTATTAAATAACCATACACAAATGCGGATCCAACATTTGTACGCGAAAAATTGATTCACGCTAAAAGGCCGCTTTTGGCGGTAATCAATTTTTCGCGTACAAAAACGGACCCAACATTGTGGTTATATAATAAACAGTATAAGAGTTTGCCGAGAGGTTGTAACCCCGAAATTGTTTAAAATAGATCCGGTTTAGTAGCTAACAATTAAAAACAAATGGTGTCGCTAGTTAGGGCTACCCGTCGCCTTAAAGAAAAGATCCAAAAAATAGTATGCTATGTTCTAGAAAACAAACCTATTTAACCAGATATCTACTAGGCCATTTCAATTTTAAATATTTTCAATCTTTATTACCTCCCTGAAAATATAAGTACACAGTACTAAACATTACTGTTAATTAAAACCAATAAATGCAGCAATCATTACATGCAAAATCTCTTTTCGTTATGCACCATGATATTAGATAAACTACTGGAGAGAAAACCTTTTGTACGATGCAAATAATTTCTAAAAATGAAAACCGTTTTTTATATTGTATTACTGTGTAAGTACGAAACCTATGTTTAAGCGAGTAAATTACCCACCATTTTACAATATGCCTACTAATTTTATTCACCAAGGGCTTTATTCATAAACGTTCAATAAAACCGAGTATTATTATTACCTTACTCTATGAATAAACCTTTGTGATCTAACACGGTGTTATAGAGTAGTTTTGACGTTTGAAGCAAAAATCATCATCATATCAGCCCACATCCACCCACTGCTGAGTATAGGCCTCTTCTTTATCCCGCTACTCCCTTCGGTCCCCTGCCAGCCTTATCCATTGTTTCCCCACTGCTGTTATAATATCGTCCGACCATCGGATGAAACAAAAAAAAATCATACACAATTTGTGAAAATATAATGAAAAACACCGTTTAAGTGCTGTTTCGACCAATCTTAATATGATACTAAATCTTTGGTATAGTGCCTGTCATTCTATACAAATCTGACGCTATATCATAGATTTAGTCCACGGATAAAGATTGGTCGATTGGGGCTTTAATTAGAAAGGTTTCACCATCATTTATGAATAAGACCCTTAGTACCTAAATAAGTATGTACCATCATATGATTTGTATCTGTAGATGCAGTGAGCAACTTATCTGAGAGGTACAGTTGCCTCAACCTGATCGACGTGCCTGAGTCAATGCAAAATAGACCAAACTTTAGAAGATCACTATCGAATAGGACACTATTTCACACAGAACAAGTCGCTGCAAACTATCGACGGTGGTTTAGAATGTTGCCAATAAAACCAAAACCACCATCTTTCGGAAACATGAAAAGATTCGTTCATTCAGGTCCAAAAAGTATCTTTGACGAAAGTGTAAGCACTACTTTATCAGCATATCCTGGTATGACAAAAACACCGTATCCACTTACGCGGTCGACTGTTACCAAATTCGACATTCGAAGGTATTTTCTCGTAGGCTCCGATGGAAGTTTGAAGGGACCTACTCTTCGTGCCCAAGGGTATGAAGATGAGAAAGATGACAACTTGAAGAATAAAATATCCACGTTAGTACAACAGACTATTCACGACACAGAGAGAAAGATTAATTCCATCCATTATATCAAGGAGAAGAACCGAGAAGAACCGCCTTATAAAGCTGGGTTTATTCTAAGTATGATAAAGAAATCGCGGGATGTTTTGAACGAATTGTTCAATGTTGCGGTTAAGCATAAGGATGAGTGGAAGGCATTGGAGCAGCTGAAGATCTTCGAGCTGATAGTCCACACGAATGTGGACACGACGAACTTGGTGCGGCAGCTCGTCGAGATCCACATACAACATTTAAACGCGACCAACCCTGATAACCAGAAAGGGAATGTGAAAAGACGTGTAGTTTTGCTCAAATAAAGATGCGTAATTGATGTTTTTATTTTAGGATAGACTAATGAAACTAAAATGACAATAATCGATGATAACCAAAATGCCAATAATCGATGATAACTGGAAAATCGGTTTGTAACAACAAACACGACAAATTTTCTATTAACTTGTTAGATGATCAGATGCATATTCTATTAATGTTTACCTCTACTCTGATCTACTTACGATCTCTACTATTTAATTCTCATACGTTTGATAAGTAAGTATAGACTGCAGCCTCCGGGTCCCCCCCCCCCCCTCCCACGGGTCTCGGAAAGCACGTTATTTTCGCCCTTTCCGGAAGTGTCACGCTGGTGGCCAATATGTGGCTAATGGAATAGAGAGTGCACTTGTGTTTGCGCACACACTTGAACACTATAATATATCCTGCGTACGTGGCTGATCGTTGAGAATGGCCGCCGTAGCCGTGATCGGAGGATGTTATTATAGACTGCAATACATAATTGACCGATTTCATTTGTGTTTTGTTGCTGTTCATCCCATAATAGGTGGTACATTGATTATACCTTCCTAACCAACACCTGCTTATAAATCCTTCATTAAACTTTAGGTATATAAGTAACTAGCGGCCGCCCGCGACTCCGTCCGCGTGGAAAAGTAACTTTTTACCCCCCTTTCAACCCCTTACAACCCCCTTTTCGCAATAAAAAGTAGCCTATGTGCTTTCTCAGGGTCTAGATTATCTGTATACCAAATTTCATTTAAATCCGTTGAGTAGTTTTGGCGTGAAAGAGTAGCAGACAGACAGACAGACAGACAGACAGAGTTACTTTCGCATTTATAATATTAGTATGGATTCTAACTTAAGGACATGTATGTAGTGAAATGTAATTTTTAAAAAATCTATTGTAATGAATCATCTAAGAGGTTACTGTACATCCCGGGAAAATTAGTCGCAAACTATTGAAAGTTAATTTAATAAACGTAATGTAATATGTTATTATTATACCTTTAAATACCATGGTTTAAGGCGAATAAAGATTTGATTAAAACTAAATGTAGTCTAAGACACAGACTAGATAGTAGATACTGGTATAAGACTGAAGAAAAAATTCTGAGCAAGAAAGACGCTTGAAAAAATCGAAGAAAAGACAAGCGAAAAAAGAAAATCTTCAGGAAAACTTTTACAATAACTCCCATAATAGCTAGAGAACAAGGCGGAGTGCACACGTGCCTATTTGCGCGCGTTTTTCGAACCGCACACTAGCGTCTTAAATAACGAGAGCGCATCCCATCTGCAGGCGGTAATTATTTCTCGGTGCTGGGAACACCTGGCTGATGAGGTCGCGGAGTGCATTAGTTGATGACGTCACGCCTCGCTACCGCGCCGCGCGTGCCAATCTTGGCGTAGGTGAATACGCGCCTTTATGTGTTCTTTAGTTTTTATTGTCTTTTGTTGTATAGTTTTTAATAGCGAATTCTAAATTTGAGAGATGGCCAGTTTATAAGGAGGGTTGTCACTGCGTATAAGGGTTGATTCGACCAAACCTATTTCGATACTAAATCTATGGTATAGGTACCTAGCGCTGTCATTCTATATAAATCTGACTTTTAACGTAGATTTTTATCCACGGATAAAGATTGGTCGAATCGGGCCTTAGTCAGATTAAAAATACTTTATGTTTGTAGGTCACCGATACATTGTTGTAAGTAATTAAACATTTTGTTCCTAAATAAAAAATCAGCTAAGTCTGTGTCAGACTCACCCGTGAAGGGTTCCGTAGCAGCAAGTAAGATATTGTATATGGAAAGTAGATTGCGATTTACGGTTTATAATGTATTAAACAAAAATACTTACTAGATCTAGTTCAAACCAATTTTCGTTGTTAGTTTTCATGGTAATGGATATCATATATTTGTTTTTAGTTTTATTATTCTTTTATTGTAGAAGTTAGAGGGAGGGGGACACACATTTTACCACTTTGGGAGCGTCTCTTCCACAAAGTATTGAGTTTAGAAAAAATATATATTAGAAACCTCAACATCATTTTCAAAGCCCTATCCATAGATACCCCAAACGTGTGTGTTTGATGAAAAAAAAGTTGAGTTTCAGTTTTAAGTATAGGGACCCCAAAAAAATATTTTTTTTTCCTATTTCTGTGTAAAAATCGAAATGCTGTTAACAAAATACATCTACTTATTTACCAAATTTCAATTGTATAGTTCTTATAGTTTCGGAAAAAAGTGGCTGTGACATACGGACGGATGGACAGACGGACAGACAGACAGACATGATGAAGGGTTCCGTTTTTTGCCATTTGGCTACGGAACCCTAAAAGAGACATTTCATTTTTCACACGCTTCTTTCTTAAATGATCGATCCTGTAAATACTGTCCCACTCCAGAATTCTCTTTCATAACTAGTAGTGCGGTTTGTCCGATAATTCACACAAAACATGTATTTTACAACAGTATATCCATATACCCATATCTATCATTGGAAAAAATGACATCGCAATATTTTCGTCTGCAGTTAGGAACTCTTCTGGAATTTGCGCGCAACAGCCGGCCGCGGCGTATTGCATAAAACAAAGGCCGCACACAATGCAAGCGATGGAAACTTTTTGGGCTTAATAAACAATGGAGTGTAGGTAAACGTGAAATAGACACATTTGTCTACAGGGATGCCACCCGGCCATCTTTTACTTTTACTACAGTCGGATGGCATGGATGTCATTCGGCATGTGGCAAAAGTCAGAAATAATGCTGTTACTAAACGCCCCCTGTCAATGACACTGAAGTGACTTCTGATCGTGGTCGCATTGTAGCTGGAAAGCATAAAAGATTTCGACTGTGGGAGAGCCACGCTTCGGCATGAATGGGCCGGCTCGACCGGAGTGATACCATGGCCTCACAGAAAACCGGCGTGAAGCAGCACTGTGCTGTGTTCGCTGCGTGAGTGAGGGTACCGGAGGCCCAATCCGAGGGAAAGGCTTAGAGGTTGGCAGCGCACTTGTGACTCAACTGGTGTCGCGGGTGTCCATGGGCGGCGGTAATTGCTTACCATCAGGTGATCCGTCTAGCCATCTGCCACCTAACACATAAGAAAAAAGATGAAAAAGAAGCTGCAAAGTAAGTATGCGGTTTGTTATACCTTAGGGGTTACCCAAGAATTTTCTGCCCAAGACCTATGGAGATTTAAATCTTTGGTGGACAGTGATAAAACTTATGGCATTACACAGACAAAGTCCATATCCAAGATATAATTTCGGAGATATTAATTAGATACTTATTTATGTTTTGAGAAATATTTTCATTACAAAAATATTAATATCTCCGATAGTACATTTTCGAAATTTCATAAAATAAGTGTTTTAAAAATGTTGCAGTGTATCCTATATTTTATTTTGATAGCAATAATTACAAATAATAATAATTTAATGAAATATTGTTTAACCATTTTGGTTTCAGCTATTTTAGTCTGATGTAGATTTTTTATTTTAGAGTGAACAAAAACAGGTTACACATCACAGTTATGTATTGTGGGTTGAGGTTAATAAGTGTGAAAAAATATAAAGAATTATAACTCAATGAAATTAATAAATTACTTGCTCAAGAATGTTTTCATAAGAAGTGAAAGAGGTAGATCAGCGTCAGTATCAGCCCTGATACAACCCGTTATGTCTGTATCTATGTGACTACTGCACGTTGTGATTACTAAATTGATCATTGTTTCGGCAGTTGCTTTAAAAATATGAGCACCGGACGTTAGAGCCAACGAAATAATTATATGGATACGAACTGACCACTGAGTTAAGAAGTCAACTGCTCGACTATCAAAGAATAATAATTGGGTGAAAATCATGCATAAGTCCTACCGCAATCACCGACGTGAAGCAGCATTGTGCTGTGTTTCGCTGCGTGAGTGAGGGTACCGGATTTTGCGTGCCCTTCGACAATGTATGCGTGCCAATAGTATTTTTACACAATAAACATTTTTATTCTTCATTTTTACGAATTTAAGTTTCTCCACTGGACCCTCTGGATCCTTTTCAGTAGTCCAGTGGCTAATAGTGGTGACTTCGGGCCAAAGACATGTAACCTAAACAGACTGTGCCTTTACATAGAAAGCCATACTTGAAAAACCGCGCGAAGCCGTAAGTACTGTGGTGACGTGCTGGGCGATGTTCTTCCTCTCATCATCATCATCATCATCAGCAACCCACACTCGTCCACTGCTGGACATAGGTCTCCCCTAATGCACGCCACTGCTCCCGATTTTCGGCCACTCTCATCCAGCCCACACCAGCCAGCCTTCGAATGTCATCATCCCATCTTGTCGCAGGGCGTCCTACACTACGCTTACCGAGTCGCGGTCTCCACTCAAGGAATTTACGGCTCCAACGGCTGTCAGTTCTGCGGCTAATATGACCAGCCCACTGCCACTTCAGTTTGCTAATTCGGTGGGCTAAGTCGGTGACTCTGGTTCTCTGTCGGATTACATCATTTCTGAGTTCTTTCTCTACCGCACCCGTATATAATCCGCGTCAGGGTCGGTTGGACCTCTTTCACACTCTGTGACATTTTTTGCCGAAAATGCATTTCGTTTAAATCGCTCGTTTTCTAGTTCCTTGCTTCGGACCGGATACTCGTCGCTTACGTCCGTCGGCGTGAAGAGGTGATATCACAGAACACTATACAGCTTTTCATATCGCACATAATACTAAAACAACACTCAATAAGGCCCTATGACGCTAACATCACTAACAAACGACGGAGAGATATAGTTTGCACTTCCCAATCAACATCCAAATTTATTTTTACAAATAGGTTTTCACATTTCTTGGACCATACCTTTATAACAAAATAAATAAAAAACTAGAGATTTATAACCTAAATAACCATAAGTGTAAATTAGTAATAAATAAATTCTTAAGAACATTATCGTACGACGATACTGAAAATTTACTTGTAGTTTGTAAATAAAAGTTTAGTTTAGTTTAGTTTTTACTTCAAAATGTAATTAGTTTTGCTCATAAGAAGTTTAAAATTGTTAATTAATTGTAAGAAATTAGTAAATCTTTTACCTTTATTTGTATAGCCTGAAACACAGGTTTTAACCTAGTTTAGGCAATGAATAACCCTGATATTGTAATTTATTAAGTTTTAATGTAATGTAATGTGCCCTTATTTACTGAATAAACAATTACAATTACTATTACTCCTAGGTGATATCGAGATCACATCATTTGTCACCGTCATTCAATAGGTTAGTACTATATATTGAATGACGGTGACAGATGATGTGACGGTGTCATCACTATACTATAGTATAGTAGAATGTTTGTGTATGTTTTGTTAGTTTTAGGTGATATTTATAATATAAAAACCAAACTCAATTAATTAAAGAGAACCAGCTCATTAACTGAATAAATTTGTTGCTAAGGAATTTGTCTCTTTAATCACATGACATTGGCAGAGTTGTCTCATATGCGCAACAGCAAACGAAAATAAAATGCTATATGTCATAGAATAATAATATTATTCTATGACTATAGTTATGAAAAAAAAAACAAAAATATAAGACATATTTCGCAAACATAAATTGGAATCGCCTTATCCACAATGTTCGGGCGTGTGTTGGCTCGCGTGGTCCGGCGCACTCGGCGGGCGTATCATTTGGACGCCACCGCAACTCGCCCGCCCAAATTCTGCTGCTTCGCCCCACAAGTCTTGATCACGTCATTGATGATTTTTTTTAAGCTAGTGAACCAAAAAACGGTTTATTCCCGCTGACCACCCTCTGCTAGTCCACCCCGGGTGGACCGTGAAACAGTTACGAAATAGTAGTAGTAAGTAAGTATTTATTAACCAAAAATTGCACATACATATAAAATTTTGCTGGTTCCCACAGGCCAGGCTTGCCTAGTGTAACACAGTAAACGATTAACAGGGTAAATTTACGGCACTTGTAGAGAAAAAAACAAGAAAATATATACATATTATTAGGAACAAGTAGATAATTGAGTTTCTGACCATGTGGGAAAGCCACGTTTCGGCATAAATGAGTCAGCTCCACCGGAATACCAGGCCACGACCTCACAGAAAACTGGCGTGAAGCAGCAATTGCGCCTGTTTCGCCGACTGAGTGAGGGAACTGAAGGCTCAATCAAGAACGAATTAGTGTTAAAGAGTTGGCAGCGCACTTTTGACTCACTCATGTTGCGTCTGTTCATCTGCCACCTATCAGATAAAAAAATGGACGGATTCGTTTGCATCCAAATCGTAGTATCTTCTACTTAGTTTGTGATCCAAATTGCTATGTTGACCGTAGACCAAGACAGTATCCCCCTTCTTCCAAAACGTGGTTTAAAATAAGTAGGGATTAGCTAATAAGTAGCGGGATTTATATTGGGAATAACTGAAGAACTAGAATAAACTTTATTACAAAACTAAGTTTAACGTTATTTAGTATATCAACTATAATACTACCACCCGGACTCCTAGTTTAAAATTAGTACTAAAATAATAACCTTAAAATATCGATTCAGTAACCATCAACAGGAGCCCAATTCTCGGGCTCGTGACATTTCTTTTCATACGACATATATCACTAAAACATAGTTTTTTTGTATGGTTTTCAGGTGATATCCGCCATGTTTTTTTCATATCGAAACCCCGAGAATTGGGCTCCAGGACAACTTATCCCTGTGACAGTTCATTCCGTTTCACACTAAAGTTATTTGTGAGCAAGTAATTAATTTATTTTTTGGATTTAATCCCAAAAATATAAGCAATTCAAATTACTTGCAAACCATACTTAGGTCAATATTTTAATGTATTGTTGCTTAAAATAATCTCAAATCTTTTACTTCAGACAACAAAATAAGGTTATGTAAAATGAAATGTCACTTTGTTTGATTGAATGAATCGATCAATTTTGACACTATCCTGCTACTACTACTACTGTCCTGCGGTACTAAGTGGTCTATGGTTAGTCGAAATTTGAAATAAAAATTTAAAAACTAACATTATATCGTAATAATCATGAACTTGCTAATTTAGGATTGAAACCGGTATCAGAGCATCTTTTTTATAAGATGGTATTAGACTACTACGACTTGTAGACTAAGATCTGTTTCAAAATAATACTAGACTAAATATTTTACATTGTAGAACTTAGCCACTACTAAATATATTACAAAATTACGTACTTACCGTGATTGTAATGTTCAGTAATGCGTCCGAAAATTCAACCGTCAACATCCAAATGCTACGTCGTGGCTCGTAGCCAGTCGTAGCATGTGATATCAACGTAATATTATTTCTTATTATATCGCAATGGCTTCAAATATTTAGACTTAAATGTGATTTTTTAATGTTTATTAGATACCTGATAATACTTATGTCAAGTGATTAAAGAGACACTTTTCTTTTCTTGTTGAAATTGGACGGTGATGCGGGTTGGTGAATCTTTAAATTGAGTTTGTTATTTTTATTTTAAAAATAAATAAATGTAAATACTGACAGAACACGGTGGTGTTCTGTCTGTTTTAGGTGTAAAACAAAGAAAAGAGTACAATAGACAACACAGAATACCTTGGCAGATTCTTATTATTTGTTGTTATAATCTAATATTGTATAGGTAAATATATTTACATAAATATTTTATAGCAGAATTATGGGCAAGGGAAAGGAGTGAGGAGAAGTTAATGGGGCGGGGGATTTTCGGGGGTAGGACGTCATACAAAGAGGTAGGGTACCATTGACAGTTGAAGAAGATGTGCTCTGGTGTACCCTTATCTAGGCCGCATTCACAAAGAGAGGAATCTTTAACATGAATCTTCTTTAAGAAGCCCGGTGTACAGGCGTGCGTGACCAATTCGCAAGCGACAAACCGTGGAGATGGTGATAAAACAAATCTTGAAAATGACTTACTTTTACTTGGCAGAATTGTCATTTTTATCAATTTATACCTTTTTTTAAAATTTTTTCTGAAAAACTATCCTACACGTTCCTAAACGTTGTTAAGTTCAGTTAATTGTGAAAAATAGTATGGAAAACACCACTTCTAAGAAAATCGTCATACAAAACTGCAATGGACACTCGCGACACCAGCTACAGTTCCTCCACCAGCCTATGGTCCTTCCTACCGTCTCTGCATACGGACCGAATTTTGGGAGACGCTCACCAGGTACTTGCTAAGGGCTCTTTCCCCGGTGCGTTTCTTCACTCCCTACAAAGTCTGTGTCTGTGTCCCATCTCAATGTCACTTCTCCCCAAATGGGGCGTGAAACACCACAATACAAGCGACTCGCGCTCGAGCAGTTCCACATCAATCAATCTCCTTCCTAATGTTAAGCCTTTTGTGTGCAAACGCACGCAACCGTCGAAAACCTTCTGCAGAGTTGTCCATCTCTTGATGGTATACTGGTCCTATCTCGTTTGTGTTCCAGTCATTTAGCATCTCTGTTGCCGCAGACTTCTTCTTCATACAGCTGACATTCCCACAGCTCATGGTCCCGAGTTTCATCAGCTTCTCCACAGGGACACCAGTGGTGTCACAAGTGCGCTGCAAACCTTTTACCGAATCGTGCATCCCACACTTACTCGGCGAAAACAGCGCAAGCTCTGCTCTATGCCAGTTTTCTGTGAGGCCGTGGTAACACTCCGGCCGTGCCGATCCATTCATGCCAAAACGTGTAAAAAGATTAAGGACTGTATTGTGTGCGTGACATTCTCTCATATTACTCGCGAAGCATCAAGTCACATCGTTCGCTCTATATGCAACTGGCGACTTGGTCAGTTTCTTTCATCCGCGCAGAATTCTGCTAATTGTGGCATTAAACAATAGAACCTCTTAGCAGCTGCCTCATGTGAGGGTAGGCTGTTCAAAATGCACGCAACAATAATGCTGGAAGGAATTGTCTGGAATACAACTTTTAGATGTTTTTAGTGGTCTCTCCCGGTTAATATTCTGCATATTTTTATGAGTATTAGTGTTCTTTTAGAAGACGTTATAAAACATTTCTCTTTGACCAAATTGGCCTAAATATCAATGGTGCACATTCACACCTTCGGTTTGCAGATGACCTAATTTTGTTTGCCGAAAACCAAATGACCTCGAAGATATGCTTCAACAACTTTAAGAAGCCTCCTTGCAAGTTGGTCTGAAGATGAATATGTTCAAAACACGGTTGTCTTGGACATATTCATCTTACTGCAGACCGGTGTCTGAAATCTCATTATACCTAACATCTGACTTTAAAGGTCAGACTAATTTTGTTGATAATGTAGTAGTTTTGTTAAAATAGATCACACATACGCCGTGTGGTCCCCGGCAGAGTAGAATAGGCCACCCTCACTCTTACCGAGGTGTCGTAAAAGGCGACTAAGGTAAAGCTGCTGGCATGATCATCAGCACCCAGAAAAGGAAAACTCTGCATTTCTATCAAAACCCTCCCCAACCCGTCTGCCAAGCGTGGTGAGTATGGCAATTACCCCTCATGTGATTGAGGGAGGCCCGTGCCCCAGCAGTGGGGACTTAAATGGGCTGACGGTGAGATGACACATACCTACATGAATACTAAATCATCCTTTTACAGAAATAAGAAACAATGTCATCAAGTATTTAAGAAATTATTATCATTGACATACTACTTTATTCATTTTAAATGTATTAAAACGAGCTGAAACAATATTGTAATCAAGCTGCGAAACTCAAACAACAGACAACGTGATTAATTTGCTTAAAATTTCGATTCGCAACAATCGATAATAACTTCCAATCATCAGAAAGCAGATTTTAATTAATTAAATTCATTCAATGCTGAAACATCACTTGCTTTCAATGACTACCAGACAAAGCTCAAAGTGTATTATTTTATAGACAAATCGAAACACGACAGATTTGTACGCTAACATAACGAATTGATTTCCGTAACAAAAGCATATCTATTGCCATAAACTTTAAGATTGAAATTTAAGTACATAACTAGTGGACTTGTGGCCTATTAAATTGGAGGGAGAGTATAATAGGGGATGGATGGGGGCGTGTCCGTGGCTCTGCGCAAATATAATCAAGAACAAGGGGTGGTGCGGAGTAGGCCCAGGTAGGTGTAATAAAGAAGAAATATCTTAAGTGTGCATTTTATTATATTATACACCATGACGTAATACCTGAGAAATTTCACAAGGGTTATTACTTATACTAATATTTAATTATACTCATTAAAAAAAACTTGAGTAACATGGGGTCAAATCAAAAAAAATCCTTGATCCTTTGTCATTGCGTAGATATGTAGCATCGCTATGTGTCTTCTATCGTATCTACAATCGGGAGTGTTCCGAGAAGCTGTTCCACCTTTATCCAGCTCCAAATTTTCACCATCGTACATCACGCCAGAACTCCAAATTTCACCGACATCACTTGGATGGATTTTATTCCACCACAGTGCGCTTCTCACGCCACTTCCTACCGCACGTAGTAAAACTATGGAATCAGCTACCAACGATGGTGTTTCCGAACAGATACAATCTGGTAATCTCCTAGAAAAGAGCTTATTCCTCCCTTAAGAGCCGGCACCGCATTTGTGATGCCCCGTGTGTCGCAGATGTCCATGGGCGGTAATCACTTACTATCAGGTGAGCCGTCTGCTCGTTTGTCTGACATAATGTAAAAAAATCAAGAAAATAACCTGTTCCTTGGGTTATTTTCTTGATTTTTTTACATTATGTTGAAAAATTCTTTTCATTAGTATGATGGTCTCGAGAAGATTCTCGGGTATTCAAAAAATCACGGTGTATTATGAAAATGGCTTTGCATTTATAGTTACTTTTATTTGTTTCAACATCGGCAAGAGATCGGCCGTGTTAGTCTAAAGGCGGGTCCAGACCGGAACCGCTGCCGCGCTGTTTTTCAGTTTGGACCTTGAGTGACGAAATCAATTTTGAATGTGACATAATAACAAAGACTTCTCAATAATTGATGGGGCAACTAAAGTCTCATAATTTTGTGAACCAATTCAATCCCCGGCGTCGCTGTGCATTAATCAACGGCTCCACGTTTCTGAACAGTACCCTGTCATGATTCCGCTATTACATTTGCTCAATTAGTGGCGGGCCTAACATAAAGTCTCATCATTTTGTGAACCAATTGCAGTGCCAGCCGGCTCCACGGCGCGTCGCTGTGCACTAATCAACGGCTCTACGTCTGTGCACAGTCCTCTGTCACAATGCCGCTATTACATTTGCTCAATAATTGGTGGCGGGCCTAACATAAAGTCTCATCATTTTATGAATTAATTGCAGTGCCAGCCGGCTCCACGCGCATCGCTGTGCACTAATCAACGGCTCCACGTCTGTGCACAGCCTTCTGTCACAATGCCGCTATTACATTTGTTCAATAATTGGTGGCGGGCCTAACATAAAGTCTCATCATTTTATGAACCAATTGCAGTGCCAGCCGGCTCCACGCGCGTCGCTGTGCACTAATCAACGGCTCCACGTCTGTGCACAGCCTTCTGTCACAATGCCGCTATTACATTTGCTCAATAATTGGTGGCGGGCCTAACATAAAGTCTCATCATTTTGTGAACCGATTGCAGTGCCCGCCGGCTCCACGGCGCGTCACTGTGCACTAATCAACGGCTCTACCTCTGTGCACAGTCCTCTGACACAATATCGCTATTACACTTGCTCAATAACTGGAGCCCAATTCTCGGGCTCGTGACATTTATTTTCATACGACATATATCACTAAAACATAGTTTTTTTGGATGGTTTTCGGGTGATATCCGCCATGTTCTCAAAATATCACAAGCACGAGAATTGGGCTCATAAAGTCTCATCATTTTGTGGTGCGCGCCTGCTCCACGGCGTCGCTGTGCATTATTCAACGGCTCCACGTCTCTGCACAGTACCCTGCCATGATTTCGCTATTACATTTGCTCAATAATTGATGGCGCAACCAAAGTCTCATAATTTTGTGAACGAACTGCAGTGCGAGCCGGCTCCACTGCGTCCCTGTGCACTAATCAACGGCTCCACGTCTCTGTGCAGAGTCCTCTGTCACAATGCCGCTATTACATTTGCTCAATAATTGCCGCCCCTGCCGCAGACAGTACGCTTAAATGCGATTACAGATTGTTTAAACATTCATCTTGACATATTCTAATACATAAAATTAATATTTTTTTCACAACATCACATACATAGATCGGACTCCGAGGATAGGTAGCTCTAGCACCTCTGTTACGATGTCAGAACCAACCAGTTTCTTTTTTACATTAAAGCGGACACACCTGATGGTGATTACCGCCGCCCAAGGACATTGGCAACACCTGAGGTATCACATATGCGTTGCCGGTTCTTACGAAACGAATAAGCCATTTTTTTAAGGTCACCAAGTCGTATCTGTTCGGAAACACCATCGATGACAGCTGGTTCCTCAGTTGTACTGTGCGTGGTAGGAAATGGCGTGAGAAACGCACTGTAGTGGATATAAATTCATCCAAGTGATGTGAATGGAATTTAGCGTTGCAAAAATTGCAGCTGGAATATGGCCGAATAGCTCCTCGGAACATTCCCCATTGTAAATGCGATAGAAGATATACAGTGATTGATACAGCGACTGTCATTGCGTAAATATGTAGCATATTTACGCAATGACAGTCGATCAAGTATGTCGGAAAGAGCCTGGTAGTCGACAATTCTGATCGCCCTTCGCTGTATGCGATCCAGAGTAAAAGCTGATTTAATCCTTTTCATACTTTAAATTTACATTTAAGTACTACTTTTCTTTTCTAAATACTCTATGTATTAAAACACCCAGGCTAATACACTAATACAACAGACACGTTCATGCACACAAATATTTGTACCGTGCGGGGATCGAACCCGCAACCCTTGTACTAGAGCCAGCGCTCACTACTACTGATCCAAACGGGTCGTCAAAATATTGACTCCTAGCTAGGCGTTCTTTATGCCTTTATATATATATATACCTTTCCATTCAAACTGTAACACTTTTGACAAGGGATTATGAGATCCAATATAGAAAACTGTTCTTACATATTCCCATTAGGCTAAATAAGATTTGAATTAAATAGTGACTATCGGTTTTCTGAGCCACTTGTCCGACTTTCGGTCCCTGAGTCACAGTGAACCTTGGAATCACTCTCATAGACCGGTAACATTGCCTGAAAGAAATATTCTTAGTGATACCGATTATTAAATTGAAGGCCATCGTATCCAAAAAAAAGACTGGAAAGACCACAAGATTAAACGGAAGGTTGACATTAGATACAGCGATGATGTGTATAAACTAGCCTAGGTAAAAATGGAAAAAAAATAGAGGAACCTTACACCAAATCCTTGGTCTAGAAAAAGAAGAAGAGACTAATCCCCATTGATAAGATACCTACTTACTAAAGATTAACAACAGGTACCTAAATACTATGTAATTAGGTAATCTGTAAAGTCTATAATAAAATGAATATCACATACATTGATCTGACTCCGAGATAGGTAGCTCAAGCACTTGTGTTACGTATAGCAGAACCAACAGCGGAATTAAAAATATATCACTTTTGGTACTTTTCTTTTGTAAATAATACATACTTATAATATATTTTACATAGATAAAAAACACCCAGACCAATACAAACGGACCTATTCATGCACACGAATGTTGGGTACAGTGTGGGGATAGAACCCGCAACCCTTGCACCAGAGAGGCAACGTTCACTACCATTGATCCAAGCGGGTCGTCGAGTCTGACTAACGACAATAAATAAAAAAGTATGTGGTAAACCTAATTTTCTAAAATAATCTCCCAGAACCCTCCATAAGAAGGTTTTCTCGCCATTAATCTAAAAGACAACTCAATACGTAATGTAGCTTTGTCCATAAAACGAAAATCTATTTAGCCCCAAATCTGTTAAAAGCGTTTGAAGCAAAGATCACCGCACAGTTTAGCAGATTTGCGGCTACGTGTATTCACTAACTGAGGTGATTAAAGCTACGTGATTTTACGGAACATTGCGGCCCAGAAGGGCTCAGGCGGCTTTTAATCGGATGACCATTCGCAAATGTCATGGGACGCTTAAACGGCTTCGAATCTTTGAAACCGTTTTAATTTTGTTTATTTTGATATTCAGGTGAATATTAATTAATTAGGTAATTAACTATGTTCAGTAGTTAAAGATATAACTATGTTGGATTACCTACTCCATTTTTGATAATATCTACCAACAGTGCAATAAAGATATTTTCGCAAATGGCTAATATCAAAACAAATGATATTTTCTTAGGAAAAGTCTCATTTAGGTACGTTACTATTCTTGATATTTCTTACCCAAAATTACCCGAATATCATCATGTTTTCCAGGATTTTACGATCAACCTGTTTATATTTAGACTGTTGTATTTTGGGGTTAATTTTGAAATGAAAAAGTTTTGGTTGTCAGAAAGATGTAAAAAGTCAATTCACTATTTTACCGCGACATTTGATTTTCTAATGCCATTCCTATAAATGGCGACCACGGGCTTTAATTAAAGGATAGCCGGTTTTCCACAGCGTCGGATACGTGGTACGGTCACGGCAACGGATGTATCCGTAATTAGTCGGATCAAAAGGCTCCGCGGCGATCACGGTTACGCTGAGGTGTGCCCTGACTTTTTAGACGTTTTTCGGGTACGGTGGCTCTGACGAATGTTATTCAGTTTCTACTTAGTTTAACGAATGCGTTTTTTTTAGATTTCTTTTGGGTGGTCAGGTCATGTGCCTCAATGTTGAAAGAGAGTAAATATTCTAGTAAAAAATCTATCGTCATCTCAGCGTGTCATTCATGGGGTATTCAGGATTTGGGGAGACTGGTAATTACAATGAAGCCACTGCCGTTTGACCTTCGCAACCATTGTACATGGGAACAGAGCTGGGTACCGTTAATCAAATAGTTAACTTCGTTAATCCATAATCCGCTAGTAAAAAGTTAGCTTCGTTAAACGTCAAAGCGTTACATTTTGGAAGGATTAACGCAAGTTAACGTTAATCTTTAATCCGTTAACATATTATAAAAATTGATTTTTTATACCGTTGCGTTAATGAACTTAAAAAGCCTGTTGGTTAAGGTTCTGAGAGCTAGGAACAAAAAACTGATGTGACTTATACCTTTTAATTTAATATGTTTGAAAATAAGTTTTCCTATCTCAATTTTAGAACTTTAAATAGATTTCTGATTGAAACAGATTTTGGTTTTATGATTTTGTGTGTTTAGACCTAATAATACAAAAAATATTTGAAGGCTAACCTTACCTAAGTAAGTATCAGAGACTTCAAAATTACCTACAGGGTGTATCTCTGGACATTTACATCCCTTTAACCACGCGTTCTACCAACCATTCTGAACAACATTTGTTCTAGGTACGACTTTACGAAATTAGTCGAAAAATTTTTCGACTCTCCATACAAAATGACCAAGTCACGTGACCGACTTTGTATGAGAAGTTGATATTTTTTTATACGAATTTCCAAAAGTCATAGAACAAATCTTGTTCAGAATGGTTGATAGAACACGTGGTTAAATGTGGTGGGGTGTAAATGTTCACAGATACACCCTCTATAACTAAAGTTACTACACAGTAGTAAATAAGGTGTTAAAAGCTTTAGTCTACACCAAGATAAAAAAGTAAACCCCACAATCGCAACTACTTTCAAACTCGAGTAGCTAAATCTCGAAAGCAGTTTTTAATAATGAAAATAAAAAAAGCGAAAACCCTTTTGTGAATTATCTACTAGCGAATATTCCGGCGTATTATTGTGGGCTTTAGCAAACTGCATTCGAAATTAAAATTTTTCATTCTGCCTCCCCCGAGTCCTGGGTACAGGATAGTGCCGCGACTCGAAGTGACTTTAGTCGGTGACTTGAATGACACCGGAAAAGAATGTAACCTTTAGATGCTAAAAAAACTCAATTGAATTGATTAAATCGATTTTTTGACACCAAATGTTGTTGACAACATCTATTCAATCGTTGTAGTAATTGTGATCGTGTACGAATGTATCGAACTTTGTTAGAAGTTAAATGTAGTTCGTCAATGGACAACATTTCATATTTTTAACATGTCCATATTGTTTTTTTATATGAAAATAGACATAAAATGAACAGACCCATATTTTTTCTTTTTTCAAAATTTGGCCATTTTCATGCATAAAATAATTATTGAAATTCTTTATATTCTAAATAGACGTAAGCGCCAAATGACGTCATCGGACGGCTGAATACAGCGATATTCCTTTGCTTATCATTTTTTTAATAAAAAAAAGGTACTACTGTCAAAGTTAAATAATACTAGTGTCAACATTGTCAACGTCATTCATACATTCAACGTTGACAAGTTGTCTTTTTTTTTGACAGTTACATGTCATGGGTTTGGCATTTCGTAAATTTAAAACTATAAAAAAGGAGATTGTGCTAAGCAAAGAAATATTTTACATTCTGCCGTCCGATGACGTCATCTTACGTTTTTTAGTTTTTAATTTTTTTCTCAGTAAATAAGCAATATAAAAAATGAATAAATATATATTCGAGCAGTGGAAAAGTAAACAAAGAATTGGTATTTTTTGTTTCAGAGCTTAGCAATTTTGAAATGTTGTCCATTGGAGCTATAATAAATTCATTTTCATTAAAAAACAAAAATGTCTTGCCAATTCGAGATTTTTAATGATGGAGACATTAAACGAGCAATCAGATCACCTGATGAAAAGTAAGTAAGTAAGTAAGTAAACATTTATTGAGCACATAAAAGATTTACATAGACAGGACACATAACATAAGCATATGGAGATTGCACAGTAATACATAGGAAAAAATATTAAACAAATAAGTGACGACGAAGTGACATAAGTAATGACGGTAGCAAATGAATTTCTGCGAGATCAGAAAAATTAAAATGCTCGTATCTAGAAGGAAGAATGTTAAATAAATAAAATGCTCGAACCACTTACTTAGGTATGAGGCCTACTCGAGTCGCATCTACTGTTTCTCCTACTTTAATTCCGACTGGTAAAAAATTTAGAGTAGCGCTAATTTTTTTTTCACTGGGTAATGCCGCCAGCCCAGAGGGCAATGGATCGACGTCGTTGCCTCCTGCTGGGTGCCAGGACAAATAGGATGTTATGTCAGGCTCTCCTCCTCTGGTGGGGGCTACCTACCTGATTTGTTAAACGACCAGATAGTAAGATCCAAAATCCTTCTTAATTAGTAATGGTTAGCCGTGGCTCGGAAAACTGAAGGTAAAAAGATCAGGAGGCCGTTCACCAGGTCGATGGACCAGCTAAATAATGTTTGTCGTTCTTACAAGTTCCATAAGGTAGTGAAGTGCATAATAGATCATCAATGGCGGATGTATTCATGCTTGAAAGTTACCTGTATTATGATGATGGATGGATGGATGGATACAAGCAAGAAGAGAGAATCCTTTCAGAGGTTACCTATCAGATTTTTGAGAAGTCATTCCTAGACACATCACTAGTACAGGAGATCACTTTTGATTATGCTCTCTCCCACCGCAACGTAATTGGTATATTTTGTTGAAACAACAATGGGTGCACATTCGTTTTAGACTTTATAAATTGCTTCGCTCTTTTGTGCTGCGGTGGCGGTCTCTGTGGATCTGGAGGTATTGTGGAGATTTGTTATGATCATTACATTATGTTCGTCGGCTACTCATGGTTTTATGTGATCCGGGGAATGTAATCTTGCGGTTACCTGGAAAACATCGGCTAAGACATGTTTCGTTTAATTTGATGAAACCCTCCATTTCGAAAGAACTTCGGAATCGGGGTTTCCGAACCTCGAAAACAGTAATTGGTATAGGTTAATATGGATACTAACTTGTTTATAGATTAATGTCTGTATATATCTACAGACTGTTTACTTATTTGTTAATATATTATTTTACGAGTACAGACGGTTTTATATTTTGTAGACGGTTTATTTTGATGTCCATATTTATTCTAATTATCAATCATTTTGAAAAGTCTTATGTTTTCTTTCTTTCAAATGAACAAAAGTTTCTAGTGGAAACCTAAGGCTTTTCTTTTTAAATAAGCCACGCGGAATCTCGCGTTGCCCCATCATTGTATTGCACACTCGTCGCAATTGTCACCTACAACCCTTTAGAAAAAGAGCAAAACGGAATACATTTTTCACTTGTTCACCTCGGTACGTCCAAATGGCGAAGGCAGCAATCTTTTAAGAGCAATTACCACAGGTGACAATGCGAGGGCGGGAACGCGTGACGCCATCAACTAATGCACTAGCATGAAGAGGTGATTGTAGGATGCTGCCGTGAGAAGACCACACTGCTGGTTGACTGGATGTGGCTGTGAAGACGTAATTTGATGATGATGTTAGCTCAATAAGTAGTTTTATAGACCTCTCTTCAACTAAAGCTAGTGGTCTTCTCCCCATAAGACCCCGAAACATCATTAATTTTGCAACTAGGTATTTTAGATTAGAAAATCTTGCCGAAGTTTGACTATTTTAAAGAGTTAAAATACTACGCATAGAGTATGATAATAATAGGTATTACGGTCTTTTAAGAGAATGCGAGGAGGTCGGGAACGTCAACTAATGATACAAGCATGGAGAGGAGATTGTAGGAAGCTCCGTGAAAAAACCACACAGCTGGTTGATTGAATAAAGCTGTGCAAAATCTCCTTTTTTATAGGTCTCTCATCGACCAAAATTATTCACCTCAGAAGACCGCCAATATTGAATTTAAAGTGGCTGTAAAAGACAACTTCGAATGGTAGTTCATTTTCACAATTTTATCTCTCCAAATATTATTGACTTCTTGAGGTCTTATCCCATAATACCGCAAGAAGACCTCCAACTGTGTTTCATAACGTGGGATACCTTGAAATTATTGTTGAAGTTTACCATCTGATTCTAATTGCTCCAATGATTTATCCTTCTCGACCCTTGCGAGTCGAATTGGTGTATCTGCATTAGGTTTGTCTGAATATCTACATCAGGTACCAATAAGCAAATGATTAACGTTAGTCTTCTAGTTCTAGTATTAGGTAACACTGTCTCAGAAACCGAAAGTGTCGCACTCTAACCAAAAAATTGTGTGATGATTATTTGTGTAGATCTATGTTTAGAGGCAATAAGTATTATAATTATATTTCCTCTGTTTTCTGACATCCGTAACACAAATATTCATAGGTAAGTAACTTTAATACGGAATCAGGCCATTCCATGTAATGGCCCGATTCTTTTATGTTATTGATTGCCAGTTCCATGGAGTCTAGCTGTGTGTGCTTAGGTACAAGACTGATTACTCCGCCACAGCGCGACACGCACATCTCTAATTAACGTTCTCATACCATGTTCTTCGCCTTGATGTATAATTCTACATCTTTTATAGGTACCTGGAAAGTCTGTTAAACTTGCGGGATCTTTGTATAAGTAGTTAGTAGAGTAGGTAACTAACGATTTACCAACTTTTTTATTTAGGAATGTACAACTAACTGCCTCGGTAGCCCGTGGTTAGTGAGTGAGGCGCAGTGACGGTTGCCTTTGGTGTCGTTGGTCCTCGAGCAAATTGTTGTGCTACTCGAATTTTAGACAAAGAAATTATCAGTGTCAATAGCTCAGCTCAGTCAGGCTACACCAAGGCTAGGGCTACATTATAGAGATATTGCTAGTCAACATAATAACAATATGTAGCTTAACTTGGTAGCTAGTAGGTAACTAATTTTAATTCTATGCTAACTGTAGGTACATTGTCTGTGGTGAATTACTTTTAAGAACACAGAGGCAAGCTTATAATCTCGTCTAGCCTGCTATTCAGCCATCGGCATTGTTCAGTCCTGTGTACGGTACACACAAGACGGAGACACAATGGCTATATTAGTCCCGAGTTGAGTTAATATCGCTCGCACCCGGCCACAAAGCCTCCTTCGGAGAACAGTCTCTGGATGGGAAGGTACTCTACTTGGGATGATATCTAATTTATAGATCGCCTGTTGTATGTACGTTTCTTGTAACAATATAAAAGAGAAACTAAATAACTCTAACAACCGTTGTAGTAACGTCCATTAAAAGCGTCATAACTGAGTACCTAATCTTAAATTAATTAGTTCTTACTAAATTAACTGGGTGAGAGATTGGTGAAGGGCTACCTACTGTGACATTTAGGTAACAGAGGTACCAACTGTCGGTAACCTAACACTTACTTTCGAAACTTTAATATTCGAATTTTCAAAACTTCAAAAACGGTATATCGAAGTTTTGAATCTAAAATTTGAAGGTATATTTTTTGACAACAACATTGTATGCAATCAATTTATTTTACAAATTTTACATATATTTCATTTTCCAGAAAAACTACATACTAGCCGATTTTCAAAACCTCTTTTTTCATTTTACAGTTTATTACTTACAATATTTTTTATTCTAGGCATATTAAATATCGAAGTAACCTTTCTCATATTATTGCAAACGAACTTATTTATTTGTAAACATTATTCATTGAAATAAATAACAAGTGTAAAAAAAGATATCTATTAATTAAGGTTTAAGATATTGGTTTATTTAGTGCTTAATTTTGCGCTACAAAATGTGTTGACAGAAGCGAATCACTGCAAAACCGACTCCACATAGTCTAGTCTGCCCTACCCCTGGAGTGTAATTCAAACCCGCGTAGGCGCGAAGGGCGAGGCGGCGGTGACGAGCGAGAACCATCTGCGACGGTAAGCTCGCGTGTTACTGCCGAAGCCTTGCAGGCGCCGGAGCCGTGACAGAATCAATGCATGCTGCATACTTGAATGCCTGCTTGCATGCATGCCCGGTTCTATGCCTACATGCATGCCCGGTTGCATGCATGCTGCATGCCTGCTTGAATGCTGCATGCATGCATAGTAAGTAATTATTATATAAACTTATTTGTCTTTTAAAAACATAAAAAACGATTTTCTGGAAACTAATTCGTCTAAAATAGGTATGTTTATCTATCAAAGGTTGAGTGATATTTAAAACCGTATAGATTTAAAAAATATATTATTTGAAATTCGGAATATCAGATCGTATGTCCATCGTTTTATCGGTCAAATGAAAATGTGGAAAACAAAAATGTAGCAAGGCTATAATGAAATTCGCACTAAAAACATTGGAATTTAAGACCCCAATTGTCAGTGACACATAGACCTACTGTTACAAACGCCGGCAATTTGTTTTGGCCAAACCAGCCTTATAGCGCTATACCTACCTATTATCTAACTATTCGTATACTTTATTGCTTATTCTACACACAAGGTTAAACTATATTTATTAGTAAGGTAGATCATTTTTCCATGTAAAAATGGCCGACGAGCAAATTCCGATGAATGAAATATATTAAGTAAATGTGTTTCTTTGTGCGGATTTGTTTGAGAGAATATTTTAACTGTTTTGTGCCGGCCGGACTTTTCATTTGCCTCCCTCCGCCCGGTGGCTCCTATAAAATTATATGGAGCAAACAATCTGCGTGCGAGGTCTTCGACACTCAAACTTAATATTAAATTCAATTTAAGGTATTTTTACCTTAAATGGAATTTAATATTAAGTTTTAATGTCGAAGACCTGTCCAGCGAGACGAGATAAAAAATAGAGAAGGGGTGGTTTTTGGGGTTTAAAACTACACTAGTGTTGTTGTAATGGAACGATTGCTGCCGCCCATGGGTGTCCATCAGGGGATCCTTCTGCTCATCTGTCTTAAATAAACGGTATTTTACACGCTAACCCTGGGTTCCGAAGATATGGCTTTGGATGCAACCGGGAATATCACGCTACTAAGATGATGATGATGATAATATCGACCGTAGGAGAGCCACGCTTCGGTGAGCCGGCTCGCCCAGAGTGATAACAAGGCCTCACAGAAAACTTACTTGCGCTGTGTTTCACCGAGTAAGTCAGGGTACCGGAGCTCTGATGTCAATCACGGTGGAAAGGAAGATCAAAAGTTGTTGCACATGTGAATCCACTGGTGTTGTGCCCTCTTCCCCGCATGTTGCTACAGTCCATGGACTGCGGCAATCGCTTGCCATTACGTGGTCCGTGTGCTCGTGTGCCACCGAATAAAAAAAAACCTATAATGAAAACTATAGCTAGATTTTCTATAGACTAACTACCCTTTCCTATCCTCTCAGAATCTCTTTGCGTGATCGTATCAGAAAAATATGAGATCCGCAGGCGATCTTTGGTCACAGACATAGCCCTAAGTCAAAGGAAGTTGTTGCCGTGGCAGGCCCCACACAAGGTCGGGGTTGCAGGAATCCCTTGGAAGCAGGCTAGATCTGTGTGGAGAACATTGGGGTAGGCCTATTGGCTGAAATGATGATAAATGATGACCCTATCCTAGGTCTCAAACCTAATGTTAGCTAAGTACCTAGGTACTTAGACCTGAATTTTGAGATTCGATGCCAGCTGGAACGCGCACTCGGTAAAAATTACAAAATGAAAATTGCGGACCGGCGCCCGTGAATACATTAATATCCAATATTGAATACATTATGTTTACATCAAAATATTGAATGAGCGCCGCTAAAACGCCGAATGGAAAATCAAACGAATATCCCGCGAGATTTATTTGGAAAGAGTCTGTAAATTTAATGTTTATCTACCTATAGGTAGGTAGGCTTGGTACCTCTATCGGTATCCGAGCTCTTGCTATAGTACCACTCGTAGGTACATAGATGGAGAGTTTTCAGAGTATTGAAAAAAATTGCAATATTTATGGGATGAAGGAAATTTAAAACCTATGAGGATGCTTTATGGTTGTGAAGAGGTTATGGAATGAATGAATGAATATTACTTTTATTGCACTCAAAATAAGGTACGAAAACTTAAAAACTAGGTATTACAGGATGTGTACAACGAAGGCAGCCTTATCACTGAGCGATCTCTTCCAGGCAACCTTTGGGTAAAGGACACTTCGCGGTTAAAGATATTTGTTAGAAATGGGGTGAGCCCTGCGTCTCATAGCCACTGCGACCAGTAGATGATCTATTGTGGCAGCGGTTAAAGATAGGTGTCGGCACCTATCTTAAATAATATGTATGTGACTAAAGATGGAGGCCTTTGCCTCATAAGGATTTGGTTTGTCTTCAAGTAACTAAAGTATGTGGGGCTAGCACGAACACTCAAGGAATTCATAGCGTACCCACGGAATGCTTTGTGATATTTTAATTCGTTGTGAGACAGGGAATGTTATACTTACGTGCCTACGATAGAGGAAACTCTTCAGTTTTAATACATACGATATGTTTCTTCATGCTATAGTTAGCCAAAGTTCGTGCTGCCCCCGTCTGAACATTTACAATCGTAACGAGATTATTTTCAAAATTCAGGAGGCTATTTATATAATTATTATTACTTAATTACCTATTGGGTAAATGTACTTTGTTATATTTCCTCATGACGAGTGATGATAAAATCCAACACCCTCATTTTATTACTCGTAGCAATATTTAGGAAGTTTGTGATGAACAAAGTCACTAGATCTACTATTTGTTTGTCTGACTAGCAATATTCCTTTGTGTTATTAAACACTACCTCTGTAGCTGCTCAACAAAAACACCTCTGTCAATATCTTTTGCTATGACAGCAAAGTATTGTTGCCGATATCAAACAATACAATAGAAAAACTGATACTTTATGATTACCAGTCCCGACATTCAAAATTTAAAAGTAAAGTATCAGCCTATAACTGTCCTACTGCCGGGCAAAGGCCTCCATCATAAAAACGATGAGATTAGGCTTGATCACCACGCTTGCCAAATGCGGATTGGTGATCAATAACCCGAGCTATGTTCGAAAAATTCGAAACACTTCTTGCTCGACCCAGGAATCGAACCCAGGACCCCGTGACAACAGGGCGTCTAGACCGACAAGGCGTCGGGCGTTCAAAATTTACTCATACGATAATTCGTATAAGTTCAACCCATCCCAGAAGAACCCAGGACTCCGAGACAACAGGGCGTCTAAACCGACTAGGCGTCGGGCGTTCAAAATTTACTCATACGATAATTCGTATAATTTCAACCCATCCCAGAAGAGTAGGTAAGTATGTGAGACTAGAGGCGTGGGAGAACTGCTCTCACGATCACGTTGGTCTATCTACGGGAAAAAATCTCGTCATCGCGGTGTATATAATGTTATCAGCTCTCGTCAGTATACTCAGCCAGTATACATCAGTATGCCCTCAACAGTATACTCGTCAAACCTATTTGCCATACCGCAGCCTACGCTTACTTGACTTACCAGTTTTCATACACGAACGTCTTACTTACGCTGACCCTAAGACTCTAAAGTACCTAGGTAAGAAGGTAGGTGCAGCTAACTGTAGGTAAAGTTAACTTACATACCTACTCTCTCTGAGCGATGATAGCTCAGTGAAAAAGGACGGCCGCTTACGGATCTGGTGGTTATAGTTTCAAATCTGAACGCACCTCTGGAAATTTCAAATCTAGATATACCTACGGACATAGACCACAAAATCATTGGAAATCATTTATTCGACACTTAAGATTCTTAGAAATATCGACGTTAAAACGTGGCGACGAAACCATACTCAGCATTATATTTGGCTATCGGAAACCGAAAGTACCTAATAGCTTTGGACACAACCGGGATTGTACGCTGGGATGATGCATGATGATCAAACTGTATTTCTAACTTCATTTGATTACCTTCAGACTTTCAACCTCCCCAAATCCCCGCGTGGTTGTCATCAAACAGACTGTGATCGGGTTATCGTGGCAAGTTCCCCGATAACCCGTCGATCGCCGACAATGCACTCAGTCAATTTGTGCATTCAATCACCAATCGGCATATCGACTGAGGGAAATGTTAATCGTTTTAATAAATTAAAACGCATCCAGATATGACGCGTAATGAATACTTTCCCTATCGCAGTTGCAGGGTAAAAATATTCGTGTTTAAAAATTATAATAAGAGGGCTGACAGTAGAGCCACCATTTGATTTAATTAATGTTATAAATGAAAGATATATTTTTTAAAATTCTCTTCGAATAAAGAAACAAGTTATGAGATTTATTTCAACGATTATGACTTTTAATTTACAATATGTAAATTAAAAGTAATAATTAATGTACTAATAAGTAGTTATCTAAAACAACAAAATTACGTCTCTAAGTAGAAGAAAGAAAGAAAATACATTTATTGACCATCACAACACAGAAAAAGTAAATATTTACAATAGGCATAACACGACACGACACAGATACAAAGAGAAGAGGCGATACAAAAAGAGATGGTGTGGTTGTGTGTGGTCAACCCCTCAGCATTTGCTGCTACGGTATTATCTGCAGTGCCGCAGCAGCGCTGGTATTCTGGTGGGACCTGGTTGCGAGTGAGTGTATAGGTAAAGGTACGCCGTGTGGTCCCCGGCAGAGTAGAACAGGACCACCCTCACTCTTACCGAGGTGTCGTAAAAGGCGACTAAGGTAAAGCTGCTGGCATGATCATCAGCACCCAGAGAAGGAAAACTCTGCATTTATATCAAAACCCTCGCCAACCCGTCTGCCAAGCGTGGTGAGTATGGCAATTACCCCTCATGTGATTGAGGGAGGCCCGTGCCCCAGCAGTAGGGACTTAAATGGGCTGACGATGTATAGGTAAATAAATAGCTATAAGTATATACTCGTATAATATTTATTGAAAGATGTGTGGACTATGTGGCAGATATACAATTATATTGGTAGGTACATACATGACAAATAGGAGCTTTTTTAAACACACACAAAAGTCAGAGGGAATTATAAAAAACAAAATACGTAAGCAGGAGGTACCCTAAGACTTTTTTATTTTTTAAATTAATTGCAGTTACACCTATCACAAAAACACGAGACAAACAATCGTTTGAAATTGGTAGGACAACAGAAAAGTTGCAAGAGACTTGAGTAGTTAAGCAAATGGGTAGGTAGGTACAACAAAATCTCAGCCTTAATTTCTTCCCCTTATTTCAAAACGCGGCCTAAGAAAAGTTCCGGAACTAAACTCATGCCCGCCCTTTTTAACAATACGTGTTGGAACGGTACTGCTTTAATACGGTAATAACTACGGATCGCGATTTATAATAAATTAATAACTATTTCACAACATCACATACATTGATCTAACTCCGAGATAGGTAGCTCAAGCACCTGTGTTACGGATATCAGAATCAACAGTGGGATTATAAATATATACATATAATACTTTTCTTTTGTAAATACATAGGAAACACCCAGACCAATACAAACAAACATGTTCATGCACACAAATGTTTGTACTGTGCGGGGATCGAACCCGCAACCCTTGGACCAAAGGCAGCTTTACACTACCACTGTTCCAAACGGGTCGTCAAAATATAATAAGATGGTATTAGTCAATGGCTGTTTAAAAATAAAACGACCGGCTTTAATTAAATGTAAGTATCTGTAAAATATTTAATTCTATGACATAATATCATTACATAAGAGTAATCTAAAGTGGATTGATGGAAATGATGTAGGCTGGATTCGACCAATCTTAATCCGAGACTAAGTCTATGGTATAGCTCTGTAATTTCATACAAATTTGACGTTGCACCATAGATTTGTCCACGGATAATGATTGGTCGAATCGGCCCCTAGAGATTAACTTAGCTTTATTCTAATTGGCCAAGCCATGAAATTAATAATTAATAGCTTAAAAACATTCACAAATGCTTTCAAAGACACCATTTTTACACACTAAAACTTTACACCTCCTTAACGCTCCACTTGCTTGCAAAAAATCCGCCCAATTACTAAATCCATCAAAAAGTACCTACGTCAACGAATGTGATTAAAATAACAGACCGCCCGCATAATAGGCGCGTTTAATCACATGAGCCGGTTCCGTACGAAGCGAGGCGGACGTGCAATCACATTAGCGGGTGAACCCTAAAATTTTAATCTGCGCCACAATGGGAGCAATCGCTGATTGCAGCCTGTGCGCATATGCATAGTCTTTGGGGATCGTTTAGCGTACACTTCGGGCCGAGTTATTTAGGGGCGATGTTGAGGATTTTGACACTTGAAATGTGATTCGAGTTTGCACAATATTTACAATAAGTAATGTTAGGTTAGGTGATTTTGACTTTACTAAAGTGGTGGTTATGCTCGGTTAACAACTGCAGATTTGGGTTCAGGGTAAATACCCTGAAATTAAATTTAAAAATTAAATTTCTTGATCTAGTAGATTAATTCTAATTATATGTACATATGTTCGTCTTCGTTAGGTTTTTGTTGTCAAACAAAATTGTAAAATTAATTGCGTGATTGCTTCAAGAAGCAAACTTGAAAATGTTGTGTAGGCAGAGGTAAAAAAGAGAGGTTGAATTGTAAAATAAACATTTTATTACTAATTGTTGTATTCATATCATGTCTACATAAAGTAGGTATCTTAGCATTTGATAATAATCGTCGCGTTAATTATTGTTTTTATTGATTGGTATACTTACATCTACAATAATTTTAGAATTAATGCTGACTTACACAACATAAAATTAAAGTTGATCAACGTGGACCATCAAAAAAATCATCAACGCTAATAAAAACTGATGTGAGCCAAAAATATACTCGCGTGTCCCATTATTTTGTCCCACAGTGCACCGTGGCGTAACCAGCTAGGGACGAATTGTTTTCGTATTAATAGCATGTCGAGAGGTGTACTCATAAAAGCTCGGGCCCCCCGGTTATGACTATTTGATCATTCAATAATGTCTTTCGGTGTTTATTTTGTATTTTGACAGTTTATTGGAAGTTTCATTCATTTTATTCTTCAAGTTATTTTATTTACTTTTTATATTTGTCAACTGTTCTGTTACCTATTTGATTGTCAAAATTATCACTTTATCGTTCCTCCTCCTATCCTTTTTGGCTGCCAGGTATTTTATAGTACGGTCAGCATCAAAATTAGCTTAACACTTTAGTACCATGTCAAAGTAACCGTTCTGCCTATTATAGTCAGTTTCTAAGGGGTACGTGAAAAATTACTACGAGATGGTACTAATGTGTTAAGCTACTTTTGATGCTGACCGTACTTAAGTTGTTTCCTTATCCTTGCCTCGTGCTTTTGAAACGTTTTACCAACCATAGGTACGAGGTAATAAAAGTTCCGATAAAATTTCATGCAGCATCGGTATCTACAGTTTTAGAAATTATCGAAAACGCGCAGGTTTCAATACTGAATGGTTTATTGCTTTCCATAAAGTACAGTAAGGTGGTACTTATTACTTACTTGGTTTCCTCTCGATTCGCTCGGATTCGAACCTAACGACAGCGACTGAAGTGACTATCGATTATATCTGTTTGTGCAAAGAAAAACTTATTTATAGAGTTGAATAAATTGCACTATAACTAGGGACCGATTTTTTGATCCGTAGTTACCTTTTGTCTGTCTAACTGTCTAACCAATAGTCAAAGTGACTTAATTCCTTGTAATATGACTATTGGTTAAGCTAACTATTGCTAAAAAACATACTCGTATTAGCGATATTTTACCATTAGTTACTTTTTTAAACCCTTAGTTCTGTAACTACGGATCAAAAAAACTATTGTTATTAAAAAAGAAGCTCATTTTGTCTAATATAAAATGTATACTCTAAATGACAGTTTTCATTTTATTGGCTTCGACTTGCGAATCCGCTCCACACTGCGTGTTCGCTCGCAGCTTCTTCGCGCGGAATACTCGAATACGTGTGGACCGGTCTTTTACCACCTTATTAAAAATCGTGATCTAAAGTTGTTACCGTACTAAAGCTCATGTCATCCCGTTCCAACACGCAATGTTAAAAGAGTGTGGGACGAATTTTGTTTCGGGACTACCCTTAGTTCGCGATTTGTAATAAGGGGGTTGGGGGGTCAAAAGTAAGCTCTGGTTATTGAAACTCTGTTTAAAGTACCTATCTGTAGATAATTAGACATAAAAATACTGTAAACATTTAGTTTTATATTCAATTACATATTATTTGTTCATGATATAACCTCAGAAACTTCAAACTGATATATATTTATTTCCAGACTTACGACAATTGAGTACCTGACTGTCAATCTGCTTGAGGAACTCCAAGCTTTTTATATCAAGACGCAAAATATGGAGGTGTATGGAGGTTCGCCATTGTCCTTTCCTTAATTAATATTGAACTAAACCTGTTTTTCATTAGAGTGGCAATCGATGGAAGTAAATTGATCGATTTGTATACATCTGTGTGCTTTTTACAAACCATTAGGTAGAATATCTTTTAATCTCACATCTCCTGAAATCTCACACACGATCGTAAGATTCAACGAAAACTTACCTCGAAATCCGCCCCTAAAAACAAAAACAGCAACCCAAAACACCCACCCAATAGTGCAGAACCTGATTTACGCGCAGTTATTACGTTGCAGGCTTGCAGGTGCAGATGACGAGGTAGTTGCCTCCCCTTCCCCCCTTCCTCCTCCCCCCTACACTACAGTTTCGTCGCGCCTGGAAATTAATTCCTCTAGATAATCAGAAGTTCCGTGGTCGCGTAGCTTCACTCGCGGTTGTGGGCCGATTGGATGAAATAAGAAATAGGAGAGCTGAATAAATTCGTTCGGAAGCTTTGTTGGTGCTGCAGACAGCGCAATTATTGGTTTGTGTATTTTGAGGAGGAATATTTTCTGTGGTTTACGAATGGGATAAGTAAATATCTGACCAGTATCGGATTAAGGCAGCGCGGGGCCTGTAGCTGAATCTGTAATTTTTTTTATGATATAGGGGACAGACGAGCAGACGTATCACCTGACGGTAAGCGATTACCGCTGCCTACGAACACTTGCAACGTCAAAGGAGTCACAACGCTGCCGGCCTTATTAAAAAAGAGCACGCTGTTTTCTTGAAGGTTTATGGGTTTGCTTCATGCTTGTATTTCGCCGGAGGCCAAATCCGGGGTGAATGTTTGCAGTGCTCTTGTGACTCCATTGGTGTCCATGGGCAGCGACAATCGCTTACCATGGTGATTCGTCTGTTCGTTTGCTCTATCACAAATACAGCACCGTACTGTAGCATTCGCTGCTCTTGCTACATGGCTAATCCAGCACCATATCCAGACGACCCGTTTGGAACAGTGGTAGTGAACGCTGCCTCTGGTCCAGGATGCGGGTTCGATCCCCGCACAGTACAAACATTTGTGTGCATGAACATGTCTGTTTGTATTGGTCTGGGTGTTTTCTGTGTATTATAAGTATATATTTACAAAAAAAAAGTATTATATGTATATATTTGTACTCCCACTGTTGATTCTGATATCCGTAACACAGGTGCTTGAACTACCTATCTCGGAGTCAGATCAATGTACGTGATGTTGTGAAATATTTATTATTTATATCTGACCACATTTCACACGAAAGTATGTAAATACCTAGTTCAAGCAAGTGTTCAAGTCTATGTAAGAAGTATGGTGGTATGGTATCCAGGACTGGTTTTACCATTACGGACTAATTACACTTGAACAAGTGCTTATGGGGTCCGTAACATAATGCAGATATTTTATCTTTACCATCACTTCATTTGCAGTGAAATATGCACTTTTCTTCCAACCTAGCCAAGATTAGTATATTCAAGCTAGTTTAAGTTTCACGGTATTATTTAAAATAAATAAATAAAGACATTTGTTCTTTAAGTCAACTAGTTTAGAATTTATCCTCTTTTATTACGATTTGCGAGGTGGCGTAGCGACAAAGTGTACTTCCTAGCCTCGCCACTAACTCTGCTCTATTTCTCTTTAATCTTAAGAAGACAATTTTTTTTAAAACAATGGACTAAAATGGTACATTTTATGGACAATTATATTGCAAAATTTCATTAAAATCGCTTTCGTGGCGTGGTCAGGAAGTAGGACACCTATGTCCAGCAGTGGGCGTCTTGACTAAAATTATGATGACGATACTGAGTTTACGATTAGTTATTAGTATTGGGAAGGTATTTGATGACACGGCACCTATTCACAACAAGCTACGTTTCAAATGAAATTATAAATACTAGTTTCGCCCAAGAATCGAACTTTTACCCCATAAACAGCAACACCAGGTAAACGCCTCGTAGTCTGCACAAGACAAAAAGGCTCAACGTCATAATTAAAAAAATCTCGTGCCGGCAAAGAAAGGGGGAAGTGGCGTGAAAGCAAGACGGATGGGGCCCACAGAGGGACTCGCAAAGACAATGACGCGCTTTGGACGCGCTGCTTAATCATAAATATATCAAGCGGAGACTTTTTGGGACCTGGATACACTAGAGGCTGTGTAAATACAGTTGGCGACTTGATATTATATCACTGCCTTGGCAGCGCATTGGGTAGTTAGCAAAATCGGATGGAGCCCAAAGAGGGACTTTCATAGACAATGACGCGCATTGGACGCGTCCAACACACGCTGCCTAGTCATAAATATATCAAGCAGAGACTTTTTGACACCTGGACATACTATCGGCAATGTTAAAACATTTGGCGACTTGATATATTAATGCAATGGGTAGTTGGTCGCAAAAGCAAGACGGTTGGGGCCTGGAGACTCGCAATTAGACAATGACGTTCTTTCGAAACGATGCTGAATCATAAAGATGTTAGTGTGGTCCATAGAGTCAGTGGCTAGAATAGTTTCAACTGCCTCGCTAGGCTTGGCATGTTTCTGAGTGTTTTACCGTTTAGCTGTTGGCCCTGTGTCCGAACCCTCTCCGGACAAACCGGTATCTCATTAGACGTTACCAATATATGTGCATACTTCTACCTTAAGCTATTTTAGTGAGGGAAAAGATCGTGAAGAAACTTACAAGTTTCGGATAGTTTTTGAAACGTGTAACCAAGACGTGAAGATCAGACGGCAGTAGGTTCATTGGCATTGTGATTATGCATGCATACCCTGAGTTTCAAAGCGACAGCTATGGACGCTACCGGGAATAGGATAGGTTACCTATCTAGATAAGATTGAGTAGGTATATGGTTAGAACTACATGCATCCTAATAAATAAATAAATAAAATAAATCCTCCTCCTTAGTCGTTTGTCCTCAGTGCTGAGGGTCGTGGTCTCCAAGAGTAATTTTTTCCCGGACTATCTTCCGCTAGCTTATTCTATCCTCGGCGGCGTGGATCGCGTCACAGACTGTGGTATTTAAGTTTGAGCTGATTTCGGTCGGACCAGCGCATAGGGCTTCTGCCTTTAGGCCTTCTTCCGCTCACCTTTCCCGTCAGAAGTAGCTTCTCCAGGTTATCATAAGAACACTCAAATCAGCCCAACTTATTACCTCAAAATATACAACAACTTACCTCAAAATATTATTGATTTACCGGTAGATACATAAGTTTAAGTTGCATGTATAAAACTGCCTAATGCAGAAAGGCTACGATAAAGTAGATGATTATTTGAATGATAAGGATTCCTGGACATGTTGATCTCTTCGCCTGTCCTCTAATGTATAATTCATTTCATAATTTTTCTTTGACGATTTGTATAAGAATGAAAATTGTAATTACCATATTATTTGAAAAGAGTAACTACTGAGTTTCTTGTTGATTCTTCTCGGTAGAAATTGATATTCTGAATCAGCGGTAGATTACGTATTATTTGACATTCATAAATTTTCTGTATGGACTTAAATTGAATAAACACATTTTTGATTTTGATTTTGATACTTACATAAGAAATACTTAATTATTATTATTTCTTAATTAATTACTTAATTAAGAAATAGATAAACAAGTAGTTTTTAAGTTGACAATATCAATTTGAATGCAATAATAATATATTTTTATGAAGCTGTACTATCGCATTAAGCGCATGCTTGTAAGGATAGTTAAGTTGTTTTAAATAAATAAATAAATAAGAATGAATTTACCTAATCACTGCTCATAAAAGATGTTTTTCAAGACCCTCAAACGATCTGTAGCTGTTTAGGCAAATACCAGGCAATTGATTTGTACTTACATGAAAAGAAAAATAAATTAAAATTTAATATTCTCGCCGATGTGCAACCACCTCAAGTCAGACAAGGAAGGCTTGCACATGAGTGTATGAAAGTTAAAAGGGGTGTTAAAACAAAACGAATGACTCCGGACAAAGGAAGGAAGCGACGCGTCCTAACATTACAAGTCATATAGCCCCTTTTGATATCGTTGTGAAGCTAAGGATACCTAACGTATTTTGATTAATGACAGTTTAATATACATGTGAGCTCAAAGCTTTTGTCGTGACGGCTTTTGTTTACTTTGGCAATGAAAAGTAAAATTTTCTAAATAGAACCTTTTTGGAACCCTTTGCGTTAAGTTAGTAGGTACACGTACAGTGGCGGACACATCAAGCTATACAAAACTGTCAAATTTCTTCATTCGATTATAAACCTTATATTGTTACACATTGAGTTCAAAATCGATTGACGGAAATTTGATTGTTTTGCATAGCTTGACCTGTCCGCCACTGTACGTGTGTACCAGACTATTATTACCTTACTCTATGGTCTGTACCTAACTTACAGTCACACACCAGGTTGCAAAAATTATACAGGCGGGAACTTGTTTTCTTCATTCAGATAAATTGTCTTTAGGGGTGTCTGAGAGGGTAGAAACCATGATTATAGTCTGTCAAGTACATAGGTATTGAATTTTCTTAGTTATAGTCATAGTATTTTATTGCAACATGTAGGTACAACCTGTGCGGATAAAGAATGGGATCAGAAATGGCGGCGCATCTATTCACTTCTCGCTCGCACACTATTTGCAGTCTATACTCGTACTCGTGGGGTGCGAGTATAGACGCAAATAGTGTGCGAGCGAGATGTGAATAGATGTGCCGCCATTTCTGATCCCATTCTTTATCCGCACAGGTTGTACATAGTAACTTAAGACCCGTAAACATGGTACTGTTAGGGCATCGTCGCAATATTGCCTACTCTTATAATAAGTAAGTCTAATGAAATATTATAAATATTAATTACAAACAGTAAATTAACGTAAGAAAGTATTTTTTGTGCGCGGAGAACCATAATTATAAGCAAGCAAACAAACTATATACAAAGGCACGGACCTAGAGTCTGTGGAAATAATTACAAAACCAATAAAAAAAAAGTAACCATAGTCGCTTGTAGTCTTCGATAATATAATAATAATATACCTATTCGATCGCAGATGGTAGTTCTTACCTGTGTTGGAGACATGCACAAAGAAACTTCCAGCTTTAAGAGAAAGAAATTCTGGCCTTCGTGGCCTCTTGCTCTATAAGTAACACAGAATATAAATAAATATTTCACAACATCACATACATTGATCTGACTCCGAGATAGGTAGCTCAAGCACCTGTGTTACGGATATCAGAATCAACAGTGGGATTACAAATAAATACATGTAATACTTTTCTTTTGTAAATACATACTTATAATACATAGAAACACCCAAACCAATACAAACAGACATGCTCATGCACACAAATGTTTGTACTGTGCGAGGATCGAACCCGCAACCCTTGCACCAGAGGCAGCGTTCACTACCACTGTTCCAAACGGGTCGTCAAACAGAACATTTAATAATTGCATCACTTGGTACAGTCAGTATCAAAATTATCTTAGCGTTCACACTGAGTATTAAACATTAAGCACAGGTAGTGTAGGTAAGTAGTGTATTTTCATTTGTTCTCGACCAACAAATGGAACTGCTCCTTGGCGTATACTGACATACAGTTGTCTTTTGTCAATTCTTCTTCAACTTACTGTTTGGTCCCGGTTGCGTTCGGAGCCTGGGGTCCGCTTTCTACTGCAATTCCTCCATTTCACACGGTCTTGGGCATCCATAGCGGTCAGTTTGTTGGCACGCATGTCATCCCTTACGACGTCAAGCCACACCTTTTTGGGTCTTTCTGCCAGAACCCGGCGGTGGTGGCATGGCCAGACTTGGTTCCCATGTAGCTGTCAGATTGTCGCAGGACATGACCGTACCAGAGCGTAGTCGACTCTCCTGCAATTTGTCTGCTATGTCACGACATGGAGGTAGTACCAGTACCTACTGCCTATCCTAATCATCATGATTAGTAAAAAATCTAAGTACTTACCTGGTGTTTGATCTATTCTCTCCTTTGGTTTTTTGCTGTTGTATAAATTATTGTCATTGGTTTATTTTTCTGCGGTGGTGAGCCTGGTGACCTGTAACACCGGTTTTTCCTTCTCTCTCACTCGAGGATCAATGTTAATAATAAACTCTATCTTGTACTGTTTGCTCCTAGCTTAAGATCGTTTTGTGCAGATGAAATAAAATTTGTACTGTATTGTGATGATTAACTTGTAAGAGGGATTGTGCAAGTACATGCTTGATCAATTTTTACCTACATATACCTAGTTTAATCATACTATCGTCATTCCTAGATGATCAGGCCACATAATTAACGAGTTAATCAACGAGCACCCCCACTTGTTCAACATAGATACTTAGGTACAGCCAGCAGCAACGCTCAGCCTGTTTGAAAGCGCATTAATTAGTCCAGTGTGCGCGCTGCGCGGCCGACTGTATTGTCCCGGCTGCCTGCAATAGGTAAACACTGTTAGCACTCTAAATAGGGTTGGTACTTTACTTAACTTAACTTTGAAAGAGAAACACGATGTTGAGACACCTGAAACGAACATAATTCGTAAACGAAAAAATATGAATGTTAGTGGATAATGGAGGAAAAAGGACGTCCGAAAAAAAGATGGATGGATTGGGTAGAGAAAGACATGATTGATAAAGAAGTTGATAGATAGTAGATGACGATGGAAGGAGAAGACATTTTGCGCCGACCACTTTACATATAACCTGGGAATAGTGTAGGATGACGATGATATTCTTTTGTGCATTAAGTGAGAAGCTGACAAGCAGCTAGTATCCTTATGATTGACTGCCTCGTTGGCGCAGTGGGTAGTGCGTCGCTGCGCTTGGGGTCTCGGGTTCAATTTCTGGGTCGGGCCAAAATTCTTACCTGAGTTTTTCTGTTAAAAAATTCTCAGTGTCAGCCCGGTGTCTGCAAGTTGGCGGGCTTGTACCCCCGAGCCTTGGAAAGCAAGTTAAGTCGTTGGTCCTGCGCCCGATCCCTCTCCGGTGGTGTCACACTGGTGTCCCATCGGAAAATGAGTGCAAAGCAATAGAGTGCACTGGTGTTTTTGCACACACTTGAGCACTATAATATATCCTGCGTAAGTAGCTGATCTTAGATTGAGGTTAACTGCCAAGCCGAAATCGGTTAGAGGATATTTTTATCCTTATCATAAGAGTATCTGAGGATTCCGCAACTTACTTACCTACCTATGTGCATGCAGATGAAATACCAATAAGTAACTACCATTAATTAGCCTTTATTATGCTAATAGCCACTCTTGTACAGGCGTGTTGGATATGCAAATATATCCTAGATCAAACTTGTGTGTACAACAATTTAAATGTTTGTACAATTAATGGTATCCACAGGTTATTACAGTTATTTAAACGCATACGTTACGTTACACCACTGTCCAAATAATTTACAGACATAACTTTAGGATAGAAGCGATTGAAGAAACTTTACAGATTCGCATAAGTGCTTATGAGTGGGGCTATCTGTACCACTCATTTGGCCTGTAAAATTTAAATAAAGATAATGTACAACTATAGCTATATTGGAGAATAAAATAACTTGTATCTTACATGCTCTCTTTCTAATGTTTTTACCTGAAGGTGAATGGTACACATCGTACACAGAATCAATTCTGTGTACAACTGTACACAGAATCGCTTTTAAGATTCGTCTGTTGTGCAATAAAGAGTATCTATTTAATCAGATAGCAAAACCCTTAATTCGCTCATTTGTCGCAAGCGTCGCATCGCAACCCTACCGGCAGGGGAGGCATTTCCCACTGGTTTGCGCCTCGCTTATAAATGCTATTTTAACGCGGAAAAAAAGATTAATTAACTAATAGAGCTGTCGGGCCGTCTCGCTTATATCACCGCTCACACGACTAATTACGCTGATTGCTCGGCGCTGAACAGATGCGATGCGAATTTAAGGAGCACTATTATGCGAAGTTTTGTGAAAAAAAGTTATTGGAAAGAAGTTTAGTAACTAACTATTGACATTAAAAGTACCTACATCTTTTGGGGCGTTCTGTCGTTGAAAGTATTGATGAGCGGATTATTACAACAAAACCCAACTACGACAAAAAACGTCGCTGAAAAAGTATAAAACAAGCCTTCGTTGTCAATTTATGCAATATTCACTATGTAGAGATAAAATTTCATGTTTGGAAATCCGCAGTCACACGTTGTCAAAGGGTAGTATATTTAACGTGTGACTACGCCTTTCCAAACATGAAATTTTATCTCTACATAGTGAATATTGCATAAATTGACAACGAAGGCTTGTTTTATACTTTTTCAGCGACGTTTTTTGTCGTAGTTGGGTTTTAGTTTTTTTACTTTTATTTTATTTGTACTATTTTGGTGTCCAAGTGCTAGTAATATATATATATATTCAAAATGTACAAGTCAAGCGCTTTCAAATGATACCAAACACGGCATATTTATCATAACTTTATTTTTTTACTCTGTATGTTTTGTCCGCTAGAGGGCGCCACATTAGATTTTGTGAAACTTCATATAGCCTATAACCAGCGGACGATCAAGACGCTTATAATGATATGTCATTTGTCGAATTCTGATAAGTAGTTAAGAAGTTACGTGGAAACAGATGAACATACATACATACATACATACATACATACATACATACATAGCCTGTCAAAATCATAACCCTCCTTTTGCTTTGCCGTAGTCGGGTAATAATCGGTTTTCTGTTCGGTACTTAGATTCAAGATAAGATATTTTTTTTTAGTTTAAAATGCGTTTGTAAAATTAAATACAAAAAATGTTAAATACCTACCTAACTAAATAATGGAATTTTTCTATTTCTTACTGTTTAAGATACGATATAAACCGACAACCGGTTTTTGTGATGCTTACAAAAATTGTGTTAATTATTATTTTTGTTAAATAAACGAAAAAAAAACGATTGACATTAAAAGTACCTTCATATTTTGGGGTATTTTGTCGTTGAAAATAATATGGATGAGCGGATATAACTAATAGATTTTCTGTTCAGTATTTACCTACAAGATAAAATATTTATTGGAGCTCTTTTTTAAAACTCGAACTTTTCTTGGATTTTCGATATGATGAGTAGTTTTGAGTTAGGTTTTTTTATATTATACGAGTCTAGTGGAAAAACAAGCAAACGGCACACCTAATGGTACCTAAGTAATTTACTACCCATAAAAATGGCCGCCATGTTGAAATACCTAATGTTTTGTTAATTAATAAGATGGTTGATGGCTGCCTTCTCCGTGTGCTACACAAGTATTTAGATGTGGTGGAAGTTTTGAAAAATTTATCGATATATTGGTAAAGGTAGCATTGGTTACTAATAGAACTGTCGGGCCGTCTCGCTTATATTCACACGCTAAATAGATATGCTAATTGCTTGGTGCTGAACAGATGCGATGTGAGATTTAAGGAGCACTTATAAGCGAAGTTTTGTGAAAAGGAATTATTGGTAAAAAGTTTAGTCACTATTTAAGTTATGAGTAAGTCTGAGGCGTTAATTTAGTCTTTAAAATATGGATGAGAAGATTAATGTACTACGATGTGGCATATTAAGGTCCACTTTTTAAAAACTCTAACTTATCTTGGTTTTCCGATTAATTTGCAACGGATGATGAGTTTTGGATAGGTCAGTAGAAAAGATTTTTAAAGTAATAAGATGTGATTGATAGTTTCCTTCTGCGTGCGTTTCACAGGTCCACAGATAAGTATATGCGATGTGACATTCCAAGGAGCATCATTTAAGCGAATTTTTATAAAAAAATTAACAAAGTTTTGGAATTTAAGTAATGGACTCTGAATTAGGTAGATTTATTTTGGAACTTATACTGATTTCATCTTTTAGACACTGCGACACATGTTGAGTGGAGCCCATTTCAGTGGAGCCATTCTAATGTCCATTTCGTTCTATTTTTATATTTTTATTTTTGTGTGTTTGGCGCTGAATAAATTATTTTATTCTTATTCGCTTAAGTGTAAGCATTTATAATGAGTTGGACTACTTCTCTATGACTACGAATAGTCCAGTAGAGGCATTCTGGGAGGCTTTACTCAGCAGTGGGACAACACAGTCTACTAATAAAATAAAATATAATAAAGCATAAGTTTTAAAATCAGAAAGGCTAGATAATCTTGTCAAAGCTCTAACTTATTTTATTTTCCCCCCTCTCTGCCTTAAACACAGATTATTCTCAAGCGCCGTAAACGTAGTTGGGTTCGATAAATATTCGGCGATTGGCTATGAAAGTACATCAGTGAATCCATAAAGGAAAATATTAAGATTATTTGAGATGTATTTGTGTAATAATATCTTCGTACAAGTAATCATAATTCTTTTTATTGCCTAACGTGGTCACTTCTAGCAATTACAAAAAAAATGGTGACTTGAAGGAAGAAATTATGACATATTATTTATCTCACACAATTCTTAATACTTTTCTTGGACACTTCTTAAGAAAGTCTCATAATCGCCACAATTTATACAAATTTACTGGCGGTGCTAGTTTTGTCGATACATCATCTTAAGGCGACGGGTAGGGCACACTAGCGACGCCTCGATTGGCGTTTTAATTTTTAACTACTAAAGCGGATATATTTTAAAAAAAATCGAGGTTACATCCTCTAGGCAATCACTTATAGTATTAATTGCATATTAAACCATGCAAAATGCTGGGTCCAACGCGTACGCGAAAAATTAATTTACGCTAAAAGTTACCGCTTTTGGCGGTAATAAATTTTTCGCGTACAAAAACGGACCCAACACTTGTGCATGGTTATTTAATAAATAGTATAAGTGTTTGCCGAGAGGTTGTAACCCCGATATTGTTTAAAATAGATCCGATTTAGTAGCTAAGAATTAAAATCGATTGGCGTCGTTAGTGTGCCCTACCCGCCACCTTAATTGGCATATCGATAAAACAGCGGTACACACGATTGAAATTCGTACATATAGGTACTACGTACACATAGCCGCGCTACGTCGCGCTATAACAGCAATGGAGGACGATCGCTAAGTGGGTTGCAGATAGCGGAAGCAGCGATTACGAGGAGCAAATGAACCCGCCCGCCACCCCCGCTAACCATATCAGGGCTGCCTCTCAATTGCTTTATTATTTCTGTGACAGATTTAGGTTATATGCTTATTAGACTGACGAGTTAGGTAAATGGTAACGCAGTCTCGCTCGCCACCTACCGTTGAAAAAGTCTCCACTCACAAACCTCGTTTAAGGTGACGGGTAGGACACACTAAGGATGCCAATCGATTTAATTTATAGCTACTAAACCGAATCAATTTTAAACAATTTTGGTTACAACCTCTCAGCAAACACTTATACTATTTATTAAATAACCATGGGCAAATGTTGGGTCCTTTTTGTACGCGAAAAATTGATTCACGCCAAAAGTTGCCGCTTTTGGCGTGAATCAATTTGTCGCGTACGCGTTGGACCCAATTATTAAATAAATACGAGTATTTATTTAAATGTTGGGTCTAACGTTTGCGGAATGTTTGCGGAAAATGTTTGCGGAAACTCGTTTAGCGCGTTGCGGTGGGCGGGCGCCGCCCGGCTCGTCCGCAGGGCTGGCGAGGAATCAATTAAAGACAATAAGTCTCTCTATAACCTTTTATCTAAAGCCACATAAATTGCTAAGTTGGATAAAATTTCTTATCGTCAGTGATCAAAGTCCTTTTGTCCCTTTTTAGGGCCTAAAAGACACTTCAATGTTCGAAACAAACAGTTTTTTTTACAGAAAACTTTCCCCCCCGATTATTTTTTTGTGTATCGTGTATCATATCATGTATTGTGTTTTTTCCTTTATATAAATAAATTAAATTAATTTATACAATATCTCATAAATTGAGCTGATTGATTCCGTACAAAGTAACTCAAACACTCGTGTAATGGATATTTTGACATTAAAATTTGCTTTTCTCAGATTAATTGAATTTAGTCAAGGCCCTTAACTTAATTCTTTAAGGAAATCAGAGGCATGTTTCTTAAAGAAACATATAACCTGTTTATTAGGCTAAAAAGTAAAAAAGGTGAAAGTTAAATATCTGACAACCTAGGTAACGTCGCTTACTTACGTGTGTACTTATAATAGGTGTGCATAAATAAGTCAAATTATTATTTTGGTTCTCATTTACGTTAATTTGTATTTAGGTATAGATTAATCTGTGCTGCCATTCGCACTATCACAGATTTTCATGGATACGTAGATACCTAGGAGAAGTTCAAAAGGGGATATACCACCCATATTAGGACTGAGTCGCAGTTCTAATAATGGGCAGCGCCGGTTGGTGTGTACGGTCAGAATCAAAAGTAGCTTAACACTTTAGTACCAGTCAAAGTATTGTTCAGCCTATTATAGTCAGTTTCTAAGGGGTTCGTATAAAATGTTACTTCGACATGGTACTAAAGTGTTAACATTACTTTTGATGCTGACCGTACCAGTAACTTTGCGTCCCGTCTTCTTTAAGGTGACGGGTAGGGCACACTAGCGACGCACAATCGATTTTAATTTTTAGCTACTAAACCAGATCTATTTTAAACAATTTCGGGGTTACAACTTCTCGGCAAACACTTATACTACTCGTATTTATTAAATAACCGTATTTAGTATTTAATAAATACGAGTAGTATAAGTGTTTGCCGAGAAGTTGTAACCCCGAAATTGTTTAAAATAGATCTGGTTTAGTAGCTAAAAATTAAAATCGATTGTGCGTCGCTAGTGTGCCCTACCCGTCACCTTAAAGAAGACGGGACGCAAAGTTACTGGTACGGTCAGCATCAAAAGTAAAGTTAACACTTTAGTACCATGTTGAAGTAACATTTTATACGTACCCCTTAGAAACTGATTATAATAGGCAGAACAATACTTAATACTGGGACTAAAGTGTGAAGCTACTTTTGATGCTGACCGTACACACCAACCGGCGCTGCCCATTATTAGAACTGCGACTCAGTCCTAATATGGGTGGTATATCCCCTTTTGAACTTCTCCTAGGTATCTACGTATCCATGAAAATCTGTGATAGTGCGAATGGCAGCATAGATTAATCTATACCTAAATACAAAGTAACGTAAATGAGAACCAAAATAATAATTCGACTTATTTATGCACACCTATTATGGATACACACGTAAGTAACCGACGATACCTAGGTTGTCAAATATTTAACTTCCACCTTTTTGACTTTTTAGCCTAATAAACAGGTTATCTGTTTCTTTAAGAAACATGCCTCTGATTTCCTTAAAGAATTAAGTTAAGGGCCTTGACTAAATTCATTTAATCTGAGAAAAGCGAAATTTTAATGTCAATATATCCATTACACGCGTGTTTGAGTTACTTTGTACGGAATCAATCAGCTCAATTTATGAGACATTGTATAAATTAATTTAATTTATTTATATAAAGGAAAAAAACACAATACATGAATAATATTATAAACAAGAAGACTTCTCGAAGGCAAAAAAATAATCGGGGGGGAAAGTTTTCTTAAAAAAAAAACTGTTTGTTTCGAACATTGAAGTGTCTTTTAGGCCCTAAAAAGGGACAAAAGGACTTTGATCACTGACGATAAGAAATTTTATCCAACTTAGCAATTTATGTGGCTTTAGATAAAAGGTTATAGAATAGAATAGAATAGAATAACTTTATTGCTATAAATGTGGTTACAAAAGATGGAACACAGTACAATTACGCACATTTAACCAAAACATTTGGCACACAATATTCAATTTGAGAGAGGCTATCAATGTATTATTATTAAACATATAAAATAAATTAAATAAGACTTTGAGCATAAAAATACATAACAATTAATTAAATTTGTAATTCATAAATTCATCAATACTGTAAAAACATTTATCACATAATAACTTATATAGAATAAATTTGAATTTATTTATAGGGAAATCTTTAAGTATGTCCGGCAATTTGTTGAAGATTCTCACGCACATGTAGAAAACATTTTTTTGAAAGAGAGTTGTAAACGACTTTGGTATTACCAATCGATTTGGATATCTAGTCGCAAATTTACAAGTCTCATTCTTCTTTTGAAAATTTTTTAAGTTAGTTTTCGTGAACACACATATTTCATAAATGTACATGCAAGGCAACGTTAGCAAATTCAATTTTTTAAACAGTGGACGACAGGAATCCAATGGCCCCGCACCTATAGAGAGACTTATTGTCTTTAATTGATTCCTCGCCAGCCCTGCGGACGAGCCGGGCGGCGCCGCCCACCGCAACGCGCTAAACGAGTTTCCGCAAACATTTTAATGAATAACACCTCCCTCCTCCCCTCATCACCCCTCTGCCCCCCTCCTGAGGCCCTCCGCAATGCGCTAATTAAACATTCCAGCCATATTGTTTCGTTTGCGATGCGCCGGCATTTTGTACTGCTAATGAGTTTACACCCTAATTAAAATATTGGCGGAAAGTTACTTAATTAATTTAACTAAATTTTTATTGTTTGATGAACTAAATTTTTATTGAGTGGCACCGATGCGTAAAAACGGGCAGTGTTAGCCGCATGACCACTTGAAGAGCAAAAATCGCTTGCAGGTTACATAGTTTTTTCTTTAATATGACGTTAAATTTATATCGTATATGCAAGCGATTTTTATTTGAAAGTGGTAATTGGACAGATTTCCCAAACGTACATCACGTAAATAAATATATATTTTTTAATTTCATAATTCTCTTATTTTGCAAATTACAGAGGAAGGGAATTTACTACATTGGAAGTGACTCTCGCGCAAACTATTTACTTTAGAAAAAAAATTTAGAAACTACGATATCATTTTGGAAGACCTATTCATACACATATGGGTTTCATCAAAAAGAAAATTTAAGTTTCTGTTCTAAGTACGGGGAACCCTAAAAAATGTTTTTTTTTTTGTTTTTCAGAATACATATACCTACTTGTACTACATGTTTCAACAAAATAGTTATTATAGTGTCGGAGAAAAGCGGCTGTGACATACAGATGGACAGACAGACATGAGGAATCCATAAGGATTGCGTTTTTACCATTTTGTTCCTAACCCTAAAAAAATGCATCGGAAAAGAGAACGTTTACAAACAAGTGAACATCGGAAAAACCAGTAATTTTGGAAGATGTAGATACTTATGTAGTTAGATGTCAACCAGCTAAACCATAGGCTCTCAAATTCCGCCTTAGAGAGCCGGGAGAAGTTAAAAACCAGCGCTGACCGAGGGTGTACACTCGAGGCAGCATGAGCTGAACTTCGTCCCTTTGTCTCAAATTTGTTCTCCTTTCTCAACTAATGTACTTATAATTATGTTTTTAAGAGACAATAAACGATTTTTATTTTTATTTATTTATTGAAATCAAGTAACAAGGGCATATAAAAAAGAGAACACAATAAAGATAACTAACTTCTGAAAAATAAGAGAACGTCTGTAAAAGAAGTGGACATTAAAAACAAAAGAACCAAAGAAAAATATGTATTTATAACAAATGAATAATATTGATTATCGGAATAACAAGTGGACATAAGAAACGCAAGAAAGTTCTGCATGACATTTGAAAAATAAGTGAGAATAAAAAAATTAAGCAAGAAAGCGTTTGAAAAACAAAACAACATCAAAAGAATTAAAAAAAGTCGGGAAATCAACTGAATTTCGAAAGAACAAGTGAATATAGGAAACCGCGAGGTCTCATTATTTGCCAAAATATTCCCTGAACATATGTTCAATGAACAACCTGTGAATAGGTTTTTGTCGGATAAACATGGATTACGTTGGATCATAAGTGTGTGATTAAGGTGAAGTAAAACAAAATGTTACACAAAGCTACAGATGAGTGATAATAAATCCATAGAAGTGGATATCCATAAAACGTTTTTTTGTTTCTTTGTTTAATTTTGTTGTATGATATCACAATTTGTTGTGTACAACATGCTTAACATTATTGAAAACTTAGTTTTATAAGATAAAGGAGTGAAACTACATAATATACCTATTATAAGTAAATATTTAAAAAGAAGTAAATTATGTCGAAAACACTTGCGCGACGCTATCGACACCCGCCACCTATTGGTAAAATTGGAACAAAGTGCAACATTAGATCCCGAAACGAAATGAAGCCGGACCGCTAATATCAACATGAGGGTGGCTTTTCCCCAGACATGTGCCATGCCACTATGCTACGAAGACGTGAAAGCTACGCTACGAAACTTTTTGACCGTTTCCATCAATAATACTGAGCTAAGTAGATCCGCAAAGCACCTGTGCGAGGAAGATACGACGTGAGCCTATTGATCCGTAGCACGCATCCGTAGCACGCATTCGTAGCACGCATCCGTAGCAAGCATCTATAGCACGCACCCAAAGCACGCAAATTTTCATAAAAAAGTCATAGCTTATTTGAACCCGAATCCACCACTGTAACTGCTATGATAACTGGACCAATGAACATGATTGGCGCATAGACGCTCCATATCGACGTAGCGTAGCACATCGTTGGTGGAAAAGATGTAAATGAAAACAATAATTACTGAAAATAATACTAATAATAAAGTAACTACTCAAACTAATAAAAAAGTGATACATTGATAGATGTAAAGATCCCATACGTTTTGATCATTTTGGCAGATGCAAAATGTCAAAATGCATGGGAACTTGTTATCGAAATCTAGTTATCAGATTCGGTTGTGGTCCTTCCCTTCTTAGTTTGTGGATTAGGTATACATAGAAAGAACATCTGAATTTTAATTTCACATGTGTGTAGTTTTGAATTTACAAAATATAAATCATGTATCAAAAATAGGTTGCTTATAAATAGTATTTAGGTATTGTACCTACTTGTAGTACCTGCCTCGTAACATTCAATTTAAACCAAATCATCCATGTATATTTGAAAACTGCTATTTGTTCTACAATTTGTAAACAATATTAAATTTTATCAGTTAAAAATTAACTTATCAGTATTTATACGAAGTTGATATTTGCACATACGCCATAACTTAATCTACACCTATTAAATGCTACCCGTCGCAGTTTAATCTGATTGGCCGAATCTTCCAACCCCTGTTTCGCACAGCCAATGAGCGGCGTCTCTCGGCTCTGAAGGGGTGGAGCTAGGGGGGTTTTCAACGGGATGTTTTCGCGAAATCAAGCAGTGCTCGCCTAGTCATCCCTTATGCAGTAACTTTCTTTCATCGTAAAGTTGCCAGTGATAACTTTTGCCGGGGTAAAATCGTGATAGGAGAAAAAATTGTTTGTCAAAAACTTTTTTTGGGGGTTTTTTGTGAAATGTTTTGAGATTTAGTCGTGATGGCGGGTCCTTATTTGTCCCCGTTGCCTGGGGACTTGCTCACGGAGTATATGTTCGGGAGACGTCGCCAGCGCCGGAACCGGACAACCTTCACGCCTCAGCAGCTGAGCGAGCTGGAGTCTCTGTTCCAGAAGACTCACTATCCTGATGTATTCCTCCGGGAAGAGGTGGCGTTGAGGATCAGCTTGTCGGAAGCCAGGGTGCAAGTGGGTGCATTTTTATTGGACTTTTGAATACATTAGTATTATTTTTAGGGGTCAAAAAATTTATACTAGTTCGTATATTTTTATCAAATTTACTATCATAGCCAGCCGGTGCATTGCAATTAATTGTTTTATAGGACTATTCTCAACGGCTACAAAAATGCTTATTATATTAAGATCGTTAGATCTTCATTGCTCGCAAATAATAGGTATAGGTACCAACACCGTGACTTTTTGAATACCCGAGAATCTATACTAAAGAACACATTTTTTTTTATAGGAACGTAGGGTTTAACCTCAAAAAATAAGTCACTTATACTAAAGTCCAGCTCATCGATGCAATGCGTCTATGGGAAGACGATTTTTTTAACCATGCTAAAACATTTCACGTGCAGGTATCCTCACACGTTTTCCCTTACCGCCGAGCTAATGGTAGATATGCGCTTATTTAAAAATCTAGAGGTGCATACTCGGATCACTACATCGGATATAGAAGGAGCATGTTCTTATCTACTAAGCCACCATCGCTAGAGATGGGTTATAAAAATTCAAATTGGTTTACTAAACTGGTAGGTATTGTTCTACTACCTATCGCAGACATATTAGAAGTTACAGATGTTTTGAAAATCTTTATATAGTTTGAGAAGTTCGAGTTCAAATAATAATAAAAGCTAAAGGTTTTTTATTCTTAAATTAATCATTACTTCTTTGTGCCTGAACTATCGGAAATACAGCGTGATCAGTCACAAATCCGTGTGGTCCCCGGCAGAGTAGAATAGGCCACCCTCACTCTTACCGAGGTGTCGTAAAAGGCGACTAAGGTAAAGCTGCTGGCATGATCATCAGCACCCAGAGAAGGAAAACTCTGCATTTATATCAAAACCCTCGCCAACCCGTCTGCCAAGCGTGGTGAGTATGGCAATTACCCCTCATGTGATTGAGGGAGGCCCGTGCCCCAGCAGTGGGGACTCAAATGGGCTGATGATGATGATGATGAGTCACAAATATAGTGGAATATAACATTTTTCCAATATTTTAGATCACGTTAGACAGAATGCCACTAGACCCAAAACTAATAGATATAAGTTCTTGTTGGGCATTGATACCTACTCATACAACACAAGATTACAGACTAGGTACTTATTTCATTTTTACTACCTGGTACAAGCCGCAATTTATATACTTACTTACGGCCGCACTCAGAGACGTCATTTAAGCTAATCTTCATTTCAGTTAAACTTTAGTATCGGTAGTCTTTATGCGTATCAAAACAAGGGTCAATCTTTTTTCTTAAGTAGCCAATTAAGTTACGACTGAGTGTGGCAGTTAAAGAATTAATGTATAATCTTTATGTTCTCATGCATTTTGTACAAAATCCGTTTACTTAATTTTCATTATTGCTTTAGTTATTTTTATGTTCATTATCCATTAACCAGTTTATTACCTATACCTAAGTTGCCGGCATTTGATGCATTTTATCTTAATTTGTTTTTTATTCCATTTGATCAAAGTGGATTCGATAAACATCTATAGTATGTAGCCTCGGTGGCGTAGTGGGTCGCACTTTAAAGCGACGGCTGCGCAAGAGGCCCCGGGTTCGATCCCCGGGTCGGGCCAAAAATTTGTACCTAAGTTTTCGGTAAGACATTTTTAGTGGCAGCCCGGAGTCTGGAAGTTGGCGGTTTTGTACCCCCGTGCCTCGGAAAACACGTTAAGCCGTTGGTCCTGCCCCCGATCCCTGTCCGGTCGTGTCACAGTAGTGTCCCATTGATTGGGTAAGGGAATAGAGAGTGCACTTGTGTTTGCGCACATACTTGAGCACTGTAATATATCCTGCGTACGTGGCTGATCTTTGAGATTGGCCGCTGTAGCCGTAATCGGTTTAGAGGGATATTATTTTACTATGTTGTGTAATGCGATAAATATCTAGGCATATTATGTTGCTTAAAGTATTCAACCGGGATTAATTTATTGTAGTTGTTAATTTTTTAATGTGAAGGGCGGACGGATGGTAAGCGATTGCCGCCCAAACCAGTGGAAACAAGTGCTGCAACCAAATACACAACCTTAAGAATCCCCTTCCCCTCGGAATTGGGTCATACCCTTACTTACTCGGCCAGACATAGCACAGGCGTAATTCACGCCGGTTTTCTGTGAGACCGTGGTATAACAGTTAATACTAGATTTTCATGCCGAATGGCTCTACCACAGTAATTTAATTCGTTGATCAATTTAATGAAGCTCTAATAACATAATTTGTATATAATTGGAAAGCATCGCAGGGCAAATGCCTCCATCATAGAAATCAAGTCATCGCCATCGTGATGGGTTTAGGCTTAATCACCACGCCTGCCTAATGCTGATCACATAATAATAAAATAATATCCTCCAACCGATTTCGGCTGAGGCGGCCAATCTCATATCTATTAGCCACTTACGCAGGACATATTATAGTGCTCAAGTGTGTGCGCAAACACAAGTGCACTCTCTATTCCCTTGCCCTCATATTCCAATGGGACACTAGTGTGACACGACCGGAGAGGGATCTGGCGCAGGAGCAATGGCTAAACGTGCTTTCCGAGGCACAGGGGTACAAGACCGCCAACTTCCAGACTCCGGGCTGACACTGAGAATTATGTATTATGAGTATGCGGACCACATACTAACAATACGGAGTAACATTTTTTTTATTTATTTGATAGAAATGGGGTGAGCCCTGCGTCTCATAGCCACTGCGACCAGTAGATGATCTATTGTGGCAGCCCCGTAACCTATTACAGCACCTCATGTAGCTCCAGTTCCAGGGTAAACCCAAGAATGGAGCTGATGGGGGAGCTTTTGATCTCGTCTGCTGAGATCATGTGTGCTCCCAGGTGCCGGCTTCTGCAGCGGTGCAGCGCTATGCACTCTCCGAGGACGTGGATAATCGTTTCCTCGTCCTCGCGACAGGACCTGCAGATTTTGGTATCTGAAAGGCCCATGTTGTGCAGGTGCTTGTTTAATTTGCAGTGCCCTGTGAGGGTCCGAGTGAGTGCCCTAACATGTCCTCTACTCAGTTTTATTATTTCTACAGCTCGACTCTGATCGAACGGAGTAACATACTGAATGAAACATAACTTCCTAGGTGTGGTTCCAAAACCGGCGAGCGAAATGGCGCAAGCAGGCGCGACTCCAGCTGCTCCAGGACGCTTGGAGGATGCGCTGCCTCGGACTGGGCTCGCCTCCCCTCTCCTTACCAGGTAAACTAAATACACCAATCTTTTTTTATATCTTCCCTATCCTACCAAAATACCAGCGCCTATCGCGGTGTTGTAATTAATGCCGTAGCAGATTTGCTGCTGAGGTTGGGACCTGATTGGCCACACCTTTCTCTTTTTTCTTTCAAAATAAGTAAAGTATCAGCCTACAAACTGTCTCACTACAAGACAAAGGCCTCCATCATGGAAATCAAGTCATCGCTAATATGATGGGATAAGGTTTAATCACCACGCTTGGTACCTAGGTACCAATGAATGCCGTAGCAGCAAATGCTGAGGTAGGGACCTGATTGGCCACACCTTTCTCTTTTTTCTTACAAAATAAGTAAAGTATCAGCCTATAAGCAGTCCCCCTGCAGGGCTAAGGCCTCCATCATAGAAAATCAAGTCACCGCTAATATGATGGGATTAGGTTTAATCACCACGCTTGGTACCTTGGTACCAATGAATGCCGTAGCAGCAAATGCTGAGGTAGGGACCTGATTAGCCGCACCTTTCTCTTTTTTCTTACAAAATAAGTAAAGTATCAGCCTCTTATTAACTGTCCCACTGCAGGGCAAAGCCCTCCATCATAGGAATCAAGTCATCGCTACTATGATGGAAGTAGGTTTAATCACCATGCTTGGTACCTTGGTACCTACCAATGAATGCCGTAGCAGCAAATGCTGAGGTTGGGACCTGATTGGCCACACCTTTCTCTTTTTTCTTTCAAAATAAGTAAAGTATCAGCCTATAAACAGGCCCTCTGCAGGGCAAAGGCCTCCATCATGGAAATCAAGTCATCGCTAATATGATGGGATTAGGCTTAATCACCGCGCTTGGTACCTTGGTACCTACCAATGAATGCCTCAGCAGCAAATGCTGACGTTGGGACCTGATTGGCCACACCTTTCTCTTTTTTCTTACAAAATACGTATTGATTTGTGTCAATTGTATGTTATGTCATTCTGTTGAGTAATTTGTTGTCAATAAATGTATTTTCTTTCTTCCGTTCTTACCCTCCTAAGAAATAACTCCCACATACCTAGTGCCGTCAGAATCAAATAACTCCGTCAGTTACATGCCACCTTATTCCAAAACGCGATTTAAAGTAAGTGCCGTACTAAAGCTCATGCTATCCCATTCCAACACAGTTTGTAAAAAGTGGCAAGAACGATTACTTAAACAATTTTTACGATCGTGTTTTGAAGGGGATGAGGTCTACCTATTTGGATTTTAGGGTAATATTAAAGATTTTTAAATACAGTAAGCATATGACTATTTTTTTTTTATTTTTGCAATCAAAAGACCTCTTAATGATAGAAACATCGTTGAAAGAATCACTTGATTCTCATTTAAACTACCTAAGATGTCACAACTTTAAAATCACATTATTTTGGGCAAACCCAAAACGCTCCATACAAATGGCGACTTAGATGTGACATTACACTTAAGTATTTTCTATGCATTTCATTTGAATTTTGTATGGTAGCTATTAAAAATGTTTCGTTTATGTCAATGGTTCTATTATAATAATTGGTGCAAATTGTATGGGTTATTCAATGGTATAATTATTTTTTAATAATTTCATACTTTAAAAATGGACTTGCCCATGAATCTTTGAATGACCATAAAACCGGCTAGACGTTATATTTTTAATTGAGAATTTTTGCCATACGCACATATTGACCTATATTTTGATAAAATATTTATATTTTGTAAAATCTTGCGCTTAGTCATATACCCTATTCTCTATATTTCTTGTTAAGAAACTTTTTCCATTAATTTTAGGTACGAAACAGATTTAAGCTCCATAGTGAAATGATTTTGATAACTTAAAAGCAGTTAGACAAAAACTCAAAAAGTAATAAAAAGTATATTAAGTCCTTTTAGTTAATATTTATATCAGCGCATTAAGATATTATTCACTACCAGGAAAGTTAATCTCACTTTTTGCGTGATGACATTTTCATGCTTCTGCCGATACTCGATGCCAATGTATTTTTATGGCTTACCTTAACGGCTGTCTAGTTAAACAACGGCCACCTAGGTTGAACGAAACCACCTTTTTAAACATAAAACAGATATTGCTACCACTTCCAGGTCACACGAAACCACCAGACTCCTCGCCAGAAGGAGCAGAATCGCCCTCCGAAAAAGACTCCCCCGAGCCACCGCCTTTAGAAAACAGAGACCTGAAGTCCCCGCGGCAAGACCCTTACCTACACAGCACCAACATGCCCGAAGGCATGCCTCCCATGGGAGGCGGCATGCCGCCTGCTGTTCACGAGATGCCTCCACCAATGTACGGCAACGACGATGGAAGAATTCTTCAACAACCCTTCCCATTCCCGCCTATGCTCATGAATACACAAATGGACAACGGCGATATAGTGCCAACCGATTTAAGAGTCATGTCCAAGAACTGCCCTTGCGCGACAGTTCCTGAAGTAGACGAGCCCCAGAATTTAGCTTACAGACCTCGCCGAGAAAAGGAAAGTGACAGCGAAAGTGATACAGAAATCGATTTGACATCTCACTCGTCCAAAGACGACGATTTGAGGGATTCAGAGAGGCTGGCGAACAGAATTGCCACGAGCATCTTTAGAAGTGACACTGTATTGCACGAGTTGGTCCCAAACGATCTCAGCATCGGTGCAATCAAGAGTGGCAGCGATAGAAACGTTGGAAATAGAACCAATTTGTCTATTTAATAGTATTATTGTGAATTGGAACTTGTTTAGTAGCTCTTTTACAAATGCTGTATAGTCCATGTGGTCCATTTTAAAATCGCTATACTCACTAAGTATGGGATAAAATGAATTCATTTGGTTTGAGCGATGCTATTTTTTTATGTTTCGTCATTACTTCTAATTTGCGGGGTTTTTCAAAATATACCTACGAGGTAATAATTTGATCGGGGTTAGGTAAAAATCACGATTTAAGAGCCATGATAGCTCAGCTCGCATTTTTAGAAGTTCATATTGTCATTTTGAGATGTCGCTTGGTACCTAAATATGAAAAAGTTTCAACAGCTTAGTATATGCGATCTAAGGTATACTTACTAAGTAAGTTAGCATCGTGATCTGCAATCCTATCTTCACAGCGTGGAGACCAATATTCGGTATCTATGGATCCTTTATTGCGTTCTTGTAATTAGCAAAAATAATTTGATATAGGTACTTACTTTAGCTAGATATTTTGATACGTTGTCAGATTTGTGTTGCGATGTCGCATCAATCTATCTATGATTATATTTTTCCTCTAGTGTATATGTCGCAGTACTATTATTAAATCTATGTTCGCAGTCAACTGGTTAAAAATTATACTGTTCTTGATATTTTTTACTTCTTTCCAATATGTTTTCTTTTTTTTGCGAACTGTCAGTGTTATTAAAATGTCTTGTAGACATCGTGTGTACCTACATCAAAGGCTTGTTAAGCTGTATTTCAATTTAAAGCTTCCAATTTAATTTTATAATATTATTCAAAGGAAAACTGATCGTGTTTTAGTTAGATTGGTAGATGAAATAGATGACAGTAGACACCTGTAAAGTTTTATATCTAGTTTGCATACTAGTCGATCTCAATCAAAAAGGAAAAAGTACTCTACTTAAGGTGACGGCTAGGGCACACTAGCGACGCCAATCGATTTTAATTTGCAGCTACTAAACCGGATCTATTTGAAACAATTCCGGGGTTACAACCTCTCAGCAAACACTTATACTATTTATTAAATAAGAATGCACAAATGTTGGGTCCGTTTTGTACGCGAAAAATTGATTCACGCCAAAAGCGGCTACTTTTGGGGGTAATCCAAAATTCGAGTGCAAAAGCAGATCAAACAGTTAACTATAAGTATTAAATAAATAGTATAGGTGTTTGCCGAGAGGTTGTAACCCCGAAATTGTTTAAAATAGATCCGGTTTAAGTAGCTAAAAATTATAATCGATTGGCTTCGCTAGTGTGCCCTACCCGTCACCTTAAGTAGGTAGTTACTATTTTGATAGCTTAATTTATAAAATTAAAATAAATCTTATTTTAAATGCGTTGTACAGAAAATGTTAAAAGTTCAGCTTATGTGCAAAATATTTTGTATTTACAAAAAAAAACATTATGATTGGGAGGAGGAGAGGAGAAACTCATACCTATTATATAATTTTTTAATAATTTTAATTTTAAATTATATTTCTTACACGGCGTTATCAGAGCAACAATTCTCATTTGACACTGGCAAAAATCGGAAGTAGGTTTTTGTTAGGAAACTGTTTGTTAGCTGTGTCACATATCATTTTGTCACTTTCGTTAGAAATGTAATATTGGAGTACATAAGTACAAACGGCCCCATGTTTACATATAATTTTTTGTGTGTCTTGTCGCACTGTACGTTTAGCATTCCCATACATTACTTAATATATTAAAATTTGTTATTTCCACCCTGTTCCGTCTATGCCCCTAGTAACATGTAGGTAGCATGTAATAAATAAATAATAATTCATACAACATCTCATACATTGACCTGATTCCGTACTAAGTACTTAGCTCAATTTGATTTTATAAATTAGATTTTTGGATATTTTTCTAAAGATTATATTTCCAACTTTCCACTGGTAGAGATAAGATTTTCTTCTCCTCGTATCCATTAAAATCCATTGATTGGCTCTTTGTGCACTTTTATGTCCATTGAAGTGGACCATGATTCAGAATTAATTGCAAATTTGATTTATAGAACTAATGTGCACCATAAAGCATTAAGATGACGGGTAGGGCACACTCATCGTCATCATCGTCAGCCCATTTAAGTCCCCACTGCTGGGGCACGGGCCTCCCTCAATCACATGAGGGGTGATTGCCATACTCACCACGCTTGGCAGACGGGTTGGCGAGGGTTTTGGTATAAATGCAGAGTTTTCCTTCTCTGGGTGCTGATGATCATGCCAGCAACTTTACCTTAGTCGCCTTTTACGACACCTCGGTAAGAGTGAGGGTGGCCTATTCTACTCTGCCGGAGACCACACGGCACTAGCGACGCCAATCGATTTTAATTTTTAGCAACTAAACCAGATCTTTTTTAAACAATTTCGGGGTTACAACCTCGAGGCAATCACTTATACTATTTGAATGCGATACTTATTCGATAAACAAAGCGGACTGTATGACGATATTTTAAAATGTTCCGAAACGAAAAAGTGTGGAAGTGGGGCTAAACAGTTAAGTAAAAACGCTCACCTGGCTTTGCTGCTGATGAAGGATGCAGCTTGCAGTTACGGTAACTGGACAGGGTCCCAGAACTCTCAGATTCATTCGAACTCACCTTCAAATCCTAGTTACCTGTTACCAGCGTGTTACCGATATGAAGCCAACGCAATTCCCCGAACTAATCAGCCTTTCTTGATTTCCACACACAACAATAGGAATATTCAAAGCTAAGACGACACGATATTTCTCAACTTTAACGCAAATTATTCGAAACGAGAAGCCTTTTTTTTTACTAAAATGTTGCCAAGCGAATTAATAAAAAAACCCTAATCCTGAACACTATTTATTAAATAACCATGCAAAAATGTTGTGTCCAACGCGTATGCGAAAAATTAATTCATTAATCAATTTTTCGTGTACAAAAACGGACCCAACATTTTTGCATGGTTATTTAATACATAGTATAAGTGTTAATACATAGTATAAGTAATGCCTAGAGGTAATAACCCTGAAAATGTTTAAAATAGATCCGGTTTAGTAGCTAAAAATTAAAATCGATTGGCGTCGCTAGTGTGCCCTACCCGTGACCTTAAGAAATGGGAGTACATTATTATGCAGTCTCCTTTTAACAAACATAACAAGAAAACAAGTGAATATTAGAAAAACAAATGGGCATCGGAAAAACCAAGGGACATATGAAAAAGAATTGACATCGAAAAACAACCGTTCATTGTTTTCCCATGCTCATTTGTTTTTTATATGTATACTTATAATGTATCTACAATAGTCTTTACGATGTTCACTTGTTATTAACTTGTTTTGTTTTACATTCATCCGGTTTCTTATGTACAAAATGAATGAATGAATGAATGATAACTTTATTTGGCACAATACAAAACAAGGAAACTTAATAAGAAACATAACCTAGAGATAAATAATGACTTGTACTTATATTTTCCAATGTTCATTTTTGTTCTTATGTTATATTTCTGACTTTTCTAGTTCACACAGGGGAAATATTGTACTAATTTTTTTTCGCTTTTGTTAATCGATATGAAGAACCTCTATGAAAGTCTTGTGGTAGTTCTATGGTAGGATAGGGATATAAAAACAATGTTATAGCACCATGTATTCTTTATTAACATAAGCTGTACAATATTATGCTTTATTGTATGTACATTTATTGTAAATAATTTTATCACAATAAATTTCAAGTAACTTAACTTTTTTAAACATTATTAGGTAATAATATCTATAGTCTTTTCAATTTATTATCTAACTTATCTAAACAAAGGATCTCTGTATTAATTTAAAATCGAAATCATCGTGTTCAAGAGAGCTTATTTAGTCCATTAGAACCTACTGCCATTTGATAATAAGTTGGCTATTTTTAATAGTAAAATCTAACTTGCATCCACATACACAGTATTGATTTTAAAAATATTATTTCTTGAGTACAAAGTTCTTTTTCTTGGTTTAATAAATAAACAAGTAATAAAAATCAAATGGCAAGTTCTCTTAATCTGACGTGGAATTCTGGAATAATTTTCTTTTGTCTATTATTTGTTAAGGTGACGGGTAGGGCACACTAGCGACGCCAATTGATTTTAATTTTTAGCTACTAAACCGGATTCAATTTCGAGGTTACAACCTCTCGATAAACACTTATAGGTACTATTTATGAAATAACTATGCACAAATGTTGGGTCCGTTTTTCTACTCGAAAAATTGATTCTTTTGGTGGTAATTCAAATTTCGAGTACTAAAGCAGACCCAAAAGTTATGTATGAGTATTTAATAAATAGTATAAGTGTTTGCCGAAAGGTTATAATCCCGAGTGTATATAGTGTGCTCTACCTGTCACCTTAAGGCGACACTGCGACGATCTTTCGCAGCAAATATATTGATTGTGGCGAATAGGAGACATTTTTTTAAAGTGAGCAACAAATACTTTAAGGAAATGTTTAACATTTTTTTGCGACCCACATAAGTAATAATTTCTTCATAGAAGTAACAATAATCTCCATTATTGTTAAAAGTTTTTAGAACTTTTAGCAATTATCAAGATTAATCTTACAGGAAGAAAGTAAGTAAGTAACTTTGGCGTTTCCTTCCATTATATATGGGAGGTTAATATGCATTATACTTTAGTATCTAATGGACACCGAAATGTCTGGGTTTTCTAACTATCCTTTTGTAATTGGGTGTAATATATAGTAGCTATTAGTAACAAATCCAAAGACTCGTGGTGAATGGAGTCCCAGGTTGTTTTTGTTCATCAGATCGCAAAGATTCGTGACAAATAGTGTCCATTTGTGACACATTTTGGCACGGCCGTGTGGTCCCGGCAGAGTAGAATAGGCCACCCTCACTCTTACCGAGGTGTCGTAAAAGGCGACTAAGGTAAATCTGCTGGCATGATCATCAGCACCCAGAGAAGGAAAACTCTGCATTTACATCCAAACCCTCGCCAACCCGTCTGCCAAGCGTGGTGAGTATGGCAATTACCCCTCATGTGATTGAGGGAGGCCCGTGCCCCAGCAGTGGGGACTTAAATGGGCTGATGATGATGATGATGATTGGCACGACAATTCGACTCGGGTGTATCTAAGGTAACATTTTACGATCTCTGGAGTCTCTTTATTATTTCTCTCTTCTATCATCTTTGAATGTTTTAATGACTTTATTTATTTCCTTTGAGATGTTTTTTTTCGAATTCCTTCTTCAATTTGGATTCATTCCTACCAAAAAATTTTACTTCAAAATCAATCTTCTCATTATTTCAATACTTGAGATCGTAAGAACAGTCAAAGGCTATGTACATTACGTTAAAATATTTTTTTTATGTGATAGGTGGCAGACGAGCAGACGGATCGCCTGATGGTAAGCTGCGTGAGTAAGTACCCTCACTCACACAGCGAAACAGCACAGCGCTGCTTCACGCCGGTTTTCTGTGAGGCCGTGATATCACTCCGGTCGAGCCGGCCCATTCATGCCGAAGCGTGGCTCTCCCACGTTGATACAATAATAATATATAAAAAATCGTTATAGATATACAAATACATCTCTTTAATTTAATCGAAAATCAGAAATCAGTCCTTGGGTTCAAAGAGATCTGCAAAGCTACATCCAATTCCTTAACTTCTTTTTAAACCCAAACTCACTTATTACAAAACGCGATCTAAGAAAAGTTCCAGAACAAAACTCGTACCAACTCCTTTTAACATTTCGAGTTGGAGCGGGACATGAGATATAGTAGATACCTACTTACGGTAATTTACTTAAGATCGTGTTTTGTAATAAGGTGGTTACAATCTTACTTTCTAAGGTAACAAATGGTAAGGGGTTCTCACTATTTAAGAAGGTCCTATTATTAACATCAGCAATGACGGCTTTACAATGAAACATCCGATAAATGGAATTATGTTCGTACAGCCACCATAGACATGCACCCTACTCAGACTGTGCCTTTTCATAGAAATCCATAACTTGAAAAAAACCGCGCTAAGTGGTTAGTACTGGTATGACGTACTGGGTGACGTTCCTTCTCTACCGCACCCGTATAGAGATGCATTAAAGCTGCGTGAGGGCCGGTTGGATCTCTTTCACTTTCTGTGGTGTTTTTACGAAAATGGCACATTCCGTTTAAAGCGCCCTTTATCTAGTTCCATGATAGCCACACATCAAAGTACCTATACAAAACTGTCAAATTTATTAATTTGATTCGTTCGATTCACTATCAATCGAGGAATTTTGACTGATTGTAGTAACTTGTGTGGCTGTCTGTACGTAACATAATTTTGACGCCTATAATTGTCAATAACAAAATTTGACGAATTTTTCATTAGTGTAATCGTAATAGGATTAATATGGGTTTCAAGATCATTCCGCCAACAAGAAACGACGGTATCGCCGCCACCATGACACCGTGGCACCGTAGTGTATTCATTTGTCCCATACCGTACATGTGTCCCGCACCGTAGATGTATTCACATCTGTGAACATCAGTTCTCTTCACTTTATCGGCGTTAGATTCCGCGCCACCAAAGAACTCCCATACATCGCCATCAACATTCGAATTTGCGCTTTATGCTCATAGACACAAGGAATCATAAGTTTTAGTTCCACGTTTTTCCGCGGGTCTTCTCCGTGGCGCAGACTCTAAGGTCACGTTTAGTCGTATAGCACAGCACGTGATGACGTCATCGCCTATAAGCACCTGCCGTCGTGCTGCTCGCACCAGGCCGGCGACATGACGTCGGGGTGGAGGCCCCGCGCGATGAGGCGCGACCTGAACCTCTGCAGGCGAGGCTCAGCGGCGTTTGGATGGGTCTGTATATCACTCCAAAGTCTCTCCGCTACAGCCGCCGCACGCGGCCAGATTCGCGTATCTGTAGGTAATTATAAAAATAAGAATAATTTAATTTGCTTAAAGTATGTTATACCTACATGGGTTGTTAAATATAATAGTAGTTCTCATATTTTGCCAAACTTGGCATGTACATTTTAAGTAGGGTATTATGTAGGTACATATGTATACACAACTACAGGTAAATATTAAAATCAAACTATTTACAAACAAAACTTAACTTAATTATTTTTAGATTTAAATAATACTTAGAAAAAAACAATTTTTCTTTAAGCTACCCAAACAATCTTCGCGTAAATATATTAGAACTACTAACGCAAGTATTTTGTATGCATTTCATTCGAATTTTGTATGGTAGCTATATCAAATGTTTCGTTTATGTCAATTCTGTTTATAATAATTGGAGCAAATTGTATGGATTATTCAATGGTATAATTATTTTTAATACTTTCATACTTTTGAAATGGACTTGCCCATGAATCGTTGAATGACCATAAAACCGGCTACACGTAATATTTTAATGGTGGATTTTTGCTATTGGTTCATATTTACCCATATTTTGATAAAATATTAATATTTTGTAAAATCACGAGCATTGGTCAAATACCCTATTACCAGACTTCCCAAAACCTAGATCAAGGATCATGAATACGGACTTCGCAGCGAAAGCTTTGGACGAAACTGGTAATGACATAACTACTTATTAGAATCATGATGATAACTTATTAAGCGAGTATCTACTTAACTTAGTAGAAACTAAGCATAATGTTATTATGTGTCTGCAGTGACTGCCCAAAAAGAGTAGATATTTTATTGAAGATGTATGACCGTGGGAAAGCCACGTTGAATGGGTCGGCTTTACTGGAGTGATACCACGGCCTCAAAGAAAACCGGCGTGAAGCAGCACTGTGCTGTGTTTCGCTGCGTTAGGTTAGGTTAGGTTAGGCCCTCCTTACCCTCAGGTACCGGAAGCCCAATCCGGTGGAAAAGGGGAGTTTAAAGGTTGGCAGTGCACTTGTGACTGCACTGGTGTCGCGGGTGTCTATGGGCGGCGGCAATCGCATCAGGTGATCCGTCTGCTCGTCTGCCACCTATGTCATAAAAAATGTAGGATATGATTTAATTTTTTTACCTAATACTTCGTTATCCACATATTCAGTCCACATGGCGACTTCGCCTCCAAGCATGTTAGGGTGTTTCGGCATTTGGTACTGGTACATTCTCCTCCAATTAGAGAATTTAGTTTGACCCCAGAAGCCGTGGTCTAAGTACCAAACATCCTTAGGCACGCTGATAGCTTTGTAGCCGAGGGTGAGAACGTCGTGGAGTTGACTATGGTCCATCGGCTCCCAAACTTCGATCACGTATCTGGAAATGAAAATAAATGAAAAGTAGATAGACGAAATACCACTTACTGATTATTACCGAAGTCTCAGAAATAGTTTCTACAAACTTAAAATTTGGTGGCATAAAAAACCTCCTTTTTGGGAGTAGAGATTCGCTAAGAACTTAAGGTGACCGGTAGGGCACAATAGCGACGCCAATCTATTTTAATTTTTAGCTACTAAACTGGATCTATTTTAAACTATTTCGGGGTTACAATCTCTCGGCAAACACCTATACTATTTATTTTATACTCATAGTTAACTGTTTGGTCTGCTTTTGCACTCCAATTTTGGATTACCGCTAAAAGTGGCCGCTTTTGACGTGAATCAATTTTTCGTTTACAAACACGGACCCAATATTTGTGCATGGTTATTTAAGAAGTAGTATAAGTGTGTGCCAAGAGGTTCTTACCCCGAACTTATTTAAAATAGATGTGGCTAAAATTTTAAATCGATTGGTGTCGCTAGTGTGCCCTACCTGTCACCTGAAGGGTAAAAAACGTGGTTGGAAGTTTCTATGAAAATCCTATAATGTATCTCAGGATATCAACCCCAAATGGGGGTTGACCAATTGTGGCGGCCGTTAGATCTAATTAAGGAAAATTGAGGAAGAAAAGGACAATGATGCCGCAAAGAAAGATTGACCACCTTATTATACATCGCGATCTTAAGTTATTGCCGTACTAAAGCTCTTGTCATCCCGTTCCAACACGCAATGTTAAAAGAGGCGGGCACAATTTTTATTTCGGGACTATCCTTAGGTGTGCAAAATGGGACTGGCCAGCAGCACTACCTGTAGAGCCTCTGGCGAACAGGACGAGTCCATATCACACCTGCTGTGTGAATGCGACGCGTTGGCAGGCATGAGAATGAGGCTGATGGGCTTAGCTTATCATAGCCCAGAAGATTACAGGCTACTCCCCTTGAAGTGTATATTGCATCTAATGCAATATATTCACAGGGAGATAGTAGGAATATAGGGTAATTGGGATGACACAAAAGATCCCATTGGGTCGAAGTGTCGCTGGCTATTCCTAGTCAGCCCCCATTAGCAAGATAAGAAAAGATAAGATCCTTAGGTCGCGTTTTGTAATAATGGGGAGTCGAAAAGTCCGAAATATATGTTCGTAATGTAGGTACCTTTGTTGTAATAGTCTTAGTTGATTTTTTTATTTGATTGCTGACTTAATCTTATTTGAAGAAGTGATCATACCTGTCTTTACTTAGCATTTTCTGTATAGTTCCCATCCTTGTGAGTGCTGAGGACCACAGCATCACTGGCTGTGGGTCTTGAGTACCTATCGCCTTTAACTCGTCGTCCCAAATCTGCAGGATGGTGGCGTGGAACTCGCTCCACAGCCGCTGGAAGCCGTCGTTTGATCTATTGAGGCCTTTCTCTTCCATGTACTTGATGATTTGCTCGGTTGTGTTCCAGCATGGAATCCAAACCTGTGAAAGAGATTAAAACATCAAAATATATTGACTCAAAAACATCTTGTAATTTGTCTGGGTCGGCTGAAAATACCTGATTATGACGACACAGGATCGTTGTGAATAGCGATCACAGGAGGAGGCTTTATACACCGTCATTTTGTTAACGTTTACATCCCGAAAACCTCATAATAGATATCGTGAACAAAGTCAATTTGGCTTGTTAGATCATCAAAATATAATATAGTCAGATCACGGTTAATTGGCTCAAGTCAGAACAATGCTGTTATGACATTTTCGCATAGAAAAAACGTTTTACAACGCCCTCTTGTCAATATTACTGAAGTGCCTTCTGATCTTGGTCGGTCCGTAATCTGTATTATACCCAACAACGGGATCAAAATACTCGCTAAATGATGATGAAAATGAAAGCAATAATGAACCAATACATGTAGATGCAATATCATTTGATGATTTATCCTCAGAACAAAACAATAAAATTCCAACAATTTTGATACCAAACCAATTTTTTTTTGGTCAATTGGCTAACGGTTGACTACAATCGCACCTGATGGAAACATGATATAACTGTAATACCCAGTATATTTGAGAATGATAAAAAACAAGTGAGCATGTCATTCGTAGAAACACAATTTACATTAATTAGCCACTCAGTAAATATTGGACAACTATATAATTTTCAATTACTAACCTCGTCTCCACCCATATGGAACAGGGCCGGCTTGGGCAGTATTTCAGCAATGTCCTTGTAGAGATTCCTCATAACTTTATACATGGTGGGATTGGCGGGGTTGAGCTGACCGCACGGCGGCTGGATGCAGTTACCCCTCCAAGGATCCTCGTTTACACACACAGCTAGATCTCCAAATCCATAGTCCTAGAATCATAAATATATAAATCTGTACCGTCAAAATAAGTTTCGCATTTGTGCACTATAGGCAAACTTACTCATTATGTGCTCCTAGTATAAATTTTTATGCTATCTATTGAAGTATATAGAACTAGCAAGGATGCTCATTGGAGAAGCACAATGTCAAGAATAAATATTGTCGAGTAGACGTTAACCATAAAACACCTTTTATTTTAATGCGACTCATTCGCCAGGGGCTCCTAGGTTATTATCTACAGTCAAATGTTGATGAATTAATGATATATACCTCTCCCCATTGCCATCCATTGCCCGCATGCGCTGGCGAGTCTATCTCGATGACGACACGCACGCCGCGGATCTGGGCGTACTGGATCAGCTGCTTGACTTCTTCCGTTCTGTAGATCTCTGACGGCGAGTACGCTCCGTATCTAATATTAACATACATTAAATAATATATGATCAAGAAATAGCCAGGACGGTCTTTTATAACTTCAAAATGTTTAAGATTCCGTGAAGCAGCATCTGCACTGTTTTATACTGAATGACGGAGGGTACCAGAGGTCCAATCCAGGGGAAAGGAAATTCTGTTGTTGGGTGTTCATGGGCGGCGGCAATCGCTAACCATCAAGTGATCCTTCGGCTCGTCTAGTCACTTATCACATTTTAAAAATTGTTCGATTTCTAGGAGTTCTTAAACATCATAACTTGTAAACAGTACTTCTGCAACAACAGATAGGTATCTAGGTAGATGTGTCCAGCACCAAGCCCCAATGCTTGTACGCTGGGTAGTCCTTGATACCTTGTACCTTCGTACCTTGTAAACTGTGGAACCCTCTGCGACTCCAACGGAAAACTGTGCGAATCAGTCACGTGCCAGTGGAAGACGTTGAACTTAGACGCAGCCATTCCATCTATCGTTCTCTTTATATCGTCCATCGGAATGAAATGCCTCGACGTGTCCAGCATGAGACCCCGATGCCTGTACGCAGGGTAGTCCTTGATCCTGGCTCCAGAGACGATGCGGAGACCGCAGCGGTTGCTGAGTGCGTCAGTCTTGTCTGAGGAGACGAGCTGAGTGAAGGTCTCCAGGCCATGTCGGGCTCCGTATACGGTAGTGGCCGTGATGGTCACTGTCACCTTTTGATCTGAAAGTTTTTACTGACTATTTAGCATTTTTAATTGATAACGTTCTACAGGAATCTGTGTATCGTTAGGTTTTCACCCCAGTTGCACCTATTCATACAATTCTGCATGTGCAAAATTTCAGTGTCCTTATAAGACAACAATTAACAAAATAAGGAGGTAGGTACCTAGCTCTATGAAAACAGTAGGAATAAGTTTGCATATGTACCTATTCATGAGTGTTAAAACGGTGGTATGATAATTACTATTTTTACGTGCTTAACATAAATTAGTTACCTAAATAGTGACTAAGTAATTAATTTTTTTTAAACATGGTAATAGAGGCTTAAAGAATATAACTACTTATTCGTAGGCACATACCTACTCGTCGTAACAGAAATTAAAACCCAGGTAACGTAATTATGTTAGGATGGGTACAAGAATTACCTCCCATGCGCTGTTAGAGGTGGAGTGGAGATATTTAAGACGAGATACTTTCCCTAAAAGCAATACCTAGGCTTCTTATTAAGTAGGTAGGTAGGTATACATTACCCATCGACCAACCATCCCCAATTTTTTCTGAAGAATGCTTAGGTACATCGCCCTTCCACCACTTCATAGTCTAAGTGCCCCCTTCCCCTCTCCCCCTTTAATCAGTTTGAAAATGACCCTATATGAGCATATAGTACCTAAATAAATAAAAAATCTACTTACTCTTAGTCTGGACGTCTAGGTCGTACTTTTCGTCGGTGTCCCAGGTGAGCTGAAGGTTATCGGAGGCTACCACCAAGTACACCAGCACCGGGGTGTCGACTACCTCGGTGACGTTGCCCCCGCACTCTGCCATGAGGTTAGCGGAAGTGACTTTGCTCATCAGGGCTATCATCTCTCGAGCACCGGCTGGGACGCTGCTTAGGTCGTACCTAGGAATAGATAGATTGTTGAAGTAAATTGAAAATTGAGAATTAAAGGGAACTATGGAGAAAACGCCAAAAATCTGAGCGGGTAATACCCCTTAGCAAATTATGAAGATTTCAATGGTCTCGAATATCTAGATCAGACTATTATCACTTGACATGGTCTAGATACTTCAACAAACTTTTCAGACGATCTCCAGAACTATGCTATTAATATTACTATAGATAGATCTCTCAATAAGATAAAGGATGCTTTCTAATCTTTGCGACTTGTCTTTTTGTTGTAAACTACACCTACTACTTACTAGGTTTTTTCCTTACATTGATTCTCAATTCATTGTCATTAGGGAAAAATAATAATTGAAAAGTACCTAGCAACAACTATTAAAATTTTAATAGTCTGCATCAAGTTCATTCGAAAGCACTTGTCTGATATTAAGTTCTAAAAAAGTGGGTGATATTTTGACCTATAAAATACTTCGGACAGTTTGCAACAACCGACATCCGTTACTCTGAACAAAAAACGGCAAATAAAAACGCACTTAGACGTACAAAGCAGACTCCGAAGCCACTAACAACTACAAGTAGGTAATAATAATACAAAGGTCAACATGGGCAAAGCGATGCGAATAAAAAAAAGCAGTATCGTGATTGTGAATTCGATTTATAAAAGCCCAAGGAGTGGGCGGAGCGCAATATCCCGCTGCGAGCATACACTGTAGGTATATGAAGGATATTTTATCGATAGCTTAGCATCGATCATCAAAGTTCTTAGTCGAGAGAAATCCCACAAAAGAGCAGCCAACAAGGTTTGAAAATAATATTGAATATATAGAGAAAAAAGGTGAAAAAGTTCTCGCCACTATGTTGGTATGGAGCAGTTCTGCCGATGACGTCTTAGGTGGTTTTAGGAAGATCTGTTAAAGTTTTTTATATAATGGAGTCATTCTTTAAATAATATTTTTATTTTTGAGAAGTCTTTGATCACAAATAAATAAAACTGGTCCCCATCAATGTCACTACACAGTATACGTGTTTATGTGTTCTCTGTATACAAAAAAAATTAAAAAATTAAAATTCATTTATTTCAGGCTTCGCCCATAATATTATTAATATACACAAATACTTAAAAATTATGTTAGTAGAACCACAACCAATTAATTTAAGTATCCGCCGCGCGCTGCGACCCCGGGCAAGCGCACATGCACTTGGACCCCGTGCCGCAGAAAGGGGCTGTTCGGCTTCTGGCTGAGCACATTCAGGATGGTGATGGAGCCCCTGAACGCATTATTATTCGATATGCCGGATTCGGAGTGCGTTGATGGGCCATCAACGCACTCCGAATCCAATATAATGTTGTGCTGCGTATAGTTAATCCACAGATTTCAGGTGTAGAGAGTTTGGCAGTATGCTTTAAACAAGGTAATTTTGACCCCTAAACTACACCGCGCGAATCTGCGCGGCGTTGACGAATACTAAGTATAACAGGCTGGAAGAAACCATGGCCATGAATATAACTACCTATTTTGTTATAATGGTTAGAATCTACTTAACCATATCGATGATTTAGATTTAGCAGAACATCTCTACCTACAAGCCGCAAGTTTTACTGCGGCGATAGATCACGATTCGTTTGTCAAATAAACGGTCCAGGATCGTAGGTCGGAGTGCCGCTAGCCGGAGATCGGCATTTACAACGTGCGATGCTAGATTACGATTAAAAATAACTGAAGCCTAACATATTTCCATCCGCTATTATGTTAGTGAATGGGCCAGCTCGACCGGAGTAATACCACGCCCTCACAAACAACCGGCGTAAAGCAGTGCATGCGCTGTGTTTCGCTGCGTGAGTGAGGGTAGCAGGGGCCCAATCCAGGGAAAAGGGGGTTAAAAGGTAGGCAGCGCACTTGTGTCACCACTGGGGTTGCAGGTGACTGCCACATATATCATAAAAAAAATATCTAGCACATTATTCAACTCACTTCAGGATCAGGATACAATCCAGGATTTGATTTGTTTTAGGATACTTGGATAACTATATTGATGGAATGTCTGAGGTTTTGTGAACTAAATGTATGATTATTTATGCTTTGGTTCAGTTTTTTTTTTTGTTATTGTCTGTAATTTATAATGGTCAATTAATGTAATTGATAAACAATCTACCGTGTTAATTAAAGAAACAACAATAATAAATATTGTTATTGGATGCACTCCTACACAGAAATATATCAGGACACCCCAAGGAGCTTATTATGAAAAGAGAGTTAGCACCTAACTCAGTGAATAAACACGCCTCCAAAAGGAAGATCGTTAGGTCCGAATGCAACTCTGTCAAATCTTTTGTAAAATCTAGGTAGATAAATAATATTATGTGTGTATTAATTTCTGCCAATAATCACTAAATTATTTTCTGGCAAGACTTGTCCCAAATGACGATTAGAATGGATTTTCAAAAGGATCTTAACCGATTACCTATACACCGTTATTTCTTTATCTTTTACATCCCAAAAACCACAAAATAGGTATCGTGAATAAAGACCATTTAGCATGTTAAATCAACAAAATAAGCGAAAAAAAGCAGCTGTTCCATACAAAATTTAATTTTCACCCGACCAAAATGTATGGAATAGCTGTTTTTTCTTCGCTTATGTTGTTGAACTAACATGCTAAATGGTCTTTATTTATGATACCTATTATGAGGTTTTCGGGATGTAAACGATAAAAAATGACGGTGTATACATAAGTATGTACTTAACCTCCAACCTAAATACGATACCTCAGATGAAAACATCTGTCTGATAAGGTATTGAATTTTCGCGAATGCGTCTCACAGTGTAAAGGACCGATACGGAGTCGTTTACCTCAACTAATATCTGCTGTATCTACATAAATTCCAACCCAATACATGTCGAGTATTTGTCATATTATTATGTTAAGTGTCATCGAGAGGTAGACGGCCGAGGTCAACGAACTTGTCACGTTAACACCTACATAACGTGTTTATCATTGTTATGAGAGGTTCCATACCGGTTCGTCTATCTGTACATCTTCAATAATCTTTACATTTAGGTATCCAATCCACTCCAATATTTTATTTGCATTTCACAGTGTAAGTACGTTATAAGATCTTAAATATGTATTAGGTACTGAATAGAGCACTGTAATCTTAAGGCGACGGGTAACCCTAACTTAGCGACACCATTCGTTTTAAATTGTTAGCTACTAAACCGGATCTATTTTAAACAATTTAGGGGTTACAACCTCTCGGCAAATACTTATACTATTTATTAAATAACCATGCACAAATGTTGGGTCCGTTTTTGTACGCGAAAAATTGTATACCGCCAAAAGCGGCCACTTTAAGCGTGAATTAATTTTTCGCGTACAAATATTGAGTCCGCATTTGTGCATGGTTATTTAATAAATAGTATAAGTGTTTGCCGAGAGATTGTAAACCCGAAATTGTTTAAAATAGATCCGGTTTAGTAGCTAAACATTAAAATCGATTGGCGTCGATAGTGTGCCCTACCCGTCACCTAGTATGAAGTTTCACGGTAGCTTGTAAGCCTAATGTAATCACTTAAAATAAAACTAAATTTATATTTTACCGGGAGAGAACAAAATACAACGCCAACCTTAAAAAGCCCTTTCCCCGAATTGGCCCTACCGTACCCTCACTCACTCGACGAAACACACCGTAGGCTCTACTTCACGCCGGTTTTCTGTCAGTTCGTGGTATCACCCCATCTGAGCCGGTGCATTCTTATGGATTGTTATGGACTCGATTCTCAGTTTTGACAAGCTTTCGGGTGATAAACCCTTGTATTACTTCGGTGACTGGATGCTATTATCTAGTAAATTATATGTATACTACCTTTTTGATTTCATACCCATCGCTTAGAACAACAAAAAAAGAAATGTCATCTATTTCCGTACGCAATATACTCGTAATGTCCCAAAGATTATCTAGAAATCGTTTGTCCTCTATATTTAGGAACTCTCTGTCAGGCTCTTGGATGGCGCCCAGGAGATGTAGAGATTTATTCTGGCCGGCCCTTTCTTGCTTGTGGTAGAGTTCAAATTTGACTGCCTCGTTGGCGCAGTGTAGTACGTCGCACTTTAAAGCGACAGCTGCGCTTGTAGTCCGGGGTTCGATCCCCGGGTCGGGCCTGAGTGAAAATTTGTAACCTATGTTTTTCGGTTAAGGTGACGGGTAGGGCACACTAGCGACGCCAATCGATTTTAATTTTTGGCTACTAAACCGGATCTATTTTAAACCATTTCGGGGTTACAATCTCTCGGCAAACACTTACCTATACTATTTACTAAATAACCATGCACAAATGTTGGGTCCGTTTTTGTACGCGAAGAATTGATTCACGCCAAAAGCAGCCACTTTTGGCGGTAATCCAAAATTCGAGTGCAAAAGCAGACCAACAGTTAACTATAAGTATTAAATAAATAGTATGGGTGTTTGCCGAGAAATTATAACCCCAAAATGGTTTAAAATAGATCCGGTTTAGGAGTATGTACTTTAAAAATTAAAATCGATTGGCGTCGCTAGTGTGCCCTACCCGTCACCTAAGGAAATTCTGAGTGTCAGCCCGGAGTCTGGAAGTTGGCGGTCTTGTACCCCCGTGCCTCGGAAAGCACGTTAAGCTGTTGGCTCTGGCCCGATCCCTTTCCGGTCGTCTCACACTGGTGTCCCAATATGAGAGAAAGGGAATAGAGAGTGCGCTTGTGTTTGCGCACACACTTGAGCACAATAATATATCCTGCGTAATGTGGCTGATCGTTGAGATTGGCCGCCTTAGCTGAAATCGGTTAGAGGATAAGATTATCTAGAAATCGTTTGTCCTCAATATTTAGGAACTCTCTGTCGGGTGCTTGGATGGCGCCCAGGACATGTAGAGATTTATTCTGGCCGGCCCTTTCTTGTTTGTGGTAGAGTTCAAATTGTAAGAAACTTTCAAAGAAAGTAGCTATCAAAGGCAGGTAGTTTATCGTCACCTCAGCTTGTCTTTCCCATTTGTGTGCAAAACTGATTGGGATTCCGGGGTACGCTTAAACCATGATCCAAGATACGGAGGTGTGGTAATTACAATGAAGCGAGTGCCAGCGCTTACCTTCACAACCCTTAGACAGGGGAAGACGACCATCGGGATCATGATTAACTACTACGTATGGAAGTCAATTTAAAATCAACGAGTATGTTCTCAAGGAAATTATTTCATTATTGATGCATAAGGAAGTTATAGGATAGGCCAACATGACTACTTTTACATGAAGTAAAGTATCAGCCTACATACTGCACCGCTGCAGGGCAAAGGCCTCCATCATAGAAAACAAGTCATCGCTACTATGTTGAATATGTTGATCCATACTATATTGTATGTACAAAATGTAATCTTCTCTAACCTTATAACGTTTCTTCAAGTATATTTTATATAATTTTAAATTTATCTAGATATATGTATTTATAATATAAATTTACGTTCAATGTTGAATATTAAAAGAATTGCACCACCCTCCCCTCTTCTATCTAAAGTCCTCTACCTGAAGGTCGTCTGGTTGAGATCGCTCCCAGCGATAAGACCGCCTAAATTGTATATTGTATCTCTGTATACCTAGCTTTTAAGTTTTGTGTGTTGTGCAATAAAGAGTATCTATCTATCTAGATATCTATCTCTATCTATGATGGGATTAGGTTTATGCATAAAAGAAGCATTCATTCAAATAAACCTAATAATCCCAAAGGAAACTGAAAGTAAGTAAAGTAAGTTTACCTTAAACCGCGCGATCATAGCTAAACTGATCATCCATAAAACAACAAAAAAGATAAATGGCGAATCGAATTCGCAAAGCATTGTTTAAGTCTCAGACGGAAATTCATCAATATTAATGTGGAGATTCGATGATACATTTCCGTGATATTTTATGAGTAGAAAACCATTTTCATTTCAAACTCACTTGTGTGTGGCGGATTGTCTTCCTACAGTATATTTGACGGTCATTTTATTAATTTATTTATTTATTAACAGGCACAACTACAAAATACATTTTAAAGAACATGCAACACAATACGATATTTGACTATTGCTTTTTTATTTTTGTAATCAAAAGACCCCTCAGTTATAGATACATCGTTAAAAGAATTACTTGATTCTCAATTAAACTACCTGAGATATCATAACTTTAAAATCACATTATTTTGGGCAAACCCAAAACGCTCCATACAAATGGCTAGTAGCAAGTGACGTCACACGCACGTAGGTATTTTGTATGGATTTCTTTAGAGTTTTGTTTGTTAGCTATATCAAATGTTTCGTCCATGTCAAGGGTTCTATTATAATAGTTGGTGCAAATTGTATGGGTTATTCAATGATATAATTATTTTTTAATAATTTCATACTTTTAAAATAGACTTGCCCATGAATTTTGAATGACCATAGAACCGGCTAGACGTTATATTTTTAATTGAGAATTTTTGCTATTGGTACATTATTTACCTATATTTTGATGAAATACTAATATTTTGTAAAATCTCGAGTTTAGTCAAATACCCTTATTACAAGCCAAGTATCATATCAAAACTGTAACCCGTTAAAGTTTGCGCACATCATTTACTTTTATTTTTTAGTTCTTAAAATAAGAACAAGAAAATACAATAAACATTTATGAGTGCATAAATATAGAAAATCTTTAGATAAAACAATGTGTTGTACTGAATCTGTCATCAGATCGCTTTTACTACTGAAGCGGGGTGGACCGTATGGGTCACAGTAAATAAGATAAAACAGTAATGTATGAAGAAGAAAATGGGGTATATTTCAAGTCATCGGCATTATTTCATGGCACTTAATGATGTCATTGAAAAAACTGGACGAGCCTTGCAAAGCCATTTTTTAATATACGATTATCTTTGAACCAGCAGACACTTTTTAGCCATAGTCCGAATAAAATTAAACATGTTGAGCAAAAATGTGACTAAAATAAAATTAAAGCTAGATATATATTCGACTTTTCATACAAAGTAGGTCACGTGACTTGGTTATTTTGTAAAAATCTTAGTCTCATTTTGAAAATTGGTAGAATAAATGTTATTCCGAATGGTTTGTAGAACACGTTGTTAAAGGGATGTAAATGTTCATAGACACCCTGTATAAGTAACGTCCAATTTTACTATTTGAACAGATTCATCGATTCAAACATGATATGAACGGCAAGCTCTTTCAAGTGTAAATTTGCGCAATAGGAACCAAAGGGCCTCTCTTTTTGATACCATCGGGCTGAGATGAGCCATTTTACTAAGCAAGTATAAAAAGTATTCCACACTAATAAAAGGACATAAAAACGTCAAACCGGTGTTGCCTCACCGTCAACGCCATCGGCGCGTGCGCATCTATGACGCAAGCGATGTCATCCGCCCAGAATAGATAGACGGGCGGGAGACACCTGTATCGGGCCGTTGTACAACCGCGGTGAATGGACGAGGGGCCTTGTATTAATAGCCTATCATTAATCGGGTGTCAGGTGTCTATTACCACAGTGTTAATGTTCTTCACCGTCCTGTTAGATGAAAACTTTGGTACTAGATTGTGGCCTAAGCGTTGATTCTTACCTAAGGTAGATAGGTTGCATCTACAGTATCTGTTGGCAGAGCATCGCCTAGAAAGACTTCAGCCAGGTACTATCGAACTTGCCACATAAGTAACCGTGCGACCGACATAAGCTTTATTCGAAGTAGTCCCGTAACAAACGAGAATATGTATGTATCTATGTATGAACGAACTTGTCGCACTCGCATCCAAACAAAGGAGACAACGCGTGAGGAAGGGATAAACTCCAATTAGGTCCTAACCTCTGGTTCTAATTTAGCCCTCAGGGCCAGGCTGAGGAAATAGTATGTGGATTTTTATGTTAGACAGTAGGGATGCATTTGAACTGTCTGCTGCTTACTGAATACCGCCAAGAGGGGCCTCGGCAATATCCCAGAGATTCTGCTTCATACCGTGGATGTTGATTCTTACCTAAGATAGGTCGGATGCATCTGCACGGTCTGCTGGCTGAGCACCGCCAAGAGAGGCTTCAGCAATATTCTAGAGATTCTGCTTCATACCGTGGATGTTGATTCTTACCTAAGATAGGTAGGATGCATCTTCACTGTCTGCTGGCTGAGCACCGCCGAGAGAGGCTTCAGCAATATTCTAGAGATTCTGCTTCATACCGTGGATGTTGAATCTTACCTAAGATAGGTCGGATGCATCTGCACTGTCTGCTAGCTGAGCACCGCTGAGAGAGGCTTCAGCAATATTCTAGAGATTATGCTTCATACCGTGGATGTTGATTCTTATCTAAGATAGGTAGGATGTGTCTGCACGGTCTGCTGGCGGAGCACCAAGAGAGGCTTCAGCAATATTTTAGAGATTCTGCTTCATACCGAGGATGTTGAATCTTACCTAAGATAGGTCGGATGCATCTGCACGGTCTGCTGGCTGAGCACCGCCAAGAGAGGCTTCAGCAATATTCAAGAGATTCTGCTTCAAACCGTGGATGTTGATTCTTACCTAAGATAGGTAGGAAGCATCTTCACTGTCTGCTGGCTGAGCACCGCCGAGAGAGGCTTCAGCAATATTCTAGAGATTCTGCTTCAAACCGTGGATGTTGAATCTTACCTAAGATAGGTCGGATGCATCTGCACTGTCTGCTGGCTGAGCACCGCTGATAGAGGCTTCGGCCAGATGCCGCCGAACCTGCCGCACACTGTGCGACACAGATCCAGGCTGTGGTAGTAGATTGTGACGTTGCCCAGTTCCGGCTTCGGGGGTTTCGACCGCTGGCAACCCGTGTTTGGGATACATTTGAATACCCATGATGGTCTGAAAAAAAAGAACGACCATTACGTATTGCATTTATTTACATAACTTTGCATAAAATTAAATTCTTGTCTCCTGTCAACCATCTGGTGTGAAAAGACTACCTCGACTAGAACAGTGTAAGGCGTTGATACAGGCGTTCGATCAGAGACGAGCTGTAGAAATAATAAAACTGAGTAGAGGGTCCGAGTGAGTGCCCTAACATCTGGCACTCACTCGGACCCTCACAGGGCACTGGAAATTAACAAGCACCTGCACAAACATGGGCCTTTCAGATACCAAAATCTACAGGTTCTGTCGCGAGGACGAGGAAACGATTATCCAGGTCCTCGGCGAGTGCATAGCGCTGCACCGCTGCAGAAGCCGGCACCTAGGAGCACTAATGATCTCAGCTGACGAGATCAAGAGCTCCCCCATCAGCTCCATTCTCGGGTTTATCCTGGAACTGGAGCTACATGAGGTCCTGTAATAGGTTACGGGGCTGCCACAATAGATCATCTACTGGTCGCAGTGGCTATGAGACGCAGGGCTCACCCCATTTCTATCAAATAATAAAATAATAACCATCTGGTGTCACGAGACATACTCAGATATACATGGATAGGAATTTAAACTCTCAGGGAGGATGCGACCAATCTTTATCCAACGATAAATCTATGGTATAGTGTAGTTATATGCGGTGTAAAATAAAAATCCGTTCTACCAACTACTCATCCAGTCAACGCCTATTTCAATGGTAAATCGATATGACAGAATAAGGGCCGACTTTTTGATTCGTGGTTACCTTTTTTGGTTAAATTAACTATAGTTAACTGACTGACCAATAATCAAAGTGACAGCGTCAAAGTAACGTATTTTCTTGTAATATTAATTTTCTTGCTATTGGTTAACTATGGCTTAAAACACATTTTGGCAATATTTGACCATTGGTTACTTTTTTAAACCATCTGTTCAGTCTGACTACGGATCAAAAAATCGGCCTGTAATATCCTAGGTACCTAATCTAAAATGACGTTGTCATTGTCACAGCTGTTTTTGACTTTTGACATTACTTGCAATTAACAAAAAAAATCCCGGTCGCGTACATATCATGAATCACAAAACAAATGTATAATGACATCCGTTCATTCACTCATTATGCAAGATATAGTATACCGGATTTGGAAGAACAAAATTGAGTTTATTACGAAAATAAAGTAACGAAGTAAATTATCTTGCGGATAGTTGTCCTCTTATAACTGTCAAGTTAGTCGAATCCGCCCTAAATAAATCATCAAAATATCTATTGACAAGTTACTCCTCAATTCCACATGTTTATTTTGAAAATGAGATGAAACAAGTTTAATAGTTGTAATTAAACTTTTTGCTGTATTATCCAATAATGGCAATTTCAACAAAATACCTAGAATTGTAGAATTACCATTTAAAAAAACATAACAATTTAACTGTACTTAATGAGCAAAGTTATTACGACTTTTAGGAGGAAAGAAATCATTTGTGTTGCATAGACAGGAAACAATAATTAAGATATAAATAATACATTCAAATTATAATTATACATTAAACTTACAAAAACACCAAATAAAGGGGAAACTTTTAAAATGTTACTAAGAGGAAAAACTTTATAGACAATGAATAAAAAAACCTTAAAGACCGATTTAAAAATACTCGTGACGTTTATTTGCACATTTTGATCTTAATTGGATTTTAGTCATCGGCAGCGTGAGAACACCAGTTTAGTTTTATTCTGCTATTGTATTATTTAGCCTTAACATTATTGTTTGAATAAGGATTCACAAACTTGAATCCAGGGAACCGGAAGTACTCTATCTTCGGGATAGGTTCCTTCCGGTACTTCCCGTCTGATTCATATGGGCTCAAAATATTGCTCACATTAAAAGTTTAATTTAAAATAAGAACACTGAAACACAATTAATTTAAATCAAGAAGTACATACTCCATTTTATTATTTTTTTTAAATAAACTTCTAATTTTAACATGTGTATGAGCCCTTGGTTGGTTCATTTATAGGCTTGAATTATCCTCATAATTGACAACACTCGAAAACTGGAAATAACTTGATTTATTGATAACTTGTAAATGTTGCACAATAATAAAGGCTGCTATGAACTGACATGATATAAACAATAACAAATAACGATGTCTCGTATGAGGTAATACACTTAAGAATTATGCTAGCTTGATGTAAAATGTGCTTTGTATATATTCCCGGGCGGGAGATAATAGAAAAGGAAGGCAAATATCAAGTACGCCTCTCACTCAAGAAAGAAATCGATGAAATAGGTCAATCAAGGAACAAGGCTTTTGCTCAATACTTTACAACTAGAAAGAAAGACTCAGACTCAACAGCAGAGCTTGGGTGGATACAAGGAAACCCAGACCGTTGGAAGACTTTCGTTTCAAACAGAGTAACAAAAATCACGGAAACGTTACCCGCTCAGAATTGGCGTTACGTAAGACAGCCGACAACCCTGCTGACTGTGCAAGACGTGGGATAACACCTTCACAACTGCTACAACACAGCTTATGGTGGCAAGGACCGGCCTGGTTATCTTCATTTAAAGACGAAAAAGTAGATCAAGAAATTTAGTTTACGAATGAATAAGTGACACAAAAGAAGCAAGTGAATTTCGCTACTAAATGCACGAAATCAGAAAACTGAAATAACTTATTAGAAAAAAAGTTCGGCGATAAAAAACCGCCTTCAAATACTATGAACTAAAAAGTGTAAAATAATAATTTTATCACTTTATACACTTCAAATAACATTTTATAACAGTACACTCGAGAAAAGGTTTACCGAAGTCGCCTTTTACCGCCTTCAAATACTGAAGGCGGTTTTTTTTCGCCGAAAATTTTCTTCAAGTTTCTACCCCCGTCATATAACTAACAAACTAATTGTGGATACAGTATTGAAAGAGTTATCCTTTGACTCCTTACCGTTGAGGGTTTGCCTTTCATCATCAGCAGAGCCAGAGAATTAATACAATCAGTCGTAAAATATAGGTGCAATTTTGAAAAAAGATACAAAACGTTCCGCGTGCCTTTAAAATTAGAGGGTTCTAATCTTTTGGCATGTGATGTCTTCAGAATATTATTTTACACTTTTAGTTGGTGCTTTTTGAAGGCGGTTTTTTTAACAATATTTTTGAGCCCATCTAAATCAAACCAAATCTAGCCTAAAACATTACATGAATTATCAAACTTGTAACTGTTTTGTTTACTTTGGTCGCGTGCATATCGATCGTAGTACCTTAATTGTCGTGTTGCGGCAGAGTATAGATAAGTATTATTGCCAGGCTAATCGACATCATGGTAGATAAAAAGTTGGGTCATTTCCAATCACGACATCATGCTCCTAGGATGTTTTCAGCTTACATTTTTATTCTTAGGGTACCAGATTTAACCTCCAATCCTTGAATACCGTAAAAGCTGTTTTAAAGTGTTAAGTATGGGCACGGGCGGTGGGAATCGAACCCACAACCCTTGACAAAGTAAAGCTGTACGTATACCCAGTATATAAGTTACTCTAAGAGGTATACTGCCTTTGTCTTTGATACAAAACAAGTACCTAAGTAATTAAAATTTAGTATATTTGATCGATTTTGAAAATATTTTCAAATTTTGCGCTGTGTTTCGCCGTGTGAGTGAGGTTACTGGAGGCCCAATAGGAGGGAAGGGGAAAAGGTTGTGACTCCGCTGGTGTTGCGGGTGTCCATGGGCGGCGGAATTGCTTACCATCAGGTGATCCGTCTGCTCGTCTGCCATTTCTCATATAAAAAAATTAAAAATGTAAGGCACAAAGCTACAGCATATGCACAAGGGTACATTTTACTGCGGAGAAACATTTTATTCATAGTATCGAATGCTGCTTTTTGTTCAAAATTTTACACTTTTTACCGAATGGCAGCCATTAATGGGGCGACGTAGAACACTTGCCCGATGGTTCGACGATATTGTAACGGCAGCGGGGAAACAATTAATAAGGTTGGCAGGGGACCAAATGGAGTGGCGTGATAAAGAAGAGGCCTATACTCAGGCTGAAATGATGATGATGATGAATATGACGAACTAATAGTGGATCAACTTACTCGAAGATGGTGGGGCTAGAATCTTTGATTTCGTTCTCGTCACAATGGACCAAGTTGACTGCGACTACGGCCAGCAGAAACCACCAGCTGCACATTTTTGCCTGGAACAATGAAAGTACTGTTGATAAAATAATTTACTTGAACACAACAAATTTCCTTAACTCCAATGACATAATATGGTTTTTCACAATTAATTTTCACCAGTTTCAAATCCTAAATCAGTGAGAAAATAAACTTTTGACAAATTATACAAAAATTCCGACCTAGATCTAATCACTTCAGTGACATTGACATGGGGGCGCTGTGCAATATTTTTCCTATGAGAAAATGTCAAAAGCACTGCCACTTAAGAAGAAAACAGCATTGGTTCCGACTTTTGCCACGTGCCATATAACTGTGATCGGACTATAGAAACGTCAAGTTGTAAATGACATCAAAGATCTTCACCGGTATCTTGGATCTGATTCATTTCTTTATTTTTGGATCCCAAATTTTTTTTTATCTCACTGGTCTTATAAATATTCTTACGGTCTAACTTTCTATCCTTTTACCCACCACAGCCACCACACCAGCACCACAGCTTTACAGTTTGGGGAGATCTGGATAGATTTGTTGAACCATTTTTTTATTCGAACTTCGTTGCCCAGTGGTCACTGCGACCATATTTGATCTATTGTGACCTCCGCTCCCACTTATAGATCGTCTCCGAGCCCCACGGTCAGCATAAACCGTATAGTGGCCTTGGGAGCATCCTCCAGGTAAATGTGGTAGCTGCCCAGGGTGCGGCTTCTTAGGTGCCCGAGGGCATCGCATTGACAAAGTATCAAATAATAAAAGTATCAAAGTATCGCATTGATAAAGTGCATCAGTGTCTCGTCCTCTGCTTTACAGAATCTGCAGGGGGGTCTCCGGTCAGCCCGGTTCTGGAGCCGTGTGACCAGTAACGGTTCTCGTGAGGATACTCAGCTGTCCGCGAGATAGCGTTAGGGCCTCTAGCGTGAACTTGTTGGAGAATCTTGTGATTAGGGTTTTGGCATGTGCCAGACCTGTCGATCTGAGCCAGAGTTTTAGGTAACAATAGAGTAAGGTAATACTAATAATAGTCTGGTGTTGTAACAAAGTTAGGTTGTAACAATTTTCTACGGCTTTGCTAATACCTACTTACAACGTGATTTCCACAGAATATTTTTACATAATATGTCATCCACAGACAGCACCCTAACCAGACTGACTTTATAGGTCGGGGGACCTGGCGGGGCGTGTGGGACTCCCTCTGGGAAGGCGACCCAGAGGTAAGTATACCCACTAAAACCCTACGACGCCCGCCGCTGTTGTCTTAGGCGAGGTCTACGGTCACTCATCAGCCCATTTGACCCCGCTTGCGGCCAACGACCACCCAAGCAAAATGGGCAGACCTCATCACAGGGGAGCAGCAATAGCACCCACTCCTACCACCAGAACGCGCACCGGCGTGCAGTTGGACGCCCACCTCTGTAAGGTCTCATTATGGAATGGCCGGTGCCACCGCACCTGCCATCCGAGACCTTCCGGACGAACCATTGCCCTGACGAGCCCTGGATTTGAAGAATCTGGTAATTCATGTTTATTTTCTACTATCTCTCTCTCTCATTAGACTCAGGATTTGAGGAGTCTGGTAATTACAATCAAGCGACTGTCTGACCTTTGCAACCCTTTAAAAGGAACCAGACCAACTGCATCATGGTTATAATATCCTCCAACCGATTACGGCTACGGCGGCCAATCTCATCGATCAGTTACATACGCAGGATAGATATATTATAGTGCTCAAGTGTGTCCGCAAACACAAGTGCACACTCTATTCCCTTACCCTCATATTCCGATGGGACACCAGCGTGATTGGGCGCAGGACCAACGGCTTAACGTACATCATGGTTACTGGTTTCAGAAACTATCGTTTCTTTTTTTTTATACTACGTCGGTGGCAATCAAGCGTGGGGCTCGCCTGATGGTAAGCGATTACCGCAGCCTATGGACGTTTGCAACTCCAGTGGACCTGCATATGCGCGCCGACCCCTTTAAAACCATAACACTCCTTTTTTGAAGAACCTCGTGCTGTATTCCCACGGGAAAACCTGTTGTTTCTTCACGATGTTTTCCCTCATCGCCGAGCTAATGGTAGAAATATGCACACAGATATTTGACGACCCGTTTGGAACAGTGGTAGTGAACGCTGCCTTTGTTCCAAGGGTTGCGGGTTCGATCCCCGCACAATACAAACATTTGTGTGCATGAACATGTCTGTTTGTATTGGTCTGAGTGTTTTCTATGTATTATAAGTATGTATGTATTACAAAAGAAAAGTATTATATGTATTTATTTGTAATCCCACTGTTGAATCTGATATCCTGTAACACAGGTGCTTTAGCTACCTATCTCGGAGTCAGTTCAATGTATGTGTCGTTGTGAAATATTTATTTATAAAAAAAATATATATGCACATAGATCTGAAAAATGACCCCTCGCATGGAAGGTGCGTTACACTCACTGAGCTGACATCGCTCGCTGTTATTTATTCAGCTAAGCTTTGTAATGATGGCAGCTCAAGTACCTATTACTCTATACCTTTGCGTGCGAGTGTGTCTCCATTGTGCACGCGATGTCGTTCTGATGTTGATCGTAACAATTATCACCGCATGTGTTCGGCAGCGGAACTACAGATTATCTTTAAAAAAAATGGTTTTATTTCAGATAACTTTGATCCATAACATTCATTAATAAATAATTAGTATTAGTAGTAAGCCGTGTGATCCCCGGCAGAGTAGAATAGGCCACCCTCACTCTTACCGAGGTGTCGTAAAAGGCGACTAAGGTAAAGCTGCTGGCATGATCATCAGCACCCAGAGAAGGAAAACTCTGCATTTATATCAAAACCCTCGCCAACCCGTCTGCCAAGCGTGGTGAGTATGGCAATTACCCCTCATGTGATTGAGGAGGCCCGTGCCCCAGCAGTGGGGACTTAAATGGGCTGATGATGATGATGATGAGTATTAGTACAGCTTAACCTAAAGTTGTTAGTACGAATTGTTCTCTAGAAATGCGTTTTAAGATTAGTACCGGAACAAAATTCGTTCTAGCCCCTTTTAATATTGCTTGTTGGAACAGGATGGCATGAGCCTCTAGGGTAGTTAGTGGTGCTATCAATGCACCACTCTGAGGAGGTCTGCCCATTCTGCTTGGGTGGACGTTGATCGCAAGCGGGGTCAAATGGACTAATGAGTCACGGTAGGCCTCGCCTAAGTCAACAGGATGGCAATAGCTTTAGTGCGGTAATAACTTTAAATCGTGTTTTAAAATAAGGTAGGTGTAGTTTAAACCTTTGACACAACATAGCGATTGAAGCGACAGCTTTAAACACAAATGGCAGTGCCGACTTTTTTGTATTTTATGGGTGTTCCGGTTGTAAGTCTGGATTTGGGGAATCTGGTACTTACCTCTAACGAAACGAATACCGTTTGACTTTCGCAAACGTTTAGAACGGGAACCAGACCACTGAATCATGGTTACACGTTTCAGAAACTATCCGAAACGTGTCCGTTTTCCTCACGATGTTTTCCCTCACCACCGAGCTAATGGTAGAGAAAGGAGCAGATTATCTACTCCTATAGGTACAGTCAAAGAACGAAAAGGTTCGTCAGTTTTCAAATTGATTCGTTTGATAATGCTATGAGCACTTATTACCTTTCGTAAATTTGTCAGAGTAATACCTGTTGCACAGAATATTATGCTTAACTGTTAGATCAGAAAGTTCAGATTTGCTTGTAGCAACATTGATTCCTTTTGATGATTGTAGCAACATTGATTGACTTTCCATCAGGTGAGATTGTGGTCAAGCGTTAAGACTAGTTCTTAAAAAAATGTAAAGTAAATTTAAAGAAGGTTGGCAGATCTTTTTAAAACGGTATGTTGGTATAACTGATTCTTGCCGTGCAAGCGAAAATTTACCTTAAGGTGACGATCCTTTTCATTCTCTGTACCGTACCTACTAATCAAACTGGAGCTGATAGCAAACGGAACTTCGTTAATAACCCAGTAGCTCCGGAACTGACGACATCCGGGCACGCCACGCATGCGCACCTCACCAGACCTAGACACGGTCGGTAAAACCCCTGATTGATGGTTTGTCCATATCTAGTTTGATCGATTGAGTACTACCTACTTTCAATTAAGGAGAAAGTGTCTAGTAAATTATTAGGTGTTTTTGGTCAAACAATTGTTTACCGTTTCACTGCCTATTTATCTTCATACTTGATAAGTAGACAGACAGACGTGCAGGTAACAAGGAAATCATTACGTAGAAAGTGACTTATGAGTAGGTAGGATTTTTTTTGTAGGAGTACCGTATCTAGTTCTGAATATAAAATACAATATAGATAAGGCAATTTCACATTTCGTCTTTAGAATTAATTGCAATTTATTATTTATTTAAATAAAGTTGTTTTAAGTTCAGTCAAGGATCATGGAAAGCAATTATACCATTTAAATTTTTTGGGTATAGCAATTTTTTGCAATCTATTCTTAAGTAAATAATGCACCTAGTAATAATGGTAGCTTAGTCGGTAAAGCAACTGCTTTATCTTTTGCTAACCACGCAACTGCCCGGTTAGTAAAAGATAGTGTATTCGAAACCCACCAAAAGACTGTCGATAAATTTTTAAGTGCATTATTTACTTTGGCATCATCATAGTTCTATGATCATGAAATGAAGATGCAAAGACATCCTGAATTATCAGTCTCATTTTATATGCATTTTATTTACAAAGTGAGTGTATAAGATTTTAGGATTATTCTTTTAGTAACTGTTCAATTAATCCTGCTTTCCCCCCTGCATATCCACTGCAGGTGGACACAAATGTTTTAAAAACTTCTCGCTGTCCACCCCTGAGGGACAGCCTCTATTTTTAAAATAGGCTTTGTTGTTGTTCTCTAACTCGGCATGTGAGTCTGTTAATTTAGGACCGCGGCCGCCCAAGTATGAAAGAACTTGATATTTTAATTTGGATTCAGTTGACTATTCGATTAGCTCTAATACTCAGAAATCGAGAAGTGGTCATGGTCATAAGTGCCATCTTGTGGTCACTCAACCCGAACAAAATCTCGGCACAGTAAGGTCACTCCGCAAAGCCTGCGAAGTTCCCAGGAAACTTTTGCGCTTCTAAAAGGAGTTGAGCTGGCTTGACCAGGTAACCTTTCACGTCACCGGCGGTTATCCGGATGGGCTGAGCCGTTAAGGGCCCTGCTCCTCCCGCTTGCCTTAACAGGCCGGCGGGAGTTGAGAAGTGTGTTGTCTTCGGACGTAAATCCCGGGGACTCCCACGTCCCATCGGCCGGGGTCGGACGGCAGGGTTCACGCCTAGTGCGCTGGGGGTGAACCCTGTCCCTTGTTATCCTCCTGGACATGCCGTCTCTGACCGGTGGAGGCCCTCGGCACTCTCCACGAAAGTGGTTGTGCCCAATTTGTCCGCGCACTTAAGGTGGTGCAGGACCAGTGGCAGTTGGGGGGATGTCGGACGACTGAGGGCTTCAGTGCCCAGTCCAGCCCTCCCACTCTGGTCACGCTTTGTCTTGTGCCACCCCTTCCTGGGTGGAGAGCCTGCGGGCTCGGCGACCGAAGGGCCGAGTTTTTTGGAGGTTCTGCGTCGGGTCTCTCAGCCAGAGTGGCTCGGTGGCAGTCCGGCGTTGCCAATCTTCCTGGCTCCGCATCCAGCGGAGTTGGGACTTGCGGCGGCTTCGTTTTGAAGCCTGCAGGTTTTGTTTCCCCAACCCACTCTGCACTGCAGCCAGCAGTGTATGGGTGGGGAGGGGTACCTACAGTTCTCCTCCCGGTGGTATTCTGCACTGCAGCCAGCAGTGTGGATGCCATTCGGGGGGTGGAGTTGGTGGGCCGTGGGAGAGGCCCTGGGTCCTAAGGACCGGTGTACGGAAGGAGGCCGTGTTGGCGAGCCTCTTCGCCCAGGACGGTTCGCGGTGGCAGCCTGGTGGTAATCCCGCGTTCCGTCCCGACTTACCGGGCGTTGAATGGGAAAAGCCCCGGTGGTTTTAGTGGGTATGCCCTTGGACGGCCTCTGATTAGCAGAAGCCTAATCCAGGGGAGAGCCCCACACTACCCGGCCGACTCCCAGCGGCCGGGTGTGCATAAGGCGACGTCGGCTCCTGTCAGTGAGCCGGCGGCATTTCCACCGGGTCAACAAAAAAAAAAAAAAAGGTAACCTTTCACGTACAATGGACCGAAAGAAAGTCTAAGCGCGAAAAAAATCAAGTCCACCTTTCATTTTAATAATTTCCCTGATTGTTTTGTATCATTCCTGTCGCTTCCGACCCGACGCGCGTGATCGACACGCGGTTATCACACGTACGGAACCGAGGGAAGGAACCGTGCGACACTTCCGCGCATGCGCGCTCTCACTCGTGCGTATTATTACACTCTACGTCCGATCCGCATCTGAGGGGCTACAACGAAACCGTTTCCAAAAGAGAATATACGCATCCAAACAAGAGAGACCCACGGCGCGTATGTAAGGCACGGGGTTTGCCGCTGCCGCGCATGGACACCCGCGACACCAGTGGAGTCTCAAGGGTGCTGCCAACCTTTTTAAATCTCCCGGATTGGGCCTCCGGTACCCTCACTCTAGTTTCCTGTGAGGCCGTGGTATCACTCCGGCCTATTAACTCCGTTATTTTGTAGATCAGATTTTACATAGAAATACCTACTTAGTTGTTCACGCATGGACATCCAGCAGATTTCATTCATTGTTAAGTTGTTTGAAATGGTCAGAGGTTTAAAAGGAAGTAACCGCTATAATTTAGCCAAAGACTCGTGGCAGTCGGTCTTATATGTCATTCCTAATTAGCGAATGAAATTCTCTACCATTCAGTAGAACGAAACAAGCTCCCAAAATGTATTCTCGTGGACTGTTCTAAGTATAGTACTTGGTAGGTCTTGTGAGATCGGCAAACGATCTCCTTCGACGTTTCTGAAGTAGATTTATAGAGCAATAAACACCATTAGTTAATAAGACAAAATGTTATCGCAGACAAATTTTGAAAATAAATATTCATTGAAGAAATTTTACAGATTGTAGGAAACCAACGTGCGGCTATACATTTACACATTTAAGTATAAATGCAAAACAAAATAAAATCAGTTAAACATAAACCCCCCTATTAGAAATTGTAAACTAAGGATATTGCCGGAATAAAACTCGCGCCAGCCCTTTTTAACATAGTGTGTTGGAACAGGATGACACGAGCTTTGGTACAGTAAAAACTTTAGATCGCGATTTGCAATAAGGTGTTATATCTCATTAAAATTTTATTGAAGCTGTCAACCCACGCCCGAGTCGCTTCGCTGTCAAGGATATGGAAATCTGGTGTGTCAATCTGGCCTGCAGCCACTATTTACATATACTTACCAACATTTATGCTATGTTGTGAATAAGATCAACGAACTGTGTACTGTCAGCTACATAATAGGCTTGTGTACTAGGTCAGAGATTGGCAGATTTTTTAAATAGCATTGAGAAATAACGATCAAAAGGAGCTATGTACAAAATTTCAGCCTGAAACCTTATGTATTATTTTTGTTATGAGCCCTCAAAGCAAAGATAGGCAAGTAAATTTTAAGTCTTAAATTTACGAAATATTTAAATAGCAATCGATATCTTATTCAATTTATAGCAACTTTTGTTAAGAAACCATTTTCATAAACGCATTTCATATAGCTATTGAACAAAGCTATCTCGCGATGCGTACAAACTAGTGAGGGCTGACGTCACGCCTCGCGTCGTTGTTTGTATGGAGCGTTTTGGGCAAGTCTATTTTAAGTGATTTTCAAACTGTCCTATCTTGAAGAGTTTCTAAGCTAACAAATCCATTCTTTCACCGATGTTTTCACTTTTGAGGGGTTCTTATAGGTATTACCAACAAGAGAAAAAAATAGGACACAAGCCTATTACAAGCATACTATTGGTTATTATTATCTATGAACACATAAGACCAGCCGTGATAAGTGGCGGTAGCTTAGTGCATAAAATTGTTCGTCTTCCAAACTGGAAGTCGTAGGTTCAAACGTACGGTACGCAACACCAAGTTTTAAACTCTTTTTCAAACTTTTCACCAAATCAAACAAACAAAATGGAGTTTTAAATTTTGTGAAGAAATAAATGTACGTTGACGTTGGCGCGTTCCGTTTCACCCCCACAGTACACGAATATTCAAATATTATTTTCAAAAATTAAGTCCAGTATACAGTACCCATGGTTGTAATGGAACGCTAAAAATATTGTCTATGATACGTTTGACTTCGTAGTTCAATCGTGAATTGTTCTATTGGTGCTGAGAATAGAGTTTATGCACACCATTCGAACTTTTACAGTAGAATCGGAACATTCGTATACGAACTACCACACGGAAAGTTCACGGAGTTCGAGTGGCCTGAGAATTGTGCCCCTTTGCACTTATGAAGTTACAAATTTAATGTTCCCAAGATTTGGTTTCAATAAAGAACTGAATCTGTTGCACTTTTCACCGATATGTATTATGGCATGCTGAACGTCTGGGGCGCATACTTTGCATAAAATATGCAAGTAGACCACACTCAATATTCACGATGACGATGCAATTGTTCTATGACCCATCCGTCTCTACACGCTATTAGGAAAATCACGAAATAACTAGGTAGTCAGTGTTACGCCAGTAGGTAGTATAGTACAGCTGTTAATTTAGGTATATATAAAATGCAAGTAAATATCTGCTAAATTGGCACCTTGTTTTGTCTATTCATGTGTTGTGGGCATAAAATAAAGTTCCTAACTATTGATTTCTTTTATACTTAGGCTTCGATTAAATTATTGATTTACATAGGTACCTATTATCAGATTGTTGTATCATACTTGAAGCAAGTATCTACGAATATTTACGTGATTTTTAAACTGTTATTGATCATTTCAATAGTCTTTTGAATAAGTTAGATCAGCTACGAAATGTAGGTACTTAGGTAATTCTTCAATAGAGAATGGAATACTTCTCTTCTCAGGCTGAGGAGAGCCAATATACTGTGCCACTATAAAAAAATACTTATTTAATTTTTAACTATAACTAACAATTTTTAATTATTGTGTTTACTGAGTTCAATAACAATAGATTAGTTGCATAATTAGGTAATCTTATACCTATACGTTAAAGGTTGAAAAATGAAGACCTCAAGATCGCGGGCCAGTACGGCAGTGCCTACATTGGCTACAATTTTACCATTTTTTACGGAAGCTATGCCTTGACTTCACGTCCCTTGTAATTGCAACCTGAGTTCTCCTCTTTCTTACCATCAGGCTGAGGAGAGCCAATATAACTGTGACACTATAAAAAAAAATGCAACGAAGTAGGTATGACAAAAGCATTATATTATCTTATAATGATTTTGTCATACCTACTTCGTTGCATTTTTTTTTATAGTAATAAGATATTATGTACAGTTTTACCTACAATGTAGGTAATCGTTAATTAAAGTTAATTTAGGTAAACTATAAAAAAATTCAATTACAAATTTAAAAAACCCCCGACACAACTAAAGCTCTTTCATTTGATACCTATATTGAGGCAGTTGGAACAACAAATAGGTCATTTTCTGACGGCGGCCATCTTGGATTTCAAATTTTTCACAATTAATATTCTGCTACTCAAGCCCTTTTATAGGTATGATACTCATATTGTGGGAGTTGTGTTAAAACATAAAATCCAAATCTTTGTGACGGTGGCCATCTCGGATCGATTTTTATCCAACATAGTTAAGAACACTCCCTCCTTATTCATCTTTCAAACAAAAAAAAAACAAAATCAAAATCAGTACATTTGTTCGGGAGCTACGATGCCATAGACAGACACACACACACGTCAAACTTATAACACCCCGTCGTTTATGCGTCGGGGGTTAAAAACTGCATTTTGTCAGAAGCCTGTTGGGTTTGGTTTTTGCTCGCCTCCTACACAACTCAAATTATAAACACATTCCGCCTGTGAAATATCAGTGATATTAGTTAAATTATGTTTTTTCCTCTTATGTTCTTGGTAGACTATTAATATTTGGTTTTAGGATGATACAATAATTATTAGTGTCGTAGAATCACGAATGACGCAATCCAATTTGTTATATTTGTTATGAAAATTCCCAATTATTTTGATAAATCAATTTACTCAGGGTAGGGTCAATGCTTTTTTAAATACATGATTTACTGTGTCACTAAATCAATAACGTAGGTACAGACAGACACACATCATGTTACCACAATCTGTCAATTTTCCTCAGTTGATTGTGAACCAAACACGTTTGACATTAAGATGAGAATCTAATGAAGAGATTTGACAGTTTTGTATACTTTGATGTGACTGCCTCGGTGGCGCAGTGGTTAGTGGATCACACTTAACGCGACAGGTGCGCCAAAAATTTGTACCTAAGTTTTCGGTAAGAAATCCTTAGTGGCAGCCCGGAGTCTGGAAAGCGGAAGCGGTCTTGTACCCCCGTGCCTCGAAAAGCACGATAAGCTGTTGGTCCTGCGCTCGATTCCTCTCCGGTCGTGTCACAGTAGTGACCCATTGGAGTATGAGGGTAAGAGAGTGCGCTTGTGTTTGCACACACACTAGAGCATTATATTATATCCTAAGTACGTGGATGATCATAGAGATTGGCCGTAGCGGTAATCGGTTGGACTGTGGTTGCGCGTACCTACTCAGGTTAACTTTTTAACGAAATTTCTAACCGTGTTCCAATGGGTACCATGTTTCAAAATATAAATTTATCACTATGACCTTCCTCTTGGTGAGTTCGAAAATTTTGATGGGATCCTTAAAATTTCATGAGTACAGAGCACTTTTTAAGAACTGACATCATACTCGTATACAATATTGTACCTTCTTATTCAAGTCAGGAAGTTTTGTTTAGGTTTATTAAGAAGAGGAACGCATGGTTTGCAAAGTGTGATAAGTAATTGTAAAGTTTAATAACAATTTTCATAATATTTACGCATACGCTTATTGTAGCGGAGATCCGCAATGCTACTTGTGTATAAATCAGAATGGATTATCATATAATTTTCTCAGTAAGTAGTATAAAAAATACATAATTATGTTAACAAACACAAAGCAATTTGATTAAGATGACGCGGAAGACAAAAGCGACAACACATCATGATTTCCTAATGGAAAGAAAGAAAAAGCATAAAATAATTTTAAAAATCATAACAAAAATAATGTCAATCCCGTTGAAAGTGATAAAACGATAAAATAACTGGCGACAATCGACATACAATTACAGTCATTTCTCGGAAGCGAAGCAAACAAAGTCCACACTCTACGAACAGTTGGAAATTTATGTGGAACAGCTAATGAAGTTGATCTATGAGTTAATAGGTCACCTTGAGACCGTTACGACGGATGGGGCCATCAAGCTCTGGCACAAGCAATTGAAGAGTAATTAACAATTCGTAACGAAATTTTAATAGTATATAAGAAATGATAACTTTCTTTGACCCTGGCCTTTAAAGACAGTTTGGTATCTTTGAGACGGCTAGTAGAGAACCCTTTTTTTAAATGTAAGGTTCGAATATTAAGGTGAAGGGTATACCCAACTAATTTTAATTGTTAGCTATTAAGCCAGATCTATTTTAAACAAATTCGAGGTTCGAGTCTCTCGGCAAACACCTATTACTATTTATTTAATACTTCTATAGTTAACTATTTGGTCTGCCTTTTCATTCAAATTTTGGATTACCGCTCAAAGCGGCCACTTTTGGCGTGAATCAATTTTTCGAGTACAAAAAGGGATCCAACATTTTTGCATGGTTGAGGTTGGAGTGCAGCCCCGAAATTGTTTAAAATAGATCCCGTTTAGTAGCTTAAAATTATAATCGATTGTCGTCGCTAGTGTGCCCTACCCGTCGCCTTAATAGGAATCATTTTTACAATGTCCGACTGTCCTTGTTGGGATGACGATCAGCTGTTTATTTTATTTGTGTTTGTTCTGAGTATACCGGCTAATTATAGATAGTCTCTGAGATATTTAATATTTTTACAACACATTTATCCTCGGTAGAATAGTCTCTAATACTAATAATACTATACATACCTAGTGGATAGTCTAACATCCGTAAGAATATAACGTTAAATAATGCATCTTTAAGAACAAAACCAAGTAGACAGCCGACGAGTCTATAGATCATTTCACTAAAATTTAAATAAGTTTATATGTATAAAAGCAACCTTATGTGCTCTTGTGAATGACCTCTTGCTTAACTTGTACGTCTGGGAACATAAATTCACTAAATTGGGGTCATTAAATCTCTACAAAGGGCATTGTTATGATACCCGAGACTTGCAAGAAACGAGTGCAGCTAGGTGACGCCGGTGAAAGTTGTTGATCCCCGCTTCGGTTTGCGAATCCATCAACAACACTGAAGAAGTTTGTTTTTCATTTCGCCAGTTTTGCGAACAGTTGACTGGTCTCTTTGGATAACTTGGACGTGTTTTGTTTCACACTATGTCTGTATGACCACGACACGTTTTTGAAGCTTTGTTTTTACTGCTTCGTTCAACTTCGATTAGTTAACGTGCTACCTAACTAATGGCGATTCCCTGTTACTTAAAATGACAAAATAGCTAATGCCTGGAGCAGCTACAGCGGCACCTTAATCGTGGGCAAGCCACGCTTAGGCATGAATGGTCCGGCTCGACCAGAGTGATAACCGGCGTGAAGCATCACTATGCTGTGTTTCGCTGCGTGAGTGAGAGTACCGGAGGCCCCAGCCGTGGGAAAGGGGGGTTTAAAGGTTTATCAGCGCACTTGTGACACCACTGGTGTCGCGGGTATCCATGGGCGGCGATCGCTTACCATCACCACCAATTACATAAAAAAAAGCTTTACTTTTAGAAATGTTCGCTCAAGGAATAGGCCTCAGAGTGGCTACATTTTTACCATTTTTGGAGCTTCAACCGAAATCTTCAGCATATCTACTTAATTGGTTCTAGTGTGCACCTCAATACTAAACGTATTATGCTTCAGGCAATCGTCGCATCTATATCGTCGATCGAAGAAGACACAGACCTGGAGCTCAATTCTGGTGCTCGTGACATTTATTATCATACGACATATATCACTAAAACATAGTTTTTTTGTATGGTTTTCAGGTGATATCCGCCATGTTTTCAAAATATCACGAGCTCGAGAATTGGGCTCCAGTAAGAGAAGTAGCATATCATCCATCCGTCTGTCCTATCACACACTCATTTTTTAATGACTCTGCAGACAATCATGTTATCGCCGACGCGGTAACAGTTGGATGGAATTTGTGTGCTATTTTGAATTGGCATATTTTTTTAGTAAATTCAAATGCTCCATTTAAGTACATAAATTATTCGTTATCTACCTCTATTTAGCTCACTTATATTCGTAAGAAAAGGTCCGAGTGTTCCGAGTTTTTGCTGCCAGTGTAGTAATTAAATTTAATGTAAAGGGTAATAATGTCCCTACACCAAAGCGCCTAGCTTCTATATTATTGTTTTCATTGGAGGATGACATTGTTTCATTTCAAAAACAAAAACCACGAGTCTAAATAATTTCATGGCAGCATTATTTACTTAAAATCTTGAAATGTCGATAAAATTGTAAACTAGTAAGCCTGGGTTACAAGATAAAGAAGATTACAACACAAATCATTCAACTATAACATAATACTGAATTATGAATGACGGTAATGAAGCATCAGTAGATAAATGTTACGCTAATTAGCACTATAATACAGGTGTACACAAACCAAGATGCTAGCTTATCAATAGACAATAAAGTACGTACCAATTACCTACCTTTATCTTCTTTTGTAGGTTATAATTCACTTAAAATTACGACCCGTTTGGATCAGTGGTAGTGAATGTTACCTTTGGTGCAAGGGTTGAGGGTTCGATCCCCGCACAGTACAAGCATTTGTGTGCATGAACATGTCTTGTTTGTATTGGAAAAAATAGTAAAATGTATTAGAACAACGTAACCCTGTGTAAGAGCGAATAAATAAATATATTATTATTATTATTGGTCTGGGTGTTTTCTATGTATTATAAGTATATATTTACAAACGAAAAGTATTAAATGTATATATTTGTAATTCCCCTGTTGGTTCTGACATCCGTAACACAGGTGCTTGAGCTACCTATGTCTGAGTCAGATCAATGTATGTGATGTTGTGAAATATTTATTTATTTAATTGGGTCATATTCTTTTTTTATTTGCGCGCTAATCTAGATTTTTTTAATAAGATGTTTATCTTATACCTTAGTAGATACTACTAGACTAACCACACATAAATATAACGTTTAAAATAAATCACTTTGGTGAATTCTTTCATATGTAAGCCACAGAAAAGAAACTAGTTAAAAAAATGTGTTAGACTTAATTGTATTAAGTAGTAGATCAGTTCAATAGACGAATGAACTTTACTTTACTTTAATATTACTCAATACTGACAGAAGCCAAACATTATGTGAATCTCATAAAAGGCAAGACTAAAAAACAACAAGTAAGAAACGTTAATGTTGGTAAGTATCATCGGAAACAAAATAGGATTACCTATATCATGAAGCACTAACCAGTGGGTGTAAAACTCTCGATTAGATAACCCTAAACAAGGTCAAATAACACTTTATCGAGAACTAGGAAAAAGTATAGTGGTTATCGAAAATAAGTATTATGAGTAAAATCTTACTTACATTAATTGCTTACTATCTCGTTTCTCCAGGAACTTACGAGTAGTGTATTTACTCGTACAAACTTGGTTTGCTGGATTCTATCGAGCAAAATCACTTTCCTTATTCATAACTGTCGGTTTCAATGGAAGTTTCAACCATCGCTTCTTTCACTTATACACACTTGTTTCTAATTTCTTCAATTAGAACAGTTCTTTTTTGGATTTTTGTGTTATAGTTTATGAAGTTACAAAACTTTGTTACAATGTTTCGTACGCGAGAGCGCGATTTTTACTTCTTTTTCGAACAGACGAAGCGCAAGGAGCAAACCGGCCCGGTTTTTGTCGTTTTATTATTATTGTTTATTTATTTATTTTTTGCGGGCACGCAGACTGCTCGCGGCGAGGGTCGATGGTGCTGTGAGCCGACTGTCAATGCGGCCCGTTTTAAGTAATTTTGTTATTGTTTATCGGGCGCGCTTCGGGACCATTATCGCGCATTGATAAAGCGCGCGGCGGACGTAGGGCGCGAACCGCTCTGATTGGCCGACTGAGCGGTTACTTTGTGCTCAAGTCCGTTTTGGCGGGAGATCCGCATTTAGCACTCGATGCTTAGAGCGATGCATGCGCCTTTCTACTGCCTTGAACAGTCGTTTATATTCAGTTCCTGCCCAAATCGCTATTGTTTTTCGAACTGTGAACGCGTCTTTGTTCGTTAGTAGAGAATATTGAATGAGTTAAAATTTATGACGAGGCTAGGCGTAACTAATCGGCGCTGGATGCCTGCTATTATATAGAAAACAATGTTGTGCAGTAAGTATTAGATGACGGTTGCTATTTTAGGAGTGAACTATGATAACAACACAGAATGGCCGGGTGATTGTCACCCACAACAATTCAATGCAACAGACATAAACATATTAGCGTGACCAACTCGTTAGTGGGTCAGCTGGGTCTTCATTAATGTAGGAGGTACCTACCTACAGAAATAAGTGTAGGTAGGTACGTACATAAAGAATGTTCCGGCTGACCTGTGTTTACCTAGGACCAGGCAACGTGGAAATATAGAGGAACCTTAGAAAACATTTTTTTTACCTTCGACCTCCTCCCACCCCTTTGGCACCAGGGCTAGGGATGGAGACTTTTACCGTACCGTACCGGGGCTGGCACGACTTTTGTTTCGGAGACTATCCTTAGTTCGCGATTTTTAATAAGGGGGTGAATGTTCACCTTCGAGTTTGTCCGAACAAAGTTACTTAGTCAAAAATAGTGTTCGATGGAGTCGGAATTTCAGTCTCTAAGCAAACATTTATTTAGGTAATAATAATTGTGCTCTACTTTTTTATCTGTTTTTGCACTCGAAATTTGAATTAACGCTATAAGTGGCTGTTTTGGCGGTAATTCAAATTTCGAGTACAAGAGCAAACTCAAGAGTTAATTATAAGTAACAATACTTACTTTTTATTTAAAAATTAAGTATTGTTGCTTTTCGAGAGGCTGGAGTATCGAAATTGTTAAAAAGATATCCGGTTTCGTTGCTAATAATTTAAATCAGTTGGCGTCTCTAGTGTACCCTACCCGTCACCTTAACTAAATCGGAGATTTAAAGCAGTTTTTATTCTTTTTTCGAAAATTATTTGTCAAGTGAGTGAAACTCTTGTTTCAGTCGTCAAAACTGCTCTATATTGGATGCCCCAGTCATCCATCCATTCATCCATCCATCAGGTAGGGGAGTCTAGATAATGATTAGGTCATCGATAATTTTATTTTCTTTTTAATAGAAATGGCAACCCTCACCTTCTGTTTGCTTGAAAACGAAACGTATTTTCGGGGAATTACCTACAAATAAATTCATACGGTTAGTAGGGTTACCGAGCTGTGACAAAAAATCGAAAAATGTTTACGTAAGCATGGAGGAGGGGGTAAGAGCTTTGCTTACTTTTGCTGATAAGGGGGGGGGGCTAAATAACTGTAATAAATCTGCTTACGTAATACTTGAACGTCCCCATCACTATTTTAATGTGTCGTTTACCATACCAATAAACTAATGTCATCTCTTCGCATATGTTTATAAGTAGATATTATTGCCAGGCAGACAGCAATTTATTCATGATTATTATGTAGGTATATTAGGCTCTAATGTGGTCTTTAGCTAAAAATATATGGACCTAATGACTAATGAATATGTGTAGGCAGGTACACTCGTAGTGTATATACGAAGGTTGCTGACTGTTTATTTGCAATTGGAAGCAGCAGAGCATCTGCACAACAATAAGCAGCCCAGGTTTACGACATACGACATTTATGAAACCAAGAGGTAATATAATATTATGTAATAATAGTCTTGTCATCTGAAAAACTAATATTCCTACAGAATGCAACACAAAAACGTTAATTGCAGCATTCCTAAACTACAAAGATAACACAAACCCACTTATTACTAAGGATAGTCCCGGATCAAAATTCGTGCCAGCCCCTTTTTATATAGCGTGTCGGAACGGGATGGCATGAGCTTTAGTACGGTAACTTTTTAGAATTTAGATCGCGATTCATAATAAGGTGGAATATAGTTTTACCTATGCAATGGTCAAACAAAAAATAGACTGCCGTTTGACGTCATCACGATGGTCAGCAAAGATGCAATGTAATTAAGTAACTACCTAAGTAATGTTAGTAATTTGAAGTGTTTTCTGTGGTTTAATTTACGCAGACATAAACATTAATTATTTGGTATGCAACTAAATTTGTCAATCAACAGACCGAGTCCGTACGCCACAGATTTTTGTCTGAAGATGAATGTCCCTTCGGAATATGAGGGTAAGGGAATAGAGAGTGCACTTGTGTTTGCGCACACACTTGAGCACTAAAATATATCCTGCGCATGTGACTGATCATTGAAATTGGCCTCCGTAGCCGTAATTTTTTGGAGAAAAATAATACCTACCTCTATTTTAAACATGTCTGGGAATCACATGCTCCGAGATATACCAACAAATTCAATTTAAATAGTTATGCAATCTTGGCAAAACTACTTAAGGTAGGTCAAAAGATCCGACCTACCGTAATATTTATTCCTTGTTCTACGCCAAGATTGACAATGCGCAATGCCAACTTTAGAGCTGAGTTTCTAAATATGGCAAATGAATAGCAGATAAACATAACATGCCAAAAGACGACAGTATGGAAAAAAACAGAGAACCTGAAACTTCATCATCATCATCAGTCTGTTGCAGTCTACTGGACATAATATATGTTCATATGTTCACGACTCGGATCGATATTTGGTTACCGCATCTGTACAAAGTAAACAAGCAGGGGCGGTTCGACACAGTAGATAAGTATTTATCTTAGTTGTACTAAAGCAGTATATTTTTGTAAAATATTATTCTTACCTTGGGACTACTGGTTTAAGTACCGGGCCGTGATCGCGGGGTCCTATGTGCAATAAGGATCATCTGGAGCGTGTTAAATTAGAACTAATGTTATTTCTTAAGAAATGAGCATAATCCTAGCATACAATATTCGTACACAAAGGTACTCAAAATGATTCCTAAAGTTGCAAAAAGCTAAGCAAAGATACATAAAATTAGACATACTTTTTATAAAGTTTTGTTTCGTTACTTGGAAAACACATTAAGGTATTGGTCATGCACCCGATCGCTCGGGCCAAGACACAGTGAAGTCCCAACATCCCCCACATATCAATTTCCATCTCCGATCCCTCAAAATCTAATTGTGATCGTAACTCGTAAATTACAGCAGGCAACAGTAAATTTCGACTAAAATAGAAAGAAAGCACCCTAGATACACCACTTACCTACAACCCCTATGCATTTTTGCACCGCGCAAGGAAAGCGTGTCACCAGGACAATGACCCCGGGCCGCCTGCCTAGGTTTGGATGTACAAAATTAAATTCAACAAGTCGAGACGGAACTGGTCAGTGGCCTCTTATTTCTACCGTCTCCCAGCCTGATTCACGAGGGTGCTTTACAGCATCTATCTCCTGCCGGCCATCTTGCACAGGATCTTCACTCAATCATGGAGTTTGTGTGGGGATATATATCTCAACTATTTACTAAAATACTTCTTAGTTTGGGTGTAGTTAATATATCCCCATTAAGGCTTAATAAATAAATAAACTTGGACATTATCAGTGTTCTATTGTGAGCCATTCTGACTTTTTTTTTATGTGATAGGTGGCAGAAGAGCAGACGGATCACCAGATGGTAAGCGATTGCCGCCGCCCATGGATACCCGCGACACCAGTGGAGTCACAATTACGCTGCCGACCTTTATACCCCCCTTTCCCCCTGGATTGGCACTCCGGTACCCTCACTCACGCAGCGAAACACAGCACAGTGCTACTTCCCGCCGGTTTTCTGTGAGACCGTGGTATCACTCCGGTCGAGCCGGCCCATTCATCTACGCTTCGGTAGCTCTCCCACGGTCAAAGACTTTTTAGTATTGCTGGTGGTGGTGGCATGACCCAAATCTTTATCATTTTAAACTACAGACATTATAGTGTCCAATTATCACCTTTCCTCATCTTAAAGTGTAATTCCCAGTTGCGTCCAAAGCTGTCGCTCTGGAGCCCCGGGTACGCGTGGACCATGATTCTTAATTTGGGGATTCTGGTAATTAAGTACATACAAAAAGCGACTGCATCATGAATCACAGCACAGGAAACACAGGACACAATGAATGAATGAAGCACAGGGGAACCATACAACTGAATCGTGGTTACAACATGTTTCAGAAACTATCCGAAACGAGCAGGTCTCCTCACGAAGTCTCACCACCGAGCTAATGATAGGAATATATAAGCTCATAGATTTAAAAATGCAGAGGAGCATGCTTGGATTCGAACTCGGTCCCCCGTATGGAAGGCGCTTTCTGAACCACTGAGCTAGTACCGCTCTCCAAGAATCACTTTTGTCTAGACGAAATTGTTTTGCTAAAAATCAATAGAAGTTCAGATGACTCTTACAAACTAGGTTAGGCACCCTATACCTACGAATCTAATAGTAAAGTTCGATCTTATTAATAGCCGTATACACGAATAGCCCTTCGTTTCCGTGACGTCAATCGGTGGAACAGCCAAAATCACTCCACATCTACGCAAGTGGGACACTCACCCACACTCGGAAACTGTGTCGAAACATTTTAAAAATATTGTTGCATAAAAAATCCTTTGATCTGATAGTATTGTTGTACTTACAACTCTTTTAAATTAAGAGGGTGGATCGTCAGATCCAAACTAGAGAAACATTTTCTCTCCTATACCGTTTGTCAGTTAATAAACAAGAATATTTCAAATAGTTCAAATAGTTTATTGCGTTACAAGAAAGAATTAGACTTAGGTTTATGAGAAAATGAAACAACATTGGATTACCATCATTACAAGTAAGTAAGTACCTAGATTTCTATTAATATGTTATCATGTTACTTATATATCTATTCTAGACGTGTATAACTCTTTACTGAAACGACTCAGTGAACCGACTCAGCCAAATGATACACTGTTCCGAATCTCTAATATTCGCTCCAAATGTATCATTCCACTTAAATAGGTTTCGAGTCCGAGTGAACCGAATGATCCGAATGATTCGAGTGAGCCGAATGAATGATCCGAATGAACTGAATGAGGTGAATGAGGTGAATGATACGAGTGAGCGGAATGAATCAGTGATCTATCTAAGAGGGGAGGTCTATGTTCAAAAGTAGACGATCTGTGTTGCAGATAATGAATTAGGTTGCCGGTAGAGTAGGTACAATTTCAAAATAAGTATTCGCATGCGTTTACGCACCACTTCCTAAAGGAATGAAATAAACAACATCTTTAGACTAAACTAAGTACTTAAAATACGTTGTCGAGATTGCTTACCTAAGTAACTTGCAATTCACCGCTTATTCTACCTACAATAAGCGGTGAATTCAAACTCAATTTAAATTATTTATTAGTTACAAGTAAATAAATACGGTTGTCATTTAAATATTATGTTGGTCACTCATTTGTTTGTTGTTTAAACGCGTACCATTGTAGTGAGTGCGGTTCAGCAATAGTAATCCAGTGCATTGTAAACAGCACGATACTAATCTGGCCCCGATGCGCCTGCGACTGTCCCGTTAGCGTCCGTGGGAGGAGCCATGGTGCGAAACACCATTGTCTGCCCGTGCTTGTACTTACAATGATGGTAACATTTGTTTAAGCGTCTTATGAAGTTACCTCTTTCGAGTTTTTATACTTAACTCGAAAGGTAAAATGATATAATATTCGTGACCACTGGTTTAAAAGTAAGCGTTGGTAGCTCAGTGGGTATAAGGGCCTTTCGCTTGGAGGATCACAGGTCACACACATCCGTGTGTATTCCTAATACTAGCGAACTCAATAAGGCAAATGTCGGTATGTCGAACAATGCCAATGTTACATGTTCTAACGCTCCCTACGTGTTATTAACTTTTAACTTTTGTTACAATCTGTGAAAAAAGTTATTCAACAAAACAATGATAACCTCATTTTATAACTTTGAGTTAGTCCGATGACGATTGCCTGATGAGCAAAATCCGACCCCTGATAACCAAAGATCAGTGTAGTTAGATAAAAATATGGCACAGTATACAATAAAGTGACACTTTGACATCTTTTTTTTTTATATATTAAATGGGTTTGCACTTGACCTCATTTCACCTGATGGAAAGTGACAATAAGGTCTAAGATGTAGCGTGCTTACCCAGAAGAAGCCTATTCACTCTCGACTTAAAGACACCCAAATTGTAGCTCTCTGGGAATACAGAAGCCGGCAAGTTGTTCCATTCCTTAGCAGTTCGTACCAAGAAAGAGGAACCGAAACGCTTAGAACGAGCTGGTGGAACTTGCACAGTGTAAGGGTGGATTCCTGTCGTCTTCCGTAATGTTCCGTTATCTAGACCTAACTACTGTTGTTGTGCTATCTATGACCCTAACTAACAACCATCACAATAAGAATGAAAAAGATAGAGAGAGACAGGGAGGGGGAAAGCAGAATTATACCTAATAATATATTTTATATAACACCCTATAGCTACTTATGCAGTAAGTAAAGTACATACCTACTAATGACGAGGATGATATATGATGATAAAAAATAAAAGATATAGAAAAATATAATTTATTGATAAAAGGACTGAAAAAATACCTAATACAAAAATCATACTACAACCTAAAAGAATTCTTTAACGAAAAATTTATATAATAATCCTTATAACAACACCCAAAGTTTTATATATCTCTGTTAATTAAGATAAATTATGTATTGTATCGCTCTCTAGATATTGCAGCGCCCTTACAGGGTGTCACGTGATCAATGTTCTGTTACCGATCATACCAACTGTAATAACCATGTGACTAGCAGACATAAATAAATTATTTTCGGTGCAATCCATATCCAATTTGGCTAGCAATGTGAAGTCGACATTTCGAACCACAGTGGCAGATTAGTGTAGGTACATACATAGGTAATCAACTGCGCCCCATTGGCCCGCCCCTAACCGAGACCCTCCAGTTGCAACTCTTGACGGAAGTCATTCACGGTCTGTTCCCGGCTAGTGATCCGGAGTTTTTCTCCCCGATAATGGAGGGGGGTTTTCAATCTGATGATAGCCCTGCTCTCATTACTACCGAAGAATTTGGTGCAGCGGAGTTGTCACCGCAAGAAAAAAAGGTACATACATAGGTGCTAGGTAACCTAATATGACGTTGACCATAGAGTAAGGTAATTTCGTATTAAGAGGTTAATCCGGGTACCTAGTGAGTCAGTGGGTACCTACCCTAACTTGAATAAAGTTTTTTTTATATATATTTTTATTGCCTATAATAGGCAGACGAGCTTGCGGCCCATTTGATGGTAAAAGGTAACCGCCGCTCATAGACATCAACAATGCCGGAGCACAGTCATGCCACTGCCTACCTTAATTTTTTTTATACTACGTCGGTGGCAAACAAGCGTGCGGCTCGCCTGATGGTAAGCGATTACCGCAGCCTATGGACGTTTGCAACTACAGTGGACCTGCGCGCTGCCGACCCCTTAAAAACCTTAACACTCCTTTTTTGAAGAACCTCATGCTGTATTCCCCCCGGAAAACCTCTGATGGCAGCATTAGGTAATGTTCTTTTGTAGATAAATCGTTACATACTGTAGGTACCTACTCTATGATCATTAGTTCATTATCATCGTTATCGAAGAAGGCACCTAAGTAGAATATTATGTTGCACAGTACAAAATACAAAGTTGGTAATTTAACGATATTTTAATATCTGTAGTTTTCCACTCGCTCGCTGTTAACTATTATCTGGGTTAACGCGTTTTCGATAGGCAGCAGTTCTGACCGCTAGTATGTTGTTGATAAACGGTCATTTCGTAAATGCACGATATACTTAGGTACCTATATTCGTTTATAGAAATATTGCTTTACCTTCATTAGGTAATGTTGTTTGCTTGAGTATATCTATGACATATTGTTATTTTAACTTGAAGACTAAATTTTCATAAACAAATTGATTTTTGCTTTTTTTTTTCTCTTAGATAGGTTCGGGTAGGTTAATTATATCAGGAGGGGACTAAAGTTCAGCGACCTCCCCGTCTACCGAGCGTCTTTTTTCGCTGGTTTGCGCTGCGTCCCTCAGCCAATGGGATGCGGCAACGACCTGCAACCTCCGCCCACCGACCGACTGCGCAATCCAGCGTAGCCGGCCGTGGGCTTCTTTTGGGAGCCTGCGGGTTCGTCTCCTCTCCTGGCCCTACAGCCAGCAGGGTTTGGGTCGGTGGGCTGTCCTGCAGGAGCCCTTGTCCGCGACGCCCGCATCGCAATCCAGCGATGTGGGCCCTACCCGGTGGGGGCTTTGTTTGGTGGGCTGAGGGAGCGGTCTTGGAGGCTTTAAGTCTCGGTGCGTTGGGGAGATGGCATGCCTCCCGCTTTGGGGGGACGTGGTACCAGGTTTCGTACCACGCGCCCATATCCCCCCTGGATTTCCTGAGCGAGGGTAGGAAACGCCCCTGTGGGTTTAGTGGGTATGCCTCCGGACGGTCTCTGATTAGCAGAGACCCAACCCGGAGGAGAGCCTCACACTACCCGTCCCGGACGGGTGTGCATAAGGCTGCGCTGACTTTCGGCGCCGACGGTCGGCTCCTGCCAGCGAGCCGGCGGCATTCTCACAGGGTTATAAAAAATGGTCAACTAAATCAACATTTTATACGTTCAATAAATACCCGCTAGTTTCACCCGGTAAAACGCCTAATTATTATTAAGCATGTATAACGTATGTATTAGCTAAGTGATGTTGGCCTATAAATTGTGCATTCAAACATCATCAGGGAAAGTAGTGTGCAGGGGAAAGTTAAGACAGATGGTTTCGCTTTACTTAAGATGTCTTAACAACAAACAAGTATAAAACAATGTCTTAAGGTGACGGGTAGGGCACACTAGCGACGCCAATCGTTTTAAATTTTTAGCTACTAAACCGAATCTATTTTAAACAATTTCGGGGTCACAACCTCTCAGCAAATACTTATACTATTTATTAAATAACCATACACGAATGTTGGATCCGTTTTTGTACGCGAAAAATTGATTACCGCCAAAAGCGGCCACTTTTAGCGTCAATTAATTTCTCGCGTACAAAAACCCGACCATTTGTGCGTGGTTATTTAAAAAATAGTAAAAGTGTTTGCCGAGAGGTTGTAACCCCGAAATTGTTTAAAATAGATCCGGTTTAGTAGCTAAAAATTAAAATCGATTGGCGTCGCTAGTGTGCCCTACCCGTCACCTTAAAGTAGCTTTGAGATTATTTTTAAGCGATGATATATCAGTTTTTATCCATTTAGCTACGTCCTCTACAACAAGAGGTCGTAGTTTAAAGTCCGAGACTATAGATGCATCCTCTAAATTTTTCAAATTACAAACTAACATGCATTATTCTAACTTTAACTCGGCGGTAACGAAAAATACCTACCTATCCTGAGGAAACCTGCATGTTTCGGCCAGTTTCTGACACGTGTCACCATGATTCATTTGGTTAGAGACCTTACCATGAGTTTAAAATACTATCCTCGCTATCCAAAACTATTGCTCTGTCTATTTCACATGCACTACAATGATAGGGACAAAGCGATAGTTTACGATAGCGAGAACAGTTTTTCAAACTCATGGTAAGGGTATCATGGTTCAAGCATGGGGTCCAAGGCGATGAATTTGGACACAACGGGAATAACACGGTGAGATGATGTTGATTTGAGATTTTTTTTAAGCTTGTTTAAAGAGTATAGCAGACTGAGTGACAAGAATGTGACTAAAAAGAGAAGTAATTCTCTAACTAACACAACAATAGGAATAACTACTACATTATACAGCCGAAACTCGTATTGTATGGATTTAAAAATATTTAACAGAATAGGTGATGACTCAAAGACATTGCTTTTAAATATCTTTAGGAAAAACTTGTTTTTATTCAGTTGACGAATTTATGAGCGCTACGTAAGACTCATTTTTTTGTATTTTTTAATTGTGTTGTAAAATTTGCATACTTACCAGATTCTGGTGAATTATGTGAAACAGTGTAGGTATTTATTGTAACATTTTGATTTTAGATTTTGAATATCTAAATTGTAGTTAGGTACAATGGGAGTTTACAGAGGCAAATAGTACCCAAGCCGTAGCTGCAGAGGCCTACATTATTTTGGGCTACTTAGCATGTGAAGACAAAATAGTGTACAAAGTAAAAATCCTTTCTAAGTACTTCGGGTCTTATTTATAAATGTTTGTTAAATATTTGGTAGATAAATTAGAGTTTTATAGTTCTTTTTTCAAAAAAGTATGATTTTTTTTTGTTTCAAACGTCGAAACTGCTCTGTAACACTGTTTTAGCTAGCAAAGGTTTTTTTGACGTCTATGAATGAAACCCTAAAGATTATAAACTTACCTAGTCACTCTGGTTATTTTCTTCTTGACTGTCTAGGCAATGAAAATAAGTTTGCAATTAAAAATAACTGAAGATGCTTTAAATAGCTAGTTATAGCAAAAAATAGGATTAACCTTGCATCTCAATAACACGTGCATAGAGATACTTCTATGTAGGTATTAAGTACCTCTATTAAGTAGATGTAATAATAGTCCGGAGTAATAATTGACAATGTGTGTAGGCTAGTAACACTGGACACACACTAGACATGCTCTGGTCATTATAAAGCTATTTTATTAATTGTTTTGTTTGTTATATAATGAAGATTGTACCTACATATCAACGATTATCCAAAACATACACGTAAGGCTCTAGAAAAATTGTATCTATTTTCGAGTTAACATAACATCGCAGTAACAAGGCATCGTAGCGCAGTATGGCGATGTCGGAGAAAGATTTTCGAAGGAACAAAAATTCGATAAAACGGCGTTCAGACTGATATTGGTATCATCCCCACCTTGAAGGAGGCGCCAGAATTAGGCTCCATCAGTTGCAGTTGACTCAAATGAGTTAAAAAAGCTTAAGGTACCTATGTAACATTTACATTTAACACACTATACAGTAGGAGAGCCATCCTTTGGCATGAATAAGCCGGTTACACTGAGTACGTGAAGTAAGGTTCTTTACCCGTACTCATGTACCCTCCCCACTCTGGCGATGAGGGAGCGTCGATGGGGTTTAGTCGGTATGCCTCTGGCCAGCTTCTCGCTAGGAGAAGCCCCCGTCAGAGGAGAGCCCGACATAACTCGCCTGCCCCCCGGCAGGAGGGTATGCATAAGGAGGCATTCCCCAGCGTCAAAAATAAAACGGTTACACTGAGTAATAACACGGCGCGCCACAGAAAACCGGCATATGGGTGAAGGTATCTACTGAAAGCCCAATCAGGGACGAACAGTAGTTCAAAGGATAGCAGCACAGTTGTGACACCCCCTGGTGTTGCGTGTGTCCATGGACGACGGCAATCGCCATACTATCAGGAGCCTAATTCTCGTGCTCGTGACATTTAGGAATTTTCATACGACATATATCACTAAAACAGTTTTTTTGTATGGTTTTCAGGTGATATCCGCCATGTTTTCAAAATCTCACGAGCACGAGAATTGTGGTCCATCCAGGTGATATGTCAGCTCGTCCTACACCTTACCTACCTATGTTTTAACAAAGATTGATCACCAGCTTGCACTTGAGCCGTTTTCTTTTCAATGCGACTAAAAACCTAATCCGGTGGTCCGGTAACACACATATTTACATTCGCATGGCATAGTTAATTATTTCCTGCGATTAAGCGTTACCAACCGGCACTGGTGCGGCCTAGCACGGGCCGAGCGTATTCATGTCCGATCGTCGTCGCTTCCCTAGTTCCTTGACCATTTCAGTGACGGATGCACAATGTACCTATGTATTTATTTATTTAAAATTGTGCGTGGGAGACAAAAGAAGTAAGTACTTACCTCATATTATTTCCTAGTGTAGTTGTTTTATAGCAGTAGGTGGATGGCCACACGTCAATACATACAAATCAGCCAGTTCTTTAATAGTTTATGTATAAGGCTTAGGCTTGTTCGTTCGGTCCAGAGCGCCGACATTTGTGATGTTTTAATTGTGATGTTTTTTTTCAATGTGCTATAGGCCAACGCTTGACCTCAACCACACCTGATGGAAAGTGACGATGAGTTAGACCTCATCGAAGGATGAAGATGCGCTGCCAACCTTTTTGTGACTCCACTGGTGTTGCGAGTGTCCATGGGCGGCGGAATTGCTTACCATCAGGTGATGCGACTGCTCGTCTGCCACCTCCAATATTAAAAAAAAAGATTAAGATAGAATTTAAGAATTTAAATGTAGGTAAGTATGTACATAACATTTCTTTTTTTTTCTTCGTTAGGTACTAGAGAAAAAGAAAGATAATTTCAGGCAATAGACGTCCACTGCTGGGCATAGGCGGCAGAGGACCAATCTGTGTGGAGAACATTGGGCTCCCCCATCCAATGGATTCCAGCAACCTTCACCTGCTGCACCACACGCTGCCCTGAGTTGGATTCGTCGATCGACCTCCATCTGGAAGTTGGATTTACCAAGCTGGACTTTTTGTCCGAGGTAGATGTACTCGTCCACAACTTCCAGTGTAGAGCTTCCAACCTGTACAAGAGTTGGTACGACATGAGAATTCGACATAATTTTCGTCTTGTCCATGTTCATGTTCAGACCCTCTTGTTGGGAGATTCTACTGAGGGAGTCGAGCATTGTGCTCCTCAATCAAGCAAGTCCTCCAAAATCTCAGCCATGACTACGATATCGTCTGCGAATCGAAGGTGCGTCGTACTCGCCATTTATATTGATGCCAAGTCCATCCCAGTCCAGAAGTTTAAACATCTCCTCCAACAAAGTGGTCGACAGTCACTCGTGTAATTTTCTAAAATCATCATAAGTTTCTGATTGCCGCTAATCGGTTCCCAGAGTTAGTATTAAAATTTAGTCATGATGTTTTAAAAGTTTTGAATAACCCGCGTGACCTCGCCGCCGCCATTTTTCCTTTTCTCCATGATTTTTTTTCTTTTATTATTTATAGCATAGGTGTTTATGATTATCATTTCAGGCTATATTATATTCCTAGTAAATATTGTAAATACTCATAATCTTAATTAGATTATAAGAATGTACCAAAAATGTTAGTGTTCAGTATAATATGGACCCGTGTTTTGTAGACAAAGTTTCTGATGGTTTGTGGAAAGGAACGTTATCACTCCTAGTGTTGCTAGACATTGATTAAATTCTACTAATTAAGCTATCAAGATAAAGGCTTTTTTTAAATTTAAAGATATTCTAGTTCTTCAGTTCAGGAGCCCAATTCTCGGGCTCGTGACATTTATCATCATACGACATATATCAACAAAACATGGCGGATATCGTATGAAAACGTTTTTGCTTATTCTCACGATGTCGAATGGTGACATATGTCTCATATTTTCGTGCGACACGTATCGTATGGTCTTGACCATACGATATGAAGTATCACGGTGATTTTGGTGATATTTCTCCAATTCAACGTGACGTTTGAGTCGTTCCGCGTTTTGTTGTTTATTGACGTTTGGTTGTTCAAATCACATAACAAGTTTAAATTTACTGCACAATGCTAAGAAGATGATTGATCCTCTGTGTAAACGATTGTTTAGCTGAGATTTTGATATTTTCTTATATTTTCTTTAATTTGTACAAATTTTCACCAGTATTACCTACATACCTTTAAATATTTAATCAATCAATCAATATACATATTTATTTCGTGCTACATTGGGTACAAAGTAGCTTAAATCATAAATGTACGTACATAAGATGTTATTAATACAATGTAGCGCCCTGGAAGGGCATAGCAATGTTAATCAATCGTACTTTACATTATAATTACAAATTACTATCTTGAATGCTAAATTTTGCTTATTACAAGAATTTAAAGAAATATAAATATTATTGCACTATTTTTGTTACTTATCTGTATTATTCGTCATTAAGTCTTTTTATCTCAGTAATAAAATCAGTGTAAAGAAAATTCTTTATTTAATTTTTTTTCTTTTGCGCGTCTTTTTGCCACAGTTGCCATCTCTTTTTGCCACAGACTGAAAAGAAATCTTTTGGCTTTCGGTCAGTGTAACGGAATTATAATTTAATAAAATCAATTTTCTTTTTCGTCTTTTTTTATCGTATTTTAAAGCAGTTATGATAATTATGATGTTATACAAACATAAAATTGACTGTTGATATAAAAAGGCTAGAAAATGTTGAACTAATACTTAAACAATTAACATTAAGATTTCTCGATTGTATATTTGTGTCAATCAACAAAATGGAACGTATTAGCGGAAATGATATGGGTCACATTCTCTATGGAAGTGACTTTTACTGTCGCATGGGCACGAGAATAGAGATTTTTTACTTTTGTGACATTTTGGTGACATTTTCGTACGACATTGGACAAGTGACATTACAGAAAATACGACATTTTATCGCACGTCCCGAGAATTGGGCTCCAGGACCCCAATTCTCGGGCTGGTGACATTTATTATCATACAAAATATATCACTAAAACATTTTTTTTGTATGGTTTTCGGGTGATATCCGCTATGTTTTCAAAATATCACGAGCACGAGAATTGGGCTCTAGGAGCACATAAACGATAAAAAAGGTCTATATCTACTTAAGATAAGTATTGAGAATTTCTTAATAGGACGACAGATTTCTAGGAGATAAATAAAATAAAAAACCTTAAATAATAGCTGCACGAATGGTTGAATAAAAATATGACCAGTTTTTATTTTTTCATATCACTTATACCGATTTGATTCAGCAGTACAAGCAAAATTCAAAAGTTTTTTGAGAGAAATGTTTTGAATATGTTTGTTGAAATGTTAAATCTTTTATAAAACTAGAGACATTTTTGATTGTGGAAAACATGTTACTAAAGTAGGGTCGAAATAAAAGGCCACTTTTGACACTTCATTGCAATTCGGCAACGTAACCTTCTAACAACGGGCATTGAATTTACCAATCTTTCAATGTTAAATTGTACAAAGTTAAGAAACTTTTTAAACTTATGTTTGCATTTATTTATTGCAATAAAACAGAACAAAAATATTTCACACTTTAATTTCTCTGTTAAACTATTTATAAACTTTTTTTTGAATTTTTGTAAACTTATTAAAAATTTACTTTTCTAGAAAATTGAACGTTGGTATAATGTTTTATCTGTCTACCTATTTTCTTTGTAAGCTCTAAGGTTGTTCTCCAAATAATCGTACGAATACAATGTTTACTCGTGTAGGAATGTTCAACGATAAATGAAAAGCAACATTCGGATAAATAGAACGTATTATTCTGTGGTTTAAAAATATAAATATATTAACTTGGTTAACAGAAAAACCAAGTGTGGCACACAATATTTTAAGCGCTTTGGTTTCGAAGAAAAAGAAATAAACTAGCCGCGGATCAATATGTAGGATCGGTACCAAGTACTATCTTCTTTCTCTTCAATAAATTCGATTTACATTTCTCCAAATAAAGGTACTAATTAGTTATTTCCCATTATTATTTTATTCGATTCACGTTTGTTTGAAGTGTGTACATATCGAAGATTCACTTTAATCGAAGTTGTTGAGTAGGTCTATGAGAGAAACGTCAAATGTGGCCAAAATAACAATTTTGGCTCAACTGTTTTTACTAAAGTATGTATTTATAATAATTATAATTCTCACAACATCTCATAGGTTGACCTGATTCCGTACTAAGTAGCTTAAGCACTTGTGTTGTACAGATATCAGACAACAGAGAAACACAAATATATACTTAAATACCTACATATATTACACCCAGACCAAGTGTTCATCGCACGAATGTTTGTCCAGGGTGGGGATCGAACCCACGACCTTTGGCGTTAGAGGCAGGGTCATTACCAATGGACAACATTTCAAAATTGCTAAGCTCGGAAACAAAAAATACCAATTCTTTGTTTACTTTTCCGCTGCTCGAATATATATTTATTCATTTTTTATATTGCTTATTTACTGAGAAAAAAATTAAAAACTAAAAAACGTAAGATGACGTCATCGGACGGCAGAATGAAAAATATGTCTTTGCTTAGCACATTATAGTTTTAAATTTACGAAATGCCAAACACATGACATGTAACTGTCAAAAAAAAAGACAACTTTTCAACGTTGAATGTATGAATGACGTTGACAATGTTGACACTAGTGTTATTTACCTTTGACAGTAGTACCTTTTTTTATTAAAACAATGATAAGCAAAGGAATATCGCTGTATTCAGCCGTCCGATGACGTCATTTGGCGCTTACGTCTATTTAGAATAAAAAGAATTTCAATAATTAATGTATGCATGAAAATGGAAAAATTTTGAAAAAAGAAAAAATATGGGTCTGTTCATTTTATGTCTATTTATTTATTTTCTTTATTAAGGAAAAATACAGCTGTTAAATAGTACTCTGTTCTAAAATTACTTAAATAATACATCAGCAATTTAAATTTTCCACTACAAATTAATACGTTTAGTGTTGTGAGACAAAATACAAAAAAAAATGCGAAAAAGGATGATTATTTTTGTTACCTATTAATTTACTTCAAAACTAAAGATTTTTTAAAAACTGTAATCTTATCATGAAAAATGTCGATATGGTTATAGCTGCTATTAAATTTATTACAAGCTCTAACAATAAAACTATTTTTCCTGTAATTACATTTACATAAAGGAGTAGCAAACGTATTCTTATGCCGCGCGCCAGGTCTGGAACACTTATAAAACAATTTGCTTAACAAGTAAGGGGAATCGACCATGTTGTTAATTATTTTATATAACAATAACTGATCCCGGTGCTCTCTTCGAGTGACCAAGGGCTCAATTTTATTGGTGTCAAAGTTTGGGAATCTATACTTTAAGCGTTTTAAGAACTTTTTCTGAATTCCTTCTATTAAGTTAATGTATTTTAAATACATAGGATTCCACACACTCGAGGCATATTCCAGCTGAGATCGAACATATGCTTTGTATAATAACACCAATGTTGTTGCATTTCTGAAATCGCTACTCTGTCGGAAAACAAACCCAAGCAGTTTATACGCCCTAGCTATGATCTTATTAACATGGTTCTCAAAATATAGCCCACTGTCCAGCTGCACACCCAGATCCCTGACCTCATTAACTCTTCCTAATGTTTTGCCACCAAGCATATAATTGAAAGTTATTGGATGTTTTTTCCGTGTAAATGTAATAATATGACACTTGGCGATATTGAACATGACCTTGGTTTTATCCAAGTTCATCCGAAGACCGATGTGTTTGGAAGATTCAGCCAGGCTGCTCACCATCTCCTGTAGGTCTTGTAGGGTTTCAGCCAAGATGACGATGTCGTCTGCGAATCGTAGGTGTGACATGTACTCGTAGGTGTGACATGTTCAACGAGCTCGTTGATCCGGGACCGGTAGCTGTTAATGGAGTACCTCTCGAAGTTGTTCAGGAATATGTCTATCTAGGACAAGCGCTCCAATTAGGCAGAAACAACTTCGAGAGAGAAGCCAATAGAAGAATTCAGCTAGGCTGGGCAGCATTTGGTAAACTTCGTCAAGTCTTCTCGTCACCCATCCCTCAAAGTCTTAAGTCGAAAGTCTTCGACCAGTGCGTCCTTCCGGTCATGACTTACGGTGCCGAGACGTGGACACTCACGGCTGGACTAGTCCACCGGTTCAAAGTCGCTCAAAGAGCTATGGAAAGGGCTATGCTCGGAGTATCTCTGAAGGACCGCATCAGAAATGATGTAATCCGACAGAGAACCAGAGTCACCGACATAGCCCACCGAATTAGCAAACTGAAGTGGCAGTGGGCTGGTCATATTAGCCGCAGAACTGACAGCCGTTGGGGCCGTAAAGTCCTTGAGTGGAGACCGCGACTCGGTAAGCGAAGTGTAGGACGCCCTGCGACAAGATGGGATGATGACATTCGAAGGCTGGCTGGTGTGGGCTGGATGAGAGTGGCGGAAAATCGGGAGAAGTGGCGTGCATTAGGGGAGACCTATGTCCAGCAGTGGACGAGTGTGGGTTGCTGATGATGGCGATATTTAAGTGTAATTTATTGTTTAAACAATAGTCATAAAGTCGGACCAAATCACGTTGTAACATAAGGCAGTCTCTCTCCGTTCTAATAACCGAGAAAATTTTGGTGTCATCCGCATACAGCAACACTTTTGAATTCTGAAAACATTTTATGACATCATTTATATAAATATTGAAGAGTAAAGGACCAAGATGCGAACCCTGTGGTACTCCGGACGTTATAGGGACAAAAGTAGATGTAAAACCTTTTATCGTAACAGCTTGTGTTCTATTCAACAGATACGATGTCAACCAGCGCAATAGATCACCATGTATACCGATTGCCTCTAGCTTAGCGATTAATAATGAGTGAGAAATCTTATCGAAGGCCTTTGAATAATCAGTATACACGGCATCTACCTGGCATCCTGCGTCCATAGATTCAAAGACTACATCCAGAAACTCGCACAGATTAGTTTCAGTTGAGTGTTTAGCCACGAAACCGTGCTGGTGGCTGGTCAGGAAGGGACTTATTAGGGGATAAAGATTATCGTATACAATTTTCTCGAAAAGTTTAGGCAAAATAGATAATTTAGAGATACCACGATAGTTGCGAATATTATGTTTGTCCCCATTTTTATGAATCGGTATTATAAACGAGCGTTTCCAAATGGACGGCATAATGCCAGAGGAGAGTGATGACTTAAAGATAAGTGTGATGGGGTATGCCAACTGCTTGCTACATTGTTTCAAAAATAATGGATGGAGGCCATCAGGTCCGCTACCTTTAGTTATATCAATTTTAGACAAGTACTTTTCGGTAAGCTCTGGTGTTATGTAAATATTACCGATCTATTTTCATCTATATCTATAGTCTATTTTCATATAAAAAAACAATATGGACATGTTAAAAATATGAAATGTTGTCCATTGTGCCATCTGGTCAGTAAGATAACATAATAATTTTATAACAGTACACTCGAGAAAAGGTGTATTGAAGTCGGCGGCTGAAGACTATCTTGTAATACTTTTTCGTAGATTTTTTTTCTTATGTACTGTAAGCAAGAAGACTTTCCGAATTATTTATTGGCAGTACAAATACCGTTTCAATTTTAAAACAAAATCTCTTTCTTTGCAAAACATTTTATACAAACAAAATATCTACCAAATTAGTAGTAATTTAGTTATACTGACAGCTCGCAGTTTCAGGCAGGTCTTCATAATCCGTGCGTGACTTTTACGTTTATTTTTTTAATTTCTGAGCGAAATTATAAAATGTATACTGTCTCAAAAGGGCCTAGCAAAATTGTCGCGAAAACTCGAAGAGGTAACTTGTAAATGTATATACATCTACGGTTCGTTTGTGTATAAAATTGATATACGAAATCTGGAAATGAAAATGTTGAATATCCTCGGTTTCAGGCCTCTCACAGAATTTGGAAAGACTGGACAGCCGTAAGGATCATAGCAGGAAGTCTTCGGAATCGGACAATGGAGAAATTGTCAAGTATGTGCTAATTATTGACATGATGCAATGCGGGAAGTTTTCATTTAATTTCATCAGTGTTTTTACATAACCTCTTAACCGGGGCCTAGCTGTTAGGAAGATGTTGAACCTTTGACTTATTTATATTAAATCAACGGAGTGTTTGTGAAATAGTTTACAAGTATTCCACATTATGATGATGAAAATGTTATGGTAAACTATTAAAATTTTACCATGGTAATGATGTAACTTGGCTTTAATTTTAGCATCCTTGCCTCAAATTCAGGAATTGAGAGTAATCTTGAACTTAATCAAATCGATATAGTCTAGTTATGCCAAAAAAGCATATTTTTGTGTTGTTTTTATTAATCTAATTAATGGTTTCTATTTATAAATACCAATTATTTTAATATTTAAACTCTAGTATGTACTTCTAGTACATACTTTTATAGATCATATGGGATCAAGTATGGGACCTATTATAAATGTTTACTTTCACACCTGTATCATCTGTATTTACTATTATTATTTTTTCATTTCAGCATGCCTAAACCAGTATTCCATTCCAATGGGAAAAAGACAATGCACCAAAGAATACAGCATCATGTGATTACACCACAGCATGAAGAAATCATTAAATATATAAGTGAAAGTAAGTACATAAATCATACAATATAATACACCATTTGCACTAATAAAACAATTACTTAAATGTTTTTTGTTTTGTTAGTTGGTTGTAGTGCTTAAGCTACTTAGTATGGAAACAGGTCAACGTACCTATGAGAAGATGTTGTGTTGTTGTGGTTTTTGAAATTCCTAGCTATACTTATACCTAAAGGTAAAAAGCTCCAATATTGATTGTGTCTTTGTATTGTAACATTGTTATTCATTGCTTCTGGCTTTCAAAGTACAAAATAAAACTTTAGTTTAAGACCAAGATGATGTATGTGAAAGTAATGTACAATGTACAAGTCTCAATTTTTATTTACCGATCAATCCAGACAATCTGGGGGAAAGGGTAGCTTAAAAGTTGGCACCGCACTGGTGACTCCACTGGGGTCGTGGGTGTCCATTGGCTGCAGCAATCGCTTACCATCAGGTGTCTGCTCGTCTGCCACCTATTATCTAATTTCTCAATAAATCTTTCAGTAATAATGAATTGAAATTTTACTTGAAACTGACTGAAATTATGTTAATAACTTATTTTCCAGCTTGGACACAAACAGCATATGGTGAAAGTGAGCCAACTACACCAACTAGTACAACAGGTTAGTTCTCTGCTAAAAACTGGTGGTCCCTGGCGAATTTAACTTTGCTTGAAATCATTTACTCGATATATTTGAAGTTTTAAAGTTATTCAGCTGTTTGCACTGAAGAAAAATCTATAAATATAGAGATTATTAAAATCAGGTACCAGCATTCTTAAGTCATAATAGTAAGATTTAACTTACATCATCATCGTCAGCCCATTTCAGTCCCCACTGCTGGGGCACGGGCCTCCCTCAATCTCATGAGGCGTAATTGCCATACTCACCACACTTGGCAGAAGGGTTGGCGAGGGTTTTGATATAAATGCAGAGTTTTCCTTCTCTAGGTGCTGATGATCATGCCAGCAGCTTTACCTTAGTCGTCTTTTACGACACCTCGGTAAGAGTGAGAGTGGCCTATTCTACTCTGCCAGGGACCACCCGGCATATACATTTAACATTTAACTTATATGATTATGCAAAATTTCTCATCATGTAAATGAAGTTGTTTTCCACTAAGCAACCCTGATATTGTTGTTATCATTCAAAATAAATTAGTCTAATATATAGCTGTCAAGAGACAGGAAACAAATCACTGCAGTAACTGTGAAGTCACTGATAAAATAAGTACTTGTACATACATTGATTTAAGATAATATTTTCTATTATACAAAAAAAGGCTCTATAGTTTAAATAGTAATTGTATGTATTGTAAAATTAAACATATTAATGTGATCTTTCAAATTGTGTGGTCATGTGGTCCCCGGCAGAGTAAAATAGGCCACCCTCACTCTTACCGAGGTGTCGTAAAAGGCGACTAAGGTAAAGCTGCTGGCATGATCATCAGCACCCAGAGAAGGAAAACTCTGCATTTATATCAAAACCCTCGCCAACCCGTCTGCCAAGCGTGGTGAGTATGGCAATTACCCCTCATGTGATTGAGGGAGGCCCGTGCCCCAGCAGTGGGGACTTAAATGGGCTGATGATGATCTTTCAAATTACAGGATCAGGTTCCGGCAGCTCATCACCAGCCCCTCCTTCGAATCTGTACTACCAGGATGATGCGCCCAGCCCAGTGCTTCGGGACTTCAAGCCCTTTGACTTGGAGACGTGGTGGGGCAAGCGACTCTTCCAAAACATTACCAACTCACTCTGAGATGGCTGTTGAGTCCACTGACACATGGGAACATAAGAGTTTTCGGTAGCGTAAGTCACAATCATCTGAAGTTTACATAATTTTATAATCAAATTCTTGTCAGTTTTTTCCAAGTATTTTTGGAGAAAATATGAGTCTAAATGTAGACTTCATAAAATTCAACTTATCTGTACGAATGACTTGCGGGCAAATCATTTAGCAGACCAATGGTTTCCCAAAGCAGAGCTCCCATTTTTGGAGATCCCAATTAATCTAAATGTTTTAGGGGGCTGAAGCCATGATACTAGTAACTACTTTTGATGCTGGTCTGGTGGATCAATGACCACCTTGGTCACCCTATGTGTGAATTATATGCACCAGATTGAAGGCGTGATTACAATAATAAGTGCAATATGTGATTATATTTAAAATTCTTATCAACTTATCTGATGATTTCATACAGTAAACCTCTGCTCATATCCTTATGATATGTAAATCAGTGTTCGATTTGCGATCTTAATCAGCAAACGACATATAGTTGGGTCACCACCACTAATGGTCAAATTTGTTTAATCTATACTGACCTTAATGATTAACTCAATTAAGTTCAGTGTCAATTTGAGGAAATTTGACAATGATTTTTGACTGTATGGATAGCTACCATAGACATGCACCCTAAACATTCTGTACCTTTTCATAGAAAGCCATATTTGAAGAACTGCGCGAAGTTAGTACTGGAGTGACGTGCTGGGCGACGTTCTTTCTCTTCCGCACCCGTATAGAATCTGGGTCAGGGCCAATAGGATATCTTTCACTCTCTGTGACGTTTTTTCCGAAATGTTGTGAAATTTTTTCCACATTCCGCTGACTTCTAGTTCCTTGATAGCCACATTCTAACTGAAGTATCCAAATCTGTCAAAATGTGTTGATCAACTCTCAACCTAGTCTATCACATTTGTTTCTATATCAATTAAGGAAATTATATATTCAGATTAAAATTACCCGATTTGTGGCTGTCCCATAGATTAAATAATGAAATGTATAAACTTACCTATTCTATAAAACATAATGAAAAACCTGAAGCAAATTTTAATATAGAATCTACAACAAACAACATTTTTGTTTCTTGTTTTTGAAAGTGATTTATTTATGGATGAGTTTATTTTTTATTGATTTGAATATAGTTCCAATCCATTAAAGAAACATTAAAAAATTAAGTAATCTACAGTTGATTGTGGATCTCAATAGATATTTCATATTGTAAGTGAAAATTTCCAATCGCTCAATTTCTTTTGCAACAAGAAATGTTACTGTGAACCAATATTCTTTAAGATTGTTATGTTGATTAAATTTTATAGAGTTTTGTTTATAGATTTGTTACGGAATAGAATACCTTATTAAAACAATTATTTAACCAACACATAACTACCAAAGAGAAATGCATAAATATTGTGCATCAAACTGTTTTCGCAGGTTTGTTTAAAGTATAAATAGCTTTTAAACAATGTCATATTTTATATACCAATGCATCACAACTTTTATTTGTATATCTAGGTATTTATTACATAAAACATAACGTTTTACGAAAATTTCGTTGAAAGTAGCTAATACTGGTATGAAATTGGATGATTAAAATATTTTTTAAATATGAAATCAAAAACTGCATTAAAGTTTTAAATAATGCACTTCAAAGACCATCCACTACGAAGATTATCAGTTTATTAAAATGATTTCAGATCTAAAAACATTGGTTTCGATTATACAATCGTTATATAAGCCAGTTTATTTAAAACCAAATGAATCGGGTTGTATAATATATACATTTTTGTTTTTTACTTGAGCTGAAGTATAGCTACATACGCACAATTGAAAGTATCTTATCTGCAACGAATATTAGAATGACCCAAATAAATTAATCCCTCTTGCATGATTTACAAAAACTATTTTAATGTGTTGTAAAGTTAATCAAATTATTATGTACTAGAATCTTGTAGACAAAATCACTCTAAAGTAGTTCCAAATTAGTAAATACTGCTTTTTTAAAACAAACACTACTTATTATGTTTTACCTAAATGTGTGCAATCGTCAAATTACCAAATTATTGTTATATTTATCTCAATATCTAACAAGCTGATACATTGATAGGTAATTTTTAACCGTTACTGTTTTTTTGTAAAATGTCAGAAACATTTTAATCATTACGGTCTTTTATCATTAAATTTCAATCCCTCATATTAATAAATTTAAATACCGATAGGATATATTCTATAGTAACTGAATCAATTTCCACTCCTTGTTTCTTTCACGTCAAAATTGAGAAAAAAAGGATCCTTCCAGTTAATGATTTTTTTTTAATTTGTGAGGTTAAATGAACTAGGTAATGGTACTAAATTTAAATTCTTCTTTTATTAAATATCTACGTATTTATATTGTAATAATTATTTCGTTAATATGTAATTTTAAGTAAAATTGCAGCTTAAAATCGATGCTAGTTTTATGCCAAAAATATACAAAACAAGCAGTTATTTATTAGGATTTAGTCACAAGCCATGTTATTTGCCCATCAATTTTATTATAAATTCTATTATGTAGTAATTTGTACATACATAAAATTAATAACGTTGCATTTTTTTGAAGATTTATAGAGAGCGGCACATTATATGTGGGACTGTCAAAGTTGCCAGGTTAGAACTTATAATTTAATAGTTTATTTTCCTAAATAAAGTGCCTAAACCCCGAAACGCAAACGCAGCTGAAGTCACTTGTAACTTGATGTATTTTATATGTTATATTCTTAATTTATTGAGACAATTATGGATATTTTTATTTCTAATGAACTAATCATTGGGTTAGATAGCGTCTCTTTCACAAGCATATCTATTTAAAGATGCCAAAATTGCTACCAGTAGAATTTGTAATAGGTAAGGTAAATATTGCGTAAGTTGGTTTTGCGGTAGTTCTGAATTGGAACTTATAATAACAACAATTCGGTATTTAGGTATTTATACTGAATCTCAAATCAAGCATGAATTTTTATTAAGAACGACCGCAAATTTTCTAGTAGATTTTATATAATCCGCTTCATGTAGGGTATTCATATGAAAAAAAATCTAGGAATACCAGCATTTGTTTTCGTTAGTATTTTATTGGAAATATATTTTACCGAATGTAATAATTTTAAAAAATATAGGGCAGTTGAAGATAATTTGTGATTTATTTTCTTCGTAAATAACAAAGTCTTGGGTACTCTATAGATCTAAATTTCGTATTGCACGTATACAAATACAGTGTTGATTATGTGACAGACAAACTGTTAATTTTGTTACGTTCACTCATACCAAGTATACTTCATTTGGCCACTAGGCGCACTATTAAGGTGACGGGTAGGGCACACTAGCGACGCCAATCGATTTTAGTTTTGAGCTACTAAACCGGATCTATTTTAAACAATTTCGGGGTTACAATCTCTCGGAAAACACTTATACTACTTATTAATTTATCGTGTACAAATGTTTCGTCCAACGCGTACGCGAAAAATTGAGTAACGCCAAAAGTGGCCGCTTTTGGCGTAAATCAATTTTTCGCGTACGCGTTGGACCTAACATTTGTGCATGGTTATTTAATAAATAGTATAAGTGTTTGATCCTTAAAGAAGAAGATCCGGTTTAGTAGCTAAAAATTAAAATCGATTGGCGTCGCTAGTGTACCCTACCCGTCACCTTAAATGCGTTCATCTAAATTCCATAAGTATTTTGTAAAAATTTAAATTCATACAAAGCGCTCGATTTTTTTGATGTTCGTGACTATTTTAACATGTTAATATTCTCCGCGTATCGAATATAAAGATAAAATTTGTTAATAAATCTGAAATAGTATAAATGATGTTTGAAATAGCATAAACCAATGCGAATTGTTACTAACTGTTGTTGTTATATTCACGTTGAATCGCTTATTGTTTTTCTTAAACATGGCTTCGTTTGCAAGCTAAACAATGTCTTCCAGGAACGAGGGTGTTCGCCTAAGAAAAATCTGTTTGATGGCGTAATGTGGAATCCCGGTCAAACTTCAACCCCCTTATTATAAATCGCGGGCTAAAGTAATTACCTTAAAAGCTCAAGCCGTCCCGTTCCAATACGCAATGTTAAAAGGGGCAGGCACGAGTTAAGTTCCGGAACTTTTATTAGACCGTGTTTTAAAATAAGGAGAAGGTTTTAGCACAAACTGTAAGAAGATACTACATATTAATGTTCGTTTATTGTGATAAGTGAAATAATAGCTGACATCTTCATTACGCCATTCTTTAGAATTTTTATATGTGGAAACCCTCATTGTACAATTTGTACATCTTATGTGTAATCATGTGTATGATTGGTGTAACTAGTGCGAAATATGTCCTCTTTCTTGCTTTTGTTTTCCTTGCGTCCATTCCTTACCTTCGAATATACCTCGACGTTACATTGGGTTATTGTAATTCGGTTATACTAAATCCTTAGTAGAAAATTATATAATTATTTTATGCAATGTTGTAAATCTTTTGAATATTGGTTTTGTTTCCGTCTTACATGACAAACAGAACTAATTGTTATATCACTTATTTGTACATTACATTGCGATTTAAAGTATCATTAGTACATTTGTTAATAAAACTACCTTGTTTTTTATTCCATAAGGTTACTTTTCAAATGTACTGAACAGTTTTCGCTATTGTCATGCACAAAACAGTGAAGTGATTGAATCAATCTTATGTAAGCAATAAATGCACGAAATGTAGTATAGTTTATATCCTTTTAGATGGAATATTTGAGTCATCGTAGTTATATGCAGGAGAATATTTTTAGACTGATTTAGTTATTTAAAGTTATGCTTTTTGTTGTAGTTGAATAAACCGTCTGACAAAGAACAAACAACCTCTTTTGATTTTACACTATATTTTGAAGTTTGAGAAATAACAATATTGACATTTTAATAAACACCTGTAAACAAACAAACCACAAAACTTGGTTTTGATAATATTTTTAAATAGTAAGGTTCAAGCAAATGATGCATTTCAATAAAGTGACTAACAATCTATTTACACCCGAAAACCTGAAATATGTAGAAATTAACAAGTTTTCCGTGAGTAGTTATATTTCGTTTTATGTTCAAATTGTATGGAAAATAAAATAGTGACCTCGAAGAATGTTTCCATTTATGTTTTTAAGGTCAAGTTATATTCGAGTTACGGCCGCACTCAGAGACGTCATTTAAGCTAATTTGCATTAACTTTAGTATCTGTAGTCTTTCAAAATAAGTGTCAATATTTTTCCTTAAGTAGCCAACTAATTTAATCAACGACTCTGAGTGTGGTAGTTAGAGTAAGTGACTTATGAGAAGAAATGAACGTTAATTTGAATTGACTCGGGACTGGGTATACTGGGAGGTGACCCCAGCTATCTTCAGTTAATGACTAGCAGATCAGTGAATTGTATGCCGCATTATAAGTAAAGCTCTACATTGCTGGTAAACAGAGTTTCCACCTGTCTCGATTTCGACGACATTGTCCCGCGTCCCGACGGGCCCATCGATTATGACCCGATTTTGGACAATATACGATAAGTTCAATCAATTCATACCATGTACCGCACGCCGCATGTACCAAGTTCGGCTTCGCCTTCTCCCGCTCGCCCATTGTGCAATAAAGTTAAAATTCCATTTTCCTTAGACTGTCCCACATGGGTCATATTTTGATTGGACCAAACTCCGAACATCTCTGACACATGCCCGATCGTCCCGATTTTTTTTCCCTAAAGGTGGCAACCCAGCTGGTAAATCGTGGGTTACTAGAAACTATATTTAGGAACCCCCTCGTGCAATGGAATCCCTGCTGGGTATAGATAAAAGGTATGTTCTTGCTAACGTCATAGCTCATATAGTATGGTAACCCCATTTAGGAACTCTGTTAGTTCTTCAAACACACGTTACGACTATCAAGATAGTTGTTATAATGCATCAAGATGCATTATAACAACACACATCAATGTATGCTTAGGTGTATCTAAATACTTATAAACTTCAATTATGCTACTACGAGGCACACAAGCGGGGTAGCGGTGTCGTTGGCGCCCACTTGTCTTCCTCGACAAGGATAAAGCCGAGATTTTGCCGCCCCCTAAGAATTCCGCCCAGGGCGGTCCGCCCGCCCTCCGCGCCCACTACGATACGCCACTGATTGTTCTGACCTGAGACCTTACCATGCGTTTGAAATACTATCCTCGCTATTCAAAACTATTGCTATGTCTCTTTCACATTTACCACAATGAAAGGGACAAAGCGATAGTTTTCAACAGCGAGAACAGTTTTTCAAACTTATGGTAAGGGTACGTATGTATGCCAGTCTGTACCTAGTTACTGATCCATTGGAATATATTCTCAGTCGAGTCCCAAACAACAAAATCAAGACAACTTTGCTAGTGGTCTTCAAAACGCTTGGAAGCTTCTACACGGGCTGGAACGCAGCCTCGCCAAGACGGCCAAGTACGAAGAACGGCTTCTGCGTTGTAAATCGACGCACGCGCACTCGCATGAATGGTGCGATAGCGACCGATTTGGGAAAGAGAGCAAGTGTTCTGAATCAGGTAAGATTTTATTTTTAACATTATAGCGGACGAGCTAACGAGCAGACGGCACACCTGATGATGGTAAGTGATCACCGCTAGACATAATGGACATCTGCAAACAGCCTAGGTATCACATATGCATTGCCGGTTCTTAAGGTGACCGGTAGGGCATACTAGCGACGTTAAACGATTTTAATTTTTAGCTAGATACTAAACCGCATCTATATTAAACAATTTCGGGGTCACAATCTCTGGCAAACTCCTATGCTATTTATTTAATAGGTACTTATAGTTAACTGTTTGGTCTGCTTTTGCACTCGAATTTTGGATTACCGTCAAAAGTGGCCGCTATTGGCGTAAATCAATTTTTTGCGTGCAATAACGGACCCAACACTTGTGCATGGTTATTTAATAAATAGTATACGTGTTGGCCAAGATGTTGTAACCCCGAAATTGTTTAAAATAGATCCGGTTTAGTAGCTAAAAATTAAAATCGATTGGCGTCGTTAGTGGGCCCTACCCGTCACCTTAAGGAAGGAAATGGCAGATTTTTTTACCCCTAGTTACCTTTTGGTTAAATTAACTATAGTTAACTGTCTAACCAAAAGTTAAAGTGACAGCGTCAAAGTGACGTAATTCCAATAACTATTGGTTTTAAGCTACATAACTATTGTTCAAAAAAATCATTTTGGCGATATTTGAACATTAGTTCCTTTTTCTTACTACCAGTTTAGTTTAACTACGGATAAAAAAATTGGCCCTATTGAAGGTCGGAGTATCTCTGAAGGACCGCATCAGAAATGATGTAATCCGACAGAGAACCAGAGTCACCGACATAGCCCACCGAATTAGCAAACTGAAGTGGCAGTGGGCTGGTCATATTAGCAGAACTGACAGCCGTTGGAGCCGTAAAGTCCTTGAGTGGAGACCGCGATTCGGTAAGCGTAGTGTAGGACGCCCTGCGACAAGATGGGATGATGACATTCGAAGGCTGGCTGGTGTGGGCTGGATGAGAGTGACCGAAAATCGGGAGCAGTGGCGTGCATTAGGGGAGACCTATGACCAGCAGTGGACGAGTGTGGGTTGCTGATGATTATTGCAGGTCACCAGGTCATACCTGTTTATTTATTTCACTAGAATAGGTACAACAAGCGATGGCAGCACAATGGATATAAGAACCAGCGCCTTTCTAACGGGAGGTCGTAGCTTAGGTTCGAATCCTAGCGTTCACTTCTGGATTTTTCAAAATCTATGTAAGTATTACCTATTACCATTCGCTCTGTCAGATAAAAAGCATATCCTAAGAAACCTCCACGGTTCAGACAGTTTTGCAAGATCCAGTTGGTCTGGTTATCCGGGGGGGAAAGGAGCTTAAAGGTTGGCAGCGCACTTGTTGCGATTCCATTGATATTGTGTGTGTTAATGGGTGGCGTAAATCGCTTACCCCAGGTTATCTTTGCTCGTCTGCTACCTACCACATAAAAACAGATCCTTCAAGATAACTTGTTTGTCTGTATTCGGTAATAAAGTTCTCAATTAGTCTAGAAACTTATCAAATAATCGGTAGATTTTTAGCTGACTACCTACTTAGTTTTAACATTGTTATTTTTAGAGATCACAAAACCTTCTAGAGTGCAAGTTGATTTAGCGGAGTCCTGGTCTACTATCAGCATCGTGTGTCTGCAATATCAGTAAGTACAGTGGGAGAGGCACGCTTCGGCATTAATGGGCCGGCTCGACCGGAGTGATACGGTCCACGGGCTCACAGAAAACCGGCGTAAAGCAGTACAGTGCTGTGTTTCGCTGCGTGAGTGAGGGTACCGGAGGCCCAATCACGCCAACCTTTTAGCCTAAAGGGAATCCCCCTTTAGGCTAAAAGGTTGGCGTGATTGGGCCTCACTAAAGGTTGGCAGCGCCCTTGTGACTGCACTGGTGTCACAGGTGTCTATGGGCGGCGCCAATCGCTTACCATTAGGTGATCCGTCTGTCAGGCACTATAAAAAAACTGTGATGAAATTTATGTTATAGAAAAATGTTTGTAAACATTTATAAACAACAGTGTGCCAGCCATATTTTTCGTTTCAGATACGAAGAACTATCAAAGAAATACTCAGCACTCCTTCAAGCCTATCATGAGAGCTGCAACTCCGCTAGCGGCCGCGAGGCGGCGCTGGCGCGGCTGCACGCGCACACGCAGCGTGCGCTCGCGCAGCTGACCCATGCACACAAAGCACTGTTGACTGTTGGAGACAAGTATATGAGTCTGTGGCGGAAGAAACAGCTGCAGGTCAGGAGTTTTATTTCACACCTAACCTCAGTGCTCCTATCGGTGTAGTATTTGACAGTCTGCTTGAGAGACATAATTGCACATTCTGTTGAAAGTCCTGGTCTGAAACCGAATTGTGCATCATGTAGTTTTAGATGTTGTTTGAGCTCTCTCTCAAGCAGGCCGTCAAGAACCTTAGAAGTGGTAGTAGCCAACGATATGGGACGGTAGTTACACTTGTCGGAATTAACACCGGTTTTATTCTTAATTATGGGTACCACCACCGTCTTCATCAAATCGTGAGGCAGGTATCTATGAATGCCTAAGGCAAAGCGTGAACAGAAGTCCCAACAGCCTTGGGAGGTGTGGCCCCGCATGCTGAAAATGTTCGATGCTTAGGCCGTCGTGTCCGTGTGACTTCCCTCGGGTCATGTTTTTTATTATTGCCGTAATTAATTTTGATGTGACACGTTCGGGCACCGCTGACAAGACGGCCTCTGCATTACAAGTCTGCTCGCTCTTTAGTGGAGACTCAACTTGGAAGTGACATTTAAACATGTCCGCTATAGCTAAAGTTCATTTTCATGGGAGCTTGCCTGGCAGCACTGTCTATGTGACAGTAACTATAGGTGCACTTACAACTAACAGGGCAAATTCCTGGTCATTTCAACAAATGTATTAGACAATTAATTAGATTATTACTTCTTAATAAATGTACCTAAATCTTTGTTAGTCTAAGTAACTCGGTAAGCAATAAAGCATTTTTTATTTTATTTTTTTTATTTTTATTTAATTTATAAATTAAGTTCAAATAGATGGCACCAGTTGGCAACACCGTCGATGAGTACGTTCCTTATAACAAGTCTAGCTGTTCCTGAGATGCAGAAGATACCTACACCCGAATTAACGGAAAACGGACACGACAAGTGATCGTTTCAGTGGGTCTGGTCTCCGATGGTTCATTAATGTAAGCTTGACTGCCTCGTTGGCGCAGTGGGTAGTGCGTCGCACTTTAAAGCGACGACTGCGCTTGGGGTCCCGGGTTCGATCCCCGGGTCGGGCCAAAATTTGGACCTGAGTGTTTCTGTTAAGAAATTCTCAGTGTCAGACCGGAGTCTGAAAGTTGGCGGTCTTGTACCTACCCCCGTGCCTCGGAAAGCACATTAAGCCGTTGGTCCTGCGCCCGATCCCTCTCCGGTCGTGTCACACTGGTGTCCCATCGGAATATGAGGGCAAGGGAATAAGGAAAGTGCACTTGTATTTGCGCACACACTTGAGCACTATAATGTATCCTGCGTCAGTAGCTGATCGTTGAGATTGACCGCCTTAGCCGAAATCGGTTGGAGCATATTATTATTAATGTAAGCTACCTATTATCTGTCTACAACGAGAAGCCCATCGGTTCCTGTCGAGTGAGCGAGTATATTAATCACAGATTAATAGAGTGTATTTTTAATTAGAAAAATAAATATGAAGCTCGGATCAAGCAGTTGAAGGCCACCGTGCGCGGCGTGATGGCGATGTGCGAGCACGCGCGTCTGCAGCTCGACACCAGGATCGTGCGGTTCATGCAGACAGAGAGACAAGCGCCCAACGCGCAGCTCCTGGCTGAGGTATGTATCTATCCTTCTTCTTCGTGTATTTGTCCGATGCAGAACGTATGCCTCTCCCATCTCTCTCCACTTGCCTTGATGTTGTCGGACCATCAGGCAGTTAATCCGCGAATCCTCTTGACGTCTTTTGTTCTCCATTAAAGAACATCCTTGCTCCAATTTTCATTTTGACCACTCATGATTAGCTCGGCGGTGAGGGAAAACATCATGAGGAAACGTTATATTTGATTATTATTCTGAACGTGTAACCGTGATCCAGTAGTTGGTTCCCCTGTCTAAGGGTTGCGACGGTCAGAAAGTCGATTCATTGTAATTACTTACCAGACTTCCCGAATCCTGGATTGTGGTCCAAGTATAACCCGGGCTCCGAAAGGACTGCTTTGAACGCAACTGGGAAGTAGATACATGTTAAGATAAGGAGGGAATGCGTTCCATTCATAGCTATTTGTGCAACATTGCGGTAAACGGCCAGGTTTCGCAAGCGTTCGAAACGTTATTGACGAATGCACACATTTGCGAATAGAATTGAACTCCAGGATTGTGCGCTGTATCCAGCCATAGAGGCACCCGACATACGCGCAGCTCTTGGCTGAGGTATGTGCTAGGGCGTAGCTATCATCGGACTAAGTGGGGAGTTCGCCGGGGTTCTTTAATTCAAGGGACTCTATCACAAGGAGCTATTTCGATCCGGGAGAACATGGCTACATTTTAGACTATGGAGATCATGACTAATACTTTTAAATCAGAGCTTCCCGAATCCTGAATCATGGTCCAATCGTACCCCGGGCTCGGAAGCGACGCTTTGGAAGCAACTGGGAATTATACGCTAAGACGAGGAGGGGACGTTCCAGGGGGAGATCACGGGAGCTATGACTCCCCCTAATTATATTTGTTCCTCCTGAATGTTAGTGCAAATATTTAAAAAACCTCCTCCTGAATGTTAGTGCAAATATTTAAAAAACCTAAATTCATGTCAAGTTAATTTCTTAGGGGAATTATATTGTTAACTTTGAGCTTATTACTCAAATACAAACAAGTTTAATCACAAAATATTCCAATCAAATATATAGTTGAAGTCAAGGTTAAACAATAACACCTTTTTTCTAGATCCGCAAGTGCAATCTTCTCTTCTTAGAAAACTTAAGACTAAAGTCGCAAATAGAAGAATTAACTCCAGGAAAAGGGTTTACGGAACAGTAGTCTGACATTTATAAGCTTACATGTATTTAGTTAGTTATTTTATGTGATTAAATAAAATTGTTATTAGTATTTTCTTATTAACCTTTTTAATTACATAAATTTAATTATAACTACATACTTACATACCTATATAAGTATGTAAGGTAAATGATAATTAAGTAAAGCTAAAACCTAGTTATTATAATGACCTAGTAATATTTTAATGAACCGTTCTATTAAATAATAACAATAGTGGCAACTAGCTTAATTATAATAATGATTATTGTGCTCTAAATTAAAATCTCTTTGAAATACGCGTTGGTTGTTCTGTAATTAATGTTAAATTAAGAAATTTAATACCTAAATTGACATAGTATGATAAAATGACTTAGTATGCAACTTTGTCAAGAATATTCTCAGCAATATGTAGTTATTTAGCCTACTGTGGAAATAAACGGCGCTGTTGACTATCTCCATAATCTGCAACAAAACGAAAAAGACTGATTACCACAATTATGGCCAAATACTTAACCCCTATTTCAAAGTGAATAAGGTTCACAGCCGTTTGGGAAAAACTTCGCATTTCGTTAAACTCGTTAGTATGCATATGGCCACATTAAAACCACAGAGGAGGTAAATACTTTCATTTTTAACGAGTACTTTGCTTTCATTATCTCTATTAGGTAGGCTAAATACTGCTTTACGACCACGGTTAAAAGTAGAAAATATTGATGCAATAAGGTAGAAGTTAATTGAAATATATTATTTCCTCTTTCTCAATATTGCTCCCATACAAAAATTTAGTACTTATACTCATAGTTATAAAATCGTTCGAAACGTATATACCATTGTATAAAAAGTTGGCGATTAAAAAGAGTAACTGGCGAGTTTCTTGCCGGATCTTCTCGACCAGAAACAACTTTCCGAGCCGGTGGTAGAATCTCATTATGTTTATTTACTTTTTTTAGTATATTATATGTATTAACATGTAAATTATTACATAAGTACTTATAATAAAAATAGTCTTAAATCATTCAAATGTATGACGATTTGTAAGTGCTGTGTACAAGCCTACGCAAATAAAGAATTATTTAATTTTGATTTTGATAGGTTATACACATTATACATATATAGGTACCTACACATTTTCGCACTAAATTCAGCAGATGCATATCTAGGAGGTTGTTAATAACTTCTAAATATCCCTTAAATTGATTATGATAAAGTTCGTTTCTTCTTCTTCTTCTTCAGCAGTATGTAGGTATTTGCCCACTGCAGAGCATATGCCTCTCCAATTTCTCTCCACTTTCTTCTGTCGTCGGTTTTCCTGGACCTCGCTACTCCAGCTTGAGCCTTGACTTCATTGTACCATCTGGCAGTTTGTCCGCCAACACTCCTCCATTCAAGGACATCCTTGCTCCACCTCTCATAATGAAGTTAAATATTAAACAGTTTCGGAATCTTTGCTCAGTCTGGAAAATACCTAAAAGTACCTATACCAACATTTTTATGTAAAAACATGGACACACATTTCTATGAAAGAGATCGACGAATTTCTCATAAGTTATCTATTACCTTTGTACTGAGATGCCACCGCAACGCCGTGCCTCCACAGCGACTTAATTTCTCGCGTATTCTCTGTGAAGCCTCTTTATCTCGTCCACCATGCCATCCAGTAGGAGGGACAGATGCTCCGAGTCAGGCACCAGCGCTCTATCAGCTGATGCCGCGAACCGGAGCACCCCACCGTAACAAAGGGCTGTGACGTCAAGACCTGAGAAAAGAAAGTAATTTTGATATTTACTTATCTATCATTCTTTGGCAATTAACATAGCCCGCCGGACTCGTGTCCACACCAAGTTTGTCACACTCGTGTGACTACGAGTAGGTTTAAGGGAGAAAAACTCTATTGGTACAAGTTTCCAATAACAGAGCTTTCTCTAGAAGTGTTGCCAATTAAACGACAATAGATTAATGGATTATTTTTTACCTTAATAATCTAATAATCGATTGTACTATCGATTAAATTGATTTTCATTTTTTGTCGATTATAATCGACTAATCAATAGTGAACTTTAAAGCGTTTGAATTGACCAAATTAAATTTCTATTTAAATGAACCAAAAATAAAAATCGTTTTTTCTATTTAATCAATAGAATCGATGCTATCGATAGTACAATCGATTACCTACTAGATTATTTGCATAATCGATTAATAATCGACGTACAATCTATTTATCCGGTAACACTAGAGTGTAGTTACGTGACGTCAAGACGAAGTGTTAAAAATGTTATTTTACATTTTTTAGTTCGTGTTTTTTGGAGGAGGTGTTTATTCCTAGATTTTTTTTTATTAAGTATAGTTGTATTTTGAATTCTAGACTAGAATATATGTTTTTTATTAGAATTATGCCTAGCTAAGTTTTATTTATTGTGTTCGAAATTCATTTAATGTGAATAAACTTTAGATGGGCGCTTCGTTGCGTTTCTTATAATCCAAAACTGTAATTTTGAATTCAAATCATTGTTTAAGTCCAGCGATTAAATCATCGACATAATATTTAATGGCACTGCATCGGTTTAATTACCTCAATTATCGACCATAATTCACTCAAGATCGATCGATGACTCCTATCGTGATCAACAGCAAGCACCCTGCTTACACGCGACCTTCAATTTGGTTATTTGTTAGATGTTCCCCGCTGTTTACATCATACCTTTTGTATCGGTCCCGGGTTCAATCCCCGGGTCGGGCCAAAAATGTGTAATTAAGTTTTCGGTTACAATTTTTTTGTGTCAGCCCGGAGTTTGGAAGTTCGTTAAGCCGTTGGTCCTGCGCCTAATTCCTCTCTGGTCGTGTCACGCTGGTGTCCTATCGGAATATGAGGGTAAGGGAATAGAGAGTGCACTTGTGTTTGCGCTCAACACTTGAACACTCGATCGTTGAGATTGGCCGCCCTAGCTGTAATCGGTTGGAGGATATTATCGAAGACGAGTTTACTAGTGGAGGTGTAAAACCATAGATATTATTAGACAGTAAAATATTATGTTTCTTCACTTAACGATATTTTCATGATTTGGCTACCAAAATGTCTTCTTTACAACAATAAAGTAATTGTCGTCTGGCCTTCACAATCCTTTGGCTGTGTTTCAATCAAGAGAAGCGACGATGTGTTGCGAAGAATGTGTTTTCAAGAGCCAATAGAATCGCTACATTTACCTACGTAACTTCTCTCAATGAAGCGATTCTATTGAAACGCAGCCTTAAACTGTGTAAGACAGGGGAACCAGACCAACTGAATAATGGTTAGGTACACGTTTTAGAAACTATCCAAAACATGCTGGTATTTTACGACGTTCCCTCACCTCCGAGCTAATACCTAGTAAAAATATTCACTTAGATAAAAAAAAAACCAGACGTGCATGCTCAAATTCGAACCTACAAACTCTGAACTACCATTGAATAAGTAAATGTACTTTAGACGGCCTAATAAAACAGGGCGGTAAGAACTTCGTTAATATTGACCGATTTTGCATTTTAAGTGTATAAAGTACCTACACAAAATGTATGACTGTTCCTTTAATTAAAACTAAATACACTTTTAGAGCTAAATACACTTTTCAGGTGTAACCAACATTCCGAAAGGCCCATTATAGAATAGCTTAAATTCTAGCCTCAACAGATCGTGGGAAAGCGCGCGGTTTCACAAGATGGTGACATGTTGAGGTCGGGTTGTCCGCAGTGACTAGAAGATGAATCTCCGTGACGTGTAAACCACGGGCTTAGATGGTGTCGGTGTTGCATTACTTTTAGGGTTGCCAGATCTTGAAATCAACTAGACGTAAAAATATCTAATAGGTGGTAGACGCACAGACGGATCACCTGATGGTAAGCGATTGCCGCCGGGATGAGCACCTACTATACAGTATATTTGACTAAAAATATTTCATTACGCGTGCGGTTTCATAACAAAATGGTGACATGGTCAATATGAGCTTTCCGCAGTGACTAGTCAAAATAACTATTTTTTTTTTTTTTATTTTTTTTTTTTATATTTTTTTTATTTATTTTTTATAGTGGTCTCCGATGAATGACAATGTAGTGACAAAAGTGCTGTTTAGAATCACAAAATTCTCATCATCTACTGGTACCAAGAATGAAATCAAAGTGGTCCATCGTAAATAAAGGTTGGGAACCCCTGATTATGAATCGCTTTGAGGTTAAATTACTGGCTTATTAGCACATACCTACATTACTTTTATTTGGGCTGCTGGATTTACAGATTAAATCGAATCATTGGCCTGCGAAAAGATCGACGATCGACATCATTTTAGTTCCTTAAGTATTTTTGGAAATGGCAGCCCTACATAATTCGCTCGTAACGTAAATAAAAGGGTGTAAAGTTACCATTTATCACCGTACACCTTCAGTTACTTATGCAGTGACTACAATGCCTTTACCATCACATAAAACGGTTACCTTCTTAATACCGACAGTAATCTGAGAGTCACTACTTCGTATAAGGACTGGAGACAGAAAGACTAGCCAAATGATAAGTCTGCAAATATCTTTCGCAGAAACCTCCTTTAGTGCATTCAATACAAAGGTATTGACAAGACATTGGCCATTACGATTATGTTTAATTAAGGACAAAACATTATTTCTATAAGAAAAAAGCAAATATAGAATAGCAAAGGTGAAGTAAGTAAGTACATACTTAAATACCTGTAGTGGCGCCCTTTTCGAACATAATTCTGCCCAGAAAGATCGTTATCTACCTACATTAATATTAGATATCTACACCACATTATAACTTAGACATTTTAACACATTTTAAGAAAAGCTCTTGTAGTACTAAACACTTAGTTCAAATAGCAGAGTACCCAAGATATTAAGTTTAAGAACTTAAAGTTCCAAGAGGTGTGTAGTTAGGAACTCGTACACGGATAGATAGATAGATACACTTTATTGCACAAAATTTACAGATCTTAGCCTAAGTTATTATACTAAAACAATGTAGGCGGTCTTATCGCTAGTAGCGATCTCTTCCAGACAACCTTAGGGTAGAGGAAAGTATGGTATATACATACATACATTATATTAAATAAATATATACTAGCTATAAATACTAATACATACTAGTACATTACAAAACAAATAAACATACATACTAACAGTTTATTGGATTGATAGATACGTAACCAGGGAAATAGGAGACAATGAAAGGAACTACAAAGGCTTAGAAAGATAAGAAATGATCTTTAACTCGGTACTTGAAAATAGAGAGGGATTTGGATTGCCGGATGGAGAGGGGTAGGTTGTTCCAGAGGCGGGTGGATTGGACAGTGGAGTGATTGGATTGGAGTGACGGATCTAAAACCTTTGCAGAGCATTGACGCACAACATATTTGAAGAATATTTGGCACGAGTTTTTGTAAATAAATTAACAAGAACTACAAAGCTTCACATCCGGCGTTCCTCAGATACTTTGCATTCACTCGCGTGCTTACCGGTATTTCCCTTGTGCGGCACGAAGAATACTAATTCCTTCAGAGCATTGCCCTCGCATATGGTCAGGGCGTCGGGCCCCGGCATGTTGCTGAAGACTAAGGTGGCTTGGTTGCTGTTCAAGAGCGGACGCAGGATCTGCTTCGGTAGAACTGTTATTAGCTTGATGAAATAGTGGTTGAACTGGAAGTAATAAAACAAATATAAGAACTGCTTTGTATCTCAGATTCTGAAATTGATTGTGATAAAATATACATATTTTCTTTATGTAATTTATATTTAAAATATACAATCAGATGGAATAAGCGTACATACCCACATTGATTCAATAAATTAATTAATGACTTACCACAGGATCAACACTTTTACGTAATGCATGGCATCGATTCTTAATTTCTTCTAAATTTCTGTTGTTTACCGGTACATCTAATATTGTTACGCTGAAGTCATTCTTCATTAAACAACTATCACTATAAATGGATGATGATTTAGGAAATCTTACTGGAACTATTACCGCTACGTCTTCTGGAACATGTGCCATGGTCTAAAAGGTAATTATCTCGTTAGGTAATTCTTCGCCAACTTCGTAATATACAATGGATTCAATAATTACCTTAGTGAAGTAATTTCGCAAACCACCAGATAGAGCAGTCACTAATACGTCAGAGAAGGATAAATCATCAACATTTTTTTTTATTTCTTTCACCATCAACAACAGATTTTCATCCGATTCTGTCCATTTAAAAACCTTCTGCCCTAGCAAAGACGGACCATGGAGCGCGCTTTCATCGGGCTTTCTAACAATAGTATTAACGAAACATAATGGAATTTCCCATAACTTTTTTATCATATCCATTAGAGCAGTGGGACTATCATAATTCTTTGCTTCGGGCATAGAGAACATGTTAACTGGATGATTTTCTCTTTTATCTGCAAGAGTTTTACACAGAAACTCGAGCAGTGCCACACCATCACCTACGGAGTGATGTATAACGAATATAATTCCGTATTCGCCTGTCTCTCCATCGTACTTTCCAACTCTTTGTTTAGTCACAAAGATTTTGAAAAGACCTTCATCGTCGTATGGCAAAGATTCATTAGAGACTTGTACCATCACGTCTTCTAAATCAACAACACTGAGCTCGCGTGTGTCTGGTAGATCTAACACTTCAACGTATTGGCTTACGTCGATAACGTTGTATCTTCTCCAATAATATAATCCATATTCTTCACTTCTTCGGTAAAATATTTTATCGACACCGTTGTTTGAGATGGTTATATTCTGTAGTTTCATTTTTATGCTTTCAACTAAAGTTTCGGGAGAATCAGATTCTATAACACCAATAACATTAATCGTGGCTTCATCTTCTAAACTCCAGAACACATCAAAACTGTCCAAAAAGCCAACGAAATATTTGTCCCTTCTTATTATCACTGAGCACACAATTTTGTAACACAATGCTAGAGCTAATAATGTTAATAGAATTGGTAGTGTCAACAATAATACTACTAGAACTATTGCTCTTGTTATTGTCTTAGAATTGAAAAATCTTCTTTTAAGTACTCCATCGGGATATGATTTACAGAACTGTAACAATGAAATTAATTAAAAAATTGTCTCAACAGATATATTAATTTGTCTTTACCCATAACAACTGAAAATGTATTTACTTACACCAAAATGTATAAATACATTGATAAGCATTGAAGTGAGTATTACTCCCACTCTTTCAGCACTAAACACCTTTGATTCTATTGTCGATACTTGTAGATTATCTTCTAAATTAGGTCCACTAGTCACATTAGTCCATAGATAGTTCATCGGTACCTTTGATTTTAGTATCGATTCATTTAGTTCTGAATTAGATTCAACAATATTTGTCCACAAATAGTCCATCGTTACAGAACAATTTAAATAAAAATTTAGGTCACTCATTTTGATCACCTCACAAGTCCCTATTTTAGGTTCTGCTGTCCAAAGTTTGGCTAGATAGCTCTTGCTTTATGGCAGCATAATGCAAGAGGCATTCTTCTTCGCTCAGGTCTAAAGAAATACTGAAAGAAACCTGTTGAGAACTATTACAACCCTTTGTGTTAACTCGACACGAAACCTTAGTTTAAGACATTGTAAGGGAATCCAATTAGTTTATGCAATGTCTACGCACATTACATCTTTAAATTATATAAATATTTAGAATAAGTGCTTCGAAAAAATATGATTGATAACTTGATGATAGTTCAAATAAATAAAATGATTGCTGTATTGATTGAAAATAACACTTTATTTGCTTAAAATTCAAATTTGGAATTTAGGAACCTGTATCACAACTTCAAGTTATTTATAAATAATGCATTAAATGCGATTCCATAAGCTTTTTAATAACCTTACCTTTATAATGTACAGAACACATTGAATTACAAAATAGTAAGCTAACTATTAAAATATAGTTTGTAATATTACTAATAGAAGTTAATCTTAATATGAATGAATCATCTTAAAAATTAATAAGGCACAAATACATAATCACCAAAGTTAATACATAACTTAAAGTTAATTGAATTAATTTTACAACAAAAAGTACCTATACTTAATTTAAAATACAATTACGTATATCAAGTACTGATCCCTTGTAAAGTACCTAATCTTTATTATCAATAGGGATTTTCTCATGCTTCTGACGTTTGATAAAACACAGAACATTTATCCAAAGGAAGGACACAGACGCTACGTATACCACTCTCAGGTGAGGAGGTACAAAGAAGAAGTTGACGGTTTGCGAGGGGATCCAAAAAGCTTGGTTGGCGGCAAACGTCTTCCAGTATTTAGCTCGGAGCTCCTCAAATATGTCTTCTCTTCTCTCCAAAACGCCAATCACTGAAAGTAAAAAAAAAATACCAACACTATAACATCATAATGTTAAGGTGACGGGTAGGGCACACTAGCGGCGCCAATCGATTTTAAATCTTAGCTACTAAACCGGATCTATTTTAAACAATATTGGGGTTACAACCTCTCGGCAAACACTTATACTATTTATTAAATAACCATGCTCACATGTTGGGTCCGTTTTTGTACGCGAAAAATTGATTGACGCTAAAAGTGGCCGCTTTTGGCGGTTATCAATTTTTCGCGTACGCGTTGGACCTAACATTTATGCATAGTTAATTAATAAATAAATAGTATAAGTGTTTGGTGAGAGGTTGTAACCCCGAAATTGTTCAAAATAGATTCGGTTTAGTAGCTAAAAATTAAAGTCGATTGGCGTCGCTAGTGTGCCCTACCCGTCACCATAAACTGAATAGCAGTGTGGGCAGTGGCTGTAAGGGGAAGAGGCCCGTGTAAAATTCTTGGGTTTTCATGAAATTAAAATGATTGAAGACTATTATAAAATTAACCATTTAGTTAAATACCTACACGTATAAAATGCAGCAAGCAATATGGGCGTCGCCAGAAACTGGTCGGCAGCCACCTTTGTGAAAACAGTCTTCACTGCCGTCCCCACGAATTTCTTATCCAAATACCTGTACCTATAAAAATACAATAAATTTGAAATGTTACTTTATTACTTATCCAGATCTCTATTTAAGACGTGTCTTAAATAATGTATAACTTCTCTCTCGTTTTCTATTGATAATGCTATATGCGTGAACATAAGAAACTAAGTAAGCACAAGTCTTAAACTTATTCTAGCTCTCTGATTCCAAAGCAAGCACATCTTGATTAATTTTGTTTTTCATGCAACGTGAAGGAAGTAAAAAACTAACACCCTTTACAAGCTGTGCGGATAAAGAATGCTTCTCGCTCGCACACTATTTGCGTATATACTCGCACCCCACGAGTGCGAGTATAGACGCAAATAGTGTGCGAGCGAGAAGTGAATAGATGCGCCGCCATTTCTGATCCCATTCTTTATCCGCACAGGTTGTAGTTTATCTACGTAAGTATAGAGACTACTATTTATTCCTAATATAATTTTCCTCTTTCTTATTTTACGTAAGCCATGCATAGATCGTCATGTTTTTGCCTTTCTTTGATATTTATTCTACAATTTCTATAGAGATTTTTTTTCATCTTCTAGCATCAACTTATTTTCACATTTACCTACCTACTTACGTGCATGAGTTAGTTTCAACACTGAGCTACCTAAATGCATAATTATCATGCATTACCATGTAAGTTCATACATACATTAGTTACACTTTGTAACCCAAACTGATTTTAATTTCTAAGCCAATATACGAAGCGAAACGTTCTGATTTTGCATATATCATGACTGCGAATATAATCAACTTTATGCAATTTTAAATTAAGGTGACGGGTAAGGCACACTAGCGACGCCTTTCGATTTTAATTTTTAGCTACTAAACCGGATCTATTTTAAACAGTTTCGAAGTTATATATACTATTTATTTAATACTGTAACGCGAAGAAATTAACACTCATATTTTTAACTTCGCGCCCTACGTATCTATTGCAAATTCATGCCTCCCGCCATTAGTTCTTGTCAATATTTCCGACGCCCGACAGAGGGCGCCAGCCAGTCCGCCTATGGCCGCGACGCGCGCGTTTTAAGTCTCCCGTGTATTTATTATTATTTCACCATTGTTTGCAAGTTTCCATGTAATTCTGTATTTGCGATCAACCAAATAATACTGTGCTACCTTAACCGTGCCTACGAACTTAATTACGAACCCTGAGATCCCTTTTATCAACACATCAACACCAACTTACAATACTAAGTTTACTATTTGGTCTGCTTTTGGATTACCGTCAAAAGTGGCCGCTTTTGGCGTGAATCATTTTTTCGCGTACAAAGACGGACCCAACATTTGTGCATGATTATTTAATAAATAGTATAAGTGTATTGCCGAGAAATTGTAACCCCGAAATTGTTTAAAATAGATCCGGTTTAGTAGCTAAAAATTAAAATCGATTGGCGTCGCTAGTGTGCCCTACCCGTCACCTTAACTGAAAAATATGGTGTAATGCTTTGCACTTGAGGAAATGTATTTTAAGAATGGGCCATGCCATGCAGGATCCAATATTGGCCAATGTCATGTTGTTATAGCTGCATGTTTTAAAGTAGTTATAGGCTAAAGATCTTTTCAGTTCTTTTTATTCGTCAATCTTTTACCATAACTTAGTCCCTTAACACACAGTAAGTATAAATATAGTAAATAATATCTTCCCTGATTTCTGAGGGCGGATTAGGTAAAAAAACCGACTTAAAAATTCGAAGGACACGAAAGTTCACATCGATGATAATTTATTGCTTTTGAACTTCAATACTAGCGAATATACTTAGTTCAAATTATGATGTCCAACATATGGCAAAAACCCTATACCTAAAGGGTTAAGTGGATTTTTTTGCTTGTCAGTAAGTAAGTATGGACCTCTGGAAGTTATGTAGGTTTACTTAGATGATTTTGCTATCAACTTAAATTTAAACATACCAAAAGTACAGGGCAGGTGGGTAGACTGTGCTCCCAGCAACTACAATACGCGCTGCTGATGCATAGTCTAAATCAGGTTTTTCAGGCTGAAATGCATAAAATATGAATATTAAAAATAACATGTTTTTTAAGTACTATATTTGTTACAGTTATACAAAGAAATTTTTGGTAATAAATAAAATTGAAAGAAAATTAATTTTTGAGATAGAATACTTTTTTACGTTGGATACCATTGGATGCGGGAGTAGTGATGAAAGAGACTCAGTCCTTTAAGTCGTTTAAGATAAGACTCGCCTCTTTATACACGACTTTGCTTTAAAATTAAGACTTTAGCTGTTAGTCTTCAATAATACGACTCAGTCATTTAACGTATAAGACTAGTTGCGCTAAAACGACTTAAATGCCTAAAACGACTTAACGCCTTATACGGCTTAAAGATACTTCAAGGGCTACGTGTTTTTATTCGAGAGAGCTGGCGTTCGAGTAAAGCGTTTAGTTTTCATGAAAATCGTTTTTATTATAAGGAAAAAAACTATGTCCTATGTTATTTAGTACTCCAACCTGGGTTGGTCCCGAAGAAGTTTTTGATCAGTATCTGAAACAGGCTCGATTGGCATCAAACATTTTTTTTTTGAAAACTGGTGATTTCCTTGTTGACTGTACATTTTTTGAAAATCTGTGATTGGGGATCATTTTTTTCCAAAAAAATACAAATAGTCTCCTAAGATCATTTTCGCGTAGCGGCAACGGTTAAGGTACTTCCCCATACTGACCCATTTAAGATATCCACCCTGTATACACACCATATTTTAGGGTTCAATTTTTTATGCAAATGGATAATGAACCGGCTTACGACTCTCGAATCCTCAGGCGACTCATGTTGCCAGAATTTTAAGCTGTTTAAGTCCTTTAAGCTGTTTAAGTCCTTTAAGCTGTTTAAGTAACTGCTGAGCGATTTATTTAAAAGACTTCGACTAATGAGACTAGTCTTAAGACTAAAGGTTGGGGACTAAAAGACTGAGTCAGTCGTGAGGCGTCAAAAATAAGGCGAGTCTTTATTAAAAGCCTTAAAAGCCTGAGTCTCTTTCATCACTATGCGGGAGGCACAGGACCGATCTGTGTGGAGAACATTGGGGGAGGCCTATGTCCAGCAGTGGACGTCTATTGGCTGAAATGATGATGATGACTTTTTTTAATACCTACACGTATAAAATGCAGCAAGCAATACGGGCGTTATTTGTTAAAATAAGATTTAAAGAAGTAAATAAATTAAGAATTAAAGATTTTCATATACCAATCATAACCCTGCTTTTGCTTTGCCGTAGTCGGGTAAAAAGTATTCTGTCTCTAAAAATAATTCTCTTTCAATTTTATTTATTACCAAAAAATTATTTGTATAAATTAGATTACATTAGGCCTTAGGTATTACTTATCACAAGTCTCGTACATTCACAAATAAATAGTGAAGATGAGATAAAAAAATATGTTTTGTTGTTGTAGGTAGTACCAACAGTGCTAGACTACAAGTCTCAGCTGGTACTTAATACAAATACTTATTACTCTGTGGTAATACAAATACATGCTTTATCTACGTATTATTATTTGTATCTCTCTACTGGCCTCTAGATACATAAATAGAACGTTGATAAACTCGTCAGAGATAGTGGTAACAAATTACGTCGGCCTCGGACATGGGTAGCGTGGCCGAGCGGTCTAAGGCGCTGGTTTAAGGCACCAGTCTCTTCGGAGGCGTGGGTTCGAATCCCACCGCTGCCATAATACTTTTTATATTCCTTTTTATTAAAATTAAATACCTATTGTTTGTGGCGCGTGGATACTTTTCAGTTTTCGACTATACACGTGTTGGTGAATAAAATAATAAGTACAATTTTATTATGGCAGTGGGTTCTATCATGCTCTACTCATTATCATTGTTTTCATTATTTAATTATAACTGTAATAAAAAGCCAGTGTTTATTTTTAGATTTTTGCCTGTTCGATTCCTGGGTCCAATAAGTTAAAATTGGAGCATTTATCTTTAAATACAGTTTATTAATTGAAAAAGAAAGTTTATTTTTCAATTAATAAACTGTATTCAAAGTAAAAGTAAAGTGTAGTTATTTTAGACTGACCCGATGGCCCAATTGGTAGTGACCCTGCCTCTTACGCCAAAGGTCGTGGGTTCGATCCCCACCCTAGACAAACATTCGTGCGATGAACACTTGTGTTTGTTCAGTGTCTGGGTGTAATATATGTATTTAAGTATATATTTGTGTTCCTCTGTTGTCTGATATCTGTACCACAAGTGCTTACGCTACTTAGTACGGAATCAGGTCAATGTATGAGATGTTGTGAGAATTATTATTATTATTATTTTTAAGTAAAGTGAGCTAACCCCTTTATTAACTCTGAATTTATTCAAATTCATGATGCCACGATTTATGACATACTTACTTAGTGCTCACGACTACGAGCTTCGAATTCCATCGGTCCAATTATTTTTTATGAAATAAATAAACTCACCGTGTAGAGTTTGTTGAAAGTCTGCTGTGACAGCTCGGCGGCTGAGTAGAAGGAGGCATACACCACGGTGTTGGTGAGGACTGGTCTCCTCTTCAGGGCTCCTCGCCACCACGCCGCCAATCGCGACGCCATCTCTGTAGTAAACAGGTTCTCATTTTTGTAAGTATCTCCGTAGTGTAGTGGTTAGCAAGCAAGAGAACCCGGATGTCGTGGGTTCAATTTCCACGTGGGACAAGTGCTTAGCCTACTAACATAATGTCATATCATTGTAGGTTCCCTCACCCACACCGTCACAATCACGTGCAGAAACAAAAAGTAAGTTTAACGATGCAAACTTTTTGATTTGATGGTTAAATTAACTATATTTAACTGTCTAACTAATGGTGACGGCTTATTGGTTGTAAAAAAAATATTATTCAAAACAATTTTGCCGATATTTGACCATATAGCTAGATGAAACTACGTAAAAAAATATTATTCAAAACAATTTTGCCGATATTTGACCATATAGCTAGATAAAACTACGTAAAAAAATATTATTCAAAACAATTTTGCCGATATTTGACCATATAGCTAGATGAAACTACGTAAAAAAATATTATTCAAAACAATTTTGCCGATATTTGACCATATAGCTAGATGAAACTACGTAAAAAAATATTATTCAAAACAATTTTGCCGATATTTGACCATATAGCTAGATAAAACTACGTAAAAAAATATTATTCAAGACAATTTTGCCGATATTTGACCATATAGCTAGATAAAACTACGTAACAAAAAACCGGCCCTTAGTTGCAGGTTTCAAACAAATTAGGTGATGTTTGAATATCAAGTCATCAGAAAAATCGCATGAGTGAATATTTAACAACAGCATTCGTTTTAAGGAAGAATAACTAATGATATGCGTGACTGAAAACGCAGGCAATGGGCTAATGAATTCAACGAACTAAATAGTACACGCCTTGTAGGTGATTACGCGCAAAGATTTACATAAGGAATATATTTTTGCGTTCGTTGTCACTGTACACGCAGTGACCAATATAGGTAAGTATTTGAAAGGAAATTAAAAAAGAAATATTACGAAGAAGGCACGCGTAGAATACTTACCTATCAAAAGTGCGTACTGTAGGGATGTGGAAATAAATAGAAAATTGTTTGACATATGTATTATTTTATTATGATTGTCTAACATGCATGTAATTAGGCAGGCCACACGTTACAGTATATACCAAATCTGACATTTTCCAATTCACTCGTACAATTTGCCTCAATTTCCATTATTGCTCTCTCTTTGCTGCCGTCTGTACCTACGTGTAACAATGGACTAGTAAAAAAGTCTATAGGATAACCAATATCATACTAAAACCAAGCTTTACCCAGGCAATCGCAGTTGTCGTTTACACTTTTCAGTGACACGTTTTTGAGAAAAGCATGTGTCATCTCGGATGGTATTCATAGTTGTCAAGACTTTTCCCATACCGTAAAAAGTACACACTAAACTTTATAAAGAAAGTTACTTAATCATATTTGTTAAGATTCCTACTACATATTACATAATGTCAATATACCGCAAGTGGTAGGTAATAGCATTCAATCTTGAGTTCCAGCCATATTTTGTATAAGTATTAGAGGTTTTATACACCTACCTGTATAACTAACGGAACAGACTTATCAGTCCTCTCCTGTACTAGATATCCTGTGATTCTATCAAACACAACTCTATCAAAATAATAGAACTTTAGTTTTGTTACCAAAATTATATTACGAACACTCATCCGCCTAGAGCTGCCGAATTAAAATTACGTATTTAAGTAATTAACGTCTTCAAAGCTAAACGAATTAATGGTCTGTGAAGAACTTGTTTCCTCGACACTTAATACTGTTGTGTTCCTCCATACAATGTTGAATGAATCTATTCACACTCGAAATATGAGAACATTTGTGACATTACGTTGTGTGTCACTCGACGAATGAATCCGACTGAACGTGTCCCTACGGCGTTGAATTGCCTTCAATAGAATAATTAAATGAAAGCAATTGATATGATCTACATATAACCTTTGTGTTTCAATGTTTCTGTTTGTTGTTAAACAAAACAACGGTTATTATGGAAACATGCGAGTTGATTTATCCTTATTTGGAGTTAAATTATTGTTGTTGAATTTATGAATATTCTCTCAAATCATCATCGCCATTAACATTTTATTTGAAGTCAACACAGTACTCTTGTCTTTATCTTTAAGCATATCTTTATCATTTAAATCTGTCGAGGATGAAAGACTCGATGCATGAAACCTTCTTTGTTTACTTTATGGCGCGAAGAATACTTTTTTCAAATATCGCTACTCATTTGTTTTTCTAATGTCACTAATTTTCTCACCTTCGGACAGTGAGCGTACTTTTGTAATGTTTACGCATTAAATAATTATTTTTATACAATTTTACATTGTCTGTCATTTACAAATACCGCACATACGTTCCTAAATCCCGCCGGCAGAGGCCTGCCGGTACAAAATCACTAAAATCCAGTTGCAGATAGTAGTCAGTCAGTCAGACAGAACATTCATCAATGCTTTCATTTTTACTTTTTTCTACATTATGGTAAATTCAATAAACGTTTTTGTTCGCAATCTTCATTACCATTTCATTATCATTTAGATTAAGATTTTTTCATACTTTTTACATATTGAAATTTTATCTTAAATGAAATTAACGCAATATTAGATTCAAGGCATATTTAATTTAGTCACACGATCATTTTCAAGTGCACTATTGTGACATATTTAAGTAATGTTGGCAGACATTTAGTCTATAAGTAATTAAGAGGTATCTCTCTCGTTGTAGTTCAGTTCTGCGAGTTCTCGTAACTTCAAATTAATTAACTGCATTCTGATGATGGATGTCATGTGATCAAACCATACATTGTGTCATAATTAATAATACCTACTTAATTAGGTACTCTTATACTTTGTACTTTTACAGTGTATAAGTGCTAATGAATTCAAAGTACCTACCTTTTATGTAATAATTATATCATTAGAAATCCCAACAATGGAATTATCATGATCGTGAGATGTGTAATTAACAGTTTTATCGTTTGTCAGTTGAATTAAATTTTCTTTTTAATTACCACTTTCTTAACTTTTTCACGGGTATGTCGCAACATTTGTTTGAATAAGCATACTATACATATAATATAATATGTTTTGATGAATTAATACTTTTTTTTTTTTTAATTCTAATGAAATTCCACGGACACTGGTTCCGTGCCTTTATTGTGCTTGTTTTTAAAGTGTTACAATTTATTTTTGATATTTGTTTTGCGATAAAATTAAACTAAATTAAATTACAATAACAATCTTAAGTTTAGGAAGTCGTGCATGGTTAATATTAATAAAATGTACTGTCATTATTATTATTATTATTATTATTTTTTGGGGTAGGGGGTATGGTGATTTTATGTAGTTAAGGACCTCAGAAATATATCTATCTATACTATTAATAAAAAAGGTAAATTCTACAAACAGTGGCAACGCGTATAGGTAATCCGAAAACACGAAATGCTTGCGTGATGTGTTCGACATCTAGCGTCATCTATTGGTATAAAGTGGAACTAATTTTCCGAAAAGGAATGAGGGCGGGCCACTAGTTTAATTATAAAGCAATTGTCCATTTACTTAAAACATACAAATACCGTTTTTATTGCCAAAATTTATAAATCGTCACACCTCTTATGAATTCATACTATCTGCTTAAAATCCTCATGTTTCCTTATTGAACATTACTGTCAAATAAAAATTTTACTCAGGGCTGTTAAGTTCATTACTAAATACCACTCTACCAGACACCACCATAACTCTTTCATTTCACGTAACTAATCTCATAAGTCATTCGGCACTTAAAATACCAGAAGGGAGAACATGCGGTTCTTGAAAAATACTTACTTAAGTAAGTATTTTATTTGCGTCACTTACTTTTCTTGAGATAAGATGAAATTTATTCATTGCATTATTTATTATGTTTAAGGTGCTCGCACACAGCATTAGCAAAGTAACAAAAGTTATAAATTGTTATACTAAACGTAAAAAGTCGCGTCAGATGGTAGAGTATTTATTAATAATAAATGAAGACAGTTAAGTTTTTCAAAATGCTCAGGTTTAAAGGGAAGTAACTTATACTCGAGCCAAAGGCTCGGAGCATTCGGTATCATATTTCATTCATAATAATGAATGAAATCGCTATGCGTCTTCTATCGTATCTACAATGGGGAGTGTTCTGGAGGAGCTGTTCGGCCTTATTCCAGCTGCAAATTTTCACCATCGTACATCACGCCAGAACTCAAAATTTCACCCACAATCACATCACTTGGATGGATTTTATTCCACCACAGAGCGCTTCTCACGCCACTTCCTACCGCGCGTAGTATAACTATGAATCAGCTAGTAACGATGGTGTTTCCGAACAGATACGACCTGGTGATCTTCAAAAAAAGAGCTTATTCCTCTCTTAAGAGCCGGCAAGCAACGCTCTGTGATGCCCCGTGTGTCGCGGATGTCCATGGGCGGCGGTAATCACTTACCATCAGGTGAGCCGTCTGCTCGATTGTCTGCCATAATGTTAAAAAGAATGAATGGCCCGATAGATACGTATACACCTTGGCTATATTGGGTCGTAGATACGACTAGAGAAGAAACGAAAGTTCTGTATTTTTTTTTATGTTATAGGTGGCAGACGAGCAGACGGATAACCTGATGGTAAGCGATTGCAGCCACCCATAGGCACTCGCGACACAGTGGAGTCACAAGGGTGCTGCCAACATTTAAACCCCTCTTTTCCCGGATTGGGCTACCCTCAATCACGCAGCGAAACACAGCACGGTGCTGCTTCACGCCGGTTTTCTGTAAGGCCGTGGTATCATGACGACGCGTGGCTCTCCCACGGTGGTGTATTTTGTTTTTGTGCAATACCTACAGAATATCTGTATACTCTATCATCGAGAGTCTGTACGTTTATAATTTAATATTTTTATAGCAGGTTAATGTACTAACCAACATTTAATGTTGTTACGTTAAAATTGTTCAACATGTTATCGCAAAATATTACACTCAATTACAAAATGTTATCGTGTTACACGATGTTTTATAGCGTTATTAATTGCTGTGCGGGAACACCTTACATACGTACATTTTATTTATTTTCTTACTATTTTAAGGCTTGGGTTTACGTCCATTTAACCACGTGTTCTACCAAACATTCTAAACAACATTTATTTTTTCGCCTCCCAATACAAAATGATCACGTCACGTGACCGACTTTTATATGAGAAGTTGTTTATTTTTTTATTGCGAATTTCCAAAAGTCATATAAGTAACAAATATATGTTTAGAATAGTTTGTAGAACACGTGGTTAAAAGGCTGTTAATGTACACAGATACACCCTATATGTATTATCAATTTTTTTATCAGCACAGCGTATAGGTACCTATTGCATATTGCTTTGGTTTTCTTCATGTTTTCATTTAGGGTTAAGTACTTACCTCTGCCGGGGACCACACGCCGTGTGGCAGAGTAGAATAGGCCACCCTCACTCTTACCGAGGTGTCGTAAAAGGCGACTAAGGTAAAGCTGCTGGCATGATCATCAGCACCCAGAGAAGGAAAACTCTGCATTTATATCAAAACCTCGCCAAACCGTCTGCCAAGCGTGGTGAGTATGGCAATTACCCCTCATGTGATTGAGGGAGGCCCGTGCCCCAGCAGTGGAGACTTAAATGGGCTGATGATGATGATGATGATGACTTACCTATCAACTTAGAACCAATTTTTTGATCCGTAGTTATCATTTGGTTAAATTATAGTTCTATAGTTATCTATCTAACCATTAGTCAAGGTGACGACCTATTTCTTGTTACAAACAAACAATTTTCAAAGATAAACTAGCATCAAATAGCAAGTTTCATTACCCATTCTTTAAATCAAATACATAGGAAAAAAAGACCTATTTAGTTTTACATAAACTTATACAATCATAAGGTTTGCATTGTTTGTTTTCTAAAAATAAAAAAAAAAAAACAAAAAATCGTCTAATAAGTAAATGGTGCATTATGTAAACATTCGTACTCTCCCATAAACGATTAAGAAACATATCGTTTAGTAACAGTAAATAAGTGTGTTATTGACTCCCATAAACCCAATAGGAATGATAATCATAACTGGAAAGATTGTTGTGGAAATGAGATTGTATTTCAACAAATTCAACATAGACTAATAAATTATATTATCGTGTACAAACGTAATAAGCCCTTACACGAGGAACTAACTGCAGCCCTTGAATCGTATCTTATCAGTGATTGCACAGTTGCAAGATTGCATTGGGACAGTCCTCTGTCCCAATGCAATCTTGCATCTTGTAACGTAAGATAACGGCACTAGCGAGAGTAATATTGTAGTTACTAAATGATATTTTTATTTTATTTACTAGTGGGCCTAGTCTCCCACTGTGTAGTGGTAGTTTTATTTACTAGTGTAAATAAAAGTTCCTCCCTCACTTCGTTTCGACTAACGACATTAGTTCCACTTTATTCCAATAGATGGCGCTAGGTGTCGATTAAATCGCGCCAGCGCCAGTGCATTTTGACTAGTGTTCCTCCTATTGTAATTCCGCTGTTGGTTCTGACATCTGTAACACAAGTGCTTGAGCTGCCTATCTCGGAGTCAGATCAATGTATGTGAAATATTTATATTTATTTCCTTTAATGTAATGAATGTAAAGTGGACTCCTTTTTCCGCACTTAGACTCCCATTTGGTACATTGTGCGTGTTGGGTCCTGGCTATTCTAGCCAGCCTAACTCCGCCAAGAAGCGCAGAAGCTTCCTGCAGCTGCAGAGGCTTCGCGGAGTGAGCTTGCCAATCCGAAGATTTCTTCGCGTTGACTGGTCACCGCACACCAGGACATTCCTTTAATGTATTCATTCTTACAGTAAATAATATCAAAGAAAACACAAAACCAATTAACATACCTACTGTTAGCCCGCTGACTTGCGTTCGCAAATAGATTTTTAATTAAATAAATCTTTTATTCATGTTTCTTGACAAGTTAATTGAAAACCTACTCTATTTTCACTTTAACTGTCCTAACTTGACAACATAATAACTCAGATGATCTCTGTAGATACTTTTATAACGGAGTAGGTACAGTCAGCATCAAAAGTAAAATGGCAGCTATTTTTGTTGCTGACTTTACCAATGCAATGCAAACTCTTATAGGTATTTTTCTTTATATAATCAAGTTTTATTTGCATCCCTTTATCCTCGTGTTCTACCAACCGTTCTGAACAACATTTGCTATATGACTTTGCGGAATTCGGCGAAAAATGTTTCGTCGTCCTATTCAAAATAACCAAGCTTTGATTATTATTAAGGCGACGGGTAGGGCACACTAGCGAAGACAATTCATTTTAAATGCTAGCAACCAAAAAATATATCCTTATCCTTACTAATATTATAAAGGCGAAAGTTTGTTTGGATGGATGTATGGATGGATGTTTGTTCCTCTTTCACGCAAAAACTACTAAACGGATTTTAATGAAACTTTACAGTAATGTAGCTTATAGATCAGAATAACACATAGGCTATAATTTATAAAGATATCTATAAGACCTTGCTTTTATTCGAATTACACGCAGACGAAGTCGCGGGCAAAAGCTAGTTTTAAATAATTGCGGGGCTTCAGTCTCTCAGCAATTATCTACTTACTTATACTATATATTTAATAACCATGCCCATATGTTGGGGCTGTTTTTGTACTAAAAATATGTATTCACACCAAAAGCGGCCGCTTTTGGCGGTAATTCAAAATTCGAGTGCAGTACCAGATCAAATAGCTAAACATAATTAAATGAGTAGTATAGGTGTTTACCGAGAGACTGAAGCCTCAAAGTTGTTTAAAATAGATCTGGTTTAGTAGGTAACAATTAAAATCAATTGGCGTCGCTAGTGGTGATACCCTTATCCTTAATCAAAGTAACTAAGTTACGTGAACGACTTTTTGTTGAGAATATTTTATGCGAATTTCTAAAAGTCATAGGTAGTTCAGGATTGATGCTAGACCACGGTTGAAGGGAAGTAAATGTTCACAGATTCATAATGTACCTATCATCATCATCATCATCATCATCATCAGCCCATTTAAGTCCCCACTGCTGGGGCACGGGCCTCCCTCAATCACAGGAGGGGTAATTGCCATACTCACCACGCTTGGCAGACGGGTTGGCGAGGGTTTTGATATAAATGCAGAGTTTTCCTTCTCTGGGTGCTGATGATCATGCCAGCAGCTTTACCTTAGTCGCCTTTTACGACACCTCGGTAAGAGTGAGGGTGGCCTATTCTACTCTGCCGGGGACCACCTGTACCTATACCGACATCGAACAAAATGAGTCATTGTACTTAAGGTGACGGGTAGAGCACACTAGCGACTAGCATTAGCTAAAAATTATAATCGATTGGCGTCGCTAACACAGCGACTACCCGTCATCTTGAGACAAAAATGACTCAAATAATTCTTTCAAACTTGCTTAAAATTGGCATCAACTAGCATTAAGTATTCTCATATTAATAAGCCTATTTCCATTTGATCATGCTATGTGTTAAGTGTTGTACAAAAATCGCACAGTGGTTAATTTTTCATTCTCGTCACTATTTTGCTTATCAATTTACAAGTTCCCAGTAACAATAGAGTTACAATCAGTGGCATTTTTTCAGTATTGATTACATAAGCGAAATAATTCGGTACAATCAAAGAGTATGGTCCGATTGCGCAAGTAAACAAAGTGAATGCAATTGATGGTTTTTGTACACAAATGTTGCCGCTTATTCTTCTTCGTGATACTTTTGAAGTTATGCAACAATAGGGATAATTTCACGGTACTTGTAAAATTGATAGTATTTTTTTAACTTTTACTCATATTGACCTCTCAAGACCTACTAACCTACTCTAAAGCGATGGTCGCTTAATGGAATAACGCGCCTTCCGTGCGGGGGTTCGAATCCGAACATGCACCTCTAGATTTTTATCTATTAGTTCGGCGGTGAGGAAAAACATCGTGAGGAAACCTGCACGTTTCGGATAGTGTCTGAAACGTGTAACCATGATTCAGTTGGTCTGGTTCCCCTATTACAGGACTGCGAAGGTCACATCCCCAAATCCTAAATCATGGTCTGAGCGTACCCAGGGTTCCAAAGGACTGACCGGAGATCCCACCTGCAAATTCTGTAAGGCAGAGGACGATTGTGAATGCGGTGCCTTCGGGCACGAAGCCGCACCCTGCCTGGGCAGCTACCACATCTGCCCGGAGGATGCTCCAAATCCATTATACGGTTTATGCAGACCGTGGGCCTTTGAAACGATCAATAAATAGGAGCGGAGGTCACAATAGACCAAATATGGTCGCAGTGACCACTGGGCAGCGAACGCTCCTCAGAACGTCGAATAATAGAGGGTCTATAACGAAATATTCGCGACCGAATCTTTCACACGCACTGTGCATGTGCTGTGGAGGAGTCGAAGTCGAAAAGTGGACCCCGGGTTCCGAAGCGACGGCTTGGGACGCAACCGGGACAAAGGCTTAAGAGCATGATGATGAGACGGTTTCGTTGGACTACTTATTAACTTTTTAATAACACCCCAGTTCATAGGCAATTTTGTTTATGCTAGAGGCGGACAAATGAGCAAGCGAGTCACCTGATGGAAAGTAATCATCGTCGCCCATGAACATCTGCGAAATCAGAGAGATCGCTAATGTGTTGCCGGCCTTTTTAAAAAAGAGTACGCTCTTCTCTTGAAGGTGTCGTAGCCGTCCGGAAATACTCCTGCAGCCAAACCGTTCCACAGAACTATAGGCAATTGCGGGTTAAACTGTTTTATTTCAAACATATTTTTTTAAATTGATAATGTAAAAACTTCTTAACATTGTATTAAACAATATCAAACAACCATGCTGGTAATAGATAGGTACCTACATTTAAAACAGTTACCTCTTTAAATTAATGAATAAAATAGTTTCCAACTAAACTAAGAACTAAAACCAGTTTCATTAAGGAAATCGAAACAACATTGCGTCTAGTTTGTTGTGATCCTACGTCACTGTATCGAACAAATAAACAAATTGCCTTTGCTATTATCATATCTTGAGTAATATCACATTTATTCTATTCAGTAAAATAATTGTACCTGGGTCGTTCTTCTCTCTTATCTACAAAGAGCCAAACTTAAAAATCAACGTTTAACTTTTATATAACAGACAAATGATAAATAGTTAGTCCTAAATATTCGTTAATGTAGGTACTATTTTACAGATGGGCTATTACATGATGTAAAATTTAATTGGTAAAAAATATTGTTTGATTGAAATGAACACCTCCGTCACGTCCCCCGAAATTAGTGCCATTTACACCTCTTTCACGCTTTATATATTTTTTTACTTAGTTAAATCATGTTAAAGTACCTACGAGGTGATAAAACAATGTCATTATTTCATGGTAAATTAGATATATCTTGATGGTGTAACGTATATTTTTTTATATAATTAATTACTACGTAAGTTACTGAGGACGGGCTCATTGTCGATTAAAATAAGAACGACCCACCTATCTCTTCTCTACCTTAAAGGTTGTTGTGGAAGAAATCGCTACTTGCGATAAGACCGCCGTATTTATTGTACTGATATTTTTAGAGGCCCGTGTGTATCCTACTATCTACCTTTAATTTGTTTGTTAACTTGTATCATTGTCTGACACTTGTGTTAAAAAATAAACGGCTCTACCAAGCGAAAATTTAGTGAAACTCTTTTCTTTTGTTAAACAGAACAATAACTTGACGACCTCTTGCTGTGATTTTCGTTTTCTACAAGGCAAAACCAAATATTTCCTCTAAACTTTCTGGTTACAGATAAAAGGTGACCACGGTAGATTTTAAACTTATAATTATTTGGTACCTACCTACTAGACGACGTCAGGTCGAGTTTACACTACTACGCTAATTCTCTTTTAAACATGCATGCAACTGCAACTAAACAACAATGTTATGTACCGCCCTTAATAACTACATATTTAAAAATATCTTAGATATTACATGTGCTCTCAAGTACTAGGAGATGTATACATATTAATTCCACTGTTGATTCTGATACCTGTAAAACGGGTGCTTGAGCTACGAGTACCTATCTCGGAATCAGATCAATAAGTAAGTATGTATGTGATGTTGTGAAATATTATTATTATTTCAAACACTTGTGACGAATATATGTAACACTTCTCTGTAAATGATCTTATCTTTTTATCTACATAGGTGTCTTATCTACCTTATGTACCTAAATTACGTGAATGAAGCTATTTCTTACGTTATGTAAAACGACAGAGGTAATTTATATATTTTTGTAAGTGCAATAATCATCCTTTTTCGCATTTTTTTTTATTTTGACTCACAACACTAAACGTATTAATTTGTAGTTGAAAATTTTAATTGCTGATGTATTATTTAAGTAATTTTAGAACAGAGTACTATTTAACAGCTGTATTTTCCTTAATAAAGAAAATAAAAAATTCATGTGACCTTCGTAACAAAATATACCTAGGTATATGTCATAAACCGGGTAAAATTAAAATATTCTTAATATCAATAACCGGGCAGATAAATAGATCTTGTTACGTAATGATAAAGAGACCACTGGTATGTGTGTTTGTTACAACAATCACAACTCAAGAAAGATTGGACTGATAGTTTATGATCACGATATTTTCTATTGGTATTGACCCCGCATCGCAAAATAACTTGAAATGAAAGAACGTTGTTTTCCGGGAACCACTATTTTAAAACAAAAACAAGGATTTGTTTTTATATTAAATGAAACTTGAAAGAAGATTTTAATACATTCACATAACTCAATGTTATTAAAAATAAATAATAAAATCCAGGAAGCCAATTATTATTTTTAATTTTTGAGTTTGTGTGATCTTTGTACCACACATTGGTCACTGGCCAACATTCCATTGCTTTTAAAAAGAAGCCTTGCATACACAAAACCATTGTGGAACATAAAACAAAAGTTTACCTTAAATTGTTAAGAAATCCCACGCACCTGTTGCTCTCCACGATACATCCCCAGGACTACCGTATCATAAATGCTTCCATAACATTGGACTATGACGTTTGACGAGATAAAAAAGACACAGATAACATTTAGTTAGCTCAGATTGTCAGTCCCATAGTAAGTAAGATCGTAAAAATTTGAAACGTGAATCGGCGCGGGGCAGCCGGTGCCAGGTAACAGGAGGTACGGAGTACGAACGCACTGTGGTCTCAGCGTATCTGATGCGGACAAAAACGAAAACTTTTTTATGCAGTTGCTACATGTTACTTAGTAGCGGAATTCCAACAGTGGTTATGTAAAATATTAGTTGATCCAGCAAATTAATATAAAACTTTTTTTTTAATCAGCCTATAGTCCCGCTGCAGGGCAAAGGCCTCCATCATAGAAATCAAGTTATCGCTACTATGATGGGATTAGGCTGAATCACCACGCTTGCCAAATGCGGATTGGTGATCACAAACCCTAGCTATGTCCGAAAAATTCGAAACATACTTTTCGCTCGACCCGGGAATCGAACCCAGGACACAGAGATCACGGATCGGTACTTAAACCACTAGACCAACAGGGCGTATATAAAACTTAATTTGGTTTAATTTTGTGTGACCACCGCAGTCCCACAGCAGGAAACCACGCAGTCGTCATTTACTATAAGTCACTAATATTGAACGAAATATAATTAATAATAATAATATATTTATTTATTTTCTCTTTCACAAAATAGCCTTAAATCATTAAAATTATAAAAATATAAAATATATCTATAACTACAATAATATTTTTTCCAGTAACTATATTATGACTATATTGTGTGAACTATGTTGAATTGTGTAAAGTTGGTAAATAAAAATAATTAAATACGACGATACTTCTTACCGCGCGTAGTAAAACTGGATTCAGATACCAACGATGGTGTTTCTGAATAGATACGACCTGATGATCTTCAAGGAAAGAGCATTCCTTAAGAGCCGGCAACGCCTTTATGATGTCTCATGTGTTGCAGATGCCCATGGGTGGCGCTAATCAGATGGGCCGTCTGTTCGCTTGTCCGCCATATTTAAAAAAATGATAAAATTGCTAAAGTTCATATTTACGAGGGGAGTCTTTTCAAACAAGGAAGAGAGTCCATTGAAGATGATTCCCGTTCGGGACATCCAATTGAAGCAATCACGCCGGAAATTATCGAAAACGTAGAAAAACTTGTTTTGGAAGATACTCGACTGAGGAAAAAGCAGCGCGCAGCTATCTGCGCGCTGCTTTTTCCTCAGTCGAGTCAAAGTATCCGAATCAAGTAATTTAAGCATCCTACATCATCATCTTGGGATGACTAAGGTCGGTGCAAGATTGGTTCCGAGAATGCTAACGCCACTTCAAAAACACAGGCGTGTCGAGTGTTCTCGCCAGTTTTGGAGCTCTATGGAGAGACCAAGGAAGAAGTTATGGCCTATTTGTAACTGGAGATGAAACCTGGGTTCACCACTATGAACCTAAATCAAAGCAAGAATAGATGCAGTGGCATAAAAAGGCACGCCTCTTCCAAAGAAGTTTAAGGTGTCACAATCGCCCGGTAAAATCATGGCGACTATTTTGTGGGATACAGAGGGTATTCTACTGACCAACTATAAAGAACGTGGAGTTTCTACGCTTCTTTACTAGAGAGATTGAAGGAAGCCATTAAGGAAAAAAGAAGAGGAAAAATGCATGACAACGCAACCGTTCACACGTGCCATGTTGCGACGGCTGCCATTCATCGGTGCGGCTTCGAACAGCTGAACCATCCGCCCTACAGTCCAGACTTGGCCTAGTGCTTTGCGTACTTTTATTTATTTCCGAAAATTAAGAAAGAGCTACGTGGAAAAAAGTTTGAAGACGATGAAGAAGTCAAGTCTGCAATTTCGGCCTATTTTGACACTAAGGAAAAATCATTTTTTTTTCGATGGTATAAACAAGTACTTAGATAGATCCGAAAAATGTATTAGGGTTAAGGGAGAATATATTGAAAAGGAAAAATAGTTTGTTGTTTCATTTCTGCCTCTTTCCCCCTCATTCCGCGAACTTTTTGACCTCCACTCGTATTACCCTCTTTTTTTTGTTAAACTCTCTTAGTTACTTTCTGAATCTAATAAAAATGATGTCCCAATTAACACAAATAGTCTTCATCGTTGACTACAAAAGAATTTTACTACCTCTAATTTGATCTGAGCCGAGACCGTGTAGAGTCAATGCAAAAATAATTAATTTATCATCTACCACAATATTTTGCCTAGAAATTAGAGCAGTGTGCATTCTTGGCGTTAGCGGTCGTCCTCCCACCTATGGCGCAGTGGTCTCGCTCTAGCGGCATCGCGCCATCCCACTCTGGCTGCACAGTCAGTCGCCGCGGAACGCTGGCGTGTCTTGCAGGTGTGCTGTGCACTGTGGTGTGATGTGTGACATTCGTAAATAAAACCTGTTATTGCAAACGCTGGATTGAGAAAAAAGTTATTTTTTTGTTTTAAAAAATACTCAAACTTTTTGTGTCCACGGTGTTGTATTGGAATTTCTTCATAATCAAGTGTCCAAAGTGGTTTCGAAACAGTGACAACAAGTTTTTCTCGTGTTGTGCTCGGTCCTTGAGTTGGAGGCTTTATCATCGGCAACGAAGCTCTTCGTGTTTGGCGGGCGATTAGTGGTCAAGGTATGCTTCTCTTTTAAGATTCAGATTATGTTAACTCTACTAAGAGCTCGGTAGATACTACATTGTTAGTACAAGTTTAACGGTTATGATGTGCATCCAGCGTAAACGAGATAACTTTCACAAATGTACACCTTCTCAATTAGTTTTGACTGTAAAAGTGTATTAATACTTTTTTTATGTGATAGGTGACAGACGAGCAGAGGGATCATCTGATGGTTAGCGATTGCCGCCGCTCATGAACACTCGTGACACCAGTGGAGTCACAAGTGCGCTGCCAACCTTTAACTCCCCCTTTCCCCCGCAAAACTTGTAAAAAAAACTAAAGGTTTGGTGAATCTAAATTGCCTAAGTTTATAAACTATGACATATTTTAATTCTGAAACAATTACGTTTCAATGCACAGTGTACAAATGAAGTCACAGAAAAAGAACATAGGAAGATTGAGCTATTTACAGGTACCTCGCCACACATACATCAATAATAATGAATCTCTACATCGCAAATCCCTCATTTATTCGCTCCATGCTCAATTACACATGTGCCTAGGCTATTAACCTTTATCTACTCTACCTACCGGCATGAGGAAATACAATGCAAGTAAGCAATAGAAAACTGTAAAAACTACTATGTAATGGAATCTATTAAAATGTTTGTCAAGTGCATTGATTGTCCAAGCGCAGTCAAGTGAAATACGTTCCAAATAGGGGAGACTTTATCAATTGTTTGCTCTTCTACCTGCTCTACTGTAGCTCTACTCGTTTATTTATAACATTATTTCTATAAAAGTCTGTTCATGTCAACATGTGTATTTACATTTAAGTGCGTCATCTTTATTTTGTTAATATACAATGAAGTATTAACATAAAATGTAGAGTCAACAACTTTGACGCACTTATTTGCCGCGAAATCAATAAAATGTTACGTTAGTTACTCGTAAGTTTTTTTTTGTATTTTAGTAAAATGTGTTGTGATTCAACATATTTGTTCCTTAATTACCTATTTAAAGCCGACTTCAAATAGCAGATCACGAAAGTTTTAAATAAAATTCAACTTAAGGCACGTCTGCTACATTGATATACCTAGTTACGGTCAGCATCAAAAGTAGCTTAACACTTTAGTTTACCATGTCGAACAAAATTTTTTACGTACCCCTTAGTATCTGGCTATAATAGGCACAACAGTTACTTTGACATGGTACTAAAATGTTAAGCTACTTTAGATGCTGACCGTACTCGTATATAGTTATGTGCACATATGTTTTGTATACGCTTAAGTCAATATACAATGCATGTACCCAAATAGCATAATAACCGATGTTATACCTACATATTGCGTGGGCGCCATATATCCAATCATGTTAACCAATATGCAAACCTTTAATCGGATAACGAAATCCCTCAAATAATATTCAATGATAAAATTATCAATTATGTGGCAAAATACTGGAGAAGTCATTCATAGATAAGCTAATTAATAGTAAGCAGGTTTCAAAAGTGATTTTGGTTAATTTGATAATTTAACTCCAAAAATGTACAGTCATGCCGCCATTCTTGTAGTTTTGTAACCACTGGGTGAGTATGTCCGTTTTAAAATACGATTATTATTACTATTATATTCAGTATCTGTTTTGCTAATTTATTGCCATTATGTATAAGTTTTCGTCACTGAAATAATAATAAGTAATTTATTGTTTTCTTTTTTGCTGATCACAGTTTGTAATCTCTTTGTGGATTACAATTATCTGCGTTTATCTTTTATTTTCAAATAATTTGAATGAATTCTCAATTCACACTTTATTGATAAACTAAGGTGTGTCTATTTCAATCCAAAAAATCGAATGGTAAATTTTAGTGTGGAATACAGCTTATACGTTTATATTAACACAAATATTAAAAGACTCATGAAGTAAAAAGATGCGCTTTGAGGACAAACTTTTTTCGACCAAAATAGCTACAGTGACGTCAAACAAAACAATTTTAAAAAATTCCGCCGTTCACTACAGCCGTCCATGATTCTGTCAATGCACCTCTGAATCACGGCGGCACGTCACTATGATGTCACACTTGTTAGGTGGGTAAGATAAACAAAAAAAAACCATTTTAAATACAGTTTTTATTTTACAAAAAGAAGGGAAAACGTGCGCGTTTACCAGTATGAGCTAGTTACTTATAAGAAGTAATAAAACTGTTTGTAATTTGTACTTTAGATGAACTATGCTTACCTTACGTATCATCATATCTTTTAAGTAAAAGATCTCTTGAAAAATGAGAAAAATAACTACCATAATAATAAGAACGCAGATTAACAACGTGATAATATTGGATTACGCGAAAAACTGCAGAATATTGTTACTTAAAACATAATACACAATCTGTTTTCGCCTGCTAAGTAGAAAAACCTGCATCCGCTGACTTATATTCTATTCAACATCCAAAGTATTGAACCTTGAAAAGTGAATTCGCGGTGCGAATGACTACTGAAATTGACAATAAGTTGCTTTCCTTGAATCATGAATACCTTTTAGGAAATGCCAGTCTACGTCGGCTACATCCCATTGAGGTTTTTTAGAGATATAAATTCTAAAGTTCAGAACATAACGCTGCATTTCGTTTGATCAGATCCTGACAGTGTGTTAATCTAATAACATTAAAGTTTGTTGGCATATCACGTTTTGTGCTACTTTAATATGACTTTATTATTCAGCACAATACCATTGTTACAGATGATGAAGATTTCAATATTTTTTATGTTTTATAGTAATTAAAATGAATGTGTATTATATGTGAATTTTGTGATAAACGCCATAGCAATGTTTTTATTGTCACACTCTACAACAATAACCACAGTGCACATTATTTCCCATATCATATTATAGTTAAACAATATGCAATTTTGTAATTCACGAATTACCATGACGAATATTTAGATTGCTTTTGTCTAACAAAGTTATGAGTGACCATGGAATATTGCTCAATTGTTTTAAAAGTAAATTTCACAAGATATGCAAAAAGTACTACGATCTACTTAACCCTAGTTTTAGTCTGCGTGTAAACTTGATGACTAAAGGTAACGGTATTGTTTTCATTGCCAATCTATTTGAGATAGGTAAATAGATAGGAGTCGTTTTCTTGGCAAGCGAGGAAAATTTAGTGTTATACATATAAAAAGAGGGTTCTTGGTTTGGCTATAGGTTAAAAGCACGTATATAGTCATTTAAGAAACTTCAGTAAAGTCAGTAACACCATACAAGATAGAGCCTTCTTGTTCTAGAAAATACATACAGCTTCTTAGGCAATAACCTATTGTATTTCTTCTTATTTAATGTAAAACTATTTTCTTTTTACCAGACTTATCAAATCCTATAAATCAGCGTACCCGGGGCTCGGATTGACTGCTTTAGACCCAACTAGGAATCAATCTAACTCATTCTCATCTAACTCATAATTTGTTCTTATGATATTTAAATAAAGTAATTTTTATTTTTTATTCTAGTAATTATCATTACTTACATATCATACAAACTTAAAATACTGTCTAGGAAAGAACGGAGTAATTCTTTCGTTGCATTCTGACAGAATGTTCTACAAGTGTATGCAGTTTATGTAGTATATTTATTTCCATTCTATAATATAGATTTTTTGATGCCAAAGTGAAATGCGTGGAAATGGTCGTCTGTTAAACCAAAAAACTTAAGTACCTACATTTGAATGATCACTTTAATTCATTTGAAATTCCAAACATGTTTTTATCTAAAGTTTAGATTGATGTTGTAAGGGTGAAAGTAGTAAATGTATTTTGGTTCAAAGTTTTCTTTCATTTGAAAAACATAAGTACCCTTTTAAAAAATATGTTTACTTTTATATCCGCACCATAGTTCAACGATCACCACTGTGCAGCAGATATAACTTTTTATTCCAGTGATATTTTTTGAAAAAATATAAGCGATTTAAAACAATGAGGATGAATAGATCGATACCTATACACAGCTTTAATTATTAGCCTGCAATTAAATGTAAATAATCATAATTTCCTACTGTTTTCACGAGTTATTCAAACAAAGAGATTTTTACTGCAAGTTTTTGCAACAATATTGTCTTGATTCTTGGAGCCAACGGATTCTTATAAGAGATGCCATAGTGTAAACTAGTGGCAGTAACTCGAATTGAAGGTCAACGACCCATTGCTGAGGATCTCGGAACGAGCACCTCTGTCGCATCCCAGACGCGTCCCTACAAACTCATCGACGCGCAATTTTAGAAACTATAAATTCTCTTTTTCATAGACACAGCTCTAGTAATGCTCAGCGAAACGTTATGCATATTACCAGTTTGGCCGCTGAGAGCCTAAAACGAAATGAAATTCACGATCAAACCTTTATCTCGGTAACTTTCACACTTGCCCTGCATATTTTTTTTTATGTTGTAGGCCTCCTGGTGATATTTTATTCTATGTTGATACAATGTCCCGATGCTCCGACACGCAGTTACTCTGGGATACTTCACACACTAACAAATAACTCCGTTTTTACTTCCAGTGATTAAGTCTGCATTAGCATTTTTACAACGCCATGTCAGCTTCAGTAAATCTCTCCTGGCTTTTGTTCATTGGTAAATCTTTGATATCGTGAGATCTTTTAACACGAATCAGTAAGCATAGATTAGTATCAGAGAAAATATTTCGCTGGCGATAGTTTTCTAGATAGTGGTTATTCTCTCACTTTGTATAATTATCTAACTTGTTAATTTTAAGTAGGTGATGCTATCCAGACATTAAGTTAGTTTCAACAAGACTTTATACAAGGCAAGATTTATGAACAGTCAAAAATATTGCTGCTCTTCTACTTACTGAGTTATCTATCATGCATCGATTGTATTAATTTTATCATAATGAATAATTTTGTTTTGCTTAACAATAAACCCATGTGTCTCTTGATTCTCATAGACCAGTTTAGTACTTTTGAAGATATAAATAACTTTATTTGAACCTGTTGCTAAGTACTACAATCGTAATCTAAGACCACGGTAGGTCGGTGTATTGGAAACATGAATAATTAAATTAAACTATGACACTGATAAGATTTATCGTCTGAAACAAAAGAAACATGAAGGTTGAATATGGCTTTACGTAAATCGCTGTGAATATTTCATTTTATTTTTGATCATTGTTTTTCAAGAGGTATGTATGATCAATCACGCGCAAAAATTGACCTCTGTGCATCTTTGGCGACTTCTGTTATCTAATACTAGCTTTTGCCCGCGACTTCGTCTGCGTTCACACAATATCTTTATAAATTATAGCCTATGTGTTATTCTGATCTATAAGCTACATTACTGTAAAGTTTCATTAAAATCCGTTTAGTAGTTTTTGCGTGAAAGAGGAACAAACATCCATCCATACATCCATCCAAACAAACTTTCGCCTTTATAATATTAGTAAGGATACCTGGAAGGATTTTCAATGTCATTTTTACCTAGGTATGTCAGGTAGGTACAAGAATTAATTTTTGTACTGGAAATAATGGAGTCCATTGATAGAGGTATCCATTGATATAAACAGCAATAAAATGAATTTTATGTTAAAATAAACATAAACAATCACCAAACAAGTCGATGAATCTTTATTTGTTTCTAAACGGTTAGATCAGTCCAATGGCCCCTAAAATCCTGTTATAGTTCTAACGTCACACGTTTTTCAATTGGACAGACCAATAAAGAAGCCATTCAATGTTGAAAAACACGGACACATCTCGCTGGAAGTGTTTGTAAATTGGCTTACGCGGATCACTTACGTACTACTCTTTGTCTAGAAACAATATCTGTTGGTTATTAAAAATAATTGTTTAAGGTGACGGCTAGGGCACACTAGCGACGCCAATCCATTTTAATTTTTAGCTACTAAACCGGATCTAATTCAAACAATTTCGGGGTTACAACCTCCTCGGTAAACACTTATACTATATATTAAATAACCACTCACAAATGCGGACCCAACATTTGTACGCGAAAAATTTATTCACGCCAAAAGTGGTCCGCTTTTAGCGGTAATCAATTTTTCACGTACAATAACGCACCCAACATTTGTGCATGGATAAGTGTTTGCCGAGAGGTTGTAACCGAAATTGTTTAAAATAGATCCGGTTTAGTAGCTAACAATTAAAAACTAATGCTGTCGCTAGTTAGGGCTACCCGTCGCCTTAAGTAATATATCCTCCCTGTGAATAATATTATTCTTCATCGTAGGTATTCTTCATCATAGTCGACAATGTGGTTTTGATCTTTAGTTGCTAGAGAATTGATTTAGTGGTTCTTTTGTAACAACAACATTCTAATTTTAAATAACATTCTACTTAATGCACTTAACTATACAGGGCAACATGACGTATAATGGACCCCCCTATTTCGTCCTAAGTCGTCGATTCAGATCCAGCGATCCGCATATAGGTACCTAAACTTGTCTAATATTGTTCTATTTCTCTACCATCACCAGAGACGGTAGGTGAGATAATTCTTTCTGGACCGTAAGGTAGATGTTTAATGAGACGATACAAAACATGAATTGATCCTGTGTGCAGTTCCTGATGATGAGATGGATTAAATTGAAAACAGTCGCCCATCTCAGCGGAGAATGGCCGTGTGTTTATAAACTTCCGAGACGTTTGTAAACTTCGCCGAGTGGGCGACCACGCGTGTGCGCCCGTGTGCCGACCATGTGACGAGGGAGTACCTAACGTACTAAACCTGCCTTGAATCTTCTTTTCTAATTCTTAGGTTAAGTAAGTAAATCTGCAGGTTCGAATTCTGAGCATGCACCTCTGAATTCAAATCTATGTGCGTATTTCTACCATTTTTTTCTGTGATAAATGGCAGACGAGCAGACGGATCACCTGATGGTAAGCGATTGCCGCCGCCCATGGACACCCGCGACACCAGCGGAGTCACAAGTGCGCTCCCAACCTTTAAAACCCCGGATTGAGGTCTCCGACACCCTCACTCGACGCAGCGAAACACAGCAAACACAGTGCTTCACGCCGGTTTTCTTTGAGGCCGTGGTCACTCCAGTGGAACCGGCCCATTTGTGCCGAAGCGTGGCTCTCCCACGGCCACCATAAGCTCGGCGGTGAGGGAAAACATCCTAAGGAAACCTGCACGTTTCGGATAGTTTCTGAAACGTGTAACCAAGATTCAGTTGGTTTGGTTCCCCTGTGAAAGGGTTGCGAAGGTCAGACGTCAGCAGTCGTGTTATTGTAATTACCTGACTCCCCAAATACTGAATAATGGTCTAAGCACCCTTGTGTGTAGCCAGTGATGACATACGGAACCGAAACGTGGCCGCTTACAATGTGCCGATTAAGGAGGCTCAAAGTCACCCAGAGAGCAATGGAGAGGGCTATGCTCGGAGTATCCCTGCGTGATCGTATCAGAAATGATGAGATCCGCAGGAGAACTAAGGTCACAGACATAGCCCAAAGGATTGCATGCATCAAGTGGCAATGGGCAGGGCACATAGCAAGGAGACCAGATGGCCATTGGGGCGGAAAGGATGCTCGAGTTAAGAACACGTACAGGAAGTCGCAGCCGTGGCAGGCCCCACAAGGTGGACCGACGATCTGGTGAAGATCGCGGGAATCCATTGGTTGCGGGCGGCACAGGACCGATCTGTGTAGGAGAACTATTGGGGGAGGCCTATGTCCAGCAGTGGACGTCTATTGGTTGAAATGATGATGATGATACCCTGGGCACCAAAGCGGGGAACTACACATTTAGTTCCTATACTACACCCAGATACTAAAGTGGTACATCAGATACGGAAATAATTGATTGAGAAGGAAAATGCACTACTGCAGATTCAATCACATTATGACATCGATCATTGTTTAAGGAGTTGCACGACCTCAGGTAGATGACACGTTACCAAACCGCGGCCAAAAAACTCTTGTGAAACGGAACCAAACACAGATACCTACAAACCACGATCCATAACAAGCTTCTGATAGTGAAAGTCAATATCATTCAAGTTTTGATTTTTTTATGTGACAGGTGGCAGACGAGCAGACGGATTACCTGATGGTAAGCGATTACCGCCGCCCATGGACACCCGCGACACCAGTGGAGTCACAAGTGCGCTCGACCTTTAAAACCCCGGATTGGGTCTCCGTCACCCTCACTAACGCAGCGAAATACAGCAAACACAGTGCTTCACGCCGGTTTTCTTTGAGGCCGTGGTCACTCCGATCGAACCGGCCCATTTGTGCTGAAGCGTGGCTTTCCCACGGCAACTATAAGCTCGGCGGTGAGGGAAAATATCCTAAGTAAACCTGCACGTTTCGGATAGTTTCTGAAACGTGTAACCAAGATTCAGTTGGGTTGCGAAGGTCAGACGTCTGCAGTCGTGTTATTGTAATTACCAGACTCCCCAAATACTGAATAATGGTCTAAGCACCCTTGTGTGTAGCCAGTGATGACATACGGAACCGAAACGTGGCCGCTTACAATGTGCCGATTAAGGAGGCTCAAAGTCACCCAGAGAGCAATGGAGAGGGCTATGCTCGGAGTCTCCTTGCGTGATCGTATCAGAAATGATGAGATCCGCAGGAGAACTAAGGTCACAGACATAGCCCAAAGGATTGCATGCATCAAGTGGCAATGGGCAGGGCACATAGCAAGGAGACCAGACTGGCCATTGGGGCGGAAAGATGCTCGATTTAAGAACACGTACAGGAAGTCGCAGCCGTGGCAGGCCCCCACAAGGTGGACCGACGATCTGGTGAAGATCGCGGGAATCCATTGGTTGCGGGCGGCACAGGACCGATCTGTGTAGAGAACATTGGGGGAGGCCTATGTCCAGCAGTGGACGTCTATTGGTTGAAATGATGATGATGATACCCTGGGCACCAAAGCGGGGAACTACACGCTATATTTAGTTCCTATACTACACCCAGATACTAAAGTGGTACATCAGATACGGAAATAATTGATTGAGAAGGAAAATGCACTACTGCAGATTCAATCACATTATGACATCGATCATTGTTTAAGGAGTTGCACGACCTCAGGTAGATGACACGTTACCAAACCGCGGCCAAAAAACTCTTGTGAAACGGAACCAAACACAGATACCTACAAACCACGATCCATAACAAGCTTCTGATAGTGAAAGTCAATATCATTCAAGTTTTGATTTTTTTTATGTGACAGACGAGCAGACGGATTACCTGATGGTAAGCGATTACCGACGCCCATGGACACCCGCAACACCAGTGGAGTCACAAGTGCGCCGCCAACCTTTAAACACCCCGTTCCCCCAGATTGGGCCTCCGTTACCCTCACTCACGCAGCAAAACACAACACAGTGCGGCTTCACGTTGATTTTCTGTGAGGCTGGGGTATCACTCCGGTCGAGCCGGCCCATTCATGCCGAAGCGTGACTCTATCACGTATCCACGTTATAATTTCAATCAGGAGGAGTTTTCGGAGGAAATAAAACAACTAGACGTTCTGACACAAGTATTGTATGAATTATGTCGCCTGCAATTTCAAATGTCTTCCGATATCTTAGATCTTTATGAAATGAAATAAGGTTTATATTTGAATGAGGCTCTATACATATTTTGCACTGTACTTGACACCCAAGAAATAATTCTATTCATACTCGTATTTCTGATTACTCATTCCTGGTAATATACGTTTGATATGAATAAGTAATGTAACATTTAGAACAAAAGGCATACGCTGACGTGTGCTTGCATTCCTTAGATGCGAATATGCGGAAAGGTGCGGAAACAGAATTTGATTAAATTTTTAGTGGTAGAAATTCTAACTTCGGTACAATCTATCCAATAGATAAGTTTGGTGATAGGTCAATAATAAAATACGACCAATCTTAATCTCATACTAAATCTATGGTATAGCGATGTCATTCCATACAAATGTGACGGTATACAATAAGGCCTAAGACTGTTGGGACTTTAATAAAGTCATAGGTACCTAACACCTACACAGCTTGAAGCAAAATACGCCTGGAGAAAGAAGATATATATGTCACCGGAAAATAATAAGATCCGTAAGTTTATCAATTTACTAGGAAGTTTATAAACTTTCGGAGGATTCTAAACGGGAGATAAATTGTATTATTTTACGTCCACATGTTCGTACATTGATAAACTTACTGAACTCACTCGTAAAATAATAAGTAAGTAATATCCAAACGCTACGCGCAATCAGATTGGCATTGCCACTATGAACATTGACCAATCAGAGAGCAGTGTGTTATTTTACGTATTTCAAAGATGCGTATTTTTAAAAGAGTTTCTGTGATTGGTTGAACCATACAAAAATCGAATAATAATCTAATAGATATCCGTTACTTTATAAATTTACGTCGGAAATAGATAAATTTACGAAAGTGTGGACGTAAAATAATACAATACAATTTATCTACCGTTTAGAAACGTACGAAAGTTTATAAACTTCCCAGTAAATTGATAAACTTACGGATCTTGTTATTTTCCGGTGACAAGTTCTAAGATAGATTATTTTTTGCACTGAAACAAAATACAAGTATGTTCCAACAACAAGAAGGTATTTTCTTTCTATCTCAAATCGATTATCACGAATCATGTTGTAAAACTGTGTAAACTAGTTTTTATTCGATTACTTAGGTTTTCCACTAATTAGGGGCGATGTCCAAACGAGTTCTCTGCAACACAATCTGTCTCGTAACATGATGCATTGCAGGGTCAATGAACTGACTGCAGTCAAGACTTGATGAAGTTGTTTTACTATTAAGATAATAAATATCCGCTTGAGCACGACAGTTTTATTGAAGAGATTTCATTTGTGATTCGGAACATATTTTCATTTATAAATGTTTTAGAGAGCTACGCTAAACCTAGATTCATTTTTGAGTTAATTTTTAGAGGCATTAAAATACTTCTCATTTCATAATGAGGAATGAAGCCTAAAAATTAGGTTCCTTCTGGTAATGGACTAGTCAGCGAAGTAACCGCTCTCTATTCATGCTATCTTCTCAGTAGAATACCAATTGCATTCCGCAACATTATGCTAAAAATATAACAGCATTGACATTCATAACCGCTCTTAAGGTGACGGGTAGGGCACACTAGCGACGCCAATCGATTTTAATTTTTAAGCTACTAAACCGGATCTATTTTAAAGCGGCCACTTTTGGCGTGAATCAATTTTTACGTACAAAAACGGACCCGCGTTTGTGCATGGTTATTTAATAAATAGTATAAGTGTTTGCCGAAGATTTCTAACCCCCCGTTTAAAATAGATCCGGTTTCGTAGCTAAAAATTAAAATCGACTGGCGTCGCTAGTGTGCCCTACCCGTCACCGTAATGGGCGTAAAAGTCGCTCTTTCAGTATCCAATAAGCGGAATTATGCGCTTTCGTTGTCCGTGCAATACAATGATTAAGTACATTTTTCGTGTTGTGTTAATTGGCCATTTCACTCATTATTGGCCAGCCGTTTCGAACTATCGGCTCTACTAAGCCTTAAGAAATATGGAACTTACTCAATAAGGTAGGTTACTTGTAAATGTTAGGTAGTCGGTCTGTAATAAAGTTCATTCGATCTGTCTTCCTTCACGCTATCATGAACGAGGCTCCTAATAGCCTAATTACCGGTTGACTTTTGCCATCATTTGTTCTCTATTCCCTCGGGAAGGCCGCGTGTTCCCACGATGTCTGGCGGAAGCCTCACAAAAAGCCACAGTCTTATCCAACTTCCTGGGGATGTCTCGCTACGATGATCGCGAACGTTGGGGTGCATTTTAACTGCGTAATATTGCGGATAAATTGGTTATTGTTTCTAGTAAATTTGAAATTTACGGTATCTTTGCAAACGATTTTGCTCGTTAGTTTGGTGTATGTAGTTACAATATCGCAGCTTTCAAACTATAGAGGCACAATTCGAAAATATAATTGTTGTGAAAACGCTTGAAGAAAGCTGCGATATATTGAATTAGTTATGTTCTGACCTACTATATTATTGCTATTAATAACATTAGTACATTCCACCGATCATCCTACATATCCAACCTTATAAAAATATATTTTGACGACCCGTTTGGAACAGTAGTAGTGAACGCTGCCTTTGTTCCAAATGTTATGGGTTCGATTTCCGCACAGTACAAACATTTGAGTGCATGAACATGTCTGTTTGTATTGGTTTGGGTGTTTTCTATGTATTATAAGTATTTATTTACAAAATAAAAGTATTATATGTATATATTTGTAATGCCATTGTTGATTCTGATATCCGTAACACAGGTGCTTGATTTACCTATCTCGAAGTCAGATCAATGTATGTGATGTTGTGAAATATTTTATTTATTAGTGTTACAAAATACAACACATAGTCCAAACCTTTTGACGTCATAGGCTATTTTATTAATCTAATAGAAAGTGATGACGTGTTGAAGATGAAATCATCTGACTACATTGTAGAATGCTCTCCTTTCCATTTGAAAGTGAAGAAGGATTTATAACTAAAATGAAACGGTTTTTTCAAATATTAATTTAGAGTCATTAAATGAAATGCACCTTGTCTGGTGAATGAAAACAGACAGATAACCTAAAACAGCATACAATATCTATTCTCTGACTTTACCTTGAAGAATCCAAGGTTTGAGCTCCGGAAACACGACCGGTTTGCGATAGCAACCAAAGTCATTATCCTTTATGCAGTTTACGTTCAGCATGCTCTATGAAAGCCAAATTAACTCAATACAACATAATTGGTCTCCTAACCTTAGCCTTCCTAATAGGTAAATAAGATCTGTTTCAATTAAAAGTTAGAAACTTAGTAGGGGATAATATCTGTGGTAGGGGTTAGGGGGAAAACCAACGGCTATATTTAAAGTACTCTGTGACCAAGGGCTTAATGAGTTTTTCGAGGCACGGGGGTACAAGACCGCCAACTTCCAGACTCCGGACTAACACTAAGAATTTCTTACCAAAAACTTGGGTACAAATTTTTGGCCCGACCCGAGGATCTTGCACAGCCTTTGCTTTTCTGCACCACCGAGGCAGTCTGACGGTAACTTACCATCAGGTGACCTGTCTGCTCTTCTGCCCCCTAGAAACATAAAGAACCCACGACGCACTAAGTGATGAGTATTCGAAATATACCTAGTGGTTGAAGACATAAAGGATAACGGAAAAATCGTATAACTTAAGATGGATGAATCGGTGACTATTATCAAATAAATAATTACTGAGATGTAGTTATACCTAGAAGATAAACATAAATAATGTGGCCCATGCATGATTGGAAAGAGAGCAAGGCCATAAAGATGGCGATGATAAAATGGATAATGAACAAACTGTATATTTGCTTCTTCTTTCTTTTTAAATTAATATATTTTAAATAAGTATTTTCATAACGAGTGAAATCTAATATAAGTTACAAATGGCTTACGTAAATAAGACGAACAAGGAAAATTGTTCAAAACACGTATTTTGTCTTAACACTGCACAGTCTTACATAGTTTACTCTTAATAATAAGCGAAGATTACTTAAGTAATATTGATACAGATGATCAAAGAAAGAGGTAAAACAAATTAGGCGATCTTGCTCCTACCTAATAATAGTTCAATGATCTTGCGCAGACAAATTTCTTACAAACGTGACAGGGTAGATCTTATTCTTAGTTTGTTGCAACAGGCATTGAAGAGAAAAAACTGTTAATTGAAGCTATACGTTAAATAAATAAATAAATATTGCACAACATCACACACATAGATCTGACTCCGAAATGGGTAGGTAGCTCAAACACCTAGTTACAGATATCAGTACCAACAGTGGAATTACAAATATATACATTTAATACTTTTCTTTTGTAAAAGCATAAATTATAATACACACAAAACACCCAGACCAATACCTACGAACGGACATGTTCAATGTTCATGCATGCACACAAATTTATTATTTTATTTAAATTTTATTTACTCTTGTACCTGTATAAATGTAATATGTAACGCCATAATCAGTGTAACATAAATCAGTGTTGGTTTTACTGTACACTGATGATGAACCAGAGGCAGTGTTCACTACCACTTCTCCAAACGGGTCGTCGTTATTAATGAAGTATGAGTATTGCTCCATCTTACGAACCGGTACGACATTGCGATCTTCAAGAAACGAGCCTATACCTTCCTAAAAGGCCGGCAATGCATCTCCACTCCCTCTGGGTTGGTTGATGTCAATGGGCGGCGGTGATCACTTACCATCAGGTGACTCGCTTGCTCGTTTGCCTCCCATTCTCATAAAAAAAATCTTAAATGATATTTATTATGACTATCGAAGTGGTTGTGACCTTTCAGGTACCTGAAAACCCTGACAACTACGATATGTTAGTATCTTAGCTACCTCAATTTATATGCTAGTAAATTCATTTTCACTATTTAAAGGACACAGAGTTTCATTGGATGAACATTTATTTTGTATTTCAATAACGAGTAGATATCTATGATCCTTGGAACTATAGGTAATGCGGGTATGACATTGATTTTGTTACAACATTCAAATAGTCTCTTGAGGATTAGTCTATTAAAAGTCTTTTAATACGTATTTCAAATTTTGTAATAGGTACAGGTACCCGTATAAGCTAATAGAGTATCTAAACATACAATTGGTTAAAATATAGGTACTATGAATTGTACAGTGGTTTTAGTATTTTCTATGAGACTTCAACCATTATTGATTGAGGCATATACTCTCAAGATTTTTTTAGCCAAGAGAGATACACATTAATGTACTCAAACTTATACATGCATATATAATGTTGATAGAAAACAAGTACTAACATACTGGAATCTTATTATTTAAGTAGATAATTATACCTGGACTAATTATATAATTGGTCCATGATTATACCAACATTTTTGCGCATCCCCTTATGTCATAGCAAGAACACAATAACTTAATTAGACGGTCTGTTATGTTATGATTGATGTGAACGCAGATTACAAACATCTTTCATCTTTGCGTCCACATGATGCAATGCAATGAGACGAACACGCGAAAAGAAAACAACGCAATCTAAAGATAGCGTCGTGCGAGAGTAAATTTTTTCAACTCGATTCATTCCATATTTTACTCGAATACTAATTCCACTAAGGACCAACTTGAATAGTTTCAAGTCGCAAAAAAAGTCTGTCGAATTTTTTTTCGTGCGCACATGTTTTTGTCAACCCTCCCAATTCGAGTAAAAGGAAGGTGCATGCGCGCCGCGTAGCCTCCCCTGTCCCGATCCTACCATATGGTATCATATACCTCGTTATATTTAAAAATACCTACGCCAGGTTTGACATTCAAGTAAAACCGACCCGGTGAGACTTTTTAGTGAACTCGAATCGACACTTGTACTCTCGTAAAAGTGCAATAGAGTTAAATCACTATGTCCACCCGTCAAGGGAGTAACGATATAATTTGTAAGCAAATTAATATTTTAATGAGCCGTTGCACTAGCTTAATTGTTGCTCGTTTAAACTGTTAAAGACAGAGAAAGCCAATTATGATCATTTTATGTATATTTTATCCTCGTTTTATTGATAGTAATAGGGGCATTATTTAGTTGAATTAGTTTTTTAGAATTTTCTTGCAGTGAGCATCTTATTCCAATACCTTATTACTTTAACCAGCTAAAAATCTAGGTAACCAATGGTAGGTACCTACCTATCTTTATGATTAAGAAGTTTTGGTGTTATTCATAAGAAATATTTATGGAGTTTTCTCCAAAAGTGAAATATGTGTCCATTTCACTGGAACTCCAGAATCTCCAGAGCGAATTTTATTTCTTCGGTTATCAAGTAATGTAACGAGGCAAGGAATACGCCACATGAGGATATTATGAGAATTCCCCAACCCAGGGCAAAGAAACAGATTAAGTTGTTCAAGAAGTGCAAGCGACGCGACTATAATGAAGTTCATCAACCGAGCACCATATCAGCACATTTTTCAGCGACGTACGAAGATAGCTCAAGATTATTTAGAACGTGCGATATAATAATTCTATTATTGTCTTAAACATTGTTGTTGTGTAATTTTAATAAATTTGTAAGTTAATTTATTTCAATTATCGTAAACTCTCGTGTAAAGAATTCCCCCGGGCCCACTGTTTTTTTCAAAGGGGGGAGTACTGTGGCTCGGCACGCACAATAATACACGTACGCTATGTCAGCAGATCTTACCACGTATGTGATAAATGATGACGTCAGTCATCTCTAGTATATAAGCCTTGGAGATGTTCTCACATAATGCCAGTTGCATTATCAATAATAAACCAGTTACGTATACAAGTCCTGGTGCATCATTTCTTCGGGCCACCAGCTGCTTCCGGCGGACTGGTGGCCTACCAATTATATCTCTCGGTTATATCTCGGTCACCCGGCATAAGGCACTTGTATTGTAAAGGATATTGTAAGTTTGACTGATAGATCAATTCTAGGATCGGCAGACTAAATAAAGCAAATCTTACAAACCTATTTACTTTGCGCGTGTCCCTCCGCCGACCGTAGTATGATTTGTTTTAATTGATCGGATGTTTTTTAGAGTTTCTCTCTATGAAAATCTTATCTAACCTTAGGTAATTTGATTTCGATGATAACATTATTCAGAGTATACCTACTTCTCAGAGCCGATTCTGCCAATCTTAATCCGATATTATATCTATGGCATAGCGCTGTTATTCTATACAAATCAGACGTTATACCATAGAACTATCCACGGACGGACCAAAACGCAAAAAAATCAGAAAACATCTAGGTTCTTACAAATATAAGTACCGAACTATGTATATAAACGTGAATCGCACTACAAATAATTTACAATAAATCATCGTATAATTGAGATAGATTAACAGACAATGCATAAGTCTGAAATCAGATATTAATTGCCTTTTACGTTGCTATTCTTTTGATGACTGAAGTATTGTTTCTTTGAACCTAGCTCATTAATCAGAGTCAAATCATGATGATCTTAACGAGAACATTCACGGTGTATAATGATAGTCTACGACATATTAATTGTATTAAATTAAGAACATAATTAAGTGTTAAATTCACCTATTGGCTGTCAAGGGTACTTATCGCATTATAGGTATTTTATATCTATTTAATAATATTGACATTGATTGTAGATATTAAACAATATTCCTTTTTATTAAGTACCATAAAAGATGTCTTCCTTTCATTAAAATAGTATTGTTTAATCTTACGTCCAATATAAAAAATTAGCTACTTAGTTAAGTGCCTAATGAAAAAAATCTGATCAGTTTCTCAATAAATAAAACTAAAATACATATTCTTATCCTATAATTGTCACTAGGATTTTCGTCATCAGTCGTCATTTTAAGACTCATTCATTACAACAAAAGATTGATTGCAGAAACTAATTACACCGATTAGTCCGATACCTTATCGTGTTCTGATAGTAACTGTACGAATGAAAATTAGCACCAATCAAGCAGCGCATAAAAAACCTTCAAATAGTAATCGTAAACACAATTTATAGGTTTCCCAAATTATCACAATTAATTACTCTATCTATGATGACCATTTCCATGAACTCCATAGTCCATTAGTGCTCTAATGACTCGAAGTCGTTCGATATTCATTAGTCATAGCTCGAAGTACCTCACAAAATCGAATCAGTTCAAGCCCGAGCTTTCATAGTCAGCTTTCACTGGGCACAAAGAAGTGTCATTCCTGTCACAGTGTATTCAGAGGGTCAGTGAAGCGAAACATACCATAAAGCACAAAACCAGACCACGTTAGAAATCTTGGGCAGTTTTATATTATCTAAAACTTCATTTAGAAAATAATTAAGTAGTATGCAAATTATGTCCAAAATTCAAGATTATAAGTATTTGTATACGAACATTTTCAATTTACCTAACTGAGCTATCCTACATTCTTATAAACACATAGCATCTCAAATATGTAGGCATTTTTCTTTATTTAATCAATCGCTTTAATATTTTAAGAACTGCTCAAATATCCTGCTTTAAATTATAGCAATAACATGTTTGAGAAGCTTTTAAAATATCCAAATCGGGCGTCAGACCCTCTTAAGGATATGTTAGTTTCATTGCTGTTGTCTATGTTACTGTGTCGATGCGCAGGGGCATCGTAAAAGCTGCTTTCTCGTGCGTGAGTCACTTCTTATCATCCATTGTGTGTCGTCTCACATGCCACAGCCTTCGAATTTGCCCAGGGGAGCATTTAGGGCCATAAACCCTTGCAACTTACCCAGGTATCTTGATTATTATTTTCAGGTATAGTACGGTACAGAGAATAAAACGGTTCGTCTTCTTAAGGTAAATTTTCTCTTACATGGCCTCTCATTGCCCAGCATAGTTGAAGCTATGCTGGATAATGAGAGGGCGTGGTCGGCCTTCGCCCACTTCTGCGAAGAAGTGGTGGCGCAGAAGGAGGCGGCGGAGCGGGAGCGCGAGATTAACCCCCTCGCAGGCCCGTTTCGAGCAAGGAGAGGACGAGTTCGGCGGAGAACTCTTCGCCCTCTCCGTGGAGGTGGCCAGCCGGCAACAGGGACGGGGGTCCCTGTGCCGGCACTGTCATTGGCACCTCCACCGCTCGTTGGGGACGGCTCAGCTCTTCCGGCTGTCCCCAACCCCCCTCCTCCTAGCCTGAGGAGGGGCGTGGCCGCACACCCCGTGTAGGGGCCTGTGGGGGAGTGGGGTTGCGGGGAATAGCCTCGTGCAGTTCCCGTGACCCCATTCTATACCCACGGGTGGTTGAGCCCCGGGAGTTTTAGTGGGTATGCTCTCAGGTCGCTTCTTATTAGAAGAAGCGGCCCGGAGGGTGAGTCCCACAGTACCCTGTCGCCCCCCGGTGGCAGGGTCTGCGTAATGCATTTCTACCGGGAAAAAAAAAATCTCTTGTACGGCAAAAATCAGTTATACCATACCGTTTTAAAAAGATCTGCGAACCTTCTTTAAATTTTCTTTACATCAATAGGAATCAGTGTTGCTACAAGCAAATCTGAACTTTCTGATCTAACAGTTAAGCATAATTTTCTGTGCAACAGGTATTACTCTGACAAATTTACGAAAGGTAATAAGTGCTCATAGCATATCGATAACGAATCAATTTGAAAACTGACGAACCTTTTCGTTCTTTGACTGTACTGTACCTGTGACTGTACTTAGGGTACCATACCCTACTTTACTTAATGACAAATAAATTTACGTCGTCGTACGTCTGTACCTAGCTGACAAAGAAAGCTGAACACATCAAGTTACTGATTGAAGATATTGGATAGATTTGTTTAGGTCCATTTCTTTGGGGCCGTCTAGTTGGCAAACTAGCTTATCACTTAAGGTGACGGTAGGGCACACTAGCGACGCCAATCGATTTTAATTTTTAACTACTAAACCGAATCTATTTTAAACAATTTCGAGGTTACAACCTCTCGGCAAACACTTATACTATTTATTAAATAACCATGAAAAAATGTTGGGTCCAACGCGTACGCGAAAGATTGATTCACGCCAAAAGCGGCCAGTTTTGGTGTGAATCAATTTTTCGCGTACAAAAACGGACCTAACATTTGTGCATGGTTATTAAATAGATAGTATAAGTGTTTGCCGAGAGGTTGTAACCCCGAAATTGTTTAAAATAGATCCCTACCCGTCACCTTAAGAGACGAAGGCATGTTTCTGTCCTTATTTCTAAACCCAAGTTTAAGACGTACCTTTTCTACTCAACAGGCCCTTTTGCCGTTTAGTCCATCCCTGCTCAGTGCGATGTTCGCATACCTTTGTGTCACTATGCTTTGTTTCATTATGTTACTCTTGATTGCGACTCTCTGTAGAGATTCACTTTACGACTTCGCACAGTAATACCGATAATAATTCTCACAACATCTCATACGTTGACCTGATTCCGTACTAAGTAGCTTAAGCACTTGTATTACAGATATCAGACAACAGAGGAACACAAATATATACTTAAATACATATATTACACCCAGACACTGAACAAACACAAGTGTTCATCGCACGAATGTTTGTCCAGGGTGGGGATCGAACCCACGACCTTTGGCGTAAAAGGCAGGGTCACTACCAATTACGCCATCCGGTCAGTCAAAAACGCTTGTGTGTATTATGTATAACGATTTTAGCAGAAATTGGTTGTAGAGACATACTGGTAATTACTGTTATTTGTGACATAGGATCAGCATCATCAGCTATTTAAGTCCCCACTGGGGCACGGGCCTCCCTCAATCACATGAGGGGTAATTGCCATACTCACCACGCTTGGCAGACGGGTTGGCGAGGGTTTTGATATAAATGCAGAGTTTTCCTTCTCTGGGTGCTGATGATCATGCCAGCAGCTTTACCTTAGTCGCCTTTTACGACACCTCGGTAAGAGTGAGGGTGGCCTATTCTACTCTGCCGGGACCACACGGCATAGTGACATAGGATAGCTACAGCTATATATAAAATAACTACAAACATATCTACATAATTTATTAGTTCATTATGATTCATAATGTGACCATTACATTGTAGTCCTACCTAGACCTTGTTTCTGCAGAACCTTCCTAACGGAAAACTGCGTGGTGTTTTGCCACTAGTGTATCTACCTTTTGCCTGATAAATTATTTCATTTATTGATGTGTGAATATTAAATCACATTCATCATCATCATTTTTTTACCCAAAAGATGCCTACTGCTGGACATAGGCCTCCCCCAATATTCTCCACGCAAATCATGTGCTTCCCGCATCCATAGGAAAGGGATGGAAGCGGGAAAGGAAGGAATTGGGATTTGAATACATGTTGAAATGAAGTCCATGGAAAAACGTGGTAGAGAAAGACCCGTGTTGCTCTAAGTAGCGCGTGCATGTTTCTTAAAAAATACTAGCTTTCGCCCGCAGCCTTGCCCGCATATTATTCGTTTTTGTTTATCCTACACGAAACTGTCATTTTTCAGGATAAAAGTATCCAATTTTTACCCAAATCGGTTCAGCCATTCTTGAGTTATAATTATAATAGTGTACTACGACTAACTAACATGACTTTCTTTTATAAGTAAATAAAGCAATTTTGAAATTAATACTTTGTACATCGAAACAGGCCAATAACGTCCATAATGACATTAAACAGTATTTTATTATCATCCCAAACAGATAATTTCATACCAAAAGGGGCGTAAACAATGATGCTGTTTTTATAGCGTTTAACAAACATCTGTTTCAAATAACAAAATTAGATAACAAGAATTTCCCAACATTTAATAAAATAGAGCGATTTAAGCCAGTCCAATATTACTCAAATTCATTACTTTACAGTAAATGACTTATTGGCAAAAATTCGACACCGATACGTGCTTAGATCGTTACCATAATGCTTACCTAATTGATAGTATTTTTACAAAAAAGCAAATCTAATTTAACAGGTATTCTATTAGGTAACAATTTAAGCCAGTTGTTTCATTTTTAGATTACAATGTACCCATCCAATTTGCTATAGTGTCTAATGAATCATTAGGTTTACGTCGTTACCAAATCGTAATTTTACGTCGGTTGAGACGCAAGGGGTTCGATTTCTACTATTGTTTGTAAAATAATGTTACTGGTTTCAATAAAGATTTATTTATTTATTTATTCTGCAACAAAACAATATTTGTGTTGGGTGTTTATGGTATTCGATGTACCAGGTTTCCATAGTACAAGGAAGTAAGCATAATTTTGGACCAGGATAATGTTTGAAGTCTTCTCAATCATGATATCTGGTAAATTAATTATTTTCATTATTTCTCATGATTTATTTCATATCCTGATGGAATGTAAAAAATCGATTGAGGTTGCTATGGCAAGTGACTGGAAACCTGTGAATACCCGTAATGTTGAGATGTATACTTCCAAGCATTTGATTGAAGTGGGATTATTGAGTGATTACAACACCACCACAATAGAATTAGAGAGCTTTACTGGCATCCCACTAAGTTGTATAGTGTTAAAGTAATATAATACCAAACCAGTCGGTCCTTAAGGATAGACTGGACTTGGTAGTCGAGTGTTTTGTAATTATAGAGCTTCTCTGGTATAGATGTCAATGTGACCATATAACATTGACGACTACTTACGACGAGTACCTAAATGGTAGTATACACTACTAGTCGTAAAGACCATTATTTATCTTTATGTTATAAAGCTCGGGTTTGTGATCACCAATCCGCATAAGGCAGGCGTGGCGAACACCACCAGGAACACCATCAAAACAACACCACCAGGCCTCCACCTGTGACCTGCAGTGGGAAAATAAATAGGCTAATTCTTTACTTTTACCATGCTTTAACTTACGTATTTGGTAAGGGCTTTCTCGACTTATTATGATATTACACTTTATTTTAACCTTATTTCTCGTTGATTTCTTCTCGTCCTTGTCCTCGTCGCCAATTTGTGATGTTTGTCACTGGGTTTTTTATTATAAATATAATTAATGAAAGACATAGACTTGACGTGACTTGTATTTATTTGTTTTAGACCAGCACCAAAGAGTAGTATGACCAGCACATAGGCAACAGACAGAGAGAGATCTTTGATTTGACAGGTAAGGCGAACATGCATGGGGGCTATTAAGCCAGATCATAATATACATGTAAAGACTAAAGATACGTTTAGATGGACGGACACCACACTAAGGTTACGCTATACCCTACCGTATGGGACTACGAGTATGTTGCCTATTAGGAGGTGGAAGTTCTTAAAATTCTAAACTAGTAAATACTTACCTAGATACATTTGCAACACAATGCAAACAATGGGGTTTTAAAGATTAATAGCCTCCATTGCGATAAAAAGCAGAATTAAAATACTCTACATAATTTCTATATATCTGGCCCTTCTCTACATCGCGATCGTGTCGTGATGAAGCTATGGGCCCTAATAATTGCAGTGCATGCAGAGCCCTGCAGTCAATACCAGCCCTATTGGGTCCGCCTACATCCGCTGTGGTGATGTCTGCTTTGCATGTGCGATTGGTGTGATCTAGTACAGTTATACGTTGTGTAGGGGTGACACTGATGTTGTATTAATTATGCATGTAGGTAGAAACTACGTGCTTATGAGTCCTCCTGACCAAACACCTATTGAGAACTTTTTAAATGCAATGTGTTTTCATTTTTCACTGTAAAAGTGTTTATCATTTTTTTCCAAAGAAACATAACTACACCCAGTTGTAAGGTGCCCTTGAATAATACAAAGGACCGACGATTATTAAAAATGTGTTGCTGGAAAAACATTGCTCGAAAAATTTTAAGAAAAAATTGCCAGAATAAAGGTAAATACGAGTACTTTTTGTACTATTAGGCCACAAAATAAGAAATTTAAACCTTACCTAAGTATTACTCTGGTCCAAAATTATCTTATAAGTGAAGCACGTATTTGATTGGCAGCTACACTTTGACACTTTCTTCTACCCGTAAAGAAATCAAGGGAGTTTCATTTTAATGTTCCTAACGTTCTTATGGTAAATGTTCATTTGCCTATTCTAGATATTTCAAAGCTTTGTTTCTTAGACATGTCATCATCATCAGCCGAGAGACTTCCATGTTTAAAGATATGCCTTAATACCTCTCCCATTGCCTTCATAGTGTCCGGACGCTTGCATCCACGAGATCCGCAAAATTTATCTGGATGTCTGTCCATTATGTGCCCACCCATTAGTCTCACGCTATATTTGTCTGTTTTTTTCTGCCACAGTAGCCATTAGTTCTTTGTGTCCCACCAACTTGAACGTACTAACTAATCTCTAATCATTAAAACATATCCTCGCCCTGCCCAGACAGCTGACACAATAGAAAAATCGATTGATATTGGCATTAAAAAGGACATTTGATTAAAAAGACTATATGTAGCAAGAAGAAGTATTGCGGAAGGATCTTGGACCGGGTGGTCGTGACAGCCCTGCCGAGGTGGTGTACACCACAGTTGTGGTCACGCCACACCACAGGGTGTTGCGCAACTGGTTATGCTTTCTTGCCGTATTAAATGCTCATTTCTGTCAGTACGCTCTGTAAACAATGACCATTCTGTGAGCGAAGGTACGCTTTGTTTCTTTGACAATAACTCGTCACTAAATTGGTTTGGATGTCTAGATCTACTTCAAATAGATAATGTGTACATGCATTCATAAGATCAAGAACAATGTTAACGTCATGTTTAATTAAATAAATAAATAAATTCAAACAGCATCTCATGATTAGACCACTTGACAATAGATTAAGCACTTATGATTTAAATATCAGATAACAGAGGAGATAAACAGATAACAGTGGGAGAGCCACGCTTCGGCATGAATGGGCCGGCTCGACCGGAGTAATACCACGTCCTCACAGAAAACCGGCGTGAAGCAGTGCATGCGCTGTGTTTCGCTGCGTGAGTGAGGGTACCGGAGGCCCAATCCAGGGGAAGGAGGGTAAAAAGGTAAGCAGCGCACTTGTGACACCACTGGTGTTGCAGGCGTCCATGGGCGGCGGTAATCGCTTACCATCAGGTGATCCGTCTGCTCGTCTGCCACCTATATCATAAAAAGAAAAAGAAAGAAAGATAAACATTGTAGATTCTATATTTAAAAAACTAAATATGAACTATCATCGTCAATAGGCACCATTCAACCAGTGAGTCAATAATGAAACAAGTTACTTAGCTATCTTTCCAATAGTGAACAAGCATCTCTTAAGCAAACGCGTATCGTCCAGACCCTATCGTCACTTTCCATCAAGTTCCTCGGTTATCGCCGTAGCAGAGATTATTAGGTTCTGCTGCTACTCTGAAGTAGTTTGCAGTTAGTTAAATTTTTACTATTTCAGGTACGCTGCTACGCTTGCTGTTCCTTAAATAAAAATCAATAACAGATTGATCTTGCTTCTCCACATCAACCACCTCAAATACCTGCCCATCATAATACTTCTTACTTATGTCTATAGTTAGGTAGGTATACGTAGCACATTTCGCCTCCCCGGCGTTACCAAACGTCCACCTGAGCCAACACCATTGTTCCGGCCTTTGTTTGTTTGTGGCGTTTGCAAAGCCATTACTTGTCGCCTCGGGTATTTCTGGAAAATACTTCTTTACATCACGTGATTGATACCACTAAATGCAAAAGGAGCGGCTCTTTGAAAAAACTAAAGCTAGGTTTAGACTCTAAACCACTGGTTCTTAACCGATGGTCTGCTGACCACTGGTGGTCCCTGAAAGAAGCCCTAGTGGTTCGCGGATCCAATTTAAATAAATGATTAGATAACTCGGCGATCAATGCGCCCGGACTGAATCTGCTCTGCGTCTTGATGGTCCACGGCAAGATGGAAATCATGACAAAAGATCGAAAACTAGCCAATCAAGGTAAATCCATAACTCCAAGTCAAAGACCACCGGACAGCACTCTACCAGTGGTAGTATTGGACCAAAAAGTGCAATAGTAACAAATGCATATTATGTTCATTAAGCATCTGTTGATAAATTGAGATAAACGGAATCGTAGAGTATATAAATCTCTTCATAATAATATCCTCCAAACCGATATTTCAGTCATGGCGGCCAATCTCAGCGATCAGCCATCGACACAGGACATATTATAGTGCATAAGTATTTTCGCAGACACAAGTGCACTCTCTATTCCCGTACCCTCTTATTTCGATGGGATACTAGTCTGACACGACCGAAGAGGGATTAGGCGCAGGACTAACGGCTTAACATGTTTTCCGAGGCACGGGGGTACAAGACCGCCAACTTCCAGACTCCGGGCTAACACTGAGAATTTCTTAACAGAAAAGCTCAGGTACAAATTTTGGCCCGACTCGGGGATCGAACCCGGGACCCCAGACGCAACAGTCGCTTTAAAGTGCGACCCACTAACCATTGCGCCACCGAGGCAGTCAAATTTGTTCATCTCTTCATTATAACTTAACATCATTAGATATTATAATCGTCATTGAATTTATCAATATAGGTATTTTCTCTCTGTTTACTCTCGCGTTTAGCTAAATAGTTGGCACTAATCCAAAATCCTCTCAATGTAGCCAATTGGCGTTTGACTAACTTTTCATACAAGTCTAAATATACAAAATATTCACCTAGATACATTATGTTATAGCATGTGGTGAACTTTCCATCAGCATTTACGGGAAACATATCACGTGCTACTATATCGCTTTTTACGGAAGCCTCACCTTACTATTTTACTGGTATGTTAAATAAACCCATAAAATAATACTAATGCAAATACTCAATAGGAAATGAAATAAATACTTACTTATTACTATATTTGCTCCAAAACATGACTTATCACAAGTGCTTAAACTACTTCCGAATCAAGTTGATGTAGGTTGGTAGGTACAAGGGTAACTCGACGTGACGCCGTGTGTACAGAAAAAATAAGAATAACTAGATAAGTACAAATTTGAAATGCTGAAGGCAGAATAAGAACAAATAGACAATTCTGTCATAGCGTTGACCGTTTTTCCTAAACTAATCTAATTTGCGAACTCCTAAATTGTATAGGTACAAAAAGTACCTATCTACATAGCTAGGTCACGTTGTTTAGACACAGTTAGTACACAATCGTGACCACAGACCGACATCACGCACACGACAATCAGTTTGACCTTCGGAAACGTAATGTAACTCTTTTTATGTGAACGTACACGTAAAATTCTATTACAGAGGTATTTTTCAATTTCGATCCGTGAAAATTAGATTTGATTAAAATTCCGATGTCAACGAACAAGATACTGCTTGACGCTGATGATAAGAATCCCATAGAATTTAAGGTAGAATTTAGTTCTTTTCATCTTAGCTTTCAATTCCCAGTTGCGTCCAAAGCTGTCTTTTCGGAGATAGAGTACGCTTAAACAATGATCCAGGCGACTAATAAAGCGACTGCCGTCTGACCTTCGCAACCCTTATACAGGGGATCCAGACCTACTGGATCACGTTCAGAATCATTATCTCAAATATTATAGGTCAATATTTTTTGAGAAACTATCCGAGACGTGTTGAAGGTTTCCTCACAATGTTTTCTCTCACCGGCCGAGCTAATGGTAAAATTCACTAAACACGATAAAACAAAACCACAAGCTCATAAATCCCTGGTATCTGCGAATAAATAAACAGAACTTTCGTTTCTTCTCTAGTCGTATCTACGAACAAATATAGCCAAGGTGTACACGTATCTTTCGGGCCGTGTAAATCTTCCTTAATACCCAGAATTACTGTAACCAAAAATTTGTTTACACATCTGTACCTACCAGTACTATCTCGCTCGTTACTTTTCATTGATACTTTCGCGTAATTACGTTAATGAAATAACATTGCGTGTACTGTACTCGTGGAAACACCTACAAAAACTTAAATAGGTTCACTCGTGCTCGCATAAAATGTGACCAGCGGCAATGAACTAAGAACCTTGATCTTATGCTGACGTGCTCTGACGCAGGCTCTTACGTGCCAAAAAGCATCAATAGCTTTACAATATGAATTAGCATTTCTATAAGGCCTATAATGCAATGAAACTAAACTTTCAGACTATGGGATAGCAGCACTGGTATTTGTTTGTCTTGCTTCTTTGTATTATACATCTCTATATGTATACCTACTCTACTGGCGACTACTGATATCAGCTGCCTTCCAAAACGTTTTTCCAAAGTTATTTAATTATTATTGGTGTTTTTTATGTATTACAAGTATGTATTTACAAACGAAAAGTACTTATATGTGTATATTTGTAATTCCGCTGTTGGTTCTGATATCCGTAACACAGGTGTTTGAGCTACCTATCTTGGACTCAGACCATGTATGTGATGTTGTGAAATATTCAATTGCTTATTTATTTTAAGGTTTATTATTACATTCATTCATTCTAGTCTAGCTGAATTACTCAGAAGTCGGGCATGAGTTCGGTGTGCTGTATTTAGTAACTTTTAGGCCGTTCTAAAGAGGACATAAGTGGAAGGTCAACGCTCCCGAAGCAGAATCACCTACAAGGTGGACGGACAGTATCAAGTCTGCTACAAAGTGTTCCTTGACTGAATGTGCACGCAGTGCCACAAACAGAGAAAGATGGAGAAGTCTCGCTAAAGCCGCTACCCAACATACAGATAATCCATAATCACGACCACTCCGTCAGGAGTGTACGACTGAGAAGAAGAAGAAAGAGGACATAGAGCACACAAAAATTGGAAACTCCTTCGCTAAAGAAAAAAAACTAAATACATCCAAATTCTTATTCTGTTTATCGTGTGACATATTATAATATCTCACACGATAGGTCACGGAGTACTGGCTGAGGAACCTTGATCTTCTGCCGACGTGTCTAGTGACGTAGGTAGGTAGCTCAAAACGTGCCAAATTGCATTAGGCACCAGACATATGACTTACACGTTCTAGGTATTCAGCAAGTTTTTAAAGGAAGGTCGTAAGTGGATAATGCCATGCTAATCCGTTAATACGACTCAAGACAAGAACTATCCACGTTTTTATAAAGCCGATTATTTTTAAATTGAATTGAGGAACTTCCGAGCACGTTTTTGCTGTCGCATAAACTAGTTCTAGTGAGATACCGCAAATATTTGGATCAAATTTAGGTTTGTGCTTCTTTGTCTAATTTATAATTACTTTGAAAATACTGGTAGGAGAAAAGACTAGTTTTAGCTTAAAAACCATAAAACTGCTGTTATGTTCAAAGATGTAAATTCGGAAGATATGTGAAAATGCAGGCACATTTTGGCGATCTTTTACCATTGGTTACTTTTTTAAACCATTATTTCAGTTTAACTACGGTTTAATAAATCGGCCTCTTTGTTCCCATGGGGCTACCATATCTTATGACGTAAGTGGCAGTAAGTGGCGCCATTAATTATTTTCACGACTTAATTAACAGGGTACCTATACCTGTACGTTTACCATCAAGTGTGATAACGAATTTGCGATCCTCAAGGTTGACGATGCCAAACCACAGAAGCTGCCTCCAAAACTTCGAAACACTGACTAACAAAAATAAGATGAAGGTCTTAGTAAAACAGTGTTTATTATTACCGTAAACCATGCAACTAAATATGAATAGGTCTAACATGGTCGTGAATGGAGTACAAATGGAACGATTGTTCTGCGCCCTAGAAAGCAATCGATCGCAGGTCGTCGGCCTTAGACAACCTTAAAACCTTATGTGGAGCAAGGCGACTCCGAATTTCCGGAGTGAACTGCTTGGAATGGGGAATTAGGCCATAAGATTATCACACCACATTCTACATCCACAGGTGAAACCGTACATTTTTTTATGTGATAGGTGGCAGACGAGCAGGACGGATCACTTGATGGTAAAGCGATTGCCGCCGCCCATGGACGCCCACGAACCCATTGGAGTCAAAAGTGTGCTGCCAACCTTTAGACCCTTCCCCCGGATTGGGCCTCCGGTACCCTCACTCACGCAGCGAAACACCAGCACAGTGCTGCTTCACGCCGGTTTTATGTGAGGCCGTGGTATCACTTCGGTCGAGCCGGCCCATTCATGCCGAAGCGTGGCTCTCCCACGGTTAAGCGGACCCCGGTACATTTACCTATACGCTACATCTACACGCACACCATCTATCAACCGTCATCTTTGGGAATGTGAACACGACACGTTGCCAGTTTTTTTTTTAAGCCGGGCTGGACACTAGCCCCCGAACTAAGGATAGTCCAGGAATAATACTCGTACCAGCCCCTTTTAATATTGCGTGTTGGAACGGGATGACATGAGCTTTGGTACGGTAAAATAACTATAGATCTCGATTTGTAATAAGGTGGTAAATGACTTTTACCTCCGGGCGGGGGGCAAAACCAGGCTACTAGCTCCATCACCTTTTTTTTAATAATTACGATATAATATACGATTCGTTTACCGAGCGGTCACTAGCAGTGGCGACCATGTTTGGTCTATTGTGACCTCTAAAATTCGGTTTTCATAAACCCAGCCAGCCATCATCTACTATTATTTAGCACATTTTCACAGTAGGTTCGGGTAACAAACAACAAATTTTGAAAATTTTCAAATAGTGTTCTCAACTGTCCTGGTGTTTGTACCGTATACCGGCTTAAATATCGACATCACAATAGAGAACTACTGAAGATTGTTTGGAAATGTTAGATAGAATAGTCTGAAGAAGGAGAGCAGTGCAGACTATTCTCCGTATGATTATGTAAAGTACACGGTTAATACTATTAACAGCTAGCCTACATTGTGGGTACTACGTGCTTCCTAGAAGCAGCCGCCTAAATAACGTAATCTGTCGGCGCATGCGTCACGCACGAAGGACCCAAAACAAACTCTTTCACAAAAAGTGAAATGGTTAAACGTTAAAACGCGCCGTCTATCATTGCATTTAATTTTACATTTTTAACCCAAAATATTAGTAAATGTCTAATGCACATTCGTACGTAGAGTACACACCGCGACACTTACTGCCGCACTCGGAGACGTCAAATTAACTTTAATTGGTACTTAAGAAAAAATATTGACACTTATTTCAATACGCATAAAGACTTTCCATAATTCCTAAGTGAACATTTAGCTTAATTGACGTCTCTGAGTGCGGCAGTTAGGGTTACCTTTTTGGACTTTGGATCGTCCTTATGTCTGAGACGCGAGTTCTATTTTTGGCACTGACTATACCTATATTAATTGAAAAGTAGTGAACAACCAATCTAAATTTTTACTTGTATATACAGCATTAAAAAGTAATTGTAGAGCTTTTCAAATACTACCTACTAATTTCACGGAAAGACGCGGAGATAATAGATAGGTACCAAAGCATATTGTAAAAGTAAAGCTATATTTTACTATCGTTCAATTTTATGCATGCGACTGTTGCATAGATATGGAACAGATGCGCAATAATGTTATGGTAGTCGCTGAAAACCAGCGTCGGGGTTGGTCTCTTGGATCAGCACCGACTAATGCTGAGCGGCCGCCTCTTTGGCGCATACAGGGATAATGTTGTCCTACTTTTTGTTAATGATTTATGTCTAGGTTATGTTTCTAATTAAGTTTCCTTGTTTTGTATTGTGCCAAATAAAGTTTTCATTCATTCATTCATTCATTCATTCGTTCTTGATCTTACTTTTGCTATACTTAGAAATCATTTTCCACGTCCCATGAATTCTACAGAGTATTGATTTAAGATTATTACGTAACATATTATTACATCATAATTTCATATTACAATTTCTCTTTCACATTTTATGTTCAGTCTGAGCTCAGCGTAACTATTAAGGTAAGTTGTCGTTTGATTAAGATTTTTGTATTTAACTTCATATTGATCGTAAAAACGTATAACTGCGTAGGCAGCCATTTCGTCGCTTTCACATTTAACGCAGAATTTCATTAACATCCGACATTTGATTTCATTATCTAATAAGAAAGTTAACCTAGACCTATAAGACCCATGTATCGCTGGAAGGACGTGGTCGAGACTGATCTGAGGCCTTACCATGAGTTTGAAATATTATCCTCGCTATCCAAAACTATTGCTCAAGGACAAGGCGATAGTTTTCGATAGCGAGTTTTTCAAACTCATGTTACTGGTCTATAACTGGCAAGAAGAAGCACAGGGTCGACCGAAGTGGCGATCTTTTGTTTCGGAGGCCAAGACTCTATGTATTTGGATCGCTGAGCCATCGGAGTAAGTATAAGAAAGTTATGTTTGAAGATGTATAATAATTATAACGATTTTATCTGATGTAAAAGATTTCCAGGACAGTTAAAAAACTTTCACAGGCTTTTTCATTATAAAAGCTAAGCTAAAGCGCGTACACTTATAGAATATAAATGCAAATTTTAAATATGTGTCGCTAACTATGAATACCTTTCCTACTATTTGTCTAGTTTTTCAATTTAGGGATCCCCATTCTCAAACTAATGTTAATTAAACTGTGGACTCTAAACTAGTACCTTACATTCAGTTACATAAGAGGAAGATGCCACAATTTCAAATCAATACCCACTGCCTTTCACTAGAATATGTCACTGCTATTTTAGCTTAGCCATACCTAAGTTTGCTTTAGAATTTTAGATATGCGGTGCATAATTCAGAGAAAGTCCACACCGGAACATTTTCCTCTACAAATCATACTTACATTGCCACACTAATGCCTATATACGAGTAAATCCAGATTTCCGGGATCAACAACTGGTACCCCAGACAAGTCGTGACGTCACTACCCGACTTCAGAATCGATTACAGAGTAGATTATCGAGTTTTTCCCCGGACGTTAAGTATAGTATTAAGTATAGTTTCTTAGAGAGAGGCTGTGCCCGTAATTACATTTCCTGAGCATGCGACGGTGACACGATGGCACAAATTGCTCTTTTTACGTGATCTAGCATTTCATTTCAATACCCATGAGCAAATGGTAGTTTAAATAAATTCCTACAGATAATAATTATGCCGGTTATTTTTATGGACGTAGTCATAACCGCATATTGGTTTTAAGTATCGCTTTAAAGTATCCGTTTAAGAATTGAAAGACCTCATTCAAAGTTATTATTGACTTTACGTTTATTGGTATTTTTATTGCATATAATTGTTTCTAATGCCAGAAGTTGTAACTTTAGTTTTGGATCATTATCATAAGCAAACATTTGAACACACTACACTACCTACTCAAGTGGCAATGGGCAGGGCACATAGCGAGGAGAAAAGACGGCCGTTGGGGCGGAAAGGTCCTCAAGTGGAGGCCATGTACAGGAAGTCGCAGCCGTGGCGCCCCCCACAAGGTGGACCGACGATCTGGTGAAGATCGCGGGAATCTATTGGATGCGGGTGGCACAGGACTGATCTGTGTGGAGAACATTGAGGGAGGCCTATGTCCAGCAGTGGACGTCTATTGGCTGAAATGATGATGATGATGACGATGACACTACCTAGATAATACCCTCCTCTGCCACCTATCACATAAAAAAGGACGTATAAGTGAATATGCTTTCTATAAGTACATAGTTATCTCTGTAAACTAATTCTTCCTTCAACATTTGAGTGCCTTAATGTATCCATATAAATCTCCTCAAATACGCCAAGAGTAAAGATGGTTATCGTTCAAAAGCCTGCAAATGGGCGCTGTCAGCGTCGTATCGCTCAAGCCGAAACGTAAAGGGCGTTAATATTAGCCAGCCCTCAAGCAGACTATCCGACGCCGAGTTCCAATTATAGAAGGCATTAATAGTGCGCTTTATATCCCCGAGACTATTTCGCATTGAGTGAAATACGAGCGAACGTGTCTGGCTCCTGGACTAGTGCCAACGGGGAGTGACATAACTGGAAGTGGTACTGCTGGAGGATTCTTGCAATTGTGCAATGAGAGGATGCGGTCAAAATTTGCCCTCGTTTCGTATTACAGTTAAGTGCAGATTTTTTGCTTCACAGAATGTACTCCTTCGTGGGAAACAGACGAAGCCACGTACCAAGCAAGTTACGCGAGCAGGATTTATCAATATGTTGCGATAATGGTGCCAGACTAATCGTTGACAGAATACAAAATATAAGACATGAATAATTTGTGCATGGTTATTTATTAAATAGTACAAGTGTTTGCCGAGGATGTAACCCCGAAATGGTTTAAAATATATCCGGTTTAGTAGCTAAAAATTTAAATCGATTGGCCATATTCTAGTGTGCCCTACCCGTCACCTTAAGAAAGGATATTGATTACATGATACAGGTTGTGCTGCCAAATTGCTCGAAAATCTTGGAATGGAAGGTAAAAGGTACTTTCATTTACATAAGTATACGATTTTGAGAGTATTACATCATAATACCTACCGATAATAATCCACCACCACATTAGGTTACTGTTACGTATAACTTTACGTACTTACACATACGTAGTAAGCATTAATGCTTTCTACGGTGTAAAAGTTGATTTGAATTGTACCTGATAACCTAGTTGTAATATTGCCGACTCATTCAAGCAACATTTTATCATTTAATTCTTCTATTGTGCCAGTAATTTTACTATCGATAATGGTATCAAAGCTATCCAGGTCAGAAACATATTCATTGCTACTTTTTTCAGAACAATCTATTCTAAGCGACTTTTTATCCAAAGAAACTTGGATTTAATGTGTGCTTTGTCTTCCGATATTGTTGTGGAGCATCTCTCAAGAGTTTTAATTGTTTGAATTATGGTATCACGATTTGAAAAAACGATTTCCTTAGATCTAACAGTGCTAGCGCAATATCATATTATCTATAGTTAAATAATCGATACTATATGGATATCATGGATAATGGACAACACTACATTTTTTTTCCAAAATGAACAATACCATTTTCTAGATTAGCATTATCGATTTTTTTAAAGATATTTAAGGAGAAATAAAATAAAATGTGAAAACCCCGTGTGACGTCACAGCTCGGCATGACAAATTAATGACGCCTTTGCACACGATGACTTAAGAAATAAAAATGGCTGACAATGACAGTAGTGAATAATGACAGAGAGTCAACTTTTTTTACTGTACAGCAAATACATCACCTACGTAGAGACTCGGAACTACGTCACTTCCTGCATGTTTATCTATCTTTTATTTTATTTTTATTCAATCACACATTTAATGCAAACTAAAAAAATACTGGTCATCTTTCTTTCTTTGCTTATTCGAAAAGCATATAAAAATGGTAAAATATTCTTTTGTCGTATTGTCCATTTTCACTTTTCACTGGCAATTTTTGATATCGATAGATACTGCAGCGACTACTTTGAAATATGATCCCATTATAACCAGCTGTAAAACAATTCTCGCCATAGCTATCTCTTTGTGTCTGTTATCTGATCTGTGGTGAATGTGATTTATTCGTTCGATTCACGGTCCGTCTTCGACCAGCGTTTTCCGATGCGGTATAATATGCGGTAGTAGTTCAATCGCAAGAGCTCATTGCGTTAAGGCGACACCGCGACGGTACTAGCGCCACCAAATGATTCATATTGATTGTGGCGAATAGGAGACATTTTTTTTAAAAGTGAGCGACAAATACTTTAAGAAAAGTATTAAATTTTTCTTTGCGACCCAACTATTTAATAATTTCTTCCTTTTTTTATATCATAGCGATTGTCGCCGCCCATGGACATCCGTGACACGGTTGGAGTCACAAGTGCGCTGCCAACCTTTACCCCAGATTGGGCTTCGGAACCCTCACTCACGCAGCTAAACACAGCACAGTGCTGCTTCACGCCAGTTTTCTATGAGGCCGTGGTATCTCTCCGGTCGAGCCGGCCCATTCATGCCGAAGCGTGGCTCTCCTACGGATCCTACAAGTAACAATAATCTTTCAAATCAATTTTATGAAACTGCTAAAAGTGGCCACTTTTTGCAATTATGGAAATTATTGTTACCACAAGTACGTCTCAAAAAATGGTTAATACTTTCCTTAAAGTACTCGTATTTGTTGCTCACATTTTTAAAAAAGGCTCCTATCGCTCCGCGCTATCAAGATTGTTTAAGGTGACGGGTAGGGCACACTAGCGACGAATCAAAATTTTAGCTACTAAACCGGATCTATTTTAAACAATTTCGGGGTTACAATCTCTCGGCAAACTAATAATATAATTTATTAAATAACCATGCACAAATGTCGGGTCCAACGCGTACGCGAAAAATTGATATTCGCCACAATTAATATAGTTATAGTCATATTATTTTATTATACAAAACACACTAATTTCCCTTTTGCATAATATGTGTGACAGATGTCAAAAACTATACATTTTTCACGTTAGTCTCTTTCTAACGTGTGACTCACGTATAACTCTGTCCTGCTGTCACCAATATCATTATAAAGCGAAAGGAGTATAGTATCGTCGCGGTGTCACCTTAATGGAAGAAAGTATGGCAATGTATGTGATATGCGTAGCCACGTACATAATATAACAAATTGAGTCAATATGCAGTGTTTTATAACCAAGGAAGCAGGTTTCTCAGTAGTAGTACCTTTGGTTTTATCGTTAATACGATCAAAAGTGCAGAAATTTACATATTGCAATAACATTTTTAATGAATTTAATATCCACTGATATTTAATTCATTAAAAATGATATTGCAATACTACAAGTCTAGGTAATTCTTACCAAACTTTTTATATTATTATGACTTCCTTCTTTATTTGCATAAAAAACCTATTCCCGAGTGTATTGTTATAAAATGTTATTTGAGGTGTATAAAGTGTACAAAATACTATTTTACACTTTTTAGTTCGTGGTTTTTGAAGGTGGTTTTTTGCAGATTTTTTTTATCAAGCCTTTTAGTGTCTCACTTTTTGACAGCCCCCCCTCTTCCCTTCCACGCTCGCCAAATAACTAAAAAACTAATTTGTAAGTACAGTATTGAAAGAGTTATCCTTTAACTCCTTACCGTTGAGGAGTTGACCTTCCATCATCAGTAGAGCCACAAAATTAATACAGTCAGGCGTAAATACTGGTGCAGTTTTAAAAAAAATATACAAAAACATTACGTGTCCAAATCGTCGTAATATTGAGGGGAATTTGAGAGTTCCCCTCAATATTTCCAGGATCCCTTCCTAATATCCTGATCATGGTACCAATCCGGGACTATCTACTTTCCAACTAAAAAATAATCATCTAAATCGATTCATAAATTGCAAAGTTATCGGCGAACAAACATAAAAAAAATATATACACGTCGAATTGAGAACCTCTTTTTTTTTTGAAGTCTGTTAAAAGTATCTTGGATAACAAACAGTATAGGTAATCTTGTTGTTTATTTTTTAGATTTTAGCGTCTGGTATGTAGAAACGTAATAATTCCTATTCAAATATGTACGTGAGTAATTTACCTGTTATCTAGAACGGTCAGCATCAAAAGTAGCTAAACACATTAGTACCATGTCGAAGTTACATTTTGTACGTAGGTACCCCTTAGAAACTGTCTATAATAAGCAGAACGGTTACTTTGACATGGCATTAAAGTGTTAAGCTACTTTTGATTGAGCACATCTGAGCCGAAAACTAAATTAAGTTATCAGGTAGGTACATATGGTTTACCGTTACAGTTACCTTTTAATCCAGTCCTACGAGTAAGTTTTCATATATTTTTTATGTGATAGGTGGCAGACGAGCAGATCACCTGATGGTAAGCGATTGCCGCCGCCCATGTTCTTCATTAAAAATGACGTCATCATCTTACTAGTTACTAACCAGTAAGCCACCGAGCTGTTACCGGTTGGTAACATTTGGTGACTTCTGTATGACTAAACAATTACTACCAACAACATCGCAATCTATGTGTCATATCTAACATTCAAGCTCGAAGTTTACTATAAACATCTTGATATTATTTGTGGCGAACAAAATAAGGCTAAGCAAATATGACCTTTCAAAAGAGGCTGCTCATAATAAGCGCCTTCCTTTAAGGTCGTAGCCCACGCAGTTCTTTTGAGGATATTATGCCAATATGACTAGTGATGGTGTACCTATTCTATTATCGGGACAGTGCATGCAGTGAGATAAATAGTCAAAAAATAATTGTCTGGAACCGGAGCTATAAAAGTACTTATACAAACTTAAATAATGTGTAAAAACTTAATTGAATTTTATTGTAAGATTAGTGTACTATTCATTTTTACCCGACTACGGCAAAGCAAAAGGAGGGTTATGATTTTGACAGGCTATGTATGTATGTATGTATGTATGTATGTATGTATGTATGTATGTATGTTCATCTGTTTCCACGTAACTTCTTAACTACTTATCAGAATTCGACAAATGACATATCATTATAAGCGTCTTGATCGTCCGCTGGTTATAGGCTATATGAAGTTTCACAAAATCTAATGTGGCGCCCTCTAGCGGACAAAACATACAGAGTAAAAAAATAAAGTTATGATAAATATGCCGTGTTTGGTATCATTTGAAAGCGCTTGACTTGTACATTTTGAATATATATATATATATATATATATATATATATATATATATATATATATATATATATATATATATATATATATATATATATATATATATAATATATATATTACTAGCACTTGGACACCAAAATAGTACAAATAAAATAAAAGTAAAAAAACTAAAACCCAACTACGACAAAAAACGTCGCTGAAAAAGTATAAAACAAGCCTTCGTTGTCAATTTATGCAATATTCACTATGTAGAGATAAAATTTCATGTTTGGAAAGGCGTAGTCACACGTTAAATATACTACCCTTTGACAACGTGTGACTGCGGATTTCCAAACATTAAATTTTATCTCTACATAGTGAATATTGCATAAATTGACAACGAAGGCTTGTTTTATACTTTTTCAGCGACGTTTTTTGTCGTAGTTGGGTTTTAGTTTTTTTACTTTTATTTTATTATAAAACATTGTCAATTTTGCTTATTTTAATTTATTAAATTCTATCTACATACTTGTAAACTTAAAACAAGTTTGCTGTGGAATTGCTATTGATTTTAAAAGTTTCAATCTATAGTTTTCAATAGGTTTTTTTTTACATCTGATGGTAAGCGGTAACCGTCGCTCATAGACATCAACAATGCCGGAGCACGGTCATGGCTCTGCCTATCGTGAAAGAAGAACTCTTTTCAAACATCGTTTAAAAAATGACATGTCATAGCGATCAGGGAACACCGCGGCTGGAAGCTCATTCCAGAGTTTAAATACATTAAACTCTTCATAAAATCAAGACAAGTACAACAACAGCATACAACACCCAACACTAGTCGTCGTGACTCATAATATAAGTACTACGCGCTTCTCACCTTTGCGCCGCATTTAGCGCTAACTTACCGCCTTATAAGGCAGAGCCGATCGCGTAGGCGCCGGCGCATACAGACCTATTCAACTTATAATGGATACCTTCCTGCTGTTTCTTTGTGATTTGTTGGAAGACAAGGCTGATGAGCAAAATTGCGGTCAAGTTAAGCGACAAGATTGCAGTCAAGACCAAGTGCTATTTTTAAGTTAATGCAAAACCACCTCAGCACGTCTAGGCTGGTATAGGTCAGAATTCATAACCGGGGGAGGTCGTGGTCCAAGGCTTTGCCGGATACCCATAACCTTTCCCCAATTGGGCGATGAGGGAACGCCGCTGTGTTTTTTAGTCGGTATGTCTCTGGGCGCATACCTAGAGGAGAGCCCGACATAACCCCTGATGGCCTCCGCTATCTCGGGTATGCATAAGGCCAGCATTTTTCACAGCGACAAAAAAAAAGGTCAGAATTCATAAACAAAATACGTGAACAGAAATCACCTGTTCCATACATTATTGCCGAATGGATATTTTATTTTGTATGGAACAGCTAATATTTTTTTCGCTTATTTTGTTTATCAAATATGCTAAATGAACTTATTTCACGATACCTATTATGATGTTTTTGGGATGTAAACGATAAAAAATGACGGTGTATTGAGACTAGGATTTTTTTTATGTGATAGTTGGCAGACGAGTAGACGGGTCACCTGATGGTAAACGATTGCCGCCACCCATGGACGCTACCAACCTTCAAACTGCCCTTTCCCCCGGATTGGGCCTCTCACGCAGCGAAACATAGTAGGGACACTTCTTCACGCCCGTTTTCCGCCCGTGGCTAAGGCCGTGGCATCACTCCGGTCTAGCCAGCCCGTTCATACCGAAGCGTGGCTCTGCCACAGTTAAACGGATTGCAACACTATAGTCACCACACTGTGACACCATTCTTTTGTTTTTTAAGTATCTTATCCGTCACAAAACATTGATCTTATAACTTTGACTTTAAAATCTATCTGCGTGTGACATTGACTCAAAACACCTAAGCCTTTTATTTACACCCTGCGCCTTCATAAGTGTTATGCAATCGCTTATGTGGTTTCCTACGTAACGATATAACTAAGTATGTATAAAGAAACTCATATGAGATTACTTGAAAGCCGTAACACAATGCTTAGATTCTCTGAATAAATTATCTTCATGGAAAAGATAATTTATCTTCATATTTATATAAAAATAATTTTGGAAATGTGCGATTCGTTCATTTACTTAATTGGGTAGTTCACGAATTACCGAGCCAACAACCCAGCTGCAATTTTGTTTTTTGCTGTGTGCGGAAGTCAGACGAAGTCGATTAATGATTGACTTCGTCTGACTTTGGCTTATCACCAGGTGATGCGTCTGCTCGTCTGCCATCTATCACATAAAATAATTGAACACGCAGGGCCATCACCATCATGCAGGGCGTCCGATACTGTAAGACAGTAAACACTTACATGTTATTTCCGAATCCTGGTTTCAGATAATACATTTTTATTCTATGCCTGAATCATGCCAAGCGTAGGTACCTGCACCATATAGGTACAAACGAGATTAAGCACTAGGTACCTTTTTATTTTGCGTCGGGGGAATGCGGCCGGCCCGTAGTGCAGTGGGGGGTGGACGGGTTATGTCGGGCTCTCCTCCGGTGAAGCCGGAGGCCTACCGACTAAACCCCCGACGGCGCTCCCTTCTTCGCCAGAGTGAGAAGGAGATGTGTACTAGGTAATGAACTTTAACTACACGTTCCTTCCCAGGCGGTGGCCCGCTTACATCGCGGGCCCTACACTAACTCCCCCAGATGGGTTGGGGGGAGGGATAGGGACAGCCGGGAGCGCCAAGCCGTCCCTACCGAGCTGAGAAGGAGGCCTGTGCAATGCCAACGCTGGTACCCCCGTACCACGCGCTGACCGGCCTCTTCCTCGGAGAGGGGGGAGACAGCCACACATCCCAGTAAACAAAACTGTTACTGTTTCTTCAATAGACTGTCAAACACGTTTGGTTCATTATCATTGATGAAATTTGACAGATTGTGGTAACCTGACGTGAGCTGTCTGTACATAGATACTTATATTAAGAATGAACAGTAGGTGCCTATTTTTATTGGCTACTACACGAGTACACTAGCTATTACTCATAGAACCAATGAATGAATTCATTAAAATGAGTAGGTGAATAAATTAGGTTGATTAATAATCTACGAGTAGGTATTGTTATCAAATCTGAGTGTAGGTTAATGAGTATTTATTTAACTACAACGCAGATTAATTAATTAGGACATACCTACTTTGCAATTAAGTATTATACCAAATCTTTCTTTATGTGATAGGTGGCAGACAAGCAGACGGATCACTTGATGGTAAGCGATTGCCGCCGCCCATGGACACCCGAGACACCAGTGGAGTCACAAGTCCTGCCAACCTTTAAACCTTTAAATATGAGTCACAAATAACTAAGCGATAGATACTCTTAGATAGCCTCTGATTTAGGGCGGATTTGACCAACATGGCAGTTATAAGACAATAACTATTCGCGTGGTAATATACTTTATTTTCGTAATAAACTCAATTGTGTTCATCTAAAGTCGCTATAAATAGCTTTACCTTGTTTCACGAGTGAATTAACTTAAATCTGTGGAATTAACGAATGACATTATAAATCGGCATAAAACAATATGTATTGTTTTATGGTTTAAATAATAATGACACCAGGATATTTTTGTTAAGTAAGGTTATATAAAAATCAAAAACAGCTGTGACAATGACAACGCCATTTTGAATTTCCTAGGATATTCATTATTATGTCAAAATTGGCGGTCTGATGGATGAGTGTTGGTAGAACGAATTTTTATTTTACATTGCATATAATTGAGCTGTATATCATAAATAAATAAATATTTCACAATATCACATACATTGATATAACTCCGAGATAGGTAGCTCAAGCACCTGTGTTACGGATATCAGAATCAACAGTAGGATGACAAATATATACATACTATACTTTTTTTTTGTAAATACATACTTATAATACATAAGAAACACCCAGACTAATTTGTATTAGTCTGGGTGTTTCTTATGTACATGCATGCATGAACATGTTTGTTTGTACAAACATGTTCAAGCACACAAATGTTTGTACTGTGCGGGGATCGAACCCGCAACCCTTGGATCAAAGGCAGCGTTCACTACCACTGTTCCAAACGTATTCATGTTCATGTGTTCATAGATTTATAGTTGGATAACAATCAGATGAATCGGGTCATTAATAGTGAAATCATGAGTTAGTTTTTGTAATCCAGAGGTGGGTATAGAGGCCCACCCACTAGATTCTTGATATTCTACAACAGAACGACGAACGGAGCTTAACATTTTGGCACCCACTTTGTGCTAATCCAATCAATCATTATCATATCTAATCATCATATTGTTATAGAACAATATATTAAAATATTGTCCGAAGATGAAGCCCGAACTTTTAAAGCCATAAACAGAACAAGCTATTGATTTCATTAAATATTGACAAGCAAACTGAAACAAACACTTCGCTTCAAACAGGTAAAGGTCAGTTCAATGTTATTGAATTGATTCCAACATGCATCGATTTCGGTAACTACTAATTTATCTGTGATTATATCGGTGGAAGATAAACATAGTGTACTTATCCGTAATAGAGGTTGTTCAAGCATACATTTATGAGCAATATGGAAAAACATTGTAAGTAATCCTTTGGATATTTCTATGGCAACTAACTAACTAACTAGGTTGGTTCATCGACCCAAAGTGAGCCTTGGCCTCCGATAATAAGAGTCTCCACTTACGTCGGTCCTGCTCCACCTCCTGCCAGTCATCCGCCAGAAGTGTACGCTAATCCTTATCGACCTCGTCTCTCAATCCACCATTTGACCATTTCGCCGCCCAGGTACGCGCTCTTTTACTGCACGATCCTCTCCCATTCTCTCGAGGTGGCCGACTATTATTAAATATAATGATTTGATAAGATTGCCGTGACATAGATACAATAGTACTCTGTGGATCAAACTGCAGGAGAGTTGCCTAAGTGGCGAATACTGACATATAGTCTTTTGGCATATGTTCAGATTTTGGTCGGTTTGATTGCTAAGATCATTTTGATTCGGTATCAGGATACGCTGATAACAAATATCTTGCCACGACCACCACAACCCTGTAGAAAGGGTGGTTCCAAAAAGGCTCATAAAAAAAGTAAAGTATCAGCCTATAAACTGTTCCACTGCAGGTCAAAGGCCTCCATCATAGAAATCAAGTTATCGGCATCGCTACTATGATGGGATTAGGCTTAATCACCACGCTTGCCAAATGCGGACTGGTGATCACAAACCCGAGTTATGTTCGAAAAATTCGAAACATACTTTTTGCTCGACCCGGGAATCTCACCCAGGAACCCGAGATAACAGCCCGGTACTTAAACCACTAGACCAACAGGGCGCCAAAAGGCTCATTAAAGTGCAAAATGAATAATAAAAAGTGAACTACATCCTGTTACATACAGTAGATCTTTCCTCTTGCTTACTTACCATCTGGCACAGGAGAGCCAATATACTGTGTCACTATAAAAGAAAAAAGTTATTTTCTACCATTAGCTCGGCAGTGTTGGAAAACATCGTGGGGAAACCTGCACGTTTTGGATAGTTTCTGAAATGTGTAACCATGATTAAGTTGGTCTAGTTCCCCTGTAAAACTGTTGCGAAGGTCAGATGACAGTCGCTTCATTGTAATTACCAGACTCCCCGAATCCTGAATCATGGTCTAAGCGTACCCTGGGTTCCATATCGACAGCTTTGGACGCAACCGGGAATTACACGCTTAGATGAAGAAGACTGTAAAAAACAGTTCACAGAAATACTCGCTCGTCGAAACGGAGTTAATGTTTGCTATTATTTATTTTGTAACAGCGGACTTAAGCAACCAAACCCCCCTACAGCCGCTTTGACGACACCGCCGCGGCGGAAGATACCTACAGTGATGCAATTCTACTCCACTGACACCACACGGCTTACGCTAATCATAATTTACATTCACTTACTTAGATTAATCATGTATTTAAAGACTTCCTTATTGGACAGATTCATTATTATTCTTTAAAGTTTATTATTAAAACTATGGAATGGCGCGTAGTAAAACTATGGAATCAGCTACCAACGATGGTGTTTCCGAACAGATACGACCTGGTGATCTTCAAGAAAAGAGCTTATTCCTCCCTTAAGAGCCGGCAACGCATCTGTGATGCCTCGTGTGTCGCAGATGTCCATGGGCGGCGATAATTCACTTACCATCAGGTGAGCCGTCTGCTCGTTTGTCTGCCATAATGTAAAAAAAAAAGTTTTTGCACTTCTTACTTTGTGGCAACCGCATACTTATAATTTTGTGAACACATATCTAAAACCGGAGCTAACTTATGTATTTTTTTATTTCTTCATGAATCAACAGGCCCACACTCACCTACCCTCAAAGGAGTACCTTACCTACTCAGCTTTTTCAATAATTCCTGGGTAAAGATCCGAAAGCTTCTCTAAAAATTCAATTCAATTCAAATGTTTTTTTAAAAAGGAAGTGACTTTTAAAGAGCAGAGGAGAGATACCATGGCCTGACAGAAAACCGGCTGGAAGTAGCAGCTGTGTTTCGCTGCGTGAGAGAGGGCTAAAATTATATAGTACTAGCGGCCGCCCGCGACTTCGTCCGCGTGGAAAAGTAACTTTTTACCCCCCTTTCAACCCCCTTTTCGCAATAAAAAGTAGCCTATGTTCTTTCTCAGGGTCTAGATTATCTGTATACCAAATTTCATTTAAATCCGTTGAGTAGTTTTGGCGTGAAAGAGTAGCAGGACAGACAGACAGACAGACAGACAGAGTTACTTTCGCATTTATAATATTAGTATGGATAGAAATCTCAACATAATTTGTAAAGATCTATCCACCCTGGGTTTGATGAAAAAAAAATTGAGTTTCAGTTCTAAGTATGGGACCCCCAAAAAATTTTTTTTCCCATTTTTGGATCAAAATCGAAATGCGACTAACAAAATACATCTATTTACAAAGTTTCAATAGTTCTTATAGTTTCGGAAAAAAGTGGCTGTGACAGACAGACAGACATGACGATTCTATAAGTGTATCCGGAGTGTCCCTCCCCAGGCGGAAAGAATGTATCTAAGTAGAATGTTTGCCGTGTGGTCCCGGTAGAGTAGAATAGGCCACCCTCACTCTTACCGAGGTGTCGTAAAAGGCGACTAAGGTAAAGCTGCTGGCATGATCATCAGTACCCGGAGAAGGAAAACTCTGCATTGATATCTAAACCCTCGCCAACCCGTCTGCCAAGTGAGGTGAGTATGGCAATTACCCCTCATGTGATTGAGGGAGGCCCGTGCCCCAGCAGTGGGGACTTAAATGGGCTGACGATAAGTAGAATGTATAATCTATGAAACTACGAGAACATAGAAAACCTCAACCAGCAGGGTTTCACTCCTTTAATGTCATTGCATTATGTAGTACTCGTAGGAATTTGCCTACAACGTTGTTTTCCCTAGTTCTAAGACTAACAACAACACCAACTTGACACATATCAGACTTTATACTGTCCCACTGCAGGGCAAAGGCCTCTATCATAGAAATCAAGTCATCGCTACTAAGATGGGATTAGGCTGAACACCACGCTTGCCTAATGCGATTGTTGATTACAAACCCGAGCTATGTTCGAAAAATTTTAAACAAACTTTTTGTTCGACCCGGAAATCAAACCCAGGATCGGATTACGGCCCGGTTCTTAAACCACTCAAACTCAAATAATTCTTCATTTACATAGGCTTGTACACAGCACTTACAAATCGTCATACATTTGAGACTAAGAGGCCGTTTGTGACGCAAAAAAGTAATTAAATTTTTTTGGAACTATAAATGATGTTAGATTACATTATGCCGGTCAGACTACTGGAATAAATCTTCAGTTGCAGTAACCAGATTACGAGGAACAGTGTAACATGGTAAACCACTAGGAAATCGCATAGAAAAAAACTGATTAATTACGCAAATGTGGTAGGCAAGACCACGAATGATCGCGTCAGTGAATCAGACCATTCTACTAGGCAAGGCTTCAGGGTTATCGAGACTTATAAATGTGGGATTGATGATCGGGGGATATATTGCAAGGAACGGAACATGAAGTGAAAGAGTAAGATACATGACAAAGGAGTGTGATGCAGACGAATAGCCAATGATGAGGTAAAAACTCGCACGACAGTTTTGTTATAAAAAGAAGCTAATGAAACGCGATTAGAGGAACACGCCGCCGTAGACGCCATGGGAGAGCCACGCTTCGGCATGAATGGACCGACTCGACCGGAATAATACCATGGCCTCACAGAAAACCAGCGTGAAGCAGCACTGTGCCGTGTTTCGCTGCGTGAGTGGGCACGGGCCTCCCTCAATCACATGGAGGGGTAATTGCCATACTCACCACGCTTTGCAAACGGGTGGCGAGGTTTTGATATAAATGCAGAGTTTTCCTTCTCTGGGTGCTAATGATCATGCCAGCAGCTTTACCTTAGTCGCCTTTTACGACACCTCGGTAAGGTGAGGGTGGCCTATTCTACTCAGCCGGGACCACACGGCGTTACTAAGAAAAATATTGACACTTATTTTGATACGCAAAGACTACCGATACTAAAGTTAATGATCATAAGCTTATAAACTATGAATGTTCTTTTGGTGGTAGCCCTATTGAACAGTATGGCCACCGTTAGCTCGTCAGGCGTGAAACGCACTGCCAGCCACGCACCTAAATGCCCAGTTGACCGTTGGCCAGCGATTGCTTCCACAAGAAAGAGGTAACTAGAGATGTGCCGACATGAGTTACCTGGTGTTGAAATTCACATAACTAAAATATCACTCGAGTGAAACTCAAAAATATCGCTACAAGTATGAGCGCCTCATTGTACTGTCTGTTGTTGTTGTATCATACTTGTTATTGTTGTTGTTCTTAGTGTTAACCCGGAGTCTGGAAATTGTCGGTCTTGTACCCCCGTGCCTTGGAAAGCACGTTAAGCCGCTGGTCCTGCGCTCGATCTCTCTCGATCTAAAGTATGTGGCTGATCGTTGAGATTGGCCGCAACAGATGTAATCGGTTGGAGGAGAGGATTATTATTATCATACTTGTAGGTATTTTGTTTTTGTGCAATAAAGAATATCTATCTATCTAATATTCGCCATATTATTTTCTTCGCTTGCTTGGGTAAATCACTTGAAGTGCTTACAGCGATAAAGAGACGAAAGCTCGAATATCTCGGCCTTGATAAGCGAAATCTCATGTACAAGCTATTACAGTTGATTATCCAGGGGAGCAAAAGAAGTGTGGGAAGAAAAATAATATCGTGGCTAAAAAATCTACACTCTTGGTACTCAGCACTGTTCAGATCTGCTATATCGAAAGTACAAATCGCCAATATCATTTCCAAACTACGTGAGCGGCTTAATTTCTTCACATATCTAAAAACTTGTTTAATTGCATGTCAATACTTGCAAAATCAGTATCTGATGATCAGTAAGCGAATCAGTCTGTTGAAAGCAACGGGATGTATTGTGTTTCTAGTAAGAGATTTAAACTAGAGTTAAGTACCCATAATCTGTTCACTTTGAAAATAGTGGCTAAGTGCCAAAAATCACCAGAAAACATTCCTTCTACTTATCCTCGTAAATTTTGCTTTAAGAGTTATGAACTTATTCTTTTTCGATGTTGCTTGTAGCTTGATTAAAAAACGCGTAACTGCTTTGGTGAAGATATCGAATTTGAGGTGAATATCTCTTTGATTCATTGAGTTATTTTACTTAACGCGAACGCACTATAGAAAATCTAGTTGACACATACACATCACTAGAGTTAACGATCCCCACTTAATGCCGTAGATTAAAGTACTAACGGTTACAAATATGAAGTAAATGCGTTTCTTCTTCCTGGTTTTAATGAAACTCATGCTGATGATCAAACAAATTAAACTAAAAGGTTATGATCATGCCAGATTATACTGTAACCTAGATCGACAAGATTTCTATAATGATATGGGAAGAAACAAGCAAAGTTAAAGATATGCAGAAAGTTTTGTAAGAACGAAATACCTGAGAACCATTGCTGACAATGTATATGGTATCAAGCTTTCATTTACATAATTTGAGCTTTCTAATTAATTAGGTACAGCAGGCCTAACCGGAGCTGTGGCCTCCTATAGTAAAAAAATCCAGCCTAGAGTTCTTAAAAGCCATAGACCCTGATGACATAAATAGATTTCGTCATGCGTATGATAAATCTCACCACGATACTACTCTTCTCATCTTAGCGTGTAATTCCCAATTCCGTCCAAAGCTGTTACTTCGGAGCCCGGGGTATGCTTTGACCATGATCCAGGATTCGGGAAGTATGGTAATAACTTATCACAATGAAGCGACTGCCATCTGACCTTTTTAACCCTAGACAAAGCAACCAGAATTGGATCACGGTTACACGTTCAGAATCATTATGTCAAATCCACGATACCCTACTAAATGTTAAAATTTCCTGTAATTTATCTTTTCTTTACCTCGCGTTGATAAGTTAACTACATTTTCTAGTCCACTCCACAATCTCTGTCTTGTCGCAGAGCGAACATGGCCTCAATTTCAAATAGAACCAGTATTAATAGTACTCGTGAAAATGTGAATTCGATACTCCACGACGCAGTCCAGTTCTTTACCAAAACGTTCTCTACCATCTTATCTTTTAGATCAACCTTCACAAACACGAACTGCCAAAAAACGAACCGTCTAAACGAAACATGTCTAAAATATTTGGGTTATCTGCACTGAACACATTCCTCTTACAATAATTTCACTCTTTCCTTTTATGAAGGCCGTACATTACTTTTTCATTTTTGAGCCTTGCTTTTTTAACCCCCGACGCAAAAACGACGGGATGTTTTATAACATCCCGTCTTAAAAAAATTATTATTAAAAAAACAAAATACCCGACTGCACACTAAAAAAAGAGTAAAACAAGCCCCACAATAATATTGATCAATCAAATGCTAAAAACTAATTATGTAATACCGTTTAAACAATACCTATATTAAAATACACTACAATATGTGTTCGTAATCGATAGTTAAATAAACAGAAACTTATTTTGTATACAAATTTACTGAATATAATTTATAAATGTTGATGGAAAGCATCGCAGGCGGGGGACCAACAGAGGCTTACCAACAGAGGCTTATTTATAGTCATTTCGGTTGTGCACCATTTAGCAGAATTTTCGTTGGTGGCGGTCAAGGTGGTCACCGCCTGCCATGCCATTTAACGAAAATGTTGTATATGTAGAAGACTATGTATATGTAAGTACCATTTTAAATTATTTCGACCACATTTGGCTTTAGATTACGAGTGATGTTACTCCGCAACATAAATTTACCGCCAATCTGGTAAGTTTCGCGTCAGACGACGAAGTATCGAAAAAATCGCTATTTAGAGAACGACCGTCAACGACGTGTGCCCTTATGCGTGTGCCCGCATTCGGGCTGTATACTCGAGCATATCCCCCTCCGCACCGCACGCCGCGCGCCGCTAGCCAGGCCACGCCCTATCTTTTTTGCTTGCTAACGCATGAGTTGCTTTGCGTTGACGCAGAAATTAACATGTTCCCGTGGGAATTTTGAGAAAAAACGTATCTTATATTAATTACTTCCCGTGATTGAAATGAATCTAATGATACCACATACATATTTTTTTAAAGGGAAATTTAGAAAAAATATTATTATGTCCTTTATCCCGTGGGACTTTTAGGATAAAATGTATCCTATGACACTCCCGTAATCAAGACAAATCTAACGATACCTCATACATCAAAATCCATCAAGCCCGTTTAGGCTACAGGAGGTCACAAAGGAAAAGACATACATACATACTTACATACACTTATCGTCTGTGTATGTGTGTGTGTCTGTGTGTCTGTCTATGGCATCGTAGCTCCCGAACAAATTAACCGATTTTCATTTTAGTTTTTTTTTTGTTTGAAAGATGAATAAGGGGGGGGGGTGTTCTTAGCTATGTTGGATAAAAACCGATAAGATGGCCACCGTCACAAAAATATGGATTGTATGTTTTAACACAACTCCCACAATATGGGTATCATATAAAAGGGCATTGAGTAGCAGAATATATTTATTGTGACAAATTTCAAATCCAAGATGACCGCTGTCATGACGAATAACCTATTTGTATATGTCGGGGTTTTTTTAAATTTTAAATTTAATATGACAGACTATGCAACAAGTTGAACATTAAAATCGTTAATAAAATTCAATACATCATAATTTCGTTTAGTAAAATTCTGGACTGCTTCGATACGAAACATCGCGTTGAATTATTTTTCTAGACTTTCAATATTATTTTGACGACCATGTTCGTCAAATTGAGTAATACCTATAATATATTCAGGTGCAACTTCATCATCGAGTACTCCTTGTACGTTCTCTATATCCTTATCAAATCCTGACTATTTAAATAAATAAATATTTCACAATATCACATACATTGATCTGACCCGATATAGGTAGCTCAAGCACTTGTGTTACGGATATCAGAACCAACAGCGGAATTACAAATAATTATATTAAATACTTTTCTTTTGTAAACACACTTTATAATACATAGAAAACACCCAGACCAATACAAACACATGTTCATACACACATAATGTTTGTACTGTGCGGGGATCTAACCCTTGCACCAGAGGCGGCCTTCAGCTACCACGGATCCAAACGGGCCGTCATTTCATTTCTTCTTGTTCTGAAACTTCACCTGTATCCGAGGTACTGGTTCCTAGATTACTTGTGTCAGCTTACCATATTGCATTAGAATCAATAAGTAATGTATCCTGCATGCCTACCTGAATGTAGAGAAAAATTAACGATTTAAGTATATATTATTTCCCTCACATCCAAAAAAAGTATAGCTTCATAGGAATTTTAAATATGGATTATCTATCTATCCATATTTGAAATTCAAGCCTTTAAACAAAGTGCGCCACTATCGTGAAACATCATGAGGAAAACCTGACAGCAACAAGGTGGATGGGTGTGTCTAATCACAGAAATGGCGACCGTAGCCGCAACCCTCCCACATTCCTGACCTTAAGATAGGCGATATACCTAATTACTTTTAAAAGTTATTTGTATGTGATAAATATCATTAAGAAAACGTCAAGTTATGCTAAAACATTAGTCTACGAGTCCGTATCTTCTACTTAGTTTGTGGCAAGTCCAATGGTGCATATAGCAACTTAGCAAGGTTAAATCTTCAGTACATCTCATCATCATCATCATCATCAGCCCATTTAAGTCCCCACTGCTGGGGCACGGGCCTCCCTCAATCACATGATTAGGGGTATTTGCCATACTCATCACGCTTGGCAGACGGGTTGGCGAGGGTTTTGATATAAATGCAGAGTTTTCCTTCTCTGGGTGCTGATGATCATGCCAGCAGCTTTACCTTAGTCGCCTTTTACGACACCTCGGTAAGAGTGAGGGTGGCCTATTCTACTCTGCCGGGGACCACACGGCCATCTCATTCGTGTTTATTTACAGATTCCTCACAGATATAAGACAGATATCGATAGGTGGTTTTTAAAGTTTAAATTAATCAGAACTTACAATTTTATTATTTTCCTTTTCAGATAAAGCATCTATGACATCATCCTCTTGGCACTTCCGAAGCTGAACCAGAGGCCAGTAACTTCTGGTAAGCTTCCTGTGCCACTATTAATTTGCGACTACCTGTATTTTGCCTCTACACGACTTGCGATGTATAGCCGAATAGCAACGAGTACGAAAGAGAGCCTTTACATAAGTGTATATAAAAGACAAAGACAGAAGACGCCACTCGCTTGAGCTCGACCATATGTAGATGAATCGAGAGAAATGCGAGGCACGTACGCTGGCCCAACCTCATCCTGTCGTTAGTTTTTATAACTTTACCTTCGTTAAACTATGAGGTGTGCAGTATAACTACAATGTAGCGTTGATTTACGAATATACGTAGCTCAGAGAGAATGAGTCAATTTATTTAGCCAGCAATGGTTTGCATGCTTTAGGGCTATACATATATGAGTTATGAACATGATATCCATAGCATATGAACACATGAATTTGTAAGACCAATTAATGTTTAATTTGGTGGTTCTTCTGAAATAAATGTCTGTCCACACGTGCGAAGCCGGATCGGGTCACTAGTGGGGGGAGAATTTTTATTGAACAAAAACACAAGAAAATTAAGACAATAAGTAAAAATAAAATGAAACTAAAAGTAAATAAAAAGGAAAGTTAAAACAAGGTTCTTCTCGTAAATAATGTGAGTTCTATTATCTGGCGTGAATGAACGAAATTATTGAAGATTAAGTCATACGAAATAAATCAGTCTGCGATATTTATGACTTGTTACATCATTTGAAAGTGACAAGAGACCAGCAAAAGCAAAACTTCACAGAGCTTTTTAGGAGAACTACACTTTGAGGAAAAAATCTAAAATGGAGAACCATTATTCAATAGGCGCTTCTTTATTTCTCAATGATAACTAAACGGCAAACGGCACAAAAATAAAACAACAGCCGACCATAACTGTTACATTGTCAAACTTGGGGATTACGCGTTTTTTACAATAATGCACGGTTTTTAGTCGCACGGTTAACAACTGACCTCAGGAACGACAAAAAGTGAGCGGTTTACATTATCATATAAATGAAGTGTTTAAATAGTTAAACGTAATTATAACAGTGGTATCTACACTTGGCTTAAACGGTAATTTATTTCAATTTTCTTTTTAGTCTATAGAGTAAAATCTACTTAGTTCGCTGCATTTATGTTTGCATAATACAAAATCAATTAACGCCCTGTTGTTCTAGTGTTTTAAGTACCTGGCCGTGATCTCAGGGTCCTGGGCTCGATTCCCTGCTCGAGCGATAAGCATGCTTCGAGTTTTTCGAACATAGCTCGGCTTTGTGATCATCAATCCGCATTTGGCAAGCGTGCTGTTTAAGCCTAATCACATCATAGTAGCGATGCCGATAATTTGATTTCTATGATGGAGGCATTTGCCCTGCAGTGGGACAGTATATACTTAGGCTAATACTAAATTAATTACATAATTTTGTTGATTTTTCCAGCAGACGAGGCAGAAAGTTGGTCTGTTCTTAGAAATTATCACATGACACTATGTCAGAACAATACACCCCCGTTGATTTATATATCCTTTCATGTTTTAACATGAAAACCGAAAATGCGATGAAAATGTATCTATCATACATATTTTCGAAAATGAATAACTACGATGTCCAATTCCAATATCTTATTAGTTACGCATGAGTCTTGACAGTGTTAAACTTCTGATTATATTTCCCTTTTTGTGGTTGAACTTTCGATTTTTCTGAGGTTCCGAACGTGACCGGCAAGCCGGCTGATTGTCCGAACAACGTAGAGCTATCCAAATCGATCAAGTTTTTCAATCTATCTTCAACCTTGTAGTTCAGAAATAGTGTTCAATATTGCGGAATTTGGTGTGGTAGCTTTATGAACTGTTGACTGTACGAACAATCGTGAGACCTCGTGAGTCATGGCATCAAAATGGAGGTCACGCTCCGACCAGATAGTAATTATATCATTGGAACCTTCTGCCCTTTCCAAAACATTGTAAGCATTACAAAACGTGAACTCTAATAAGCCACCGTGCTCACTATCGACTATAAAATCTGATTTGTTCTCTGTAACGATAGCAATTAGGTACCTATTCTGCTTGTCCAATTATTACCATGACCAAAGATTCCCGTTACCGGTTATAATCAATTACAACAATATCAGAATTGTTATTTATAACTATTGTTTCATAGTTTACTGATACCTTGAGCACTATTTTATCTCAAAAATATGTTGCCAACTTATTTTTAGGACTTGGGTTTTCCATGTTACTTATGGGACAAATCATAAAAAACTTGTTGCTATCAAGACTAAGTGGGAATTCCATTGCTGTGTCTAGTGATTAAAAGTGTTTTGCTTTATGCTTATCCTCATCTTAGTTTTAGGCAATACCGCTCAAGTTTGCGGTGTGTGAAATATGTACTCTATGTCCATTTGTCCAATAATAGGTTTGGACTAGAATTCCGCATCTCGGGGTCGTTAGCATTAGCTTTATCTACAAAAGGTTTGTGACTATTTATGGTCTCCCTCTTATTCTCTCAAGTGGAGAAATAGTGGTATCGTAATCAGCATCAGGGCTGCATCTCAAGCAGATGATCCGCCTCCAGCGTTTTCTATCCATCGCATCCGTTAGGTACTACAACGAAGAATTTGGAGGACGAGTCACTTAGTTTTTAGAAGTTTCGCCTGAGAGGCAGTTCCTTCTTTCTCTGAGCATGTCATGCTCCAGAAAGTAGAAGCTGAGCGCGAACGCGAGCATTAAAAATCCGTCGCGTCGGAGAAGACGTCGCAGGGGCCGTCCTGATGGTGCGTCTTAGAGGGACTGCTCTACGCCCTGTGACGACTCTGCGGGGGACAACATTACTGGGTGTCCTGGTAGGTCATACAGCGTTGAAGGGCTGTATTGCGCCAGATAGGGGTGACGCGGTGAGCGCGATTAGCGGTAGGGTCTAGTCCCGGCCGTGGGGTTTCCGACCGCGATTGCACGGAGATGGACACCCCAGGGGTATAAGTTAAGCTTTGAGTCCCACACACCACATGTAGCAAGGTGAGGGCCATGATGGTTTCCCCTGGAAACAAAAGTTTTTGGAAGTTTACGTACCGGCAACACCGCTGAGGTCTGCAGTGTGTCGAATGCACTGAGTCCACGATTGGACTTAGACTTGCGTTGCACAACCCGGGGTCGATGGCTTTGCGATCGATCCCACTTTTGTTTTTCTATTGAATGCTGCTTTGATAATAACTACCTAATCTTTGCTTTTTAACTTTTCATTTCATTTATATTGTTCATTGAAAACTTCCAATATGGTTTAATTCCTTTTTTCTTTTTATTCAGAGCTAAATTTGGCTATTGAAACCTCACTGAAAATGGCGTTGCTTTAGGCAGAAAGATCGCTGAGTATTTTTGTTAATTGTTTATTATTAATATACCCAATCAATGAGTTTATTTTTTCCTATATTGTATTTTCCATCTGCATAAGATTCTTTTTTTTTAGAATTACTTTTGATTAAAGATTGCTCCGCTTTGTGGTATTACCTTTGAGATCAGTAGGTATTGCCGTTTTCCACACCTTAATATTTCACGGTGCGATAACCATTAGAATGCTTAAGTTTAAGCATTTCTAAGAGCCATTAAAAGTAACCTTTCGAAATTTCTAAAGTATTGAATAAAACGGCGCAGCCAAGGCCAGCGGGTTATGCAAATGTGCAGCGTGTGTTCTCGGTCTATTTAATGCGTTGCACTAAATGTATCGGTATTGGCCAAACCGAGTTTGTTATTGCGCGTGCGCAGATTACTTAAATGACAATGAAACTTGATCGGGTCTTTAGGCAAATCTCTTCTGTTGCCCCTCGAACTCTAACAAGGTGTTTGTTTATATATTAGAATAGCCAGACATTTGGCTACAATCTCACCCGATGGTAATTGATGATATGGCCGAGGATGGTTCATGGTTGGCAGTAAGCTCCGCATATCTCACTCGGTTTTTTGATAGATGAAAAAGTAGCGGTGAGAAACAGTCTACAGTCTGAAATTTAGGCACAGATTTTTAGGCGTTAGTAAATCTCCATTAAACTGATTCAATAAAAACATTTTAATACTCATGAAAAATTGTTCTTACTTACGACACGTGGTCAAATTAATAAATATTTACTAGTTACGATAAGTAGGTACAACATGAAATAATAGAATGTAAAACATTAATAAACCTGGAAGTTGCACGATAATAGAAATAATTGACGACCCGTTCAGATCAATGGTAGTGAACTTTGCCTCTGGTGCAAGGGTTGCGTATTCGATCCCGCAATAACATTTGTGTGCATGATTATGTCTCTTTATTTGGTCTGGGTGTTTTCTATGTATTATAAGTATGTACTTTTTTGTGATAGGTGGCAGACGAGCAGATGGATCACCTGATGGTAAGCAATTGCCGCCGCCTATGAACACTTGCAAAAGTATTAAATGTTACTTATATTTCACCGGAAAATAACAAGATCCGTAAATGTATCAATTTAAGTTAGTAAGTCTAGGAAGTTAATAAACTTTCGTAGGATTCTAAACGGGAGATAAATTGTATATTTTACGTTCACATTTTCGTACATTGATAAATTTACTGAAGTCACTCGTAAAATAATAAGTAAGCAATATCCAAACGCTAAGCGCGATGCGATCTGATTGGCACTGCCACTATGAACATTGACCAATCAGAGAGCAGCAGTGTTATTTTACGTATTTCAAAGATATTATTTAAAAGAGTGTGATTGGTCGAACCTTATAAAATTTTACAAATAGATATCCGTTAGTCTATAAATTTATCGTGTAACGTCGGAAATTGATAAATTTACGAAATTGTGGACGTAAAATAATACAATTTATTTCCCGTTTAGAATCCTGCGAAAGTTTATAAACTTCCTAGTAAATTGATAAACTTACGGATCTTGTTATTTTCCGGTGACATATATATTTGTAATTGGGCTTTTGGTTCTGATATCCGTAACGCAGGTGCTTGAGCTACCTATCTCAGAGTCAGATCAATGTATATGATGTTGTGAAATATTTAAAATATATATTATAATTTATGTAAATAAAGATTTAGGGACAAAATAATAATCGAAATCGTTTAAAACCCCTAAGATCATCTCACGGCTGTAAAATACCTAATTTCAAAATATCGTATTGAAGAGAAAAAGAGTTCCTTAGATATTCAACCATACAAACAGCATGCTCTGAAAACTCCGAAAATCCTACCCGAGACCGCTTTGTAAATCGACCGCTGGTTCATCATCAACACGAACAAAAAGTCATGGACCTAAATGAGCCAATCATGAAGATAATTATTACTACGTGAGGTAAACATGGCGTGACGTGTAGTTTCTTGAATTCATTGACAGACTTTTTTACCATCACATTATCGATAAAAAGGTAATGTTAGTTTGATTACTTGCATAATGGACCGAACCGGTTGCGGTGCGCCAGCGCAGTCGACGCCGGTTGTCGGACCTCGTCGGTCCTGGCTCTGATTCGGGAATCAGTTCTTTTCGAAATTCTTTTCCGTCTTTATCATGTATTATTTTTTTATTAGTCATTGTTATCGCGTAAATGAAAAGTATAACGCATGATGTTGATGGTGGTCTTAGTTTTTAGTTATCAATTATTGATTGATTAGAAACGTTTTATCAGGATTTGATATTTCAAGTTAATATGTGATTCTACTTTTTGTTTTCCCTTTTGTTGTGTAAATGAGCAGTATTTTACGTCTTTCTTAATTTTCTTCGAATTCCAGGCATATCTTGAACTAGTGATTTGAGAAAATGTGATTCTTTGCGCATCAGAATCTCCGGATATAAAGGTGGTTTACCAGTGCAGTATGTCTTGAAAATAGAGAAACGAAATTCTGCTATTTTGATGGAATGATGGAAGTTTGATTCCTTGCGTACAAGGAATATCATAATTCATAAGGAATATGGACTAAAATCAAAATTATTTCATATATTTAAATAATATTTGGAAAACCAAAACTGTGGACGAAACATTAGATTTCAGTGGTCCACGATGTTATACAACCACTATCCGCTTTCAGTAGTAGCTAATAGGATGAAGTCTTCAAAGGAATCGGACTTGCAGTAACCTTAAAAGTGATACTAAATGTTACAAAATACCAGACATGGATGGTTGTAGTGTGGAGAAAGTTTATACAAATGTGTTTGCACAGCCGGCGACAGCATACCAATGCGGTGATGTAGCATAACGTATAAATAAATACTTTAGCGAGCTTGTGATCGCAACGTTAAGGCTAAATGACTTGCAGATAATGCTGTTCATAGTAAAATAAAAATCTTATTCATTGATTGATAGTAAACTGTTCTTACAAAAACAAAAACTTCGCAACTAGTTCTTGTTTCCAATTTATAAAGTGTAAATTGATGGTATGTTATATGACGGTCCGTAAAGAAAGATACAATTTGATAAATATTAAACACATGTCTTTTGATAGGCATTCGAATCAGATTGGATAATTTTTTCACATAAAATTACTCAAGATCACTTTAAAAAAGCGGTTTAATTAAAAATCCTCGATACACATTCAACTACAAATCGAAGGTCATCCAGCTTTACGCAAAATGTTAAGGAAACTACATGTCCGTCATTTTATTTAGTTGCGTGCTGCTAATGGTATTTAGTAATACACATGTTAGAAACCTAATACACATGTTAGAAATACTCTACGAAATACGATGTAACGAATAATTGATTTTGATGAGCTGTACAAACAGCCTGTTTTTAAAATTCTTATAAAAATACTGCATTATAGATTTTAGCCTAGCTGCACAAAATTAGAAAAAAAAATTAACGAAGAAATTCGACAATACCTGGTAAGAAATCAGAAACCATAGATGTTACTTACTTAGGCATCTAACTATGGCTAGTAAGAAGTCCTACATACAAAATTGCATTTGGAATGAGCATATAAGAGACGAAATGTCAGTTCATACGTGATTGTACTGTAATAAAACCACAGTCACTAAGTGTGGAATATCAAATAAAATTGTTGCTGCAGAATAATAGAAAGCTAAAGAGGATCAAATTGATATCGAATATTATTATTTTAATCAACTTTCATTAGTCAGATTCTATCATGTTATCATAAATGCTCTGGACTGCAACGTTGCATGCAATGCACACATTCCATTATTTTCTCCATACCACATAAAAAACCGACGAAATTGAAATTATAATGTGACAGAAATCGATTAATGTGTCAAACACATACTCTGGCATGATTACGATAACACAATATGCGCATGCACAAACCCATACACCAACGGCTACGGACTCAAACAAATTAGAGAGATTCCAGTGTAGAGAGCGTTAAGCTATCTTGTGGTCCACACATAATACTTACCAATTCAAAAGTTTGATCTGTTTTTCTATTGTTAGGTTTTTTATAGTCCAATATTATGTCTATTATATAAACTCAACGTTAAGCACATTTTTTTAATTTTTCGTCATCAATTCATAATCATGTGCAAATTATTTTTGCGACATTTTTTTGGCAAGGAAATGAAAGAAAATCTTGTCTAAATATTTCCGTTTGGTCGCTATTTTATTAGGTAGGTACACATAATTTTGTAACTTATGCTTGAAATAAATCGAGGTGTCATGCATAAAGTAGCCTTTGTTGTAAATAGACTTTCTCATAGAAACGTAACAATGCGATATATTACATTGAAACGAAGTAATTGTGATTGAATAACTGTTTGTTCTCTAAGTGGCTTTTTAAAACAGAAACTTCTTTTACCGCTTCGGGAATTGGTAAAACAGCGTCTATATCAGACACCATAAAAGTTACTACAAAACGTTGGCTTAGTTAATCGGTTTCCTATCGTCTGGCCGTATCAAGTACCGCTATTCCCGCATTCTTGTCAAGTTTCTATGACGTGAGTTACATTTGAAAACTTTCTAACAAGAGTGGAAAAGATCTATAATAGCATGAACAATCAAAAGAGACAAGAACTTACGTTGCAATCATATGTGGACTAGTTCTTGTAACTTAGCTCTAAATAGATCTTAAAACGATTGGTGTTGAAAGCTTAAGTATTTCTAGGAAATTGGTTTATGATTGAAAGCTGTCCCTAGATCAGATTTCATTGTCAAAAGATAAAATCCCGTTATAGCTATCTAACCTAAGTGTGTCGTTAGACTCGTTGGTGATACCTGCCTATTGTTAACCTACTCTACTAATACTTAATGAGGAACATTATTCAGAAAAATACCCATGTTAATTACGACCCTTATTATAACTAAGAAGCACTACGACAATGCTGATATGAACAGATATAATTTGTTCCCTCAATTTTCTGCTATAAGTAGGTCTCATCTCATATTATGGAGACAGTAGCGAACCTTGTCACTCAAATGGTCCACATAAGCGAATCAAATCGTGATAATCTGATTTGATATAGTCCAAGTTTGCAATACATTGCCGCTACAGACGTCACGCTCTACAAATCAATATTCGATAATACAGAAATGGAAAGCAAACTGTGTTTAAACCATCTGTTCAATTTGTTATTGTTCACTTAACCTCTTAGACTTACGGTGGTGTAATTTCTACTGAAAGCACCGGAGGAAAATGTGAAGAATATTTTAATTTTATTATAGATTATTTCTCAAACGTTAGAGATTAAGTGATTAACAGTGAAAAAGATAATATTATAAATCTCAGTAATAATAGTGCATAACACTGACAATTAATCATGTGTTTATAAAGATGTAAAGTTATGGAAGTGTTATTAGTGAAAATGTAGTAAGTGAATGTGGTGAGCCTGATGTCGGAGGTAGCTGTGGTGCTGCAAAGCGAAGTGGTACTGCACCAGCAGAGCGATCATGAGATCCTCCGCTTGCTGCAGGCGTGGTGGGAGTCCCTGGTGCTAGTGGGTCGCCTGCTGCTGTGGTACTTCAGGGTTCTGCACCAGGCTTTGTATGGTGCGAATATTATGCAAAACACAATATTAGTTTTACATTACTCATCTTTTGACTGAGATTATCAATCGTATCTTCTCAATAGATGCTGATTTCACAATCAAAACACAATCAAATAGATTTCAAGATATAAATAAAACCATCTAAAGAATATCTCCAAATCTTAAAAAAGAAAATATTTTTTGTTTTATCTACCATTCCTTCACATCTGAGGGCCTATTCTCGAGCACTCGACTTTGAAGTCGATTTTAACCATTGTTTGGACCAATGTATAAAATCTCCAAATTCGACTTGGATTCGAGTGGTCGAGAATAGGCCCACTGAACGTACCTTACACTTTAGAGTTATGCATTTAGTATTCAACTGTGCTTTGTCGAACTTTCGCTGAAATTTATGCCTTCAGGTTTCATTTGCTTGTTGGTGGTGCATGCAGCACGTAAAAGCGACTGACCCCATTACTACGAAATTTAGCACCTTAAGGCATAGGCTTTAAAATAATATACTATTAGTGTGAAATATTTCAATAGTAAAGCGTATTTTTTATTCCATGCATCCAATTACAAGATAGACAGTGTTTATTTTAATGCAATTATTAGAATTTATATGCAATTTTTAATAATTTACACGCTGAGATTATACATGGCAATTATTGATTTGGTGGAATGCTACATGCATTCCATATTGTCAAAAAACAGATAGGTATTATAGTATTATTATTATCAGTGTTATCAGTCAACATTAACACGCTATCACTATTTATGCTATCGGGCATTATAAAGGGATCACAATTTGATTATAATACTTATACATGCATTTCTTAAGATACACGTTACAACCTGTGCGGATAATGAATGGGATCAGAAATGGCGGCCAATCTATCCACTTCACGCTCGCACACTATTTGCATCTATACTCGCACTCGTGGGGTGCGACTATAGACGCAAATAGTGTGCGAGCGAGAAGTAAATAGATGCGCCGCCATTTCTGATCCCATTCTTTATCCGCACAGGTGGTACTACTGTGTGCATGAAGATACCTAGTCATATTTTATTTTTTTAATTTTATTAGTGTACTCATATACTTGCACGTTATACAGTACACTAATTAGTTCTTTAATACTAATGAAGATAACTGCTATATTTAAGCCATCAAGCTTAAGTTAGGTATAATAGCTAACAATTTACTAAGCGAGACATGGACACTTACCGCGAAAGTTTAGCTGAAAAAGCTAGGTAATTTCGGTATTGGTTGTACATTTCATCTGAAACAATAGATGATAAAATGTATATTTTGTTTTTTTTTTAATATTTCACAACATCACATACATTGATCTAACTCCGAGATAGGTAGCTCAAGCACCTGTGTTACGTTTTCTTTTGTAAATACATACTTATAATACATAGGAAACACCCAGACCAATACAAACAAACATGTTCATGCACACAAATGCTTGTACTGTGCGGGGACCGAACCCGCAACCCTTGGACCAAAGGCAGCGTTCACTACCACTGTTCCAAACGGGTCGTCGATATAATAATTAATTGGATATTTGTATAACAATGACATTTTGTTTTTTTCAGAAGCGAAGGTGCCGGCGGCCATGATGGCGCCCAGCGTGTTCCAAAGGACAAAATCGCCACGTTCATCACCAGGGAACTTGCCAAGAAAACTACAGGTAAATACATCATACCTATTTATCCTTCTCCATCATCATCATCGTATCGTGTAATTCCAGGTTGCATCCAAAGCTGTTGCTTTGGAGCTCGGGGTACACTTAGACCATGATTCAAGATTTGGGGAGTCTGGTAATTACAATGAAGCGACTGCCGTCGGACCTTCTCAATACTTTAATAGGGAAACCAGACCAACTGAATCATAGTTACACGTTTCAGAAACTATCCGAATCGTACAGGTTTACTCTACCGCTACCGCTACTAACTAACCGCAGAGCTGGTAATGGTCCAGAGGTGTATGCTCGGATTCGAACCACGATCCTCCGCATGGAAGGCGCGTTCTTATCCACTGAGCTACCATCGCTCCATATCTATTTATCATACGTGTATATCAAAACTCTTCATCATACCCCATACTACTTAGGGTTGGAGCAGATTTTTTTCCGTGCATCTCGTCATTCTTTATCAAATCATTCACTTTATTTTCAGTAATTTTATCCTTCACACCATCTTTTCTTAATTTTTCAGTGGTTCATTGCCATTCTCATAATTAACGCTCATAATTATACGTATATCGAATTTGAATTACGTAGCCATCTAAGTACTTACTACTTAAGGAAAACAGTTTTTAATCTATGTCTTGTCCTTCAAAAGAATGGGAGGATGATCGTGTACCTCAGGGTACAGTTTTAGAACTCCTGAAAAATGGTTATCAGATGAATATAAAAGACCAACATGCCATGTTTGAAACTTTGAAGGTTGTCATTCATCACAATTTCGTATTCCCGAACCCGTAATGGGTTTGGGAATAACATACGATATTGTTAGCAAACAAAATAGAGTGAGCTTTAGATTCAATCCCTATTATAGCTATCTGGGACGTCATATTGACATCTTGTGGGTATTTTTAGACCTAATTGTCCGGCATCGATTCCAAGTAATATCGATCGCTGAAGTGAAGGTTAACACAATATTATTTTATGTACGGACACCGTCACACACCCTTATCACTATTTCTCTTGGTCAACTGTTGTCTGAGAAAGGCAATGTTTTTTAAATACTTCTATTACTTGTTATGTACCTACCTATGTCAATCATACTTACTGCCTATAAGGACTGAAACCGTCAATTAATTGACAGCATGTGTCCTTCCTTTTCCCTGCAAGAGTTAGCTTCTTTAGTGCTGCGTGAACGTATGAATAGTTCATACGGCTATACACTATGGTTTTTTAACCGTCTTACTCCCTTATCTGGGGCTTTTTCTCCAAGGAACATAGGGTCTTATTTCAGAAAAATAATCATCTTCCCATACAAAAGTAATCGGCTGATTGGTGCATATTGTATGTGGGGAGACAATTTTTTTATTATAGATTAGACCCTATGTTGCTTGGGGAAAATGTTTGTTATCATCAGTATAATGCGCTCTATAAGGGAGTAAGACGGTGTATATGATAATTTGTTTCGAATGGTAATTTTTTTGTCTGATTTAATATTTTAAATTGATTTCAAGTAGATGTTTTTTTTTTAACTTTGGAGCTCGGGGTACTCTTAGACCATGATTCAAGATTTGGGGAGTCTGGTAATTACAATGAAGTGACTCTGTCTGACCTTCGCACCTCTTTGACAGGGGAACCAGACCAACGGAATCATTGTTAACACGTTTCAGAAACTATCCGAGAGATGCAGGTTTCCTCACGATTTTTTCCCTCACCTCCGAGCTAATGGTAGAAATACGCACATAGATTTGAAAAATTCACAGGTGCACGCTCGGATTCTAACCCAGTACCCCGGTCTGGAAGGCGCGTCTGTACACCTTGAGCTGCCATTCGCTCATAGTAATGATAAATGCCTGTAAAAAATGAAAATTAATGTTAACTGCCAACTTAACGAATACGGAGCAGTGGAAATAATATTCACTTATTTTTTGTCAAATTCCAGAACGGCAATGAAGCAGCAAGTCAAGACCCTACCGCAGACTCCAGTCCGGGTAACTCCATCTCCGATGCAGAGAACTTCGAGTGCTATGGAGAAGGCGACGCGGACGCACCCCCTAACACGTAAGTTTGGATTAAATGCCTCTTTTGTCTAAGCCTTGATACTCCAACCGAAGCAGACTCCAGCCATGGTAACTCCGTCTCCGACGCAGAGAACTTCGAGTGCTACGGTTAAGGTGACGTGTACGCACCTGCTAACACGTAAGTTTGTACCTCTTTGGTCCGATCTTTGATCCTTGATACTCCAAAGCAGACTCCAGCCGTAGCAACCCCATCTCCAACGCAGAGAACTTCGAGTGCTACGGAGAAGACGACGCGGACGCACCCCCTAGCACGTATGTTTAGATATATTGCCTCTTTGATTGGATCCTTAATACTTCAACCAAAGCAGACACCAGCTATGGCAACTCCATCTCCGACGCAAAGAACTTCGAGTGCTACGGAAAAGACGACGTGGACGCACCTGCTAACACGTGAGTTTGTAAAAAATACTTCTCTTGTCCAATCCTTAATCCTTGATTTCACCTATCATTTACAAACTACTTAAATTGTAAGATATTGGTAAATATAAGTATAATTTAAATTATTCCGAGGACGTAATTTTATTTAATAATTTATTAAGTTACACCAATCCTAAAAAAATCCCAACCTTTTTGTTTATACTTTAAAGGGAAAATTGGTATAAATAAATATCATAAAACATGTTTTTAGATTAGTACCTACTACCTGAGCTACTGCTATCTAAAGGACAAATAAAACATTGATGAAGTCTACTGCATATCCATTTCAAGCCAAACAAATTAAAAATAGTTTTATCCCTTTTAATAAAATGTAAAATAGTTCAGTAACGTTAATCACAGCAGTAATGGAGTCAGTAAAAACGTTTTTACTTTTATGAAGCTACATTAGCCAGTCAATGGCCGCATAAAAAAAGCTTCCGTGTGTGATTTAGCTTTATGCCTATCATTACATCCAGGTGATACTGGGATCTTTTCCTCAAGTTGCACATTAAAGATGTGTGCAACTTCTCTAGATTTTTTTACCCGACTACGGCAAAGCAAAAGGAGGGTTATGATTTTGACAGGCTATGTATGTATGTATGTATGTATGTATGTATGTATGTTCATATGTTTCCACGTAACTTCTTAACTACTTATCAGAATTCGACAAATGACATATCATTATAAGCGTCTTGATCGTCCGCTGGTTATAGGCTATATGAAGTGTCACAAAATCTAATGTGGCGCCCTCTAGCGGACCAAACATACAGAGTAAAAAAATAAAGTTATGATAAATATGCCGTGTTTGGTATCATTTGAAAGCGCTTGACTTGTACATTTTGAATATATATATATATATATATATTACTAGCACTTGGACACCAAAATAGTACAAATAAAATAAAAGTAAAAAAACTAAAACCCAACTACGACAAAAAACGTCGCTGAAAAAGTATAAAACAAGCCTTCGTTGTCAATTTATGCAATATTCACTATGTAGAGATAAAATTTCATGTTTGGAAAGGCGTAGTCACACGTTAAATATACTACCCTTTGACAACGTGTGACTGCGGATTTCCAAACATGAAATTTTATCTCTACATAGTGAATATTGCATAAATTGACAACGAAGGCTTGTTTTATACTTTTTCAGCGACGTTTTTTGTCGTAGTTGGGTTTTAGTTTTTTTACTTTTTTATAAAAGCAATAGTTTTAAGGTGATGGGTAGGGCACACTAGCGACTCCAATCGATTTTAATTTTTAGCTACTAAACTGGATCTAAAAATTATAATCGATTGGCGTCGCTAGTGTGCCCTACCTGTCACCTTAAGCTAGATTTGTGAGTATAAGAATTATTGAATTTTATATAATGTTATGCTATATTTTGTGTTGTTCTTAAGTGTATAGTTTATTTAAAGGTTTTTTTTGTACCCAATTTTAATATTTGCATGCCATGTTTGGCAAAATATGCGAACAAATATTTAAACAATGTCAACAGCAAATGTAACCGTATTTTACGTAAATAAAAATATTATATTCTAAAATATATTAAATATATTCTATACTATCATATTTAAAGATTTACGCCTTATCTTGAAGGTGCCTGTGTTTACACATAAATTATAAAACAAGTAGTTTTATTTAAGACAGTCATGTTTCTTTATGGAAGTTTTTGCCACATCAGCAACAAAATTATCAATGGCAAGATTTCCTGTAGTGGTAAATAATTAAGTACATCCTTTTAATCGCTGATGGCACTGAATAACGTAGGTACTCATAGAAACTTGTCAGAATCTTGTGCCATCTAGTCTCAAACTGAGGCATTATTTTTCTTACTATAAATACTTGACAACGATACGATGACGATAGCCGACTTCCAGCATATCCAGATTCGTTTTTTTTTTTAAGTGACACAGTACAAAATGGCTTACCTTAGCCTAATGGTAAGCAAAAGAAGAGCCCAAGTTGCTATAACAATGGACGCAGGCATCACATCCGTTGTTACTGCCATTCACGCTTCATTTGAAGGAGTCCATATGATAGGATTTTACTTTAATTAGCTTATTTTTGCCTTTAAAAATCTTTACGATTTCCTAATGCATAAATTTACAATTTCTAGAGTATTCAACAGTGTAGTCTGAACTTCCACAGAATATAATACAAATCTTTACAAAGATATTGGATTCGATATTTTTTTGGAAATGTAGTTTACTACTAAAACTTGCTGTTCTATTGGCAATACTCCAAGTAACCAGTTAAAAAACTTCCATGTAATTGCTCTCATTATTATTTTGTAAGGTAATGAGGAGACAAAATCTTTTGACGCCCGTATAAATAGATTAATGAATCTGGCATGTACATCAGCTTGTCGATTATTTTTTGGCTCTACATACACTTCTGGACACATCTATTGGCCCACCTTAGAGTTTAGGTTTCGATGGCCCCCACTGAAATATGACTGCTAGATTGAACAAAAACTATTATGCAGTTTTAAACCTGATACAGTTTACCATCTTTTTCGATCGTATTGTTTTAAATTTGAATTCAGAATACCACACGACATGAATTTACTATTTACCCTATAAGTCGGGTATGAGCCTTGGCTAATTGATTTTCGAATAAAAACATGTTTTATTCAAATAAAGGTTTAATTTAATAACGCGTGTTGCCTCCATGGGAATTTACCACAGCTCTCATACGATTAGGCGCATAGAGTTTATCAACCGCTCTATAAAATTTTGAGGAATCATCTCACATTCTTCTTCCATGGCAGTTTTTAACTCCTGCATCCATCGTCTGGGCAACTGGCTGGCCAGTCCATAACTGTGATGTTTACATTCCGAAGATATTCCCTAACGATGCCGGTCGTATGGGCTCTTGCATTATCATGCATAAAAAGGAAATTTGGGCACACATAGTCCGCGTATGATATCAAGTGAGGTTCTAAGCACTCACGAATGTACCTCTCAGCATTCAATGTTGGCAGTCGTGGTCCCGTAACCACCTCAAGTTAAGTTTTGCCGCTCGCGGATATACCGCCGCAGACAGTCCACCGAGCCCACAGTCCCATGAACCACCGCCTTACGCAGCCCTCTCTTTAAAGCAGCATTGTGCGAAACGCTATCCCTTACGTCGGTAGACCTTCTTCCTTCCATCATTGCCATGTAACACAATTTTAGACTCATCAGAAAAGAGTACACTGCTCCAATGCTGCTGTCCAATTTAAATGAGTGCCCGCAAAATGAAGCCGCGCTGTTCGGTGGGTTCGCGTTAGTTTGGGGCTATTAGCTGTCTTGTGTGGTATCATATCGCGTTCTTTTTACCTTCTCCGAACAGTTCGAGCGTTCACAGATACTCCGTGGAAGTCACTAAAATGGTTTTGTATCTCAATGGAGGTAAGGTGACGATTTTTCAAGCTGGTCGTCACGGTGAATCGCAGGTCGAAAGGCAGGAGCCTTTCAGTTGTAACCTGAAATCAAGGCCTTCCTTGGCGACTAACAATGCCACCAGTCGCTAGGTACCTCCGATAAACATTACGGACCTGCGACTTAAATTAGGTTGAGCACTCACATTTCCTTAGGCTATGTCGGGCCTAGATAAGTGCCACAGCTTTGGCGGCGACTTCAGGTGAAGTATCCATAGATTATTGATAGAACCTCACCTTTATGTTAAGAATAAGTAATGTTTGTTGCAAAACTAAAGAGATCAATCACACTATCAAGAATTGAATCGAATGTAAACCAATAGAATCAAACAATCGAATACCAAAGTATTCGATTGTTTGATATCAACCAACAGGCTCCAAATTGTCGTTTGTTTCTTTAAATTCTGTGTTCGAAATTCAAAAAAAGACTATTGTTTCAAATGATGAATGTGCCAGGTCCAAAACTGCATAAAAACTTTTAGTCGACCTAATATAAAATTTTAGCTAGGACCAATCGAAACTGAAAATGCGGCCAATAGATGTGTCCAGAAGTGTATTTATTTTTCCAAAATTAAGTCATTTTACGAAACATGTTTCAACAATTGAGAAGAGCTTTATTTTATAATAAACATTGATTTATTAAACTATGAATAAAGTACCTACTTTAAAAAAATCTGTTTTCCTTAGCCGGGCCACATAGTTGGCACTACATAGGCATATTGAAATATCCTCGAACGAATATTGAATCGGTATTTCCTTCACAGGGAGCCTCACTCAGCCCGAACAACTCTCATGATATAAAAAATATTCTAATAAATATATAATCTTGTTCACAGGTTAGAAAATGGAACAAGGAGTCCTGGAAGTCACCTAAATCGGCATTCCTGGACACGGACGAGTCTGAGGCGGACACCTCCCAGGTAACTGAAATGCTTCAACAATATAAAAAAACCTTAGACCTTAATTATGTTTTGTATCATAATTAAACTTCTACGCATCTGTCCACTTAAGCTTTTCATTCATTTCAAATGATAAAATTTTGGGATTTACTCTCACTTCTCCGTGGGACTTCTTGTAAAATTTATTAAGTAGTTGTCCTTGTTGCAAGATTAAATAACTCCTAAAGCAATGGAAATATTGTTTGAACATTTTGAAGGAGAATAGATGCAGAAATATTTTGATATCTATGAAATTTCCATGTTTTTGAATATCTTGCTGACACGCCGCAAACGCCTACACAATTTTGAGCTTCTTTTTTATAGCCACGTACAGGAAAAAGCACATCGAGTTACCAAATATTCCTCAACAATGATAATATTCAACATTGTGTTTGATAATATGGAAAAAATCGATTTAAGATAGACAGTTTTTAGCAAATTGGCAACTCAACGTGCTCTTGTCCGTGCCCATTCATCAAGCAACGAGGACAAAATAGTCTTACTGACAAGCTTTAGTTAGAGAAAGTAGATAGTCGATCAGTGTGATTTTCTTTACTGCATTTAATTTTGTTTTGGTTATTATAAACTTTATGGGCCGTAATATAATCTTCCTCATTCTAGCTACAATCTTAATAACTCCTGTGAGTCTTCTTGTTGCTAATGAATAAGTACGTGGTCTTCTAAAACTAGCTTTGTTGAGTTGTTGTTTTTACTTTTCTATTTTAGTTGTCTTTTTGCGTTTTTTTTTTATTTATTATTTTATTTGTTGCACTTTGCGTTGCTTCTCACGTTGTGTTTCTTGTCCCGTAGCCACCAAGAGAATCTTCCACATCGCCGATGGGGATCCATGAGACAGTAAGATTCATTTTTCTTTCCTTTTTTTAATCTTAATGCAATTTTGCCCTCTAACCATATTTTATTTACTAAATTGTATGCACTTTTTTACAATTTTGAGGACTTTCTAAGTAGTAGTTAGTAATTTTTCTTTTGTTAATCTTATGTTTTATTATTCACATACAACGAACATCAGAAGGTTCATATACACTATTTTGTAATTAACGAAGCTACTTACTCGGAAACACAAAAAAGTTTATGCTTAAATAGTATTCTCAATAACTCATGGACGTGCGACAAGCCTTGACGTCCAATTTATTTCATCGTTCCTCTTAGAGGATAATCTATTGTTAGGAAATTAAACACAGTCACAAATAGATAGCATAAAAGTGCCGTCAATCGCAATCCGATAGGCGAGAACCGCTTTACTTAGGACAATCTTACATAAGATATCCCAGTCTCTTCTGCAGAGGAATTTGAAGCCTAAGTCCTTGAGTTACGAGGAGTAAACGTTTTATTGAAACGCAGATGTTAGATTGTATTGTGACATAGTACGGTATAAGAACAATGCGACAGTACTATTTTCAGCTTGTCAATGAGTCATCGCGCGTGTTAGATTCAGTTACATATTTATCCATAAGATTAATTAATATTTTGGAGTTTAACTTCATGTATATAAGCGACAGAAGTGTACCTATCTTCAGAATTTGTTTTATAGTTAAACATTTTTTTTGCACTAAGTATAGTAATTCAAAATAAGGTCTAACTCTACTTTCTGGTTACTGTTCTAACCTAACCTTACCGATATTTGTATGATGATAATTATCATACTAAACTCCTAAAAAAATTGTTAGATTCGTTATATTTTTTTACTGTAAGTGTTTACTGTCTTTTTTCATTTTCCTAAGCACTAGACTTGTACCCGATTAAAAGATATGATTGTTTATCAAATATTTACAACATTTTTAGTTATCTAAATATAGGTAATGCATTTTTATATTAAATTAACGAAATCTATCTAGGTTTTTTAAATAGGTACATTTCAACGTAACTTATTCTGTGGTATATCTTATACCGAAATCTAATAATTACCTAATACTAACACAGCATACCATTCTTATTTTTTAATTTTATTTTGTCCCAGTTCCTTTTTTCTTTCTTATACAAGACAGAGACATGACCAAAATAGGTTCCGTAACACAGAAAACTTTTAAGCCAAATCAACTTAGACACTTAGCCTAGACATGTCAATCCTCTGATGCAAAGAGCGTGGATTCGGCACGGTTCTTCAATCCAACCAAGCTCGTCTCTGTTTTGCATAATATCCTACAAGTGCATAACACCACAGCCGAAATGAGACGGTCTTGCGCCACTTCGAGGCAATTGTGGTTAAACCCGATGCTGAATTGTGTAGAAGTGTTTCTTCCGTGTTATAAAACCAGCAATAGAATTAATTTACCTAATCGTAGGAGTAGTCCTAAAGAGGGCATATGAAAAGATAAAGGTAGGTTTTAGTTACAGCACAGTAACAGGAGAATTTATGTGATAGGGTGTCTAACAGGCTTACAGAATTCGAGTGTGTTAGGTAATTTGTGGTGACCATATTACTAGGTTAGAGACTTCCCTCAACATCACCTGACTCGTCCTTACAAGCTAAAGGTTCTTCTAAATGAATCCAGACTCCCGAATATAGTAATAAAATGAACTTAATGATGTTCTGCATTATTTTAATGTACCTGTCTTTTCAACCATTTCTTTCATGTGTTTAGCCATCATCTATGGTTTAGGTGAGTATCTAAGTGTGGTTGCGTGCGTCATAAAAAATGGTTTTGCTAGGTCATCAGCAGTCAACATCAGCATTAGAAGTTGCTATCATATTTCATACTTAATTATATCATAATTATGCATACAGTTGGCTCAATAGGATATAATGAGCAGATCAAATAATTTCATTTATTGACATGATTCATATTTCATTACAGTAAAATATTTTTTCAATAACTCTGATGGCAGAACTGATTAAATTTATACGAGTCATAAAATTTTGGATTGTAAACGGAAATTAAAATTATGTATCGTCGTAAAAAATCATAACAGAGGACTCTACCCGTCATAACTTGTTATTGTGAATTTAATAAATCAAAATATAAATCGTTATAAAAAATCATACTTGAAAATGTTTACTGTACCTAAATAAATTATAGTTTATTCTATTGAGGAGAAACGTTACAAGAAAACGATGAATAATATAAGCATTTACATTTGAAATAGCTTTGCTCACTTTTGCTTTGTTCACTTAAGAGTAAACAAGAATAATAATTGCCTAGTATTTTTTATTAGTTCGATAAAATGAGTAATACAACTATCTGAATTTGTAATTGTACATAAATTAATGTAAAATTTACTGTAGCAACTTGTACACAGATAAAAAATTAAGACAACGGTATCTAATAGTTAAAATCTTTTCGTTTGGATCGCTAAAAACAAAATTATTGCAACACCTAAGGTTTTAGCTGAAAATGTATACTAGATACTGCGAGCAACCTATAATCTAGCATCGGATCTAAACCGCAAAACCTAGCTGTGAGCACGCTGAGCCTGCGTTTGCGCACGAACCACGCACAGTTATAATGAGGGGCAAGCGCAGGCGTCAAACAGGGTGCAATTAACATTATTTAAGATAACCACATCATGAAGTGTAAGCTGTGTTGCCAGATGTTTTGTAGTATATACTTTCTCTGCAAATTATTAAATAGGGATTTTTAAATTTAAATTCTTAAACAATAGTGCGTCACACTTTAAAACGATGGTCCCGGGTCCGATCCCCGGGTCGGGCCAAAATTTGTTACCTGAGTTTTTCTGTTAAGAAATTTTAGTTTTAGTTAAGTGTCAGCCCGGTGTCTAGAAGTTGGCAATCTTGCACCCCTGTGCCTCGGAAAGCACGGTAACCTTTGGTCGCCCGATCCCTCTCCGGTAGTGTCACACTGGTGTCCCATCGGATTATGAGGGCAAATGAATAGTGAGTGCACTTGTGTTTGCGCACACATTTGAGCACTATAATAGGTATATCCAGCGCAAGTGGCTTATCGTTGAGATTGGCCGTCTTAGCTGAAATCGGTTAGACGATATTATTATTATTATCTAAACTTATTTATCTATAAAATGTTCAAGGATGTAGTAGAGCGATGGAAAAAGCATAATTAGATAAAATATCTTTAATTCTTTAGTCTTTATTATTCTTTCACGCTAAGCTTAGACTTAATCAGATCAGTATTACTGAAAGAATTTGAATGAAACTGGTTGTAAGAAAAAAGTGTTTGTGGTAGAACGAATTACACCCAAGCGGAGCTGCGGGTCACCGTTAGACTATCTACCTCTTCTATTGATACTAAGTTGTTACATTAATTGTTTGATTAATAAATAAAACTCACTCCCCATTATTACAAATCTCGAACCAAGGGGTTGGCATGAATTTTGTTTCGGGACTATTCCCGGAACAAAATTCATGCCAACCCCTTTTAACATTGCTTGTTGGAGCGGGATGACATGAGCTTTCGTATGGTAATAACTTTAGATCACGATTTATAATAAGGTGGACTATATCGCAAATCAGTGAATAAAAGTCTTCATAGTTGTCACTAACCATGCTGGTGCATCCATGCATCTTGTGTGGCGATGACGACTTATGATCAGACGGCTGTCTTTCTCATTTGCTCGTCTCATATAAAAAATCACTAATCGAATCTAAATCATGATGGATGTTCTTGGGCGGGGGCTCGCTTACTCGTTTGTCCGCCTCTAGCATAAAAAATCGTTATATCTGGCAACACTTATGTGCAGATTCTCACCAAGAAAGTGAAGTGTTCCACCCGGCTGCAGCCGCGTTCTTGGGGCCACGATGTATCATTATGAATGATGATGAGGCAGCGAAAACTGATGGCGATCTGCCCACAGCTGTAGATGTTTGCTTTGATAATTATGAAGAATATGAATAAGTACCCAATTAGAACCAAGCTTATGTAAAAACGGTGTTTACATGCGTCTTGATAATCTTTATAGGTATGAAATTAAAACACTAACGGAAAGTGAATGCATGATTGGGCAGGTTCCAAAGTTTGGTAGCTTTTAAGTAATGGGCGTAAAATGTGCGTACAAAGTTAAATATTTTCCCACAAGCACATTGTAAAGTGAATAAAGATAAAACTTAAAAAATAGGTTAAACATTTACAACTACCTCAATAAACTTATCTGAGCATGAAATTATAGAAACCGCATAGAAATAATAAAAAAATAACAAACGTTTAGTAATAGTTTCTTTTTCATTGAATTATGTAGGTACTTTGAAACTATCGTGTGATGGAAAGCAAACTGAGAGATATCAAAATGTATGGAAACTTGATATTTGCATCTGTCAGTTTGCTTCACTAATTCATAATTTAAAAAACCCCCGACGGCGGCCATTTTGGATTTGAAATTTGTCACAATAAATATATTCTGCTACTCAAGCCCTTTTATATGATAACCTTATTGTGGGAGTTGTGTTAAAACATAAAATCCATATCTTTGTGACGGCGGCCATCTTGTATCGATTTTTATCTAACATAGCTAAGAACACTCCCCCTTTCATCTTTCAAACAAAAAGAAAACAAGATCAAAATCGGTTCATTTGTTCGGGAGCTACGATGCCATAGACAAACACACAAACACGTCAAACTTATAACACCCCGTCGTTTTTGCGTCGGGGGTTAAAAATCAAAGTTTAGTGCGTGATTTTTTACCATATAGCTATTACTATGATTCTGATATCGATATAAACACTTATACCTACTACTTACTATTAAATATCTAGTATTTGGAGACGGAGATCGCTGAATGTTAGATAAGTAGATTCAATTTTAAAATTCACGATTATATTATTAGGTATAAATACTAAAATATTTCCTCAAGGAATATAGGGCCTAATCTCAAAAAAAAAATCGACTTCTGATACAAATTAAACCAATTACTTTTTTATGAAAAAATGTTTTTTTCTGAGATTAGACCCTATGTTCCATAGGGAAAATTGTTTTCATTAATATAGTGTGCCATAGATAAGGGAGTAAGACCGTTCAAAGAGCACTGTGTATAAAACGCGAGAATTCAAGGAATTCAAAAATTGTTAGCTTCCCGCTGATGTAGCCAATTCCACAATCCACATTCCTCTAAGTTAGTTTTACTCGCAGGCCCAAATCTATACGAACATACCAAATTTTGGTTGCGGGTATTTGTGGTTGTTAGGAGAATTATCATACCTAGTGATATAGGTAGTGGGTCGCACTTTAAAGCGACGTCTGCGCAAGAGATCCCGGGTCGGGCCAAACATTTCTTCGATAAGAAATCCATTTTTGGTAAGAAATCCATAGTGTCAGCCCGGAGTCGCAAGTTGCCGGTCTTGTACCCCTGTGTCTCGGAAAGCACGTTAAGCCGTTGGCCATCTCCGGTCGTGTCACACTGGTGTCCGACCGGATTATGGGGGTAAGGGAAAAAAGAATGCACTTGTGTTTGCGCACACATTTGAGCTCTATAATATCCTGCGTACGTGGCCGATCGTTGAGATTGGCCGCCGTATCTAATCGTAATTAAACCCTGTGGTACGATACGAAACGAAGAAGCTCCTAGCAAGGTTGTATTGACCATCAACATATATTTTTTAACACAATATTACATATATTGTTTGGTTGATTAGCGCTGCCATCGGCGCTTCAAAAACTTAGATGTAGATTAGTTTTAATGAAGCAGCAAAATAAATATAATTTAAGGATGATTATTCATTATCATCAGAAAATAAAAAGTCAACCTTTTCTTTCAATGAATTTATCTAACTATTAAAACCTTAGCAACTAAATTCTACTGCAATTAAATATTTTAACAAGTAACATAAGAGCACATTTGAGGAGAGGTGCGCAGGCGCCGGATTCTCACCAAGAAAGTGAACTGTTCCACGCGAGCGCGCGCGTTCCGTTGCCCAACCAACACTGGTCGAACGGTGACCAGATCTCTAGTTTTCCAACGGATACTATTAATAATTGAATAACTAAAATTATGTTTTTAATTCATGTAGACTAAACTGACAGATTAAATGCGGATTTCAAGCTCCTTTTTTTGCCAAATGAAAATTACCTTCATATAATAATAAAAATAATAAAAAAGTTTTACTTACTTCAAGTTAGTTATAAGGTTAGACACAAGGAATAATAATAATAAGAACTAAAGATAATGTCTTTTATTTTAACCAGACTTGGCAAAAGTTCCATTAATTTTACCGGATTCATTTCGGGGAGTGTGCGGAGGTTCTACATAACTTGATCCCCCCCAGCCCATTCCATCATCGGACGACAAGGCGCGGCGAGTCCTTTCATCCTTATGTGGTAGAAATACCCCTTATCCGCACGAAGCGATTTGCTTCCACATTTATAATGCGGACGGCCAAGGAATGGAACTCTCTGCCGAGATCTGTTTTTCCTGACCACTATAATCTGGGCATCTTTAAGGCAAGAGTGAACAGGCATCTTTTAGGCAAACGCGTATCATCCTAGACCTCATCGTCGCTTTCCATCAGGTGCGATTGTGGTCAAGCGTTAGCTTATTGACCAAAAAAAAAAAAAATTGCAAGATCATTCCTCTTGGCGGAGTCACAAATTAAAACGAATTAAAAAAATATATAAAGATCCATTAATAAGTGGTTCAGGTATTAATTTCCTACCTATAATGTGTGGTTTATTTTAAACAATGAAAGATTTCGGGAAAAAAATCCACTAAGCCTCGGTTAACAAATTAGATTAGGGATCCTTCAGGGAGCTGTCTAAAAATGTGAGTGCTTTGAAAAATCGGAAACCTGTATTTTATAAACTAAAAAGTGATATCTGGTCACCATAGCTAGCCGACAGTTCTATAATAATACGGATTATGCTGACAGCGGAATCGTAACAGCTATTAGAATTGGAGGATAGGAATTAGGTGGTATAGTGACAAATTACAAACAGTCACGCAATTTGTGGACACCCGAGTGTGAAAATAAATACATACATAGTTGATTACATTACATATACTCGCAAGTTCGTATAGGTATACGAACTTGCGAGTATATGATTGCGATTCCTCTCTAGGTAGAGAGGAATCGTACAAATACAAATCATTTATTTCACATAATTTGTTACATACATGTTTATGTGGTACACCAGAAAGAGTACATGGATGACAAATAACTTAAAAACATTATAAGTACATTTTTTGGGATAACTTTATTCTATTTTTAGTTTAGGGACTTTAACCTTGTATTATGTCAGTCCTATCGTAACCTAAACATTATTATTACAATTTAAAAGATATAATTAACTACGTTACATGATATATTTATATTAAATAGACACTATATACGTACATAGTTCAATCATCGATGAAGAATCATCTCACACACTAGTTTAGCCGCGTCTGATGCAGGTTCAGCCAAAATAGATTGGAATACACCTAAGTCAAAGTGTTTAAGATGCAAGTTGTTGTCGTGATCGACGCTGTGTTTTATTTTTGATATACTCCATCAACAAGTGTTGCACATCTTCCACTTTATTACAGACATCACAATTTGGGGAGTCCGATTTTTTCATCAGATGTGCAAACTTGTTAGATGGAATGTGACCAGTCCTTAATCTATGCAGTAATACAATGCCATTTAGTTATACTCCACAAACAACCACGTAAGTAACAATACAGGAGAGCAACCTGTAGATCCCACACTAGGAAGCACTGTGTCGTGGGTACCTACCTTCTTGGTGAAAACTCGTATTAAATGTATTACATTGTTAATGATAAAAGTATGAGTATAATAGGCTACAAGAAATTACCTTTGACTATTTTATGGGTTTCAAAGTAGTTAGGTAGAAGAGTCCACTTACGAGTTTGTTTTTTTTTTCGTTGATATTAGCTCACGCTTGTCTGAAATCTCACCTGATGGAGAGTGATGATGAGGGCCAGGATCAAGTACCTGCTACTATAGTTAGTAGTAAACCGAAAACCGACGTACAGTAGTGGAATTTTCTGATCGAGAGCGCTACGCGATAATCGCTTGCACACGAAGAGAGGTGGGCGAAGCTTAGCCTTACGCTCACGCATAGCGCAGTGCAAGCGATTTTGCTGCCTAACTGAAACACTTACCTACTCTTTTTGATTTAATCTAATCTGAAACACTACGTTCGCTGACCGTACATCTTACATAGCACTAATCGCACTTTACTTTGTCTTTTTTTTGTTACACTTTTCCGAGTTACTTAACCATCTGTAGTCAACATTGGATATAATTAAGATGCTTAAAAAATATATTGTACGTCATAGAAACAATAAAATAGAATGAATGAATTGAAAGCGATGGTAACTGAGCTCAGCGGTCCAGAACGCGCCTTCCATACGGTGGTCCGGATTCGAATCCGAATATGCACGAAGTCAAGGCAAACATCGTGCGGAAACCTGCACGTTTATTTCTGAAACGTGTAACCATGATTCAGTTGGTCTGGTTCCCCTGTTAACGGGTTGCGAAGATCAGAGGGCAGGCGTTTCATTGTAAATACCCCAAATTAAGAATCATGGCCCAAGCGTATTATATATAATCTGTACCCGGGCTCCAGAGCGACATCTTTGGACGCAACTGGGAATTAACATTCTAATATGAGAAACATAATTCAAACCGGTACAATAGTTATCAGTATCACAGAGTAATTATACTTAGTCAAGTTTCGCTTGAAGCGCGGCAAAAAAATCTCCCGAACCTGTTTATGCCGTCCTTACCTAATAATTTCATGTCCATAATTGTCACAAAATTAGTAAGATCTCCCTTGTTTGTTTAACTTCTAGATGGTACCATAAATACAAAAGGTCTACTTTAAGTGGACGATAATTTTGTATCCGTAAAAATAACCACTTTTAAAAGGTCCCCAATGAGTGTATACCGCGGAGATGGCGTGCAAGTCTGCCCACACTGGTTGTTGGTTTCTCAGAAAACAATGGATACAAGTGTGATGTAATCGCGAATCACACGCGCTTCCATCATTTGTCACGAACAAATCGTAGTCCGTTTCACATAGGTACAAGATCATAATTTGCTACAACAATTGACAACAGATTTACACAATAAGAGGTTTTGGCATTGCGTTAATGAAATTAATCTTACTGCTGCACTCAGAGACGTTAAATTACCTTTAATTGGTCCTTAAGAAAAAATATTGACACTTTACGCATAAAGACTTTCCGTAATTAAGTAAGTGAATATTTAGCTTAGCTATTGACGTCTTGGAGTGCGGCACTTAGCTTTTCTAAATCTAACTCACTTCACACTTGAGTGCGAAGAAAATCGGTTGCTAAAGAATGCATTTTCACGAATTGATTACAAACACGGCAAATGTTTGCTAAGAAGGCTACAGATATTTACATACCGCAAGCCGCACACCCCAAAACAGATCCGTGAAATCCACTACTCGCGCGAAGTCTTTCCATGTAGGTTCTTGTATGTCCGACCGTCCAGTCGCGTACTGCTTAATAATTTAATAACGGCAACGTTTCGCAGCGATTGTAGTTAATTCATAGTTGTTTGTTACCTCTACCTCGCTAGCTGACCACGGCCACTACGGCCGGCCAGTGCTATGGATGCGTCAGTGCCGCGCGGGCTCGCCTGATCCGCAGACCGCAACGCGCCCGTCACGTGCATACCAAAATCAATTTCCAAAACACGTTCGAAAAAAGTGCTAGTTATCATTCGAAATTCAAAAGTGATGTTTTTTTTTAAAAAATGTGATCAACTTGTGCGCCAAACCAAGTGATTAACTGCCAGCAATTTAGGCAGCCGAAAAGTTCGTGTTTACTCGAATTAGTTATAATCTGTAAAGCTGGAGCGGAACGGTGTTTACATGCATTACAGAAAGCGGCCCTACAGGTTAGTATTTGTTAATCAGACGAATTTATTGTTGTCACGCAAGCCTACCTATGAACAATGTATCGTACCTACCTACATGGGGTGCTGGAATTTTATGCAAATTACAAACGTTTGGATCCACACATGTGACAATTTGCGTGACGTGACCGTGTCAGAGCATTAGGAACGGATATACTGGCCATTAAGTCAGCATATTAAAAAAATATATTTATCATTACCATTAGGTTTATCAAATCTCAGTAACTAACAAATGTAAATGCAATACGCATGGCGTTAGCATTATATTATTAAACGTTAGCATCAAGCGCACCAAATACAAAACAATGATTAACAATTAAAATTCACACTTCACTGGAATACACAATTAAGATATAACGTATAAATAACTCTTTACTACTTACTCAGCATCGAAGCTATTTCTGACAGCACAAAAAGTCACCCAATGAGTTGGTAATTAAAATGATTTAAATAAAAAACACAAGGCACAGAGACGATAGGTAATATAATAAAATACCTATAATATGCGTCACTAAGTAGATATTTCTGAGTATCAACAACAAAGGTATGAACAATGGACCCTTTGACAATAAAATTGATATCGAAATATCTAGGTGACTTTTGAACTATTGTTTTCTATTTCCAATGATGATTGTCGGTATAGAAAAATAGTTGTTTGAGATGTATTGTTATTGTTATCAAATGGCAGGTCTATTGTTAGGCTTTATGCTGTCAGAAGACACGCATCTAGTGATACGTCTAGGTTTTGTTGGTATGTGCACGTATGGGTAGGTATACTTTAATATTGGTACTAAGCAGTACATAATTTTTAATTTACCTACTTATTTATGATACTTATTTTAAATAATTTTAAGTAGTCGGAAGTAGGTGACCATACTTTCCATTTCTTAGGAGAATATAATTACATCTAAAACATTAATAAAATTATAATATTTTCTAAAATGTAAGTAAGTAAATAAATAATTTTAAGTATCTAAATTCTGGTTAACATTTAATTTCAAAGAAAAAAGTTTGAAAGGTTTGAAAATAGTTCTTCTCTCACGGTAGGCAGCGGCATGACTGTGCTCCGGCATTGTTGATGTCTATGAGCGGCGGTTACCGTTTACCATCAGATGGGCCGCAAGCTCGTCTACCTACTATAAGCAATAAAAAAAAAAAAATTTTAGGTCTTTTCGGCAAAGGATCTGCTTATATAAAATTACTCGACAAACACAATAACTTTTCATTTACATTAGGTAGGTACTTATGGTGAGATTGTTTTTATGTGATAGGTACTGATGGTAAGCGTTTGCCGCCGCCCATGTACACTCGCTACACCAGAGTGGAGTCACAAGTACACTGCCAACCTTTAACCCCCCTTTTCCCCCAATTGGGCCTCCGGTACCCTCACTCACGCATCGAAACACATTACGATACTGCTTCACGCCGATTTTCTGTGAGGCCATATTATCATTCCAATTGGAATTGAACCAAATTGTCTACTATTTCTACATATAAATTAAAGTCAAGCCAACGACGACATCTTTTCTCAACGTTAGCGCCAATACCATCGGTACTCTTGGCCACTTTAACATCCTCTTAACAATACCTACCATTTTGGCCTTAAGCATTCAGTTAATTATTATTTTAATCGTAGCTAAATTGCGCCACCATTATGACGTGTGATGTCGTAACCGCAGTTAAAACGCCGCGGCGGCTATTTCGCGTCGCACCATACAGACACAACAATGTGTGCATGGATATTTGATGATGTCCATTCCATTGTCCAGTAGACAGTACTCGAGTACTTCAAAGTCCTTTGACACGCGAGCTGAAGCGATGACTCATAAGTTTTTCTTTTTTTATGTATTTGCAACCTTTTTTCTAGATTTGCGGCCATGAATGAGGTGTCATTAAGTTCTTGTAACGCGGCTTGTTGATAAAGTTTTTTTTTTAATCTACTACGTGCTCAGACAGTTTTACTCTGTTAGTATTGAAAAAACAAAAACAAAATACAGTTAGAATCGCGTGGATATCAGACTTTAGGAAAATTGTCATGCTGTTAAATTCGTATTGATGTTATTTTTTGCAGACAATGACAATTTTGATGTAAGCGCTGGTGGCTCGGTGGGTCAGAATGCGCCTCCCATACGGGGAGTCGTGGTTCGAATCCGAGCACGTACCTCTGGATTTTTAAATCTATGTGCGTATTTATACCACCAGCTCGGCAGTGAGGGAAAACATAGTGAGGAAACCTACACGTTTCGGATAGTTTCTGAAACATGTATTAATTTATGACGGGCGAGGTGTGCCGTTGTATGGCGGGTGGTCGTATCAAAGAAATTAGTCTATGTACAACCTGTGCGGATAAAGAATGGGATCAGAAATGGCGGCGCATCTATTCACTCCTCGCTCGCACACATATTTGCGTCTATACTCGCACTCGTGGGGTGTGAGTATAGACGCAAATAGTGTGCGAGCGAGAAGTGAATAGATGCGCCGCCATTTCTGATCCCATTCTTTATCCGCACGGGATGTACAAATGTTTATTTACAACTCGACCAACAATATTTACACCACACATATACTAAAGTAAGAAGGAGAACATAAAGCAGGAAAATCAAGTAAAGATACTAAGAACGGCTAGATTAATTTGTACAATGAATTATTCACAGTAAAATCAGTCTGTTTAAATTTTAATGACATTTTTTGACTGTCAACCAACGGACGAACAGTATGACCGGAGCATGCGCGCGCTGCTGACCCGTCATGCGCGCTGCGTGAACTACACCTCAAACTATTATACATATAAAAGGGTCATACTGTCCGTGCGTTGGTTGATGCACAAAATTATACAAAACAATTTACACATTTATTAAATTTACAAAAGCGTGGATCGCCACAATACTCAATATTTTATTTGCATTTCATTCGGTTGGTCTGGATCCCCTGCTAAAGGGATGAAAGGTCAGAGGACAGTCGCTTCATTATTGTAATTACCAAACTCCCCAAATCCTGAATTATAGTCTAAGTGTAACTTGGGCTCGAGAGCGACACCTTTGGATGCAATCGGGAATTACACGCTAAGTTGAGAAGGAATGACACTTTTGATAAAATCTGTTTTTTTTTGCGATCACCTAATGGCAAGCGATTGGCCGGCCGCCTAGTTATCAGGTTATTATACATAAAATAGCTATGTTTAAAAATTCTTCTATTAAAATTAAATAGATAAGTAGATATTAATAATACTATGATAAGTAGGTATCTTAATTGTAGAATTATTTTGTTTTTCTCATTTGTCCTTCCTAAGAAATTGTATCAGGTGGCTAACACTTGTGCCCTATGGCTAGGTGCATTTGGAATACTGCCAAACCAAACTGCCGGTGTTTCCTGCTTGTCGTAAGAGGCGACTAATGGGGCCTTCGGAGTACGCGAGCATAACCACTATTTTTTTTATGCTAGAGGCGGACAAACGAGCGAGCGAGTCACCTGATGGAAAGTAATCATCGCCGTCCATGAACATCCGCGAAATCAGAGAGATCGCTAATGTGTTGCCGGCCTTTTTAAAAAAGAGTACGCTCTTCTCTTGAAGGTCCCTAAGTCGTCACTCCTGCAGCCAAACCGTTCCACAGAACTGAGGTACGTGTTAGAAAGTTCCGGGAAAAACGCACCGCAAAACGCACTATTGGGGAGTGGCTTGCTCAGCATACGTCCCGCGGGGAACAACGTTACTGGGTGTCCTGGTACGCATGCATCAGAGAAGGGCGGTACGGTTCAGTCCCGGCTGTGGGGTTTCCGACCGTGATTGCGCTGAGTTGGACACCTCAAGGGTTTAAGTTAGGGTTCGGTTAGAGTCCCACACACCGTTGTGTTCCGTACATGTGACAAGGTGAAGGCCATGATGGTTTCCCCCGGGCGAAAAAAATATAGCTAATACTTTATTACGAAATACCTACCTACTTGTATTAACCTAGTCAAATTTTTTGCAAGCTCGTTCCGTTTGTGTGTTCATAATCCGTGAAAAATCGTTATTAAATATAATAATGTAGTAATTTTATGATGATGAGGCTAAGGCGACTGTTTATTGCTAATGATTTATTTGGTGGCTGTGATACACTTTTTACATAAAAATGTGAATGTAGAAGAATTAACCCAGATTTAGCCGCTCTCGCGATACAAATGTGTTTAGTATAGGGTTGCTAAATACGCATACAACTTTAAAACTCTTTAAAGTTTCTCATTGAGGTCTCTCGGACGCCTAATACGGGTGAAATGGGAGTTTAAAGCTTGGCAGTGAACTTGTACCCTTGTGAAACCTTGTGAACTTGTGCCGGGGCCCACACAAAATAGGCCACCCTCACTCTTACCGAGGTGTCGTAAAAGGCGACCAAGGTAAAGCTGCTGGCATGCTCATCAGCACCCAGAGAAGGAAAACTCTGCATTTATATCAAAACCCTCACCAACCCGTCTGCCAAGCGTGGTGAGTATGGCAATTATCCGTCATGTGATTGAGGGAGGCCCATGCCCCAGCAGTGGGGACTTAAATGGGCTGACAATGAGTGAATTTGTGACTCCACTGGTCGTCTGCCGACATCACATAAAAAAGGGAAATCTTTGTTTTTGTAAATATAATATAAATAAATACGTTTGAACATAACTTTGATGTTTGTGCCTTTCTAGTTATTTTTACACCTACAAGGTGGACGGACAGTATCAAGTCTGCTACAAAGTGTTCGTTGACTGAATATACACGCAGTGCTACAAACAGAGAAAGATGGCGAAGTCTCGCTAAAGCCGCTACCCAACATACAGACAATCCATAATCACGACCACTCCGTCAGGAGTGTACGACTGAGAAGAAGAAGAGTTATTTTTTGTGAGTTCCTCCTCGGACACATTCTGTTGGAGTATAGTTTGGAACTGATTTATATTATCTTCGTGTTTGTACACCAATAACTGTACTTTGTTATGTGTCATAATAAATTTAAAAAAAAAAACTTAGTTATATCCTAAGTTTCTTGACTAGTGAAAACCTTAAGGTGACGGGTAAGCCACACTAGCGACGCCAATCGATTTCAATTATTAGAGACTAAACCGGATCTATTTTTAACAATTTCGGGGTTACAACCTCTCGGCAAACACTTATACTAATTATTAAATAACCATGCACAAATGTTGGGTCCGTTTTGTACGCAAAAAATTGATTCACGCCAAAAGTGGCCGCTTTTGGCGGTAATTCACATTTCGAGTACAAAAGCAATCCCAAAAGTTAAGCATAACTATTTAATAAATAATATAAGTGTTTGCCGAGAGGTTGTAACCCCGGAAATTGTTTAAAATAGATCCGGTTTAGTAGCTAAAAATTAAAATCGATTGGTGTCGCTAATTGACCCTACCCGTTGCCTTAATTGGCACACGATATTAGCGCCGCCAAGTGATTTATATTGATTGTGGCGAATAGGAGACGTGTGATCACGAAAGTGGCCACTTTTAGCAATTATCTAGATTATTGTTACTTGTAGGTAGTAATGATTACATAAGTTCTTCTGAAAAAAATGTTAATACTGTCCTTAAAGAATTTGTTGCTCACTTTAAAAAACCACGGCCTCACAGTAAATCAGCGTGAAGCAGCATTGTGCAGTGTTTCGCCGCGTGAGAGAGGGTACCGGAGGCCCAATCCGGGGGAAAGGGGGGTTAAAGGTTGGCAACGGACTTGTGACTCCACTGGTGACTCGGGTGTACATGGGCGGCGGTAATCGCTTACCATCAGGTGATCCGTCTGCTCGTCTGCTACCTATCACATAAAAAAAGTAAAAAAAATGTCACTTATTCGCCACAACACAATCAATACAAATCACTTAGCGGTGTCCTTTACCTTATTAACCTTATAAAGCAGTAAAGTTGGCAGAAATGAAATTTTTGAATACGGTTCAGTAAAAACAATTGAGTCGTAGATAGGTTTAGGTACCTTCTTAGATTCTCCGTATAATAATTGGAATTCAACTTTTGTTTTACATCAGATATTTAGGACATACTCTACTCGTCGTTGTACTTATCGAATGCATTATTGACAACCCTACTTCTACCTAAGAAGATTGGGTGACGGATGTTACGTAACAAATAATACTAAATGTGTAGGCACTTTCCGTAAATTACGTACCTAAGTTGTAAATGTTCTTAGCAGTAAATGACATGAATAACTTGTTTAAGGTGACGGGTAGGGCACACTAGCGACGCCAATCGATTTTAATTTTTAGCTACTTGTTTAAAATAGATCCGGTTTAGTAGCTAAAAATTAAAATCTATTGGCGTTGCTAGTGTGCCCTACCCGTCACCTTTAGTTCTAGTTCTGAATTAACCCATTATCTTTGATCAAAATGATTGACAAAATGTTGATTTCCTAAATCTATTTCGGATTAAATTTAAATCTGCGGCTTTTTTAAATGAAAGTTATTAAATAAATACTTACTTTGGGTTTTATAAAGCATTACAGGATACTATAGGTTCAATAACTTAGAAAGTACCTAATAAGTGTTTATTTATTTATTTATTATCTAGATATATGTATTTATACTATAAATTTACTTAATCAATATTCAAAATCAAAAGGATTGCACCACCCTCCCCTCTTCTATGTAATGTCCTTTACCTGAAGGTTGTCTGGTAGAGATCGCTCCCAACGATAAGACCGCCTAAATTGTACACTGTATCTCTGTATACCTAGCTTTTAAGTTTTGTATGTTGTGCAATAAAGAGTATCTATCTATCTATCTATCGTTTCGGCCCTATCTTTCCCAAAATAAATAAGTAAATAAATAATTCACAACATCACATACATTGATCTGACACCGAAATAGGTTAAATAGCTCAAGCATCTATGTTACGGATATCAGAACCAACAGCGGAATTACAAATATATATATATAATACTTTTCTTTTGTAAATACATACTTATAATATATAAAAATCATCCAGACCAATACAAACAGACATGTTCATGAACATACATGTTTTTACTGAGCGGGGATCCAACCCGCAACTATTGGACCAGAGGTCGTCAAATTTACGTCAAATATTTGTACGCCTGTCAAAATAAGAGAAAGGTCGGATATTCATTTGTATCGAGCGTTTGTCAAGCTCATGTCAAACTTGTTAATTGTTACCACAACGAACCATTACAGTGAACTCTCGTTTTATCAATCAGCCAATCGATTGACTCTTTTGTTACGTAGGTCTCTAAAGAGCACCAATCATCCTCGCAGCCTGTATCTATCGTAGACTAGCCATGTTTCCCAAATCCTTAGTCCATCTTGTTACAGGAGGTCCTACATGACCTTACCCAACGTGATGATCACTTCACTTTAATATGTGTCGACCCCACCATCTATCAGTTCATCTAAAACATGGCCTTAAAGGCAATAATTACACTGGAGGACAAAAAATCGACCCACCCTCTAACACAGAAATAGTCAAACATGGTCTCGGAAAACATAAACAAACAATATGAGGTTTTTATTGATTTTTATGTGAATGCATGTCCAAAAATGCTCTTCTTTTAGTTAAGATTTTTAATGATTAGGTATTACAAATCATTTCAAAATCAGGTACCTAAGATTACTTTTCCATGCTAATTTATATGGGGCGAGTGATTTTTTTTTTGCACGCAAGTGTATTTCAAGAATATGCAGCAATCGCAGTGACAGTATCAAATATCCAGCTCCCGCGCCAGCCAACCGAGCATGGTGTGCACTTTCTTACGCAATTTCACGGCGCCCGCGCACCCGTGCCTCATTTGCGAATACGATTTCTCCGACACTCCCCAGGGACGCCCTGTCCGGTAGAAATGACATCCGATTATCGGAGGTTGCGAAGAAAGCGTAAGGTTTGCATAAGTTCGCAACGTAAGGCAATCAATCCCGTTTAGCGTAGTCGTTTGATTGCCGGTTGAGACGCAAGAGTCGCGGATTCGATTGCCTCACCTAATCTTTGTTAATGAAACAGATATTTGTGTAGGGTTTGGACGTCTGTAGTACTTTCGTTGTACCTGGTTTCTATAGTAGAAGGAAAAACTTTAGTTTAGAACCAGTACAATACATGTGATTATGTTGATTGTCTGAATATACCTGACCTGCCTATTATTTTAATATTTCACAACATCACATACATTTATGTGACTCTGAGATAGGTAGCACAAACATCTGTGTTACGGATTTCAGAACCAGCAACGGAGTTACAAATATATACATATTCTTTTCTTTTGTAAAAACATACATACATACTTATAATACATAGAAAGCACCTAGACCAATACAAACAAACATGTTCATGCACACAAATGTTTGTAGGTACTGTGCGGGGATCGAACCCGCAAACCTTGCACCAGAGGCAGCGTTCACTACCACTGATCCAAACGGGTCGTCGTCTATGGGTATTATGCTTGTATTTATGCGGATATTATGCTTGTATCAAAGCTGTGTACAAGCCTCTGCAAATAAATAATAGTTATTTGAGTTTATGATTAGACATTGTAACCTTCGTCTTATCAATTTAAAAAAACCTCATAAGATTTATGTTGCATAGATATCAAGCTCTAAGCATACATGGGGACAAACAGACAGCGAAAGCAATTTTGTTTTATATACTTAATGTAGTGATTATTTATTAGGTGAGGTCAGTCTGCTGTCGTCAGCAGACCAGACTTTATTAGCATTTACTAAGGTTTCTTCTTAGTATTTGGCCAGGAGTTGGATATGTTTAATTTTATTGGCGTATGTATTCCTGTTTAACGATATGAAGTTTACGTTTAAGTACCTAATACTTTATCAACTTTATTAAATCGTGAAGGAGAAAATGGCTACTGTAATATTTTCTAGTAAGGTTTATCGTTTCGCAGTAATATCTAGATGCATTCATGCTTACCATTCGAATTAATGATTTCGATTGTCGTCCTACATAATTCAATACAGGGTGGATTTTGAGGCGGGTTAGTATGGACAGGTTTCCGGCGCGATTATTCTTAACTTTTTAACGTAGGTATGCCGAACTCCATTCACAAGCGAATAAAATTATATTGGTATAAAGAATGTCGTTTGTAGTGGTGATCCCCTTCCGAACTATATACTCGTAAGGTTACAACAATTACCAACATAGAGAAAAGACACAAAACGCTTTTGTTATGAAAACAAAAGATTTGTTTTTTTAGATCAGAAATCTTCTCACCGTGGGAGAGCAACACTTCGGCATGAATGGGCAGACTCGACCGAAGTGATACCACGGCTTAACAGAAAACGGGCGTGAAGCGGCACTGTGTTGTGTTTCGCTGCGTGAGTGAGGGTTCAGGCCCATTCCACTGGTGTCGCGGGTGTCCATGGGCGGCGGCAATTGCTTACCATCAGGTGATCCGCCTGCTCTTCTGCACTAAGCGGGCAAAGATTCCAACGAAAGCGTAGTGCCTAATTTACCTATCTGCCGGCCTTTGGTCACAAAAGCCATGCATACTGATCGTCACAAGACAACGGTAGATCTTGGCATTGTTCTCAGTCATAGTACCTATCAAACTTTACATCGCTCGTCGCAATTTGGCCAAGTACAATAAGCAATGATTAAGTTTGTTTCAAAATGGCCGCGTCCACCTCCAAGCTGCGATTGGGGCATTATTTTTTGCTTCCAGTGAATGGCCTAGATTTTGTAACTTTGTGTGAAGGTTGTTCGCTGGACATTATATCTAATGCTGTGTATATAATTTGTTTGTAATTTTTGTTTTGTTTAAAAATTTCATAAGAAACTATACAATAAGTCATTAGTAGTTATGACTACTTTGAAGTTTAAAATATTAGTAGTTATAACTACGATTCAAGCCTGATTGGACTAATCCTTATCCTTTAATAATTCATATACCTATTACATTTATTAGACGTGGACACTCACGGCTGGACTAGTCCACCGGTTCAAAGTCGCTCAAAGCGCTATGGAAAGGGCTATGCTCGGAGTATCTCTGAAGGACCACATCAGAAATGATGTAATCCGACAGAGAACCGAACCAGGGTCACCGACATAGCCCACCGAATTAGCAAACTGAAGTGGCAGTGGGTTGGTTATATTAGCCGCAGAACTGACAGCCTTTGGAGCCGTAAAGTCCTTGAGTGGAGACTGCGACTCGGTAAGCGTAGTGTAGGACGCCCTGCGACAAGATGGGATGATGACATTCGAAGGCTGGCTGGTGTGGGCTGGATGAGAGTGGCCGAAAATCGGGAGCAGTGGCGTGCATTAGAAGAAATAAGATTAGTCGAATCGGCCCTTTGTGTTATCTAAACTAAGAATAACGCTTAGGACCTCCTAACGTATAAAAGGCAGCTGCTTTTCATACTTATAGCTTCAAAGAAAGTAAGGCATCTACGACCATTCATCTGCTAGTGTAAAGAAATTAAAAGATAAGAACTGCAGTAACAATATCATAAACAAACTGCATGCAAGCGGCGTACGTTGTAAACTTATAAAGTAGATCAAATACAATCATAAGTTACACACGCAACGAGGGTTGTCAACACAAACACCAACAAATTAATTCTTAAATTAAATTCTTGTTAAATGTATAAAAACTTAATCAAAAGACTTATTAGATTTTAATTTTAATTTATCGCAATTTAATTTATAAAAGTAGCAAATTTTTAATTTGCCAAGCTATGTACGCTACTTTAGGATTACTGTCTAGCTTATATAATTTTAATTTGTATATATTGTTTTTTAATTGACTGTCATCTGTTTGCGTACCAAATTAAAATAAATAAATAAATAAAAAATCTGTAAAAAAATACACATGTCGAATTGAGAACCTCTTTTTTTTTAATTATGAAAATATAGTTTACTTTTTCAAATGCCGGCCAGCGAACATGTGACTCCTCTATTGGGCGATAGAAATCGATTCCCAATATACCTATATACCAATATACCTATGTACTTGTTTTGTTGTATGAGAAAGCAAGAAACGTATTTTTTTTTCTGTGATCGGTCTGCTCCTATTGCATATAAAACAATTTATATACTATAAAAAGGCAAATAATGAAGACAGCGGCAACACTTATAGGTAATCCGAAAATAATATAAGGGTGGACCACTATTTTTACCTTTGTCTGTAGTCCTAATTTCTATGTTTATGTTGTAATGAGTATTTTTGTTAAATTATGTATTGTGATGGTCTTTAAATGTTTCTTTATTTCTACACATTTGTTTTATAAATCGTTTAAAAATTCTAAATTTAAACCAACCTAAATAAATTTAAAGATCTAATTTGACAGGCAAAGGAGAAGAGATTGTATTCTTAGTAGGTACTTTTAATCATGCCACACAAGGTAAAGAATCGTAAAATTATCATTTTGTAATCATCGCCAGGCAACACTGCTCGCAACACACCGCATCCACGTAACACACCTATGGTAGCGAACAATAAAATGAAATAATTGCCCGCGTTACATGTGAAGCGTTTCCTTCTTTCGCCAAGAAAATGCTTCATCCCCACCGGATGTTCCTAGCAATAATTTTAATTAAAAACTGCTTGAATAATTGTGCTACCCCGTAGAACTAATAGTTTCATTCAAAAGTTAAAAAAATAAATTAAAAAAAATACCTTTTCCATAAACGAAACATTTGATAAAGCTACCAAATAAAGTTCAAATGAAATGCATACAAAATATAGAAGCGTGACGTCACAGTCATGTCTACCGCCATTTGTATGGAGCATTTTGGGCTTTCCCAAAAATGTGATTTTAAAGTTGTGATATCTCGGGAAGTTTAATTGAGAATTAGGTAGTTCTTTCAACGATCTTTCTTACATTAAAAAATATATAGTCAAATACCCTATTCGGATTTGCAAGAGACATTTTTTCACGGCAAGCTAAAAGATAAATTAAAATACGTTAGCATTACGAATTCTTTGAATGTTCGTACTAGCCCTGTGCGATGGTAGCTCACTGGATTAACTGGCAGTTATTAACTTGACATTTGCATCTGTCAGTTTGCTTCACATAATTCAAAATCAGAGTTTAGGTTATTATATCAATGAAACACGACTTCGATGGCACACTGCGCCATCTATTTGCGCGGAAAGTCAAAGTTTCGATTCCCGATCGTGCCACATTGCAGTCTACCTAACACGCATATAATAGCGAACAATGGAATAAAATAATTCTTTACGCAACACATACTAAAATGTTTCCTTCATCTCTAACATAACTCAACTACCTCGCCAAATAATGTGAATTATAAGCTGCTTGACTGTAAAGATAGCAGACAATTATAAAAAAATCGTTTAAAATCAAGGAAGTCATTTTATGGGAAGAAAATGCTTTCTAAAGGTGGAAAATGTTCATAGAGTTAGAAAATATTTGTATGGAACTAAACACTTTTAAAAAAAGATTTTTAATAATAAGAAAAAAGACATATTTGCATAGCCATAACATTAAATATCTCAATCACAATCCATTTTTAACTAAATAGCTGAAAGAAATTATGGCGCCCAACGAGGGGTGGACAAACATTTAACAATAAAAAAAATAACACGTAAAGTAACATCAATCACAATCTTACTTGTTCATAGGTACTTGATAAATTATGGGAATCAGATTAATGTGTGAAGTGAAAAAGCTTCCCCATTTGTAAATTCAATTTCCCATATAAATAAGGCCTATAATTATATCGTGAATCCTTTATACGGTTGTAGTTATAAGATTCCCACGTAAAGATTACCAAAAGTTTTTCTCCTTATGCAACCCGAACATACCCACCTGCATACTTTACAGTAGTTAAAATTACGTAGATGCGTGACGACTTACATCAATATTAGTTAGCATCGTATACAGGATGGAACATTACGGTTTACACTGCTAATTGCACTGTCAAAAAACTGCTTACGCATTGACACCTCCAATTAATTTCTTGTTATTTGTTTCAGTTCTGGGAAGCGGCAAATCGGCTCAAATGTCTTAGCTAGGTAACTATTCATTTCATTTATTAAAAAAAATCAGGTAGTTGACGGTTAATTATAAATATTTTATGCTTATACAAATTGCACGCCATCTAGCAACATTTGTTACTAGCGCCATCTATGCGAACGATAGTGAAACTTATTACAACATCTTACCCATGTGCTGACATTAAAACGAGTTAGTTCACAGCTCTACAACAGATGGCGTTATAAGTAAAAAAATAGATAGCAAAAGAATAGAACTTTTAATTCCGCAATGGATTAATTAATTTACGGTGTAATTAACGTTGTTCCAGCCAATTATATCGGTCGTCCTCGTTCAACTCTTCGGGCTGCGGCTCGGGTGGGGAGCCGGCGGACGACATGTACTCCGATGTCTCGCTGGAGGAGGATGTCCAGGGTCTCAACTATAAGGTACCGTCATAATTTAAAATCCTGACTAAAACCGTTGCGTGTATATAAAACATTATTATTGCGTAGTGAACATAACAAAGAGCTGAGAATGTTAACAGCATTATAGGTAATGCACTGGAGATGTGAAGTGATTTGTTTTCGATAAAACTATATTTTACTACCATAAACATCAATTCGCACAATGATGATGACGGCTAATGGGATATCCAAATGATAGTGCAAACCTAACCATAAACAATTATACTCGTAGTTGTGTGTTATAGTTGTTGCATATAGGCCAAAGTGATGATAAGACATATAGAAAAATTAGTTGTTACAGCACCAGCAAAGCTTCAGGTTGCTACAAACTGTCCGAATTTACTTCAATTTGTTCTACGTGTTTGACATTATGTGAGAATAGATTGAAGAAAATTTGCAGTTTCTGATATTGAGTGACAAACGAGTCAGTATAGGATAACGTAGTGATTATATTCTCTTTGAGTATAGGCATAGACATGCACCCTAAACAGACTGTGCCTTTTTCATAGAAAGTATTACTTCAAAAACAGCGCGAAGCCGTTAGTACTGGGGTCACGGGCTGGGCGACGACCACAGAACAATATCACTCCTAGCGGAGGCGACGACTCACACTATTAGCTTCAAGAATATTTTCTAGGGAAACTCATTCATGTTCCCGGAAAAGATTTATCGTGTGTGAAGTGAATATTTGCGTCATTGTTTAATATCATTGACATTATGTCAGCTTCCTTCCTCGCTATACGTAGTTGTTAAAGTTGACACACTTTGACGATAAGAAACTTCCTTTTAACACCATTTGTTATCTATGTAATCTTTATCCATACCTAATTAATGGTCTCTTTAACCATCAGCATCCGTTTATTTAATTGATGAACAGAAAAATCTAAATTAATCATATTTTCACCAACACTACTATTGAAGGATTATATATAAGTTAAGTCCATTTCACGTTCATGCTATACCCAAAAGATTAACATGATGTACAGGAAACCTTGTATATTAAGATCTTACTTTACATTCATGAATGCAATAAACCATTTGAGTTTGATTTTAGCAGTCTTCTGTAGTTATTAGGTCCATAGGATAGATACCTACAAAATGTCTTGTTGATTACGTACCTACTATTACAAATCATATAAGCCTTGTCTCAAATTGTACCAAAATATCGGGTCAGTTACATTTCGGCCCTTTAAACTGACTATAGCCACGGAAAAGACAATATTTACCAGTTTATTATTAGGGCTATTTTCGCGTATGTCGTCACGTTTTTGCCAACACATGTGGTGGCTATTTTTAACATTGGCCAACTGCCAGTCCGACCTTGCACCGTGACTTCTGGTGAAAACTGGAGCCTGTGCATTACTAATAAGATTGGACTTGAAGTAGTTACTGAAGGTAGGCCTCAAACGGCTTCGTAGTAATGTAGAGTAATGCTAGCACCTGACACACTTAGGGGTTGGTGACGATTTTGTCACGGCTATAGAACATCATCATACTAGACAAAGAACTTGATTCTCGACTCGATTACTTACACCATTTCCATAACATACTAGCACGTATGTATTGACTATGAATATAGTCAATGTCAACGACTTCATGACAATTTAGAATAATGCTGGTTTTTGAATACTGACAGTAAGAGTACAATATACAATATATACACTTAATACTTTTCTTTTGTAAACACATATTTATAATTCATAGAAAACACACCAGATCAATACAAATAGGCATATTCGTGCACACAAATGTTTGTACTGTGCGTTCATCAAAGGCAACGTTCACTACCACTGTTCCAAACGGGTCGTCTTTGACCAAACATGATTTGGAGATAACTGGATGAGGCAAGCGGGGTGTAGGACGCTATAACACTCGTTGGACTGCAGATCTTAGAAGGACTGCTGGCGGTAACTAGATAAGGCAACCCTGGAATAGGTGCAAATATGTGGTGCAGCATGAAGGAAACTCTTGTGGTTTAAGTACCGGGCCGTGATCTCATGGGCCTGGGTCCGATTCCCGGACCGAGCAAAAAGTATGTTTCGAATTTTTCGACCATAGCTCGGGTTTGTGATTACCGATCTGCATTTGCCAGGGGTGGTGATTAAGTCTAATCCAATCAAAAGAGCGATAGCTTGATTTCTATGATGGAGGCCCTGCTGTAGGACAGTATAAAGGAGACTTTACGTTTTTTTATGAAGGAAGCCGGACTGATTGGGAATGTCCAGTTGTGGACGGACACGACCTGTTGATTGATAAAGCTGTAAGAAATGGTTCTGAAATTCAGAATCTACATCTTCTACGGTTGTAGAATCTGAACCAAAAAAACACGTTTGATACTAACATTATATTAACAATATTCAATTTTTTCAGTTAGTGGTTTAACTTGACTTATATTGCAACATTTGTTAGCAAAAAGTTTCTATACTTTTTACTAAAACTGGCAAAGATATCTGACCAGAACTTGAAATGCATTGCATATGCCTACAACAGACCCCGAGTAGATGATTTTATCCGTAGTCACTGCTTTAGTAATTAATAACAAAAAGTCTTTGAAATCGATGTAAAAATCGTGCACCTGATTTGCACATCGATTTCAAAGACTTTATACTTAGTGCCTTTACGAGATACTTTTTAGCTTTAACATATAATACTTTTCTTTTGTAAATTGAAACCAAATTGGACTCAATTCTTGAAGTGAAGAAACCTCACACTCAGTTATTGCGTGTCAAGTTATCTGCGGCTTTATCAGTTTAAGCTCCTTCTCACGATCAGAAAAAAACAAATACGTAATAATTACTCCTTAATAGGTTGTATGCAGCTTGTTACCTCGCTAAGGGTTATGTAATAATGTTAATGATTATATCTATACTATAGCATCGTTTAAATGTGCCCACTATGGCTAACTGTCAATTCATAAGTGCCTCCCACTGTTGGCTCTTACAATTTATGAAAAAAAAACCGGCCAAATGCGAGTTGGACTCGCCCATGAAGGGTTCCGTAGCAGCAAGTAAGATACTCGTATATGTAAGGTAATTTGCGGTTTTCGGTTTATAACTTATTAATAAAACTACTTACTAGATCTAGTATAAACCAATTTTAGTTTTCTTTTTTATAGAAGTTAAAGTGTAAGTGTGTAAGTGTGTCTCCCCAGCCCCACTCATTTTACCACTTTGGGAGCGTCTTTTGCGCAATGCATTAGGTTAGGAAAAAAAATATTTTAGATACCCCACACGTATGGGTTTGATGAAAAAAATGTCTACCTTGGGACCTCCCAAAAATATTTTTTTTCTTATTTTTGTGTAAAAATCGTAATGTAATTAACAAAATACATTATTTATATATTTGTAATCCCACTGTTGATTCTGATATCCGTAACACAGGTGCTTGAGCTACCTATCTCGGAGTCAGATCAATGTATGTGCGGTTGTGAAATATTTATTAATTACCAAGAAAAAAGTGGCTGTTACATATGGATGGACAGACAGACATGACGAATCTATAAGGGTTCCCGTTTTTTGTCATTCGACTACGGAACCCTTAAAATGAAAGTAATGAAGAGATTGTCAGGTTGATTGACATTGTCTTTTGACACAGTGATTATTATCGGTAAAGAGTTTTTATCGCAGGTACTTAACGACATGTTTTGTTATTTTTTTTTAACTTACTCGACTGTTCATAAAAGGAATAAGGAACCCCAAATACATCAGCCAATCTTAAAGTTTCAGAACAGAAGTTGTTCTGTATTATCATTGGAATGGAGACATTATGCAAAAACAATGGAGTGGCGTGTAAATAGCCTTAAGGTGACGGGTAGGGCACACTAGCGACGCCAATCGATTTTATTTTTTAGCTACTAAACCGGATCTGTTTCAAACAATTTCGGGGTTACAACCTCTCGACTATTTATTAAATAACCATACACAAATGTTGGTTCCGTTGTCATACGTTGGAACCAACATTTGTGTATGGTTATTTAATAAATAGTATAAGTGTTTGCCGAGAGGTTGTAACCCCCAAATTGTTTCAAATTGATCCGGTTTAGTAGCTAAAAATTAAAAACGATTGGCGTCGATAGTATGCCCTTCCCGTCACCTAACTCCAGGCGGGGAGCATATTTCGCACGCGGACTATGATTAGGACTCGGGAGCAAAGTCTCGTCTCACTTACCTCGGGACTGCCTGCAAATCCACGTCCCTTCTTTCAGGCGTCGCAGCTGCTTCGAGCACTACACAAGCACTCCTAATCTCAGTCTTTTAAATGTTAATAAAAGCCCCTGGTCTCACTCATGTGGTTCACTTGACGCACTAGTCTATTATAATTAACCTATGTGGCATATCTAACACATTCGACATAGTTACCTAACAGAGTCCCAGCATGTACACGTGCCTTAAAGCCCTCTCAGGCCGCATAATCTTATTGTCTATGGCTGGGCGGCTGATCTTGTTATTAATTCCTTGAGTCGGCGTTTCTGTTAAGTAAACAGCATTATGCACCCTATCAAGGTCAAGAAGATAAATGTAAATATTATCTAGTTTTATTTACGTATCAATTTATTTATATATGTAATATCCGTAGACCGTGGGAGAGCCACGCTTTGGTATGAAAGGGCCGGCTCGACAGGATTGATAACACGGCCTCACAGAAAACCGACGTGAAGCAGTACTGTTCTGTGTTTCACTGCGTGAGTGAGGTACCGGAGGCCCAATCCAGGGAAAATGGGGCATTTAAAGGTTGGCAGAGCAATTGTGACTCCTCTGGTGTCGCGAGTGTCCATGGGCGGCGGCAATCGCTTACTATCAAATGATCCGTCTGCTCGTCTGCCACCTATCACACAGAAAAAAGAAATCCGTATTATTTTTATCCTAGGCATTGAGGAGCATGACTGGAATAATAAAGATAATGACTGACCGGATGGCGCAATTGGTAGTGACCCTGCCTCTTACGCCAAAGGTCGTGGGTACGATCCCCACCCTGGACAAACATTGGTGCGATGAACACTTGTGTTTGTTCGGTGTCTGGGTGTAATATATGTATTTAAGTATATATTTGTGTTCCTCTGTTGTCTGATATCTGTAACACAAGTGCATAAGCTACTTAGTACGGAATCAGGTCAACGTATGAGATGTTGTGAGAATTATTATTATTAATGTGAGGATAAGAAAATATGAGTGCACTTTTTCTTACGTGCACTCTTTCTTGCTTCTTGCACTCTTGTGACGTCTTACATGCTCATTCCTACATACTCGTCCTACATTTTATATTGTAAGTACAACATAGGTATTGCGCAGATAGCCAATATTTCTGATTACCTATAACTATTATATTGCTTGACGCTACGCTTACAACAGCATGTGGGAGAGCCACGCTTAGGCATGAATGGGCCGGCTCGACCGTAGTGATACCACTGCCTCACAGAAGACCGGCGTGAAGCAGCGCCTGCGCTGTGTTTCGCCGTGTGAGTGAGGTTACCGGAGGCCCAATGGGGGGAAGGGAAAATGGTTGGCAGCGCACTTGTGACTCCACTGGTGTTGCGGGTGTCCATGGGCGGCGGAATTGCTTACCATCAGGTGATCCGTCTGCTCGTCTGCCACCTCTCATATAAAAAAGCGACTACAATATATTGTACAACATAATCAATAAACTTCGTATTATTCCCCGTCTTAATTAATTATAGTTATAATGCAAGGCGAAAATCTAAAAACGATACCTATATCGAATGTTTAATAGGTACATACAGGGTGTAAGTATCTGTGGACATTTACATCCCTTTAACCACGTGTTCTACCAACCATTCTGAACAACATTTGTTCAACGACTTTTCGAAATTAGTCGAAATTTTTTTCAACTTTCCATACAAAATGACCAAGTCAGGTGATCGACTTTGTATGAGAAGTTCATCATCATCATCATCAGCCCATTTAAGTCCCCACTGCTGGGGCACGGGCCTCCCTCAATCACATGAGGGGTAATTGCCATTACTCATCACGCTTGGCAGACGGGTTGGCGAGGGTTTAGATATAAATGCAGAGTTTTCCTTCTCTGGGTGCTGATGATCATGCCAGCAGATTTACCTTAGTCGCCTTTTACGACACCTCGGTAAGAGTGAGGGTGGCCTATTCTCTGCCGGAGACCACACGGCCAGAGACGGTATGAGAAGTTGAAATTGTTTTATGCGAATTTCACAAAGGCATTGAACAAATGTTGTTGAGAATGGTTGATAGAACACCGTGGTTAAAGGGATGTAAATGTTCACAGATACACCCTGTATACAATATATGTACTTATCATCTGTACCTAACGGTTGATATTGTGACGGTCGATCACCCGCGATTGAATAAAACAATACGAAATCAAAACAAACTAAGCAATATTCCATTAACCTTTAACTAGGTCCTTTAATAGAAATGAGCTACATAAACAGCATTACAAAGCTAAACAACAGTGACTAACGAATAACTCAAGGACATTTCTATAGAACTGATGTCATAATAAACTTTGTAATGTACCGAATTAACATTCAAAGACTTACCTATTACGATCATCCGCATCCCAGTACGACGACCCTATTAGAGCATAAACATCGTAGTCTAAAGGAAAGCATAGACAATGGCGGTCCCGGCTCATTGGCCAGTCGTTCCTGGTCGGCAGCAATGGCCGCCGGAAACGCGCCCTGCGCGTGCGCCGCTTCCGGTCAGATGGACGCCGCGCACGCACGATAAAGTATCGATTTGTAAATAGAATGAGCGATGTGAGAAACTTACCATAAATAACGATTCGTTCATGAAGCTTTATATGGTATGATTTATTTATTATTAATTTTACGACTTAATATCTACCTACTTATCATACTGTGTCCACGGTAATAAATCTGATCTATGAGAAGGGATAGAAGGGAGGGAAGTTTATAACATCAATCTCAATTTTTTTTTCAATCGTTTCATCAAGACTAGGTGGTATACCTACTTAGTATCTTATTCCGACACGGTCGGCCACTGTCGGAGTTGAAGCACTATAATGTTTCCATTATATTGTACAATATTTAATACACATAGTACTGCACCAACGTATCTATACTCGGCATCACAAAGCTTCTATCAACCGTAGCCTACAAACGCGCATACTCCAGTACTTTTGTCATGTCTCCAGGCGTTATAACGACTCGATAGAGTGGCTGTTCCTTCAGAGGACCAAGCCCTGGAATGATCAAGTAAAATCGCAATTGCAAACCCCGTGTCAGACTGTGCCAGACAATCTGCGAACAGGGGGAGATGGCGAGAGATTGTGAGGAAAACTGTATCCGCCTCGTACACCATGAAGGTCGTCTCAACGTGACCACGACCTCTCTGACAAGACCACAGCGAGTGACTGAGAAGATCAAACATTCGATTCAACCAAAAATTTGTGCTTCTCATCTACTCAATTTTCTCGACTGCACCTGCGATTTGTCCATAGCTGGAAAACGTTTTATTTGGCTCTCCTATTGCAAAATTGCAAAATTTCTGTTCGGAAGTATGTCCAGATGGGTGTATCCTGTTGCGAATTGTGTGCTCTGTGGCTATTCTCTGCGAATGTTACAGACTAACAGAAGTAAGTAACTATTCCAATTTGAATGAGAAAGGCCTGCCGTCGGACGTAGGGCTGCCAATCAGCTTTTAGCCTGTAATCAATGACAGTGTTGACAATGTGTGTCACTGCAAATAAAGAGGATAGTCGTTCCATCCTAGAGTCAAAGATTTTATTGTCGATAAACTATTTTTTCTTTTAATACTAATTTTACTGTGTAACCAATGCAACTTATTACAAATCACGGTCTTAAGTTATTACTTTACCAAAGCTCCAACTATCTCGTTCCAATACGCAATATTAAAAGGGGCAGGCATGAGTTTAGTTTCGGCACTTTTCTTAGACCGTCTTTTGTTATAAGGGGATAAGTGATTTTTTCCGTAATTGAACATGGCATTCATCATGCCTTCTCTGTCATCGGGCAATAAAATCTTGTGCGTAAGAGTACGTTCGCAAAAAAGACCTTTCTCCAATACGATTGCAAAGTGGCATATTATTCTATTATTTCTTTTTTTTATTATTTTATTTTTACATAACTTACCTTAACGCCTACAGTACCAGCCCTAGGTATGGAATATGCGTTCGATACAATCTCATAATGCACAGCACAATAGGCTCTTAGAGTCGGACTGCAACTGCCGTGGCATACCTAACTTGGCTGCTGATAAACACACAATGATCGGGCGGGGGTGGCATGGCGTGCCGCCCGATCGTCCTACGACACAGGTATTATAATACTTCCACGATGTTTGTGATAACCCTAATGCGTGTAACTGCAGGGTTCTTTCATTTATTCATGATGGCGCATTTGGTGACCCTGCATCACGCTCCAAAGGTCAATCTGTTCGATTCCAGCTCGGAATAAACATTCGTGTGATGAACACTTGTGTTTGTTCATTTGGGTTATTTATTTATCTATGTATGTAATTTATTTGTATCATCTTCTTTGATTCTGTTACCCATAACATAACACAAGGCGTGTTCCTCTAGAGCCTGTGCCTTGTGTTGACTCTAGAGTCAGCTCGATTTACTCGTACGTGATGTTTGATGTCGATGTTGTCTAACAAAACTTCGGTTTTATCGTAACTAATAATGTAGTATAAAATAGCACTTCTTCTTTTGTGCAAGCACTTTTTTTATGTGGGTTTCCATCATCAGGCGGCGGCAATCCCTTACCAAATTGATTGCCGCCGCCCATGGACACCCGCAACACCAGTGGAGTCACAAGTGCGCTGCCAACCTCCCCTTTCCCACGGATTGTGCCTGCGGTACCCTCACTCACACAGCGAAACACAGTGCTGCTTCACGCCGGTTTTCTGTGTGGTCGTGGTATCACTCCGGTCGAGCCAGCCCATTCATGCTGAAGCGTGGCTCTCCCACGGTTAAAAGGAATTTAAACAGAGACCTGTCATCTTTCTCCAATAGTCAGTCCGTCATGCTACGGCGTTCTAAACTCCACCACATCCTTACGTGGCGACATCACCACTCTATGCGTGTCGGCGTTTGTGGAATAAAAGAATACTATTGTTGAATACGAGTAGGCACGAGTAATGTAGAATTGGAGATTGTCTCATTCACAATCAGTAATAAATGTTCGTAACTGACATGTACAGTGCATACTCGTACGTAGGTAATCCAAGTATGTACTCCCTACAACTTCCTCTGATTCATCAGTCCGTTTGCCACAGACATGTGGGGTAAATTTAATATTCTCAGCGCTTTACTCACCAATTTTATAGTCCACGCGATCGCTGCCAAATTGTAAGATTCTATTTCTGAATGAGTTGTGGCACTTTACTCCACCATCACTGAATGGGTCTTTTGAATGTAGGTGATGTGAGGTGATTCAAATATAAATACCTTAGTCACACCACATCAATTCAAATATTTCAATTATGATTTGATTGTAAGTTTTCCTTCTACCTGCAATTTGTACAATCTCTTGTTGCAGAATCTAGGTTTACGTGACTGAAATGCTTCGTTTTTTGCCTATTTATGTGCTTACCTCTAGTAAAGTAAAGGTAATCGCGCTAATGTAATCATTTTACTATTGGCTATAAATACATAAAGCGGATCTTTATAAATCGCAATAATATAACACTTTACTGCTTTAATACTTTGATCGTATAAAATTATATTAAACATAAATATACCTACCAAAGATACAAAAGAATGTGATGTACAAAATATGAAACATGATTCTCTTAAAAAAACTCAGAAATCTAATAATGACAGTTGACTCTCATTAAGGTAACACGTAGGGCACACTAGCGACGCCAATCGATATTAATTTTTAGCTACTAAACCGGATCTATTTCAAGCAGTTTCGGGGTTACAACCTCTCGGCAAACACTTTTGGGTCCAACGCGTACGCGAAAAATGGATTCACGCCAAAAGCGGCCACTTTTGGCGGTTATTCAAAATTCGAGTGCAAAAGCAGACCAAACGGTTAAAGTTAAGTATTAAATAAATAGTATAGGTGTTTGTCGAGAGGTTGTATTTCCGAAATGGTTTAAAATAGATGCGGTTAAGTAGCTAAAAATTAAAATCGATTGGCGTCGCTAGTGTGCCCTACCCGTCACCTTAAGGGCTGATTCAACCAATCTTATTTCGATTCTAAATGGTATAGCGCTGTCATTCTATACAAATCTGACGTTATACCGTAGATTTATCCAAGGATAAAGATTGTCGCATCAGGCTTAATACAAGTAATATATCTAGCCCATAGATATAAGCACTATACCATTTCACTATTTTACCATTCACTAGGCCAGAAGTTGTCAACAGTTGGACTGCATTCCCATGCGATAGGAAACAATAGGCAGGAGTGGGTGGCGACAGTGTGGGCAAAACTGTGCCAAGGATACCGGGATCCGAACTGGCATATCAACGAGTCTGCTCTTACGATGCTCAATAAACTCAGTTCAGTACCACTGCCTTGGCATCAATTAATTGACGCTATTAATTATCTAAGTCAATTGTTGAGTGTAAGTATGAAAAATACTTTAAAGCATTCTAAACTCTAAACATGTTTTGAGACAAACAACGAAGACCATTTCATTACTAAATCTGTTCGTGATGACTAATTAATAGAACTCCCAAAACAAAAATACCTAAAAAACGACCTCCATGATTACTTGATGGGTTTAAGAGGATAACTAGCTTATTTGTCTCTCTTCACTCAGCCATTTAGATCACCAAACTGCATCAGACAATAATAACCATAATAAATTGTAACTACTTCGAAAATATTAAGGCGTCTCCGTTGAACGATCTTCTGTCTTACGTTTACTTTTTTTAATACATTCTGCTTTTGTGATATATCTATTTTTATACCTGGAAAAATTTCTTAGTCAACCTAATTACGATTAAATCAAAGTACCTAGCGATATTCAACTTCATGTAGAATCTGTCTTGAATAATTGTACCCCTCTCTCTAATTAAAGTAAATCGCTCTTGTCGGTGGAGTAGTCTCCATTCCTGAATAATGTAATGTACCTAAGAATACTATAAGTAACCCCTTACGATGAATATAAAAAAAACCTATGATAAGATATGTCATTTTCCAATAGTTTAATGTTATTTTTGTAGACAGTTTAAAAAAACTTCTACTTTCGTCTGCAACCAGAGCATAACAATCGACAGCACTGAATCTAGAATTTGCACCACGCTTATTAAAAGAACCATTGAAGCCTACGATATCTGACATTACAAAGCAAATAAAATGAAAACCGGCTTTCTTTTAGTGCCGCAATAAAATGATTGAAATTTCAGGTGATGGAAAAGGAAAATACCATCAACTGAGAATGTAAGATGTGTTATGTAATGAGACGGAGCTAAGATGGTGATCTCGTCATTTCGTCAGCTCATTGTGAATTAAAATAAGGTCGAATTGTTGTTGCTCAAGCTGACATTGGTGGCCTAGTCGCCGAAGCCTTATCTTCTATCCATGATACCCAAGCTTATCTAAATCGTAGCTACAGGGCCCAGTTAGCTTCTAACCGATAACGATGAAATTGTTTGTGACTCTGAGAACATAACAATTATGTATTAATAATAACAGTGTCTCACAATAACTAAATATTACAAGGTTCACTAATATACTCGTAGTAATTTTAACTAATATTCATGGCCAGAATTGTTTTTATTGATTTAATTTTATTATTTGATAGTTATGATTAAATAGGCTAAGTAAAAACTATTTAGGCGATAAGAGGCATTTTGCACTTGGTACAACGTAATAGACTAGTGATCCGCCCTGGCGTCGCCCGAGTGGACATATATTTTTAAAATATCCAATTTTAGTAATGGGTAGCTGCTTTTTAGTGGTGGAAGATTTTTGGAAATCTGTTATTAGTTTTTTGAGTTTATTCATTCACTACAATTTTGCTCTCTATAATAACAGTGTAGATATTAATGGTCATAAAAATTTAATTGTATTCCCAAAAATAAACATTAACCTAATCTACTTTTGGTGAGATCACACATCATACACATCTTGGTGTGGAATCTACACTTGTAATCAATCATCTCCTTTTACAAGATTAATCTTATCTAAACCAAATAAGCCAACTACTACGTATTACGAGAAGTATTACAATGTACAAAATCGTCTCAAGAAACGGAAAGTGGTGCGAATGAACGCGTGCGAAATCCAACATATTGTTTGCAGATGACGGTTGCCAACACCGGCTGTTACATGCCTATCTTAATTACGCTATACATTATACAACTTGGAGCTAATTAAATCAAAAGCTCCTACAATGTGTAGGTTCAGGTCTTTTGTTTTAGAGCCTTTATTGCTGCCTTTAGTGTTCTAGCTTTAAGTGTTTGTTCTTTTACTTTCACTTTAGTGTCTACTCTAATCTCTCCAGTTGAAGGTTTTCAATACATTTCTGCATTATTAAACTTCTGATAAATTAATTCAAATAATGCAACCGTTTGATGTGTGGGTTCAGAGATTTCAGTTGCCTTTAGTTTTTTAGGTTCTTACGCTCGCACTTTGGCTTTCACGTCAGAATCTTTGTACACCAGTCTTGTATTCGCATGCCTACGACTTCTGCATTATAAAACAAAATGTAATAAATTAAAAAAGTCTATAGTCTCTTTAGTGTTTTGTTTCGCAATTTATTTAAGTTAACTTATTATATGACGTTTACTTACAACCATATATATCTGTCGTTATTGTAGAATCTTAGAAGTGTGCTATTTATTACAAAAAAAATGGATAAATATTTGTGTAATCAATACTAATCTGGCGATAAACATTACCCCATAGAATTTGTTACAACTTCATACTCCGCTTGGAGTTGACGTCATTAATCAGTTTTGGATTTCTTGCTCCGATTCTTCCTAATTAGGTAATATGGTGATAATCACAATAAAATAAAGAGTCCCCTTTTTTCATGTATTAGTATTATAAGATTAGTCTGCAGATAAAACAGTTTTGAAACTCTTCCAACATGTGTGTAAAAACATTCAAGGAAGTTTGCAACCTAAAAATTTGCTTAATAAACTTCTAATGACTAGACAATTTAAAGCCAGGCTGGGGGGCAATGTCACTCATTTAGGACAGCCATAGTTTCTCATAAGAAAGCATACGTTTTTGGGGCGCGAAGATCGACGCGTGGTGCGAACGAGATATATTGGGATAAGATCTAGACCAGATATAATGTAATCACTGTTATTAGCACCGCAATCCTGCCGTGAGATGACACTCATGAGAACCGGTAATGCTATAAAAAAAGGAATAGTCTAACTAACTTCAGAAGACCTAGATACGAGTAGTAATGCAGTCTGGGAGGTATTCGGCGGGGCTTTTGCCTCCATATATGTAAAGATAATTCTTGCCCTGAATTGCATACAGTTTGTATAGTATTTTAGCAATTTGTTAGAATATCTCCATGATTACTAAGTATATCAAAAAAATACATTGCGTCTTGCAAAACCAGTCTATATTTTTTCCATTTTTCTTGCTGTCTTTAGTATTAAAATTTTAAACTTTAAGTATATAGAGTGCCCAGATAGAATAATCATTATTCAACTCTTCTTTTACATATCCTTTTGGTTCAAGAACTAATTTAATCTTTTTGATTAAATATACTTTTTTATATATATACTTTTTGGAGTGCTGGCAGCTACCTCAGCCAACGTTTAGGGTTGGCCATCCAAAGAGGCAACGCCGCTAGCATTCTGGGCACGTTGGACAATATCAGTGGGGCAGACAATTTCTTTTTGTAAATACTACCCGTGCGGATAAAGAATGGGATCAGAAATGGCGGCGCATCTATTCATTTCTCGCTCGCACACTATTTGCGTCTATATCGCACTCGTGGGGTGCGAGTATAGACGCAAATAGTGTGCGAGCGAGAAGTGAATAGATGCGCCGCCATTTCTGATCCCATTCTTTATCCGCACTGGTTGCATGTACATTTATTAGGTATCACATATTAAACGTTTAGGATTTTATATAAGTACTTGTAAGTTTTGTATATTCTTGTTATATTTTTAACTACACGCTAAGATAGGAGAGTTTTTTTTTCTGTTGCTAGTGCCTGTGATTAAATGTCTCTATCGATCTATCTATACTTTTTGATTAAATATATAGTTGCAGGCAATGTAACTAGCACATTTTCGTAATTTACATTTTATTTAAATTCCCATTTTTTGCTTAGAGGAATATCTTCACATGTCGTGATTACTTACCTGTCTTTATTTATGCCTCTAGTTAATAGCTATGCTGCATTTAACTTTCCTGCATCAAATGTTTTCTGAATTTTAACTAGTTATTTAGCAATTATTGTACAGTACTGTACTACCAGCATATATTTTGTACTATATGAGGTGTATGACCTTGAACTGAGTGGAGGTTGACTGGTATTGTCTCGCGAGGATGCTATGCGGAACACAAGAGTAAGCAGTAGCAACAATAATCATTATTTTGTCATCATATCACCACGCATGAAGCAAAAAGAATAGAAGTGTAGGTAGACATAATGTTATATAATTTCTCGTTTCTCAGATTTCAAGGATTCGTTTCATTTTAATTTGGCTTTATACTATATCTATTTGCTAATCAAATTTTATGTTCGCTAATCCTTAGATACATGTATCATTCAATCTTATTGATTTATTCGCTGTTGAAGGGCAGACGCGTAGACTTGTCTATTTAGATTATGTTCGACACTCTCCAAATGCCTACTGAGGGTACTTCTGAAGAAGCAATTATTTATTCACCCCAACACATTCACCCCCCAATCTCCGAATTAATGGAAATAGACGGGGATTACCGCGTGAATCATTGTCGCGTGCCTAGATACGATAAGGCTGCGATATCCGTAAATCCTTAGTAAATTGCTTCAGTATAACTGTATCTTAATAAGTTTTTACTCCAATTTCTATTAATATTTGCAGTTATCTAGTTCATAGGAAGCGTTAATCACATTTATGAAATGAAAATAATATACAAATTTAAAATTTGAAACACATAATAGCTCTGAAATACTACTAATACTAAGTTGATATATTTTATAACAAACTTATTATGCAATTCATTCGTAAGTAAATAACACACTTGGTCCCGCCTGAACAGGAGATAAAAATTTTAAGTGTGTTATTAACTTACCTACTAATACTAAGGTACTATATTTATATGAATCAGAGTTTACAAAAAGACCAATCTATAAACTTCTTGTATCTGATTTCCAATTTTTATCTAAAAAACGTGGAGTCTTATATTTGTAAGTAAAAAGTATTTTTTTGGAAGTAGGTAGGTATCAAATACCTAAATTATGTTACTAACTACAAGCCAGAAGTTTGCACCAATTGAATAAAATAAGTGACAAAACATGTCGTGTCTGTATTGCAACAAGAAGTATTGCTACTTATTGACCAATTTAAATTAAGTATACTGATTTCCATATAAACATTACAAAAACTACAGACATCGTTCTTGGAAACAAATTCCCAGCTAATAATGACGTGCTAATCAAATCAATGTGAATGTATTCGTATGCAGTGATCAAAGTGACTATAATTATAGACATAATGAAGTAATTGTAGCCTGAGATGCTACGTATTTTTTGCGCCTCAGAAAGTCTCACGCGCACATTGCGTTGATCATTTACTCACTAGACAATAAAATCCTAAATCATACATTAATTTAACAAAACTGAAAGTGCGTCAGATTGCCTCCTTTTGACGTTGACACCATTAAACCTAGCGTATGTGTATCAGTAAATTCATATTATTCTTGTATTATAGAACCCTGAACTGAATTTGGAAATAAGTAAGGTCTGAAAAGGTAGATGTAAAAAATGATAAAGGAAAACTTGTTGAATTTTTTGACCAGAACTTCTCTATAAAAGTTGGTAGATAATATAAAAAATTCTCAGAATACGGATTCGCTCAGTGTTACTTAAATATTACGAGTAGAAATAGAAGCACATTTAAAAATTACTCACAAAGTGCATAACTACATACTTGTATTGAATTCGAGGAACTGTTATTTTTAATACAGTTTAACCATTTGGGTAAACTCATCAATATTCACGAAAAAATATAGGAAATCACATCGATTTAACTACACTAAATAATCTGATCAAATATTATGATTTAGATTTGCTATCTAATTAATGAATTCCATAAATACGCAAGTGACATAATCCAACACGTAATGATTGAAGACCAAGATGTGTGTTGCAATCTAGCAATCAATTAGCCACGCTTGGACATCCATGCCATGCACAACAATAGAATCTTTTTACTCGAATTCCACCAATACATAGTACAAGCCAAGTGTTTACTCGTATTTGCAAGAAAGACTTTACCACGCCAGAAATTACAAAAACAGCATTAAAATGTATGAGATCGCATTGTTCCGTCATTTGCAATTGTTTACACCGTTGTATAATAGTTTTCTTGTCTGTACTTTCATGCAAACCACTAAGAATTTTTGACCTGTTGTTTCGTCGAAGTATTTCAGTTACCTCAATGTGCAATTTGCGTGTAACCTATATTTTAATGTTCAAACCCAACACTTCACCTACAACTTCTTTCTATGCATCACAATCCAGAACATTAGAAACGAATTCTATTTTATCAAAAAGGGATGAATTTCATGAATCTTATATGTTTGAAGAAGAACAGGCTTAATTAGTAAACCACAATACCATGCAACTAAAAGTATATTAAACAGCATAGGTCCCTATAGCAGTACCCTCAAAATGCTAGCTAACACTGGATCGCGATGTTTTTACATCTTATTTTGGGTGGTTTGAAAATACCTATAGCAGAAAAACCATCTCCTCGATGGACTAGCTTAATGAGTAGAAGATGACCAGGATAATATTAAATGCATAAACAGGAGTTCAAGTGTAGTGGGTACAGTAATTTAGCTATCTCAACGGGCTAACATTAACTTATCGTTTTAAAAACTAATAGAGGTTCACTTAAAGATAAAGCAAACGGTGTGTGTTGTCAGGTACGCCACGAGAACTCAGTCTTTCATATCCGTCTAAAAATAATAACAATAACTTATGTTATGACTTCTGCATATGGAACATACTTCTGTATACGAGTACAATTGCAGCTTGCAGAGTAGTCCCGCTGTTAGTGGATTTAATTACACTTCATTATGACTGAAATTTTAGGGGTTTTTTAATAACTAAAACCGCATTTCACACGGTACGTCAGTACCAACATTCTAATCTCGTAACTCGTTTTTTTTTGTTACTTCTTTTTCCTTGCAGTACTTCTCGTAAAAGCACAGTTTATTATCTGCACTATTCTATAAGGCAGTTTCTCTCGCACAGATGTCTATTTATACGATCTTGAGTAAGCAATCAAATAAGCATTAAGCAGAGCCATATGCGCCCGCAACAGGACTGCGCTGTGTGGTCGCAACAAGTTTTGCTTAAGTATGCACACAGACATTTATTGATTTCACGTGGTCCACGATGGCAGTACTCTTACTTTCGACGCCGATTTCTCGATATTACAATTTAAATCAAGCCACCTCTAATACGCCTTCGTGTCACTTTTATATAGCCGTTTGCTATTAAAGTTGTAAACCTTGTTCGTTGCTGGTCTTGCCCTTTCTGCATTAGGATTGGTATGTTCGTACTGGTTTACTATAAACATTAAATGCTTAATTAAAAGGTTTTGTTGGAGTTTCAAAGTTTCAAACTACCTACTGGTATCGACAGTAAAGATTTCTTTATAGAAAAAAACTGTACCTACTACCTATACCGCAAAATCGAGATGAAATCGAAAGCAGGGACCACATTGGCATGCAATAAGCCCCTTTCCCTCTCGATACAACGTGAATACTACATACTTCACAAAGTACAAGATCCTTGAAGCAAATTGTTCCTCCATCTGGCTGTCCATCGCAATCATGTTAGGCCCTCGCCCGTTAAATTACGAGATGTAACCAGACAGGGGGACTTTTGAAAGGGGTTATTGCCTCGGAACTATCTATCAGACGTGCATATGTGCAGGGAGCGAATAAAGTTTATTTGTATGGCGCAGTGGCGTCGGCCCCCTGATAATCAAGCGATGGGTGGGGCGGCGGCCGCGCGCCGGTTAGTGCCGCTCGCGACCGTGTGCCAACATCACGCTTGGCAACCGTCCCCGAAAAGTTTCGTCTTCGATATTCTCGGACAATATTTCGATATCCTCGGAATCGAATCGCGTCCCAAAAACAAAACGGCCGCGCTCATTGCGAACAGTTTCGGCTCTCCAAAAGGATGTCAGAGCAACCGTCGAAAATTTTAAATCGACTTCGACGGAGTCTTTTCTTTCCCGACATATTAATTCTTGTATACGACAACAATTAGTGGGAACCCAATGTAATTAAGTTTAAAGGGGGATTTATGAACCAAAGAAGATATTATGTGAAAAATGTGACATGAAGTGATCGATCTGTGCAGTGTTACGTGAACGTAGTAAGAATACGTTATTCAGTAAGAACACGATATTGTTGAAACAGTCAAGTGCCATCAAAAGTTAAGCTTTATCAAAATTATCATTCTAATCTAACTCAAAGTCATATTCAACGTGGATTTAGTAGTTAGTGCCTATATTTAATTTATGTAAAGTTAAGACAAAGTGCAATATTGGAATATATCCAAAGATAATATAATCGGTGTGCGAACAGAATCTTAAATGTTTAAATCGGGATTATTCAACCGGTCGAGAGGCACGATGGGTGAAGCGATCGAGGTGGAGGACAGCCTGGAACTGGAGTACGACATGTGGGACGGGCAGTTCGACTTCGTGGGGCCCCAGGACCCCCCGGTGGAGCCCCGGCCGCGCATCACCTCCGACACGAGCCTCTCAGAAGACCTGTTCACAGGGGGACCTTTGACCCCCCATTTGACCAATGGATTGAATGGTGGAAAAAAGACAGCGGCACATCAGTGGTGCGACAACTTGTCCGATCAAGTGAGATTATCTTCTTATTTTCAAACGGTTGAATACAGATAGGTACATGAATGTCCGACGTGATTTACTGAATAGCGTCATCCATACAAGTTTTGACGTATATTGATTTCCCCTTTTATGTGGACAATACCTCGATATTATCCTTAATTGAGTCATGTAATTATTCATTGCCCTGTGTGATTATTATACAAATTCCTTTGGGAATATTCGTAACTTATAATTTCATCATCATTTACGCCCTTTTGTTCATCATGATACAATATGCTCCATGTTTACAGTCCAGTAGGTTTACGAAACCTACGTCGTAAGTTTTAAACCATTCTTTGCCGTGAACTGTGAAGACGACGTTAATCTTGAATCGCAAAAAGAATTTCCATTATTGCATTGTGCTGTGGTATCCAGCTGGCGATGCGTATCCGGCCACGGAACTTAATCGAAAACAAAAGTTTTCGGGCGACTGGAGCGCGACGACTCGAACCTCGGCCCCCGGAGCCATCTCCGCCCGCCATTCCGCTCGCGAATGTCACGGCTTGTCACGCAATCCACTATATCTTCCTATCATGCACCATTTTCATCGATCAAACACCCCTTATCTTCAATCGTCAGAGCAAGTTTACCAAAAACGCAGTCCACTACCGCTACTCCAGATACTATCTTTATCGACTTTATCTTTTTTTTGCCCTTATCTTTGCTTGTGACCAGTCATTTGTCTCGTTCAGTTTTATTTTTAATTAGCTACGAAAGAGTTTTGCTAAAATCTTCAAAAAGTTCTCAGTAATTCTTCTTATTAGTTAGCATGAACTAGACGTAAAATTAGGCATGAGAACAATGGTAGGAACATGAAATGCAAAATTTACGGGTCACTAAACTCTGCATTTACTTATAAAAAAATCAGAAACTTTAAGTCGCGTTTGTACAAATACAAATCTGAATTTAGTAGTTATTCCAAACTACTTTTTTGATGTTATAGGTGGCAGACGAGCAGACAGATCACCTGATGGTAAGCGATTGCCGTCGCCCATGGACACCCGAGTCACCAGTGGAGTCACAAATGCGCTGCCAACCTTTAACCCCCTTTCCCCCGGAATGGGAATGGGGGAATGGCTTAAGAGCCGGCAACGCATCTGTGATGCCCCGTGTGTCGCAGATGTCCATGGGCGGCGCTAATTCACTTACCATAAGGTGAGCCGTCTGCTCGTTTGTCTGCCATAAAGTAAAAAAAGGGCATCCGGTACCCTCACTCACGCAGCGAAACACAGCACAATGCTGCTTCACGCCGGTTTTCTGTACGGCCGTGGAATCACTCCGGTCGAGCCGGCGCATTCATGCCGAAGCGTGGATGTCCCACGGTTAACAATAGTAGTACCTGCGAAGCAATAGTAGTTTATTACGGAGTAGAGTCTTATAAAGATAGTTTTTATGAATCCATTTCTTCGGTCTACTTTACATAACCTTCTACTCAGATATTAATTATGTAAACCAGAAAACAATGGCGATTGTTAATATTTTGACAACAAATAAAAGACTTGGATAACTTTGATTTGTTTGCAAACGAAATATAAATATTTATGAATTTCATGAATGCTATGCAAACAATTTGAGAGTTGAAATATGTAGTTAATGATCATTAATTCCTTAAAAATACTTTTCCTTATCCTCTTTATTATTATACTTTTCACTACTTTAATTTTAATAATACTTACTTTCACTTATTTTTTTTTACCCAGATCATACATACTACTAAGTATTTTGTAAGGTAAAAAGTTGGATTTTATTAACTTAGTGCTACAAAAAAGTACCATGAAAATTTGATTCAAAATTACTACTGTGTGACTGTGTTCCTCTATGCCTTTAAAAACTATGCGGGTTTTTTATCCGCCATCATCTATGTAGTAATTACCGGGATCTAAGTCATTGTATAGAAAATGTGAGAATATATTCAATTAGACCATCCTATACGACGTTATAACTACCTAATTTGTATTTAAACATACAGAAATTCTCACGAACTTTTCAATTGTTACGTTTGTATCAGTTCAGTATTCTAAAGAATTTTACACTAGATTATTTTTATAAAAAGTCTTTTTTTTTAATCAGCCTATAAACTGTCCCATTGCAGGGCAAAGCATGGCATGTCCGAAAAATTCGAAACATACTTTTCGCTCGACACGGGACCCTGAGATCACGGCCCGGTACTTAATCTACTAGACCAACAGTAAAGATAGTCTATCCATCTAATTTCCTATAGGTAGTTTATTACTAACGGAAATAAAGTAGTACTTAGTAATCTACCATAAGTTAAAATAATATAAAGACCTACACCGTTATTTTTTTATCTTTTACATCCCGAAAACCTCATAATAATTATCGTAAATAAATTCCATATTAGATCAACATCAGCTGTTCCATACAAAATAGAATATTCACCCGGCATGAATATATTAGCCGTGTGGTCCCCGGCAGAGTAGAATAGGCCACCCTCACTCTTGCCGAGGTGTCGTAAAAGGCGACTAAGGTAAAGCTGCTGGCATGATCATCAGCACCCAGAAAAGGAAAACTCTGCATCAATATCAAAACCCTCGCCAACCCGTCTGCCAAGCGTGGTGAGTATGGCAATTACCCGTCATGTGATTGAGGGAGGCCCGTGCCCCAGCAGTGGGCACTTCAATGGGCTGACGATGATGAATATATATGGAACAGCTGTTTTTTTTCGCTTGTTTTGTTGATCTAATAACGGTGTATAGATAGCTCTTTATTCAATATAAGTAGCAATGAGCTGCTTACATTGAACCCGATAGCGAAATTAAGACTAAAAGCTGTTTATTTTTTTGCCCACTATTTTTTTTTTGTTACTTAGAGTTTTTAGTTGTTTACATCGCTAAACAAGTAAAATGCATTAGCACTTTGCAGGCTTTATAAAACGCCGGAACATAATAATAGGCAAAATCGCGAAAATTGTTTACATTGAAGTGCTTAAGGACATTCGGCTTTGTTAACATAATTAGTCATAATACAAATTAATGATGCCACGGTCGCAGCAACACGAAATGGTGTGCGATATGCGCCCGCGCTGACGAAGGGTAGCATAGAGATGTCCTGATCAATACCTATAAATAATTAATGTCAATTAAAAAAAAATCGAATTAAATTGTTTTATTTAGTAACTTAGTCTATGCGTTTACAACATAATGGTTGGCGCCTCCTTTTAAGCAAAGAATTTGCTTGTTTTAGGAAGTAGACGTGTGTAACTCTTTAATGAAACGATTCAGTTATCTGACACAGCCAAATGATACACTGCATCACTGTTCCGAATCTCTAATGTTCGCTCCGAATGTAACATTCGACTCAAATGGGTCTCGATTCCATCATCATCAGCCCATTTAAGTCCCCACTGCTGGGGCACGGGCCTCCCTCAATCACATGAGGGGTAATTGCCATACTCACCACGCTTGGCAGACGGGTTGGCGAGGGTAGACGGGTTGGCGAGGGTGGTCTCGATTCCGAATGAGCCGAATGAGCTGATTGATCCGAGTGGGCCGAATGATCCGAATGAGCGAAATGATGCGATGATCCGAATGAGCTGAATGATCCGATGATCCGAATGAGCTGAATATTCCGAGTGAGCGAATCATCAGAATGAGCGGAATGAATCATGGATCTATCTGAGAGTCGATGTTCCAAATGATGCGTTTCACTGTTTCGCATCTCTGCACTGATCCAGATGCAAATGTTCAAATTTTTTGAAAGATATGTTTTTGCCAGGTGTATTAGGGAGCATCGCTCTTCCTTAACCATGGTTCACAATATACTAATTTAATCTTTTTACATTCATAAATGCCTTACTAAAATCTGATATTATTATAATACAAGATCTTTGGTGAATGTCGTTTTTATTATTAATTTATCCTCTTTTCCCGGTGTGGTGAAAAGTTACAAAGGGTTTGCAAGTTTAGCCAATGTACGAACAGCTAAGTACACGCTTAAAATATAGATAGGTCGGATTTCTTCTATCCACTCTACCTTCGTATCGTTCAATCATAGAATTTCTATGATTGAACGATATGAAGGCTAAATTCTATGATTGACTGGAGTCAATGGGATATTTGAGAGATTGTAGGTAAATGATCACTGTTTAGCGAAATCTAGTTGTTAATATTACCGTTATTTTGTTAAGCTAAAAAAAATTTCCTGTTCCATACATTATTGCCGGGTGGATATTCTATTTTGTATAGGACAGCTGTTTCTTCTTTTTGCTTTTTTTGTTGATCTTACATGCTAAATAGACTTCATCCACGATACCTATTATGAGGTTCTCGGGATGTAAACGATAAAAATAACGGTGTATGTGTGGTATTAAATTTTGATATCCATTTCACTAACATCTTTTTATGAAAAGGGCTAAAATTAGCTTGGCGTTGGGGAGTGAGGGTAGGAAAATATAAAGCGAAATAAAAAAGATTTTAACTAAATAATCAAAAAAAAAAGTTAAATAAAATTTTGATAAAGGTTGGTATTTTAATTTCTTATCGATATTTTTTCACATCTCTAGCCTAGTAACTGATAGCGTGCTGCAAACGAAACGCTTCGACTTCCCCTATCATTGTTAACGTCAAAATAAACGGTTTTTATAAAAAAATAAAACCTTGTTGTTGCTTCTTTTATTACTTAATAACCCGTTTTCGGTCGTTGTGTGATTATTCATGAATTAATAGGAAAACTGCTGAAGTTTCTGTTTCAACCAGTCATTTACGTGGACTGTTCTGTTTCATATCATGACTGACGCTTGACTGACTTCCATATTTAGTAACAAACATTTATTAAATAATGTACCATAACTATGTCATATAATGTTAATATTATAATGTAGTAGGTACCTACTTTTATAGTTAAATAAACAATTTTGTTCAGTCAATTAAATTTTGAAAAAGTTTTTAATAATATTTTATCTTATGAGTAGGTAGTTAGTTGATCATGTGGCTCTCAAAGATATCTGAAACCACATGAGATGAACCCACACCTTCCACAATCCGGGTGAATGTTCTATCAATTAGACCACTGAACGCGTTATTAAGCCGACGAAATTAGTAAGTGATTGATTCGACATGAGCTGTCGATAGTCTCATCAATATTGTAGCTCTATTTACAATATCCAGTGGAAATATTATTACAAATATTTGACCACCAGTTAAGATGAGACTGCTAAATTAATAGTTGATATTTTTAAAGCAACCTTTTGCAATTTATTCTTAAGTAAATAACACACTTAAAAATGTGAAGCACTTACAAATCAAGCACTTTTTTCGTCGAACAACAAAACAAACTACAAATTTCGTCGACTTAATAACGCGTTCAGTGGTCTAATTGGTAGTAGTAACCCGGATTGTGGAAGGTGTGGGTTCGAGTCCCGCCTGAACACGAGATGACATTTTTAAGTGTGTTTTTTACTTAAGAATAAATTGCAAAAGATTGCTAAAAATATCAACTAAGGAGAGATGAATTTTATTCAAGTGTTTCAATTACAAAACCTTTAACTTGCTTGCTTTTATAACTTTTTTGTAGGTTTACAAATTATCTCCTCGCAAAACAAACTCGCCTTTTTAAGGCTGCGTTTCCACCAGAGATTAGCGGGGATATGTTGCGAGGAATATGCTTTCAACAGCCAATAAAATTCCTTCATTTATCTAGCTTCTCTTAATGAAGCGATGTTATTGGCTCTTAACAAACACATTCCTCGCAACACATCCTCGCTCATCTCTGGTGGAAACACAGCCTAAAACGCTTGTGCTGCGCTCCGCCAAGTGAGTGAGGGTACCAGATACCCAATCGGGAAGGAAGGGCAGTTAAATGGTTGTTCATCCGTCGAGCCTATATCCTATCCCGTAGCCCTAGATATGCCGGGAACAGACGCAGTAGTTTTAGTAGGTAGGCCCATTGACCGGCCTCATATTAGATGAAGCCCCAGTCATGGGAGAGCCCGACACTACCCGTGGATCTCCCAACGGACGGGTGTGCATAAGGCGCCGCTAAAAGGCGGCGACTTCAGCCCATTGCACTGCGGGCTGGCGGCATTTCCATTGCAACAAAAAAAGGGCAGTTACATGGTTGGAAACGCACCTGAGACTTCTCTGGTGTTGTAATTATCCATGAGCGGCAGCCAACCAGTCTGCTCATCTGCCTACCAAATAAAACAAAAGTAAAATAAAGTGCACCAGGATATATTCGTTATACTTCGATCTAAAATATAAATAACCAAGTATATTCAAATGTTAACTTCAATCTATCACCAAGGAGGGGTTTCAAATGTTGCCTTTTTTAGAAAACCAACAGCGTTACAAGTTACATATTTCAAACAATATTTTACATGACAAAGAGTGAAGTTAATAACAGGTCTCCATACTTATATGCCTCGATACACACAATACATTATCGGTGAACGGGGTCTGCTTATAGGTCAGAGTATTCGACGCTGACGGTCTAATTAATCAAATTAGACACAAGCAATGACAGAGGGACCGTTAGCTCGAGGAATGCGTCGTAATGCATATCGATTCGCCTCCTCGGCGGAACGGCTTACCGCAACTCGACCCAGTGGTGGGAATCAGCCACGTTGTGCAGTGACCTAAGCCGATTTGAATTGAGACCTAGAGTTCGCCCCACTAAAGAACATTCAAACTTGAGCTCTGTTAATAAAGCCACAAGGAATCTAAAACTTAAATTCCGTGTGTTGATGTTGCCGCGGACTTCTTTCGTGGTGCGGATCGGTTCAGCATTTATTTACTCCCTTGACGGCAGAAGAATGATATTGTTAGGACGCGCGGATGTGCACATATTACCAACATAACCTGTGTTACGTATTCATATTATAACCAATTTTAAAAATAGGATACGCTATGTTAGTATGCTAGGTAGGAACTATGTTAGGATGCGTTTTTCTGCACCTTCGACTTTTATCAAGTCTAATTACCTACCATAAAATAATGGTAATTTAGACTTGACCAGTCTTCTTACTTCCCAGTAGTGCATCGACGGGATTTTTTCAAAAAAAGGGTAAACATGATTTTAAATCATGAATTTTGTGTCCAATCTTCACAGGTTACACGCAGGGAAAAAAACCTAAGCAATTTTATGGTGTTATCTCAATTTATTTTCATCCAGAGACAAGCAATCTCACTTAAGGCGACGGGTATCCTAACTAGCGACACCATTCGTTTTTAACTGATAGCTACTAAACCGGATCTATTTTAAACAATTTCTGGGTTACAAGCTCTCGGCAAACACTTATACTATTTATTAAATAACTATGCACAAATGTTGGGTCCGTTTTCGTTTAAAGAAAAGTTTATTACCTACCTACCGCCAAAATCGGCGACTTTTAGCGTGAATCAATTTTTCGCGTACAAATTTTGGATCCGCATTTGTGCATGGTTATTTAAAAAATAGCATAAGTGTTTGCCGAGAGGTTGTGACCCCGAAATTGTTTTAAATAGATCCGGTTTAATAGCTAAAAAATAAAATCGATTGGCGTCGCTAGTGTGCCCTACCCGTCACCTGAATTGGTCTCACGAATAGTAATTAAGTCGAACGTTATCCTTTTGTTTCTAAAGTTCCTGAACGGATTGAAATGCATGGATTAATGCACATTTTGCGATCGCCGGAACGGTCCGCACGACGGGCCTGGTGGATTAGCCACGATGTGCGATGACCCCACGCTCGTGTCCGTGCTAATTGTTCGGTAAGAGCTGGGTGTTGCTCATGCCAGTTACATACCAGGAACTTTCATAGTTTTTAACTTATAAACATACACGGACAAAAACTAAATGTTCCTAAAATAAATATTAAATTCCTATAATAATGTATTTTGTATTTATGTCGGTGACGCAGCCGGGACATAACGCTTAGATAATGATTATGACTACTTAGGTATCATATGCACTGGAAAATTTTAGGCCAGTCATATAATCCTCAATGCATATTGAACCAAACTAAAGGTTTTAATCTTTGATTATCTCAAAAAAATATATATATTATATAAGAATATGTTTCTCAGGTAATCTCATTTTTAGCATATCATGTTCTAACGATGGAATCCCATAATAATCCAGGGCAACATTCAGATTTTATCTGTGTTATAGACACAAGTGAAACAAACTGTCCCTATAAATAAATAAATAAATATTTCACAACATCACATACATTGATCTGACTCCGAGATAGGTAGCTCATGCACCTGTGTTACTGATATCAGAATCAACAGTGGGATTACAAATATATGCATATAATTCTTTTCTTTTGTAAATAATACATACTTATAGTACATAGCGAACACCCAGACCATCTTTCTCTATGTTTTTGATTTAATCTAAGGTGAAAATCAATATATTTTAGATAGATTTGTATGCGTACTACATTGATGTGATTCAATAATTTTACACACGAATATAAATCTAAGTATACCTACAGTAATGTGAATTCACACTGACACTGTTCAATAACTCAAGATTTTTAAAAAGACTGAAAGTGTAAAAGTGAAGAAAACCAGTAAAACACAAGTGCATGTAATAGAAGGAAGCATTGTAAAACGAAATGTCACCCAACCCATTCTGAGGGTAATTGAACTAAACAAAGTGTTAAAATAGCCAGTATCTCAACAATAGTAGGTCCTGAGGGAGAAGTCGCAACAAGCTAGATTTTTATGACATCGGGAACGAGCATGTGGGTCACCTGATCTTAATTTTTTTATTTTTTTTTATTTGAAGCTTAATCAGCTGTTCAAGAACGGATTAATTAGCTTTTTTACTGAACAGCCGCTCAACTAGTGGCCTTAATAATATTCAAGCGTAGAGTCTGTCAAAACATTTATCAAAATGGCTGGCTAAATACATATGGTCATATTCATAAGTGTTTGTTAAACCTTTGTTAACTAAAACAGTGTTATAAAGCAGATTTCATTATTTTTTCGAAAATTTTGTATGAATTTTATTTTTTTTAAACGTCAAAACTGCTCTATAACACCGTTTTAGCTAACAAAAAAATATTGAACGTTTATGATTAAAGCCCTTAGCCCACCGCTACGTCTTGCTACTGGTTATATGTTTTTTTTTCTTAGCAATTTCTAAACCGCAAAGGCCTCTCAATATTTTGGGCAACTTAGATCTATTTCACTCCCGCTGTTCTTTTCATGCGGTCTTCCTTGTGAGAGATTCTTGTCCCTATAGTCAGTCTCCATTCCACCAGATTTTACAGTGAATCCGAACTTCTGACTATCTACATATTGTAACGAAACTAAGAGCCGCAAAATCCATCTGTGGCAGTCTGGCAGTAAACGTATAGCTAACAAACGGTGGAAAGTTGCTAGACAGGCCGGGTTAAGAAAATGTGTACCTACTCTCAGGGAAGTCACGAGTACTCACTTTGCTTGCTATTCAGCTAAAGTGCCTATTGATTACACTATGGCTAGGGATGTGAGAAAATAATCGATTATTTTCCAACAAAACGATAGGTTTTTCTTCCGGCGACTTTACTACTTCCTTCCCATAGTCTGTTCAATAACCTAACCTAACCTAACCTAATTATGTTAATTTGACTGCTGCTGTTTTGCAAAATTTATTATTTGCAACGCATCTGTAACATTCAGCAAAAAAGACAAATGTATCATTAACTCATAAACAAATCAAAATCATATTAATTACATGCTTAGGCATGAATGGGCCGGCTCGACCGGAGTGATACCACTGCCTCACAGAAGACCGGCGTGAAGCAGCGCCTGCGCTGTGTTTCGCCGTGTGAGTGAGGTTACCGGAGGCCCAATGGGGGGGGAAGGGGAAAAGGTTGGCAGCGCACTTGTGACTCCACTGGTGTTGCGGGTGTCCATGGGCGGCGGAATTGCTTACCATCAGGAGATCCGTCTGCTCGTCTGCCACATCTCATATAAAAAAAATAATATCGTAATGAAATCGTATTATTTATTCGATTATTATGCTTAGGGAAAAAGTCGATTAAAATCTATAAACCGATTTTTCATGTAGAATGTTGCACTCACATCTCTACGCCAGGCGATAGCTATCACAGCTTTACATAGCTATCTGTTTCCGCTCGATTACCTACCTTCTCAAGAGAACCACTTTCATTGTTTTAATTAAAACAAGTGGTGCTGATAATTTTATTGTCCTCAAACATGCTGTTTACATTAGAAGAGACTGTGTCTGAGAGTGCAAATATTTTTTTATTAATAACTTGCTAATTTTATGTCCGTCTAGCTATCTAGCTAGCAATCTTTCCTAAAGCCTCTTTCCCAAGGATCTTCTATTAAACATGTTGGCAACGCATCTCCTACCCATTTGGCCTAATAACGAATGTCCAAGGACGTGTAAGCGGACTCGCTTACACTACCTAATTGCCCATCTTTCTCACCTATCCCGAAAAAAATTTACATTTTTATCAAAATGACTTACCTATGGCTATATTCCGGGTAACCAAAGGTAAAATAAGCTAGTGATTTGCCCCATTCTTAATCAAATGAAAAAAATTATGACCTCCGTATTAAAAAAATATTTTACATTATGTACGTAAGTAAGTAGGTACTCTAAGTAAGCTCTCCTCATCGCTATTATCGTAATTTTGTTCATCATTGTGCATTATTTTACATCCATTACCTTCAGAAATAGTGCGCAATTTATTTCAAACTACACACACACTAATAATAAACGAACCATTTCTTGCTAAATATTCCACTCATCTGTGGTACACACTTTACCTAAAATATTTGATAAAACGATGTTAAATAACAGGTGATCTCACTGGCTCATTATCTACAATGCCAAAGGTTATTGCTATTTAACTTTGTCATTATTGATATTTACTTTGTCTGAATTAAAATTGCTAAAAGGAATAGGATTATGTTCATTATTTATAATTACTATAATTAGTAGACTATTAGCTTGAATCCTTACAAGAACATTGTAAAAAAAATATGGCATTGCAGCAAATATACGTTTGGATTAGGTACATCTCTATGTACCTACCTAATCCAAAGGTATATATGCTGCAATGCCTTAAAAAGATTCCGAGAATCTTATTACACATATAATGTGTGCTACTGCTTACTCATTTTTACACCATTAACCTTTTGATTACATTTATTAAAAATAACTGTCAATAGATACGTTATTGACACAGCAATATCTTTGGCCATTAACATCACAGAAGAAATTCGATAAAACAAAATTGGCTTCACTTTCACTTATATCTGGTTCTCCCATCTCTCTTAGTTCAATGGACGAATCTTGTTACTGTAATAACTACAAGTAAATGTTTGTATAGTCAATAATTATTTATCTATAATAATTATATATCGTTATATGAGCGTATACGAAATGATCGATTCTTTGAAAATAAATACTGAGCACGGACGAGTCACATTATTTATTACTTATTTATTTCTCAAACACTTGATGCGATACGGACAATTCAGTAGTCGCTTTTTTGCAATACTATTATTGTCACCTTTTTAAACTCAAGCCTAAAAAACACAACCTAAGAAGAAGATATTGTTCTTCCCACAAACTAAGAAGAAGATATTGTTCTTTCTAAACATCCATCGTAATCCAAAAATAGAATAAACCTAGTATAAATGACTATTAGGTAGGTACCTTTACTACCTGGCGATGAGGGAGCGTCGCTGGGGTTTAGTCGGTATGCCTCTGGCCGGCTTCTTGTTAGGAGAAGCTCCCGCCAGAGGAGAGCCCGACATAACCTGCCTGCCCCCCGGCAGGAGGGTATGCATAAGGAGGCATGCCCCAGCGTCAAAAAAGGTACCTTTACTACCTACGCACAACATCCAATTTATTGATGCAAACATGGTCTTAAAAAGTAAAAAACGAACTGGCCAAATATACAACTAGCGGTAGCTATTGATCGATTTCAATGACCATTGATTGATAGCAGTCTGCACATATGCATTATAATGCGTGACTTGACAAAAACCAGCATTTTAGTCCCAAAAAAGCCATAACAACTCGTGTAGGATAAATCGAATAGGTGAAACTGATGGCTCTTATATTTTACGTAACATGAACGGAGGCTTAAGCTTAAGTACCAAAGGCTTTCAAACTAAAAGACAGTCCAGTTTCTTAATTATTCACATCTTCACCTTTACTAGATTGTAATGGATGGATGTAATTACTCTTTCTCTTGAAATACAAAAGCATATTTGCTTACATTAACTATTAAACCAGTTTTTATGTTTGTAACGATGCAATGTAGCAGCGAATCGTAAAGAATTTGCGCCGTTCTTTTTTTAGTCTATTTTAAGATTTTCAGAGCAAGTAAGTGTATAAATAACTGAAGCGGTAGTATACAAAGACTTACTGTGGTCAATGGAGCAAAGTAAATTCCAGTGAATTGAACGGATTACTGAACTCTTCAGTAGGCAAGAAAAAATCGAATTAACTATCAACATTCTACGAGTATACCAATGTTCTACGGTTACTGCTCAAGCTCATGTTAGCTTTCGTGAAAGTATATAAACAAAATTGGATCTTTTATCCGATTACTTATAGCATCGACGTAACAGTTATAAGTTTAAGTTAAAATTAGGCATACTTTCACGGATATGAAGAAAGAGAACTTAATATCGGTTGAACCAACCGGAGAAACCAACACTAACGTTTATTATGAAAATATGATTCAATTCTTGGCAATTCTTCAAAATCGTCACACAGCATGGTCAAACTTATTTTCATGCTCATGAATGACCTAATCTCTTACTCGAAATCAAATTTAACCGAGAGTCATGTTTAAATTGTATCTAGTAATCTTATCAGCTTCTTCAAAAACATTATGATTCAATTTTGTTACGTAAGGTTTTGGTACTTACATTTGTCATACTCGTACCTACTCATACGCGTCCATTGGATTCGTAGACACCTCTAAATCATCTGCTTCCGGATCGTCACTTCTCGTTATTGGAGTAATTGTAACTCATTGAGAAGTATCATTCTCAGAAGATATTGATTCAGGCATGTGAACAACAATGTCTTTTTCAGATGATTCAAATATTTAACATTGATTAAAAACAATCAGCCATATATTAAGGTCTAGGTTTAGAAAAGTGGAGCCAAATTGTTACTAACTGGTACCTTAGAGATGGTAAAAAACGTCGAGGACATCAACATATGCGCTGGGAGGATGAGCTGAAGCTCACTGCAGGCCCGAAGTGGAGACGGGTCGCCCACGACCGCAAACAGTGAAAGACATTGCAGGAGGCCTTTGCCGAGAAGCACACCGAGCTGAGAGACTTTATATAAACAAATATCTCTCAGTCAGTCCAAAAGGCTATATAAATATATAAATAAAAACAATCAGCAGTGAACGGAGTTTTTAAAGTCCAATGTTCTAGGTATTTAAATTAGATTTTAATGACTGTCTTCACGCTTAAGTTCATTCATGCAAAATGTTGAGTTCCACTTGCTATGTAGCTTATGCTAATAAGAACGACTAAAAATAGCCAAGTTTAATGATGCACAGAGAATTGAAAGGATTACACGCAATGATTCACAGCTCAGAGCAGATCATACATAAATGGAAAGAGGTCACGTTTTCTTGATCGATCACGAATATCGTAAAAGTTTTGGACTTTGTTCTCAAATAATGCACCGACCGTTCAACGCAATCAAGTGAACAAAATTACATTCCTAATTACAAACTCGGATTTCCTCAATATACGAGGTTTTTTTTTTCAAGTTTAATGAGGTTAAATTTAACTAGGAGCGGTAATTTTAATAAACTTGTAAAATATTTCAAGTGAAGTACCTACCTTATCCGTAGATGTTCAAATGGATTAGCTTAAAATAATTATATTAGTATCATACCGAGTACCTATTCAAGTGTGATTCAAGGATTCTCCACAAATAAACATTAATCAAACATAAAGTGGCTTCTTTAAATACGTACGTACACCCAACACATAAATATTTTATTCTTACCTAAGTTCAAACTAAAGAAGTAGTTGATTATAACACTAGTTTCAACGTTGCCTTTTTTGCGCTAACCAAATGAAATATATCATCTTACAGTTGTGCGAGAATAATGTTGTGTTCTTTTCAAGTCGTGTCGATTTCTAATGGATCTTGCAAAAGTATAAATAACTCGGTGAGAATATGTAGGTAATGTTGTTTTCTCATTAATATTCGATATAGTTTTGAAATTTAAGAAAAGGTCTTTAAACCTATACGGCACATCTTTTTATGAGGAAGAGTAAATTCGTGCTTGTAACTATAAGTAGATAAAATTAACTGCCAGAGCTATTGCAGTTAATTTTATCTTTACATAACATGATCCATACCCACATAATGCGAAAATCGGTGTAGAGGACTCGTAAAAGCTTCAGGCTAAGACTAGAAAGTATAAAGAGTAGATTGCCGATGACTTAACAGTAATCAATGTTGCCATAAACGTATTAGGCAATCAAATAATTACAACTCCATTTATAAAACTGTTTAGGTATATGTGTATTATTTCGCATGGACTTAACAACTCGGAAGAGAGCAGTAAAAGATGCCAATTTTGATGATTTAAAACCTTTAGCGGCTTTAGAATCCAACAAAGGGTCGTAAAGAGAGCAGCATATCACGATCTTAGTCACGCAATGTTGAAGTAGGAGCTCTGTTCATCAAAGAACGCCTTTATTATAAAACAACATGATAAAAAAAACTATGTTTCTTTCGCAATGTTGACGATCTTATGAGAAGCTATCACGCATAAATCATTCACGCGTCATCTTGTGACCTTTGCTGATCGCATTTTGATAATGCAAATGTCATGATTAGCGGCAAGAAACAATAAATAACAAAATCAGCGAATACTTAGGTACAGTAGAAATGTACCCATAATTACGTTAAATTAAGTAAAGTAAAAGGAAACCATAACTAGTTAAACGGGCTTAGAATGAAGATAAACGAATATAGCAATGAAACTATATATCTAGATTATATCTAGATAGGTTACTACTACTCGTAGCTCGCGTAGATAAATTAGATGTTAAATGTTATTATAACCTCCTTATGTAAGCTTATAATAAGAGTCGGATAAGGTAATTTAAGAATAATAATCTAAACGAAACGAAAGCGCAAAAAACAGTAATGAAATATTTACCAACCAATTACAAGCAGCTGACAGTCTATATTCCTTTGCAGGTGCAACTCCTCCAGCAACAAGTGACGTCACTGGCGGACACGCAGAGCACGGCGGACGAGCGGTACGCGCGCGCCAAAGCGGACAACGCGGTGCTGCAAGCCCGGGTACACATGCTCGACGAACAGATTAGAGAGGTAAGGGAAAATGAGAGTTTCTCAAGTAACTTTCTATCTTGTAGGACAAATCTTTGGAATAAACTATCGCCCTGCGGCACTCTTCATATTCATTTGTTCACACTTCGATATTACTTTCGTATGCGAAATTATACTACACGGTAGCTGATATTTTTTAAAGCAATCTTTTGCAATTTATTCTTAAATATAACTACAATATTGATGAGACTATCGACAGCGCATGACAAATCAAGCACCTACAAATTTCGTCGGCTTAGTAACGCGATCAGTGGTTTAATTGGTAGAACATTCACCCGGATTGTGGAAGGTGTGGGTTCGTGTCCCACGAGATGAAATATTTAAGTGTGTTATTTATTTAAGATTAAATTGCAAAAGATTGCTATAAAATATCAACTATTGATTTAGCAGTCTCATTTTAACTGGTGGTCAAATATTTGTAATAATATTTCCACTGGATATTGTAGCTCATGTCGAATCAAGCGCTTACAAATTTCGTCGGCTTAGTAACGCGTTCAGTGGTCTAATTGGTAGAACATTCACCCAGGTTGTGGGTGGAAGGTGTGGGTTCGAGTCCCACCTGAACACGAGATGAATTTTTTAAGTGTGTTATTTACATAAGTAAATAACACGTAGTATAAACTACACGATGAAGATCACATCTTTCAAGTACTGTTTTGAGAAGATATAACAAAGATGTGCTCCTATCCTGATTCATCGATCAAGAGACAGATGTTTGGAAAGGTATAATACAGTTAGAAATTATTTGATGATGTTTAGACGACAGACCGAGATATGTTAGATGTTAAAATGCCCAGTTGGGAGTGTGACAGGATTTCGATGATAATAGTGCATTCATTTAATAAACTTCTATCTTTTCCTCAGATCGAATGCAGGTGCGAGGAACGGATAGCGGAGGAGCAGCGACGGTGTCGGGAAGCCATCGCGAGGGTAGAGCGTGATAGAGACGCGCAGATGGCCGTCCTCACAGATCGCCTGGCCACGGCCGAGGCAGAGGCGTCAGACCTCAAGCAAGAGGTAAACATTTTACCAAAATTAATTCACCAAAATTATTACACTGTAACGTAGAAACCTTAAAACCATAGGAGAGCAGACATTATAACTATTGGACAGTAACTAACTAGGTTGGCACAGCGACCCAAAGTGAACCTTGGCTTCCAATAATAAGAGTCTCCATCTAGGTTAGTCCTGCGCTACCTCCTACCTGTCATCCGCCAGAAGTCCGCGCAATTCCTTTTCGACGAAGCGGTACCTTACTGCAATAATAATGTTTAATATTTGATCAAAGAAAAACGTTGGCTGGTCTTTGATGAATCCAAGCCCAACTTGTCTTATTTTTTATATAATAAACTCCTTACAGTCTAACATACATATACAATAAAATTCCCTTTTTTCACACTATTTTTACGTGCGGCGCGTTGAGTCAGTTGGTAGCGGTCCTCGATCCTCCCGAAAAACGACCTTTATCATTTTCACCACAAATGAGCTGAAGTTCAACTTGTAGCGAGACTCCAACCGTTCGACCCTCAGCGTCCAGTTGGACTTCTTTTGCACTACTACTAATATTTTTTCAAGTTAATTTTGTGAATGATAAAACATATTGTTATAGTGTCATTATTAATGCTAAAAAGCATAGATACTATAATAGAGAACTGATTAAAATGGGATGGCAGGGCCATCTTATAGACCAAGCAAAAGATAAGCTGTTTCTTTTATTTAACTAGCATTTTAATTACTCTGTAAATAAGCACAATCCAATTCATTTGCAAATCCAATGGTATTGCTACAATTACACGCTTCTTTATCTGGTTCTAATTAATGAGTCTCGTTGGTTTCTCAAACAAACTTAATTATTTACGTTTCGAAGACTATAAATTATGTATTTGCTCGGCAAAGGACAGCTGGGTTGTAACAGTGGATTACTTACATAGCAGCCTGTCGGTAGATAACGCTGCGTAATTAGAAATGCAACCTAGAATTCGTGGGATGGTGCAATCCTCGGCTGGTCCACTTTATCTATTCGACTGATCGCTTAATGTTCGTTTTAAATTCCCTCCACTATTTACTGTGAATCATCAACTTCAGCTACATTCTTTTAATTGCCATAATTTTCACAACACAGTACATTTTTAGTCTAGAATAACTATTATCCGAAAATAAAAATATCCGGTGTTGAAGTAACCTTCAACTTCGGATATTTTTCACTGCTCCGTATTTAAAATACTTGATAACGTTAATGAAGACGTTTTCAAGTTTAAATACATTTAGTTCATCAAAATAAGTATTATCTTTAAGTTACTTGTTCACCATGGCATCCATTGCCTTGATATTTTCAAGTTGGCCTAAATTTGGACAATGATAAAAATGTTAGTATTCATAAAATTATGTTTTATACAAATTCAAGGTGGGACGACTTCGTGGTGTAGCCGAAACTCTCCGAGCGAACGCTGATTTAGCAGCAAGGGCTCACCGTGAAGCTCAAGAGCAGGTTGGCGAACTAGCCGCTCAGCTCAGCGCAGCCAGAGAAGCCGAGAGGAGGGAAAGAGAAGCAGCACAGGCCACGGCGGATCTCCTCGCAGCAGCTAAACTGGAACTGCAAAACTTTAGGGAAGCGCCTCCACCGCCTCCAGATCCGAGGTTGGATGAGTTGCGGAGGGAACTGACTTTGCTCAGGACTCAAAACAAATGTAAGTGGCTTTCAGTTCTTGAATCTTTTTGTAGATGTAAAAACATAGGATAGGTAACAAACCTAAAGCAAGTTTAGGTACAGACAGTCACACATCAGGTTACTACAATCCTCAATTGGTATTAAACCGAACCTGATTGACATTAAGGTGAGAATTACTGCGACTGAAGAAATTTAACAGTTTTGTATACTTTGATGTGTGGCTGTACGTAGGTACATCGATAATTCTAAAGTCCAAAGTTTACAAAACCCTTTGCACACGTATAATTTTTTGTAAATAGAACACCTGTCGTGTAAATGCAGTTCTGCAAGAATATCTTCTTCAAAAAACTGTCTAAGTTTAGTTAACTATTAGATGTTATCATGTTTAAATAAAACCGCATAATAAAACTAACTAATATGCCTATGCTATTTGTTCCAGCTCTCTCAGAAGCGCAAGAGGAACTGCAAGCACAGATCCTGACCCGCGGTGTGGAGGAGGGCCGCAGCCTGCTGGACGGCGTGAGCGGCCCGCTCGTCGGCACCAACTCCTTGGCGCACGAGCTCTCACAGATGAGCGACGATGAGGTAAACACCAATAAGCAACTATTCCAACCACTAAACCACGACTATTCTGCAGTAGTACCGTGCATCTTACGTTCCGTACAGTTGCGAAACATAAGTAAATGCACTTGCGCAGAGCATCAGCGTATCTCGTGCGGAAGCGAGAGGAGGTGCGCTTCTACGTGCAGGCATTTACAAGTACACGGTCGGCAGTGTAGCTATCAAGTAGTTTCAAAACTGTACGGATTATAAATGTACTTATATATAAAATCGTGATGGTGTTTTATTTACATATTGTAGTGTTTTTTTCCTGATGAGACGATACGATACCGTTGAAAACATACATATCTATCAGAACCTGACCAAAAAATAAATACTTAACGTATTATACAAATTTGGTGTTTAGACATATCGGGATACTATATTATACAATTGAATGAAGGTTTCTTTCTGTATCAAATAAAAAGTACCAAATTGTCTACATAGATGAATTTTCATTAGAACGTCCGGATTTTTTCTTTTTACTTTTGATCCACTGTTAATTGTTGTTTGTCCTTGTTTGTTCCAATAATGTTACCATTCGAATCAAGGAGGTTTTTGTATATCTCAAAGAAGTTATTTAAAAGCTACAAAACTTTTACCATTGAAGCAATTGATGTTACGTTATCATTATTCATAAATGAAAATCAGAAATCCAAACACTTAATATTCAATAATGCATGCAATATACTCGTAAATTTGATTTAAATGAAAATTCATATTTTCACATGCAAGCTTACATACTTAGATGATTTTGTTGTTATAACCATTAATCATCAATTCACAAGAAGATGCTTTGCTTGACTGTACTGACTTATTTGCGAAGCTATATTTTTATGTATGCATTTTTGCAGCTCCACGATACACAAACTGATCTCAACGTAGAGATGGAAAAGGTACGATTTTTTTAACTAACTGTGCATGTCTGTACCTTTAGTAAGATACCCTACTAACTTATGCATGCTATCTGCTATATTCCTAAAAATGGTTGTTATATTCAATACACAAATGGTACCTTTTTCATGCTAAGCATTTTAGTGGCGCTACCAAACCAACTAGAAACTATGTTATAGCATCATCTAAATACACAATTTTCAACGCACTTCTCATGTTTAGTAGCCATGGTACTTGGTGTGATACTGTAACTCTTGTAGCAATTTTTACCCCAGAAAGCAAAATTTTAATATCTTAATAACTCTCTTTACAGTTGCAGAAAGCTTTAAAAGAACAGCAAGACGTGAACGTACAACTGCGAAACTACATTGACGGCATCCTATTAGCAATTGTTGAGAATTACCCACAACTGCTGGAAGTCAAATATCAAAAAGAGCCACCGGGCACCAGGTCATAACATAATATGACAGAACAGTTCAAAGTTTCTCATTAATTTCCTTATCTGAAGTGTTTATTGGTTGCATAAATATACTAAAATCTGATATTAAATATATGTACTGTGATAAAGGAAAATAGTGAATTATACTTTCGTAAAATTATGAAATTGAATTAGTAAAATAATATACTTTGAATTTTTAATACTTAAACGCCCTTGTCCTAAAAGATATACATATATTGTCTGTAAACAATACAACTGTAAATATTGTGAATAATGTTTTTTTTTTGTAAAAACCATTGATTTTATTTTTATATCTTGATTTGATTATATAATTATTTCAATTTAAGGATATTTTAAACCATAGGTAATTGTAGCATAAATGTATTTATATACAGATCTGTGCAAAATATGCGAATTATTAATATTATTACGCTATTCAACAAAGGCCAGGCCGTCCATGAGTTTATTAGTGAACTACTTAAATTAAAAGCATTATTATGAAAGACTGGAGAGAATGATAATTTTGGGTGCATATAGATAATAATGTATAATAATATTTTTATAGGGTACTATAATAATGATTAAAATTAAAATGCCTAAAGCCATTCAACTGAAGCGTGTAAAGTAAATCCTACTGTGAGTTAGATTTTAGCTTCAACTCCTAGTACCTAAAACTATAATTTTAAGAGAATTGTGTACCTATATTTTTACAATGAGATACTATAATACGGTATGATATAGATAAATAGGCATTTGTGTACATTTTGATAACAATGATTAAAATTAGTTGTAATTGTATAGAAAATATTATTCTAATTAGTCATTCACTAAATTAAATGAATTTTAATTAGTCAGTCTTTTATTTCGGTAATCTTAACTGAATTAATCTTCAGTAACATTAATACCACACACACACAACACCATACATACAGGAGCGTTAAAACTACTCTTTTTCTTCAACGTCATCATCACCACCCTCTTTGTCATTCGGATCCAAATTAGTTAGCATCTTTTGGACATCTAACCTTAACATCATAAATTTGGGATCCATATAATCCTGAAAATAAATACAAATATATTAGTCGGATGATGAGACAATGAGACAAGTCTCTTCATGGAACTCTAGTACAATATATAATATATGATGTTTACAGTAAAATTTATTATTAAAAATTAATATTCGAGTTAAAAGTCAGTACCTTGTAAGCCCCTGATGTAGATTCTGATGCTTGAGGTTGGAGACTATCACTATGCATTCCGTATTCTTCCGATGGAATACTATTAGGCAATGTCGTTCTACCCACTTCAGATCTCTGTCTCAAATCAATCTGTTTCTTTAGTTTCAAACTAACAAGCTCTTGTGCGATTGCCTTCATGGCAGACATCACATTCGTGTCTCCTTCATCTCTAGAAACTGATACGTTTTGAAAACTGTCTGGAAATGTATGAGCGTTTTCGTAATTATATACTGGCACTTGTTGAAGCTGATTTGCATAGAGAACATTGCTGCCTACTCTCCACTTGCTTCTTTTCATTATGAAGAGCTAACCTCTCCCTGGACAGAGATACTTTTTCTTTCGCGATTTGTTTTTCTCTTGCGTTTAATGATACAGCGTGTTCTTGTAAACGACGTATTCTCTCTTCATATTTACTTTGTATAAGTTCTGCTTCAACATACTTTTTATCAGCATGAGCTTGTCTCTCCATGGACGCCTTTACTAATAGCTCTAAATCGCGACCCCTGGAAATAATTCGGTTCATTTAATTAGTAGGTACCTGCCACAAAAATTTGTACTTACCTAGTTTTCAAGTTGATTTTTAAGAAATTGATATATTACTTAGCTAAAATTCTTTGTTCATCCATATGCATCTGTTGTTTTTCTAAGTTCAATTTCAATCTATCTTCAGCAACTTCCTCCATTTGGGCTTGCAATTCCGCTTTCGTTTTCTAGAAACATACAATGCCTTGTGTATATACCTTACTTATGTATATACGTAATATTTGAACGATTTAATAAATTAATAAAAACGTTCATATTTTTACCTCAAGATCTTGTCTTAAACTTTGTATAGACGATTTTTCTTTCACTAAAATGATACTATCTTTTTGAATCTGCATTTTCTCTTCGTTGATCCTGTCGATTTTTTCCCGGAATTCTTTTTGCATGTCCTCTTTCAACATCTGTGAATTAATGTGTGTTAAATGACAATAAAAAAAAATGATAATACCTGAAAAACTTCAAAAAATTTTGGGAAAAAACCCACAACCTTTATTTCTTCATCTTGCTTTTTCAAAACGTTTTTGGCAAAATCTGTCTGTTTACTGAATGTTGCCTTCTCGAATTCAAATTCCATTTTCTTTTGCTTCATACCAGCAATCTCTTCCTCTATCGTCTGTAAACAAACGTTTGGACCAGATTTGTATCAACAGGAACATCAATAGAAAAAACATAATAATGAAGTACCTACCTACCTATCTTCACTTACCTCATTCATTTGTTTCAATCTTGTTTCTAATAACTTTATTGTTTCTCTGCTTTCAACTTTTTCCTTTTCCAAATTTTCACGGTCATTCTTCAACTGCTGAATCATATCTAAAACAGATAAAACATTTAAACAACTTTCCATTAGGTAAATTATCCCTTTGGAACACCATGCAAAATATTCAGATATATATTCATACCACTAAGTTGAGTCTGCCTTGCTTGTAAATTCCTATCAGCTTCACGTTGAGTGTCCTCGGCCAATGATTGTACTCTATCTACTAATTTCTGACAATGTGCTTTACTCTCCTTAACATCGGAAACCAGCACTTGAAGATCTAAGGAAAAACCCGCTGCATCTTTGATTAAGCCTTGTTCCTGTTTTACTGCATTTCTGTCAAAGGTAGGAAAAGAAATGGGTGCTTTTATTGTTTTTCAACACTAGTTATAGTTTGGCTGATAGCAAAATATTTAGATGATTTTTACGATGCAAAACCCTTATGCCAAATTCTACTTTCATTTCTTCAAAGAAGTTTGTTATTTCTTTCTTATCGATACTTGAAGAACAATACTGTAAATATAATGAATAATAATGTGAACGGCACTTACTTTATATTCTCCATGAGTGTTCCATGATGTTCTTGTAAAACTTTAACATTCTCCAAATGCTGTTGTCTTAGTATTTCATTTTCAGCTTTATGCCGCTCTGTGAGCGAAGCTAGGTTATCTTCAGAAAGTTTCTTGTACAATTCGTGATGTTCTTCTAGCCAATTTATCTTCTCGGAATAAAATTTCGTCAATTTGTCACTTTCTTCTTTCATCCTCTCTTCAGATTGGCTAAGTGACACTTCTAGAAATGCTAGTTGGCGTCTGAGAAAAGTGGTTAGAATTGATTTCAAGACATAATTATCAAAATTAAACACGTAAAACAGAATGCTAGTTTGTTACTATTAGAGCTGTTATGGTAGTGCAGTAGATAAGAACGTGTGCCTCCTAAGCAGGAGGTCGTAGGCTCGACGCCGAGCACGCACATCTGAAATCTTTAAAGTATGTAAAGTATGCGTATGTAGCATTAACTCGGCGGCGAGGCGATGGAAAACATCGTGAGGAAACCTACACGTTTCGGAAATTATTCTGAACATTAATCATGATCCAGATGGTTGGGCTCTACTGTCTAAGTGTTGCGAAGATTTGCCCTTAATATACTCTATTATGCAAATAAATCCTTGATCATTGTTTACGTACCTGTAAGATGTTTCCATCAAATCTATTTCCTTATCGTGATTCTCTTGCAGCGATTGAACAAGTTGTAGCAGCTGCTTCTTTTCCCTCACGTGAGGGCTATCCCTGGTTTCCTCAGCTGTGTTTCCAAATTCATCACGAGAATTTACATTATCATCTGTACTTGCTGTTCCAAGTAGTGCCTGTCGGGCGGAATCAGTGAATAAGAAAATCTTTTAAATTATTTGAACTGGCCCAATGTGTACTGGCCCACTGTACAAACCCTTGTGTTTGTACAGTGTCTGGGTGTTATAATATTTATTTAAGGGGGTTTCTTTCGTGATCTACTTTCTGGAGAGTCAGGTCAATGTATATCATATTTTCTAATATTCGCTGATCTCTAAATAAGAAATTCTAAAGCTTTGAGACCTTTATCCTCTGCGTGATTCGCTCCTGGTGCGCATTGATGATGGCCTGCATCTGCGTCCTGTGCTCCATCTGCCGCTGCAGCATGGAGTCGAGCTGATCGTGGTGCGCCAGAGCAGCCTCCCTTTGCAATCGCTGGTTCTCTTTTTGACGCACTGCCAAATAAAAAAGTTTAGACAGAAAAAGAAATAAGCCAAATAATCAAAACTGAATGAAATTTAAATATTTTATCTAGATCCTGAATCGACCAGAAACTGAAACGCACAAACACTGTGTTTCGAGTACGACAACTGCGCTTTTGAAATCTTCATGTATTCAAACTCGATGTACCTAAGTGGGTATATTATTTTTTAATTACTTATTGAACTTAGGACTTACTCTGCATCGCGGCCAGTTTCTCTTCTTGCGCTTTCAACTGTAAAGCTACCATCAACTGAGATTCTTGCTGCTGCAAGTACATCGCTGCGCCCTCTGCCGTCAAGTCTTCATTGCTGCTCTTCATCACCCCAGCATTCATCATCGGAGATAGTTTTTCAATCGGATCTATTATAACTTCATTAGCTTTAACTTGTTCTTCCTCTATGGTGAATTTTTCTTCTCTAACTTCTTTAGCTAGTTGTGGTTTCGGTTTAGATTCAGGTTCAACATTTTTTTTCTTTTTCGAATCTCCTCCACCTAGCCAAGCAGGCATATCGGATACATCTTCACTTTCTCCTTTGTCTTCAAATATTCCCAGCCAGTCGTCACTTGTTTTAGTTTTCTTTGGAACTTTCTCTTCTTTAGGTTTATCAAACTTAGTTGCAGACTTTTGTGGAACATCTTTGATAGAAATCGTAGCCTTAGATTCACTTTTACCTAAAATGGAATCAAAGTCAAATTCTTGACTTTTTACTGCTGTAGGCCGACTGTTGCTAGACCCAGTCTTGGTGGAACTGCCCCCTAAAATGTCGTCTAAAAGAGACTGCGAACTTTTACCTTTTTCGGTAGGTTTAGAGCCCTTTCTAGTATCTATGTTCAAGTCACCTAAAATATCCAGTGAATCGGCACTTGCACTTATCTTAGGCTTAGCGGGAGATTTAGTTACTTTTGTTGGCGCTTGCTGAATTTTCACAGATTCTTTCGAAAGTGTTCTTTTAAACGGTGCGGGAGATATTGGTTTGATACTCTTAAAATCGTCAAATACTTTATCGCTTTTCCCTAAATCCGGTATTGAATCTCTTTTTGCTTCTGATGCATTACTCACCGGCTTCGGCTTATCATCAACATCCAAATCGAATAGAGTACTCTTCTTCTCAAAAGTTGGAGTACTTTTTTTCTTTGGGGATTTTTTCTTGCCTAAAATATCATCATCAAAAAAACTGTCGTCACTTCCATCACTAAGAATACCAGCTAAAGGGTCATCAATATTAAAACTCATATTTTTATGAAATTTCAACGGAGCTCTATTGCGAAATTTAACAAGTACTTTGTGTCAGCAATAATCAGAAAATGTCATAAAAGTTGTTTATAAATTCGGCGCCATGGAAACGGAAGTACTAAACTGACAGCTATCATAGACAAATTTTTCTTTTTATTTTTATTCTGGCAATGATTTTTTTTAAAGTATTGGTAATGCTATGTTTATATATCCGTTATATAAAACTCATTATTTTTAAGGTGATTATAATTCATCATCATCACGCACACAATTTCCATTCATCATCCATCAACATGATGAACAACTCTTTTGTTTAAATTTAGCTGTCTGGTTCACAATCAGAAGGTAACCTATGTGGAAAACATGAGAATTATTATGTCGAAGTTTACTGACAAATAATTTCTGAACGAAATAATCGGTACCAAGATTTTTTCATCTGTGGAAAATTTGTTGCTTCACGTCAGCCAGGCGGCTGTATTTTAATTATTTTTCAAAACAAATACAGTGTTTTTATTATTTTATTCATTGAAAACATACACTCAGCTTAAAATTATGGAATATATTGGTGTGTTACATATTCGTACCATTCTGTATTAACATTATAAATGCGTGTTACATTTCTTCAGGGCCTAGCTCAAGTTGAGCTTTTGTTCTAGAAAATTTGCTAACTCACGTTTTAACATTTGTTTCACAGCTTCTGAAAAAGGAGACTCGACTGAGAATCGAGACCCAAACTCTTTATTATCAAATGGCTCGCCTAAAGTCGTGGTAGAAAACAAAGTAGAAGTGGAGGCCGATAAATCACACATGGAAGCCCCCGCGGAGATCGCAGCATGCACGTCGGAGTCTACCGAGGACTCTGAAATCTGTGAGATTCCAGAACAGGTCGAATTTACTGTAGTTTTTAACAAAGTGAAACATGACATTACATTTGCTTATGACGCGTCCGTGCTGGATCTGAAGGCGCACCTAGAACGAATATGCGGAGTGCCGCAGTCTGCCCAGAAACTCATAATCAAAGGAATGGCGCGGGACACCATGACTTTGAGGAATGCGGGCATTGTTAAAGGAGGCAAAGTAATGCTGGTGGGATCCAAAATGGATGACATACTGGCCGTGAAAAGTGCACCTAAGGTTAGTAACTACCAAAATTAACTAACAAATCAGACTACCATATTCTTAACATATTTGCCAAGTATAAATTTTGCCGAAATATTTTATGCTCTACTAGACTATCCAAATCCTGTTTTGTACACTTATTTTACATTTCTTCTTTCATCATCATCATGAGCCTGTCGTAGTTCACTGCCGGAGAGGCCTCTCCAAATATTTGCCTCTTCTTTATAAAATAATAATTCTTATAGGAAGTATTAGAGGAGAAAGCTAGTAGCCAGTCTAGTAAAGAGCCACTATGCATGCAGAAGATCCACAGGAAGGTCCTAGATAAGGGCATCCCTCCCGATGTCATGCCAGGAATCAAAGGAGTTAAGGTTAGTCAATTTTATTGTTCACACTTTAAGTTGATATTTTTATAGCAATCTTTTGCAATTTATTCTTTGCTCACACTTTATTTTATTACTGTAATTTGATTATCCTTTCCTCAGTTAGAATCCGCTCCACCAAAGGCAATGAACTATAATTTTAAATTTCAAAAATAAAAAGAGACTAATACTCTTTATGTTACTACTTAACTGTCCATTGCACCTTAGCAAACATACTTACAAATGTGTGTCGGCTATACCCAAGAAGGTAACATGATGTACTGGAATATTTCTATACCACCTGTTTTGTAACATTCATGAAAGCAATAAACACTTGAGTTTTAATGTTGGAGGTGGCACCTATCAAGGGACATCTTTGTTGGTGTAGAGTCTATACAGATTTCTTGACTATATGGACTGCCAAGCCTGATTAAAACTTTATGCCTTCTAGTTGGGTCCATGCATGTATGACAAATCACATTCTGCTATATTATGAATAAAAACCATTTCTCTTCATCCAATTTTTGTATTTACAAAATCTAAATTCCTTACATCAACAATTAATCCTGGTAATACTTCTGTTTGTTTTAGATATGTTTAATATATGATAAAATTTATATCCTTGGTCAAGTCTCAAGCAAAATATTTTTTTACAGGAACCACTGCCACCAATCCCACTCAGTGGGATGTTAAATAAACACGGAGGGAAAGTGAGGCTTACATTTAAACCAGAGCAAGACCAGCTCTGGCTCGGAACCAAGGAGCGTACTGAGAAACTTGCCATGACATCTATTAAAAGTGAGTATACCAAAATATCCACTGTTGATGATGAATCCCAGTAACTTTATCTTGCCTTCCTTTAGCAGAAAAATATATAGATGTATAAAATGTTAGTAAAATAACTATTATTTCCTTTCCACAGGTATCACATCTGAACCCATCAAAGACCATGACGAATATCACATTATGGTGAGTCATTTCAGTGTCTAAATATATTTTAATTTTCTACACTGTTTTCCTGTACTAATTTGGCACCCTCCCAACAATAGCCAATATAACAATGCTCATAGAAAACACCTCTTTTCTTTCTAGGGTCTTCAACTGGGACCCACCGAAGCCTCCAGATATTGGGTCTACTGGGTACCAGCTCAATACATAGAAGCCATCAAGGATGCAGTTCTTGGAGTGTGGCAATTCTTCTAATTACTCACTAAATGTTCTCAATCCATTTGACGTCTACCTTCCCATCATCTAATAGGGTAGTTGCAATATAAAAAATTATAAATGTGTATGGAAATTCATTTCTTACTGGTACAATATAATAGTACCACTTCTTTTGTGATAACACTATGCCATGTCAATTAAAATTGTCCATTCAAATACTGGCATCTGTCTGGTCATAATGAAAATTTTATTTATTGTTATTGTAGGTTTGCATTTTGTGCATTTGGGTTCAGTGAGCTGTACAATGTTGCTACTTATAAGAATCGTAAGGATGACCTGTCCTCTGAACACAGCCACTATGAGCTTATTGTCCCTTCAAATTTCAAACCTGATCTCTTTATGTAAACTTTACAATATGAGTAACTGAGTGGAGGATTGGTCAGAATCAAATTGCATAATTGACTGTCATAATATGTATTTCTTATTGATGTTTAGTGTAATGTGACTATAGTAGTGGATCTAAATTTATGAATATAAATTATAATAATGCATGTTGGTATTGAAGCCAATCCTTCACTGAATACTTTTGATCATAGAATTAGACAAATAAAATGTTTTAAATGGGATATCTTGATTTTTTTATTTTCATGTCATTAATATATATTAACTACTTTTACCAAACCTATATGTATATTGTTTAAGAAGCGCGGCGGGGGGAGGGGAGGGGAAATATGTAACAACTACATAAAAAATTTAAAGTCAGAGGTGCAATGCCCATATTTTTGGTAAATTACTCAGAGAAGTTTACAAAAATGAGCAAAATTAAAACAGGCATAATATATGGCCATATAAAATTTATTGAAGGAAGTAAATATTGGATAATTTTAATAACTTAAAGCTAAAGTAGTTGCACTACATGAAATGGCACATAAATACATAAAAGCACAATAGTGTATAAAAGGTACAGAGTAAATAATATTTGGCATCTTGATATGTAAAAATACATTTTGTACTTAGTTTCCGAAAAAATACTGCTAATTCAGCCATATTCTGATTGCACTGTCAAGGAAAACTGTCCTTTTGGTATTTTGGTTGCATGATACCAAATTCTTGTATCTATTAAAACTGAAACAAGAAGATTGTTTTATAGAATAAACATGATTAAAATTTCCTAAAGATAATGATATGTTTTGTAATACATAGAATTATTATAATTCTATGCATACATACCAACATCTCCAGCTTCAACATAGAAGCCAAACTTATGGCAGACATGGTCACACTCGGGCACTGGGACAACAGTCCACAGCTTGCTACCCCTAACTTGACCCTGCCACATGAGCCGCGAAATGTAATCAAGCTGAAAAAGTATCATAAATAATAAAACTGGCTTATCATACATAATATCATTTGTATACAGACCTTTGGCTGAATATTATTATAAACATAAAATTGAAGTGATCACATAAGATTGAACATGATCTACGAAATAAAAAGAAATGTAGTAGTAAGCACTTACATGCATTACAGCTCCAATCTCATATCCAAAGAAAATATTTTCTGTGCTAGGAAATTCAGCATTCTCAGGTAAAAAATCTGGGATACTATAATATTGTCTAACTTTGGCTAGTATAGCAGGATGGCAATTTCCCCTGGGGATGAATGAAATAAGTAATATTAAGTATGTGGAGTTTATTTACGACCCGTTTGGAACAGTGGTAGTGAATGCTGCCTTTGGTCCAAGGGTTGTGGGTTCGATCCCTGCACAGTACAAACATTTGTGTGCATGAACATGTCTGTTTGTATTGGTCTGGGTGTGCCCTATGTATTATAAGTATGTATTTACAAAAGAAAAGTATTATACATATGTATTTGTAATCCCACTGTTGATTCTGATATCTGTAATACAGGTGCTTCAGCTACCTATCTCGGAGTCAGATCAATGTATGTGATGTTGTGAAATATTTATAAAAAAAATAATTACAAAATTAAAATTGATGCTCGGTAGAGCCATCAAATTAGATTTGATATGAAACTAGCACTAATATTCTTTTCTTAAGAATGTTTATATGGGATTTTGTTTACATTGAATTAAGATTTAAGAAGCAGGAAGACTTGAAATTACTATATTTAAATTTACCTTAATATTATTACACAAAATTAAAAATATGAACTCCATGTTACTACAAGGAAAAAACAACTATTAGATGATTTTTAAATATAAAAGAGCCACCACAGATTGCAATTTGAAGTTTATTTATTAAAATAAGTAGGTATTTTGTTTAACTTCTTACTTTAAAACATGTCTAAGTTGGTAGCTATTGTTCTTATTTACTACACAATAGAGGACAGCCGTTGTATTACATTAAATTGTGTTCAAAAATGTTTAATGCACATGCTGGCATTTACAATGAATTTAAAAGGCTTAAACAGTATACATACCATCCCACATACCAAGGATCTTGGCCTGGTTCATTCTTGGCTCTAGCTGCTGGCATTTCAAAAACTTCCTTCAGTGTAAATAGATCAGTCTTGAAGTTGAGAAACTGGCAGCCATCCTCCAGACTCTCGTAGCTACCATCGGTATGTTGATACAGTCTCTTAAATAGTTCATAATTAAATTCTTTTATTGCTCTCCAATGGTGAATAGCATTTTTAACTATGATTGGCTTTGAAGAATAGGCGTATTTCTGGAAAAAACATTACTTAGTTTATATGTAACATAAATAAATGATGTCATCATATTAGGAATATTTTAAGTCAGTATACATCTTTGACAGTAAATTATTATTGGCAAGTAAGCTGCTGCGTACTGAATGACAGTTAAGGCCCGAAATCCTAAGAGACATTAGCAAGTTCTTGGAAGTAAAAAAAGATAAATACACACTTGAACCTATTGTTTGAAAAATTCTAAATATTTTAATAAACTAATATGAAATAGAATCTTACGGCAAAGCTACGCCTAGTAGCGTTCCATAATATGATAGGTTTCGTAACATTTTCGCAATAACCGCAATCGGCGAGCGGACGCGTAGCCTCCCACACCAGATAATTATTAGGTACCAGACATCTTTCACCTAAAACACTATACAACCAGCTGCCGCTTATAACTAGAAATACGAATACTGTTACTATTGCTATAATAACACGCTTCTTTGTCTTTTTAATTTCCGGAATATACGATGAAACGTAAATTTCTTTCAATAGGCACAAACTTATTCCCTTTTCAAATGCGTTTCTTTGTAATACACGCAACTTACGGCGTGTAGTTCTTTTTGTAACAGGGGATTCATGCATGGTTTGTGCAAATAAGTATGAACCATAATTAAAATATAATTCATTAAATAAATAAATTCCTTTTTACTACACACACAACCACACAACATGACATTTTGTTGACGTAAAATAGTTTGACATTTTATCAAACGTTTAAAAACTTAGATATATATTCGGCAATAAAGTCGTGAAAATAAATGAAGGAGCCACTGCCGCTTACATCGCGGGACATGGTTATTGTATAGCTCAAAGGAACTCCGTTTAGTTCCTAGATTTTTTTTTTGGTGACGGGTAGGGTGCACTAGCGACGCCAATCGTTTTTAATTTTTAGCTACTAAACCGGATCTATTTTAAACAATTTCGGGGTTACAATCTCTCGGCAAACACTTATACTATTTATTTAATAACCATGCACAAACGTTGGGTCGAAAAATTAGCGTGAATCAATTTTTCGCGTACGGACCCAACGTTTGTGCATGGTAATATAAAACATGAGAACCCGTATAACACGATGTCTTTCTTGATGCATATATTATCATGTCCGGAACTGAATGTCCAGTATCCATTTTACCCACTCAAGTGGTGCGACACCCTACTAAAATACATGCACTCGCTCACACTCGCTGTCGCTGCACTCAGCAACAAAAAAAGTTGTCTATGGTTTTTGACCTGACGCTGTCATGTCAACGAACTGATGAACTTGGCGGTTTCATCAACATTTTCGTTAGAAAATCTATAGAAATGCCTCCAAAGAAACGTGATAAAGATAGTGAGACGAACAAAAACTCTAAGATTGACCATTTACAAGCTGACCATGAGTTATTTCTACAAGCATTCGAAAGTAAGTAGAGTGATAGTAATGCAACTAAGCGTTTTCCGTAAATAATTGGTTGAAATGGTAATTAAATCGTGATTTTTCAGAGCCCACTCAAATCTACAGATTCCTACGGACTCGCAACATGCTGTCGGTAAGTGTAAACAAACGTTCTGTGCAAATATAACGCCATTTGGGGCACACCGTTAATCAGTGCGATTTCATTGCTTTCAGCCGATATTTCTCAACAGAACTTTGTCCTACATGAAGCGTAGGATGTCTAGAAGCAACAAAAGTCGTATCGGCTTCAAGGTGGATTCTTTGCTGGATAAAATCACTCTGAAAAAGAGCACTGAACTTCAGCCAAACAGTTTGGGAGGTTACATGACACTGACATTTCTAGGATTCTATGACAAAAGCCTAGATGACCCGCGAGACTACCAAGTGAAAGTGGAAACTTTGTTACTGAAAATCTGCCATAAAAAGAGGAAAGAAAGCTCCTCAGCCATTGTTGAGGTTTCGGTGAGTTGTTCTTATTCCTTGGCATTTCATTTGCTTATCTATCTATTTATATAGAATGTATTATCACTGATTATCTCCATTTTATACTATGGGGTATCAGATGAATATAATTTGTATGTCTTGTATTTTTATTAACCAAAAGGTCTATATTACATGGACACATTACTCATTATACAAAAAAATACCATTTTATGGACTTCTGAAGGCTTCTTCAGGCATAGGAACTAGAATAACCATCTAATTTATATTTTAGGTATTTACTCTCTAATATTAATAAATATACAAATACTTTCTAAACATTTGTACGGTGACAAACATAAATATAAATAATTTTACCATAGAAAACTTTTTTAAATAATTTAGTGGAATCACTTGTGGATCTCCTGCCTTATAAATTAAGAAAATATTTCATGATTGTACAATAACACTAATTTCTTCCATGCAAATTCTAAAGTATTGTAAAACTATTATTAACTAGTTTAAAATTTCAGGTGGGTAGTTGTTCAGTTCCCTTAAACCCATCTACTTCAGAGCCCCCCGCCATGGCCTCTGCTGTCAGCATCTCTAGTGACACATTCAGCCCATCCCAAGGCCCTAACGTTAAGTCATACATGCTTATGTTAAGAGTCACCGTTACAAGAGCTTCTGGCAGTGGAACGGCAAATGGTGCAGCCAGTTCTAGTGAAATTACCAATGGAGACTGTGATGGTAAGTGCAACTTTATTGTTCAAACAATAGCATCTATATTAATAAGTTTAGGCCTTCCTTTATTTGTGTTTGTATTTTTTTCCTTGTAAGCATCCATCTACATCTCACGAACACGCCTCGAACGAGCAGCTGGCGACCTGCTCATAAGCTGCTCGCATGCAATTTTGGTTTGTGTGCCACTGCAGCACCGATCGCATGCAGTTCATTTGAGCAGCGCGAGTGCTTAAATAGTTACACATAAGATAATTGTTGTTATCGCTTTCTCTTTGTATATTATTATCTTAATTCTGGAATGTTATCACAATCAAATTTCCATTATAATTCTTTCTATCTCTGATTTGTCTAGATGTAATATAAAAAAGTAAATGTTTTGCTTACAAATTATTCTACAGAACCTGTGACAAAAAGGCTGAAGTCCTCTACATCTTCAGACCACCTCAACTCTTCAACTAGTGATAATAAGTGGACTAAGCTTTATGGCAGTGAATTAATTGTATACGACAAACACAACCGGTGCCTGCTCACAAACGGGGAGTATGATTTGGTGCTACACGATGCTACGCCTGGTGGCAGAAGTGCTACCATAGCAAGATCGCCGCATAAAGCCCTGATGGCCCAGTGGGAGACAATACCTAATGTAAGTTAATCTATACTATTTATAAAGAGGTAAATCCCACACAGCGCCAAATTTAGGTAATCCGAAAACACGAAACGCTTGCGCGATGTAATCAACACCTAGCACCATCTATTGGTGTAAAGTGAAACTAATTTCCGGGCCACTAAGTTACTAAAAGTGGTTGATTCTCTGAACTCCTTTGTGGAGCCTAGCTTCCTACATCGCATGCTCAACAAGCTTGTGTACAGTATGAATTAAGATTGAACATGAAGCAAAATATGTGAGTACGAAATGTTATATCGCATTATAAATTTCGTGTTAATCCCCGTCTTAATTAATTATAGTTATAATGTAACGTGAAAATCTAAAAATCTATCGTGTACAGTAATCTCGGCGTCAGATAGAGACAGTCTGCAATATCTTACGCCGAGATTATACGATGCGATACTATAGACTCTGTACGATACATCGATAAGATTTACTCCCTAGCGCGTAGTTTAAGGAACTCTTCGATATCAATGTCAGCTATGGTCAACCTTATGCAGACATGTTGAAGGAAACTATGGCAGTCATGAATCCGCGGCAACCGTTTATGCTCTGAACCGGAGCAATTGCCAGCCATGTATATTTATATACATAAGCTTATTTAGCTTTATCGTCTCTAATGTTATTTTATTATCTACAAGGAAAACTATTCTTGAGACCCAATTTATACCTGCGTAAAATATTATTATGAGTCAAGCAAAGTAGCATTCGCGATTTTTTTATGATTTCATATAAACAAGGAATAATGTTTCGATTTTTCTTAAACCCAATGAAGAGCAGGTAATATGTAGCTTTACTACCCGGAAAGTGGTAAATGCTCATGAAAGCAGAATTTCCTACTTTTTTGGTATTGTGTAAGCATCCGCCAATTGTTGACCGATTTTTTTTTTTGATGGAACACACCTCCTAGTTGGTCCTATTTTTATCATGTCAGGATCTGTTAAAGGGATCCTAGAGAAATCGAGGGCAACCCACAAATTTTATGGGCTCATGAAATGTTTTTGCATTTTTATCAAAGCTGCACCAGTACATATTTAGGCCTGATTGTATTATTTTTGTGGCTCAAATATTAAAAGTATGAAATGTTATTTTACACTTTTTAGTTCATGGTTTTTAAAGGCTGTTTTTGATAAAATATCATTATTGAGTTTATTTTGCAAATCGTAATTTTAAAGTTTACTTCATTCATAAATTTGATCAGATCACTGATTTATATTAAAGCTAACCCTGATAATAGTAATACTACAAAGGAATAAAGTGTTATGTTGTATGCCCCACACTGATTTGTATGTCACTTATACAAATCACTGTGGGTCTATATGATTAGAGTCAAACAAATATGTATATCCTCTGCAATTTTGGCAACCATATACATAAATGCATAACACATTAGGTAAACTAATATGTTTTTTTCCATTTCACTTATATTATCTCGCATTTCATTTTAGGAAAGTGATCTACACACAGACACAAATCCATTTGACATATTCAAAGTGCGACCTTTGCTCAAACTGAAGCTTAGCTGGAGTCAGGAGCCCACCAATGGTCTGGTGAACAGACCGAAACTGTACCAACAGAACAGTGAGACTAACGGTATCAAGAAAGAACCCGGCAGCAGTAAAGATAGACATTCTACACAGAAATGTACTAATAATGATGTTAAGAATGGTAAGTTAAGTTGGAGTTGGAGTATATTATTTAAATGGATAATTTTGTCCACATCATAATGCCACACTTTGTATCCTGCAGTATAGTTGTAATATGACGTAATAAGTCGTGACGTGACGTGATACATTTTTTGCTACTTAGGCGAGAAGCCAAAGACGGAGTCCAGTGAAGGGGAGTCCAAACGCCAGCAGATCATCTACCAGTTCCTGTACAACAACAACTCGCGGCAACAGACGGAGGCGTGCGACGACCTCCACTGCCCCTGGTGCTCCCTCGACTGCGGGACCCTCTACTCGTTGCTCAAGCATCTCAAGCTGTGCCACTCGAGATTCAATTTCACGTATTTCGTAAGTCATCATCACCTTAGGGTATTAAGCCCGGTTGCGTTCCAAGCGGGTTTTTCATAAACCTATCTCAGGAGCCAGTCTCTCTCTCAAGGAGCATCTTTGTAATTTTAAGTATTGTGGAATTGTATTCTGTTACCTTGATTGAGGAAAAAAATAAAAAATTTTACAAGCTATCGCTTTGAGTCAGGGGTATTTTTGGTACATGATCCAGGATTTGGCAAATTTGGTAATAATTACATTGAAGCGACTGCGACCTCCGCAAAGATTGAGCAAACAGACTATTTAAATTACGGTACTAAAACTTGTAGGGATACTTCCTTAACTGATTACTCCGAATATAACATAAAACATCACACTCATACACATAAATAAAAAATAATAACAATAAATACATGACGAGTTCATGTCACCTACGATTCGCATACGACATCGTCATCTTGGCGGAAACCCTACAAGACCTACAGGAGATGGTGAGCAGCCTGGCTGAATCTTCCAAACTCATCAGTCTTTGGATGAACTTGGATAAAACCAAGGTCATGTTCAACGAGCTCGTTGATCCGGAACTGGTAGCTGTTAATGGAGTACCTCTCGAAGTTGTTCAGGAATATGTCTATCTAGGACAAACGCTCCAATTAGGCAGAAACAACTTCGAGAGAGAAGCCAATAGAAGAATTCACCAAGGCTGGGCAGCATTTGGTAAACTTCGTCAAGTCCTCTCGTCACCTATCCCTCATAGTCTTAAGTCGAAAGTCTTCGACCAGTGCGTTCTTCCGGTCATGACTTACGGTGCCGAGACGTGTCCACCGGTTCAAAGTCGCTCAAAGAGCTATGGAAAGGGCTATGCTCGGAGTATCTCTGAAGGACCGCATCAGAATTGATGTAATCCGACAGAGAACGAGAGTCACCGACATAGCCCACCGAATTAGCAAACTGAAGTGGCAGTAGGCTGGTCATATTATCCGCAGAACTGACAGCCGTTGGAACCGTAAAAAAGAGTGGAGACTGCGACTCGGTAAGTGTATTGTAGGACGCCCTGCGACAAGATGGGATGATGACATTCAAAGGCTGGCTGGTGTGGGCTGGATGAGAGTGACCGAAAATCGGGAGCAGTGGCGTGCATTAGGGGAGACCTATGTCCAGCAGTGGACGAGTGTGGGTTGCTTATGATGATGAACAATAAATACACAGCTTGACTATTTATAGTAATTTCTGGGCCAATACAAAATGTGAAATTAAATTGAATTTGGTTTTTAAAATATTAATAGTAGAAGTATTTATTATTAAGCTTGGAGAGAAGAAAATTCCACCTTCATCGTCAGCCCATTTAAGTCCCCACTGCTGGGGCACGGGCTTCCCTCAGTCACATGAGGGGTAATTACCATACTCACCATGCTTGGCAGACGGGTTGGCGAGGGTTTTGATATAAATGCAGAGTTTTCCTTCTCTTGGTGCTGATGATCATGCCAGCAGCTTTACCTTAGTCGCCTTTTACGACACCTCAGTAAGAGTGAGGGTGGCCTATTCTACTCTGCCACACGGCCAAATTCCACCTTATTTCATAATTATTCCTAAGAAATGTATAAATAATAAAATGATTTCGTAATAAAGCACCATCTTTCCAGCCAATCCCCGGCGGCGCTCGCATCGACGTCTCCATCAACGAGCTATACGACGGCTCCTACACCGGCTCCCCGCACGACCTCATCGCCGGCGCCGGCCGCGGCTCGCGCTCCTCCAGCGGGCCTCGCGCTGGGCCCACGCGCCGCACCTGCCTCACGCACGTGCTGGTGTGCCGGCCCAGGCCCAGGCGGCGGCCGCACAGACACAGCTTGGCTGAGTTCTTGGAGCTGGATGACAGCGAAGTGGTGGAAGCTCAACGGCCGTATCTGACGGGACATAACAGGTATGATCCCCACTAGGCTATCTGAAGAATCTCTCTGACGCATGTGCTGGTCTGCCGGCCCAGACCCAGGCGTCGGCCGCATAGACACAGCTTGGCTGAGTTCTTGGAGCTGGATGACAGCGAAGTCGAAAAGGCGCAGCGGCCATATCTGACGGGACATAACAGGTATGATCCCCACTAGGCTACCTGAAGAATCTCTCTGACGCATGTGCTGGTGTGCCGGCCCAGACCCAGGCGACGGCCGCATAGACACAGCTTGGCTGAGTTCTTGGAGCTGGATGACAGCGAAGTCGAAAAGGCGCAGCGGCCATATCTGACGGGACATAACAGGTATGATCCCCAATAGGCTATCTGAAGAATCTCTCCGACGCATGTGCTGGTGTGCCGGCCCAGACCCAGGCGGCGGCCGCACAGACACAGCTTGGCTGAGTTCTTGGAGCTGGATGACAGCGAAGTGGTGGAAGCTCAACGGCCGTATCTGACGGGACATAACAGGTATGATCCCCACTAGGCTATCTGAAGAATCTCTCTGACGCATGTACTGGTCTGCCGGCCCAGACCCAGGCGACGGCCGCACAGACACAGCTTGGCTGAGTTCTTTGAGCTGGCTGACAGCGAAGTGGTGAAGGCGCAGCGGCCATATCTGACGGGACATAACAGGTATGATCCCCACTAGGCTATCTGAAGAATCTCTCCGACGCATGTGCTGGTGTGCCGGCCCAGGCCCAGGCGGCGGCCGCACAGACACAGCTTGGCTGAGTTCTTGGAGCTGGATGACAGCGAAGTCGAAAAGGCGCAGCGGCCATATCTGACGGGACATAACAGGTATGATCCCCACTAGGCTATATGAAGAATCTGTCTGACTCATGTGCTGGTCTGCCGGCCCAGACCCAGGCGACGGCCGCATAGACACAGCTTGGCTGAGTTCTTGGAGCTGGATGACAGCGAAGTGGTGGAAGCTCAACGGCCGTATCTGACGGGACATAACAGGTATGATCCCCACTAGGCTATATGAAGAATCTGTCTGACGCATGTGCTGGTGTGCCGGCCCAGACCCAGGCGACGGCCGCACAGACACAGCTTGGCTGAGTTCTTGGAGCTGGATGACAGCGAAGTCGTGGAGGCGCAGCGGCCATATCTGACGGGACTATAACAGGTATGATCCCCACTAGGCTATCTGAAGAATCTCTCTGACGCATGTGCTGGTCTGCCGGCCCAGACCCAGGCGACGGCCGCATAGACACAGCTTGGCTGAGTTCTTGGAGCTGGATGACAGCGAAGTCGAAAGGCGCAGCGGCCATATCTGACGGGACATAACAGGTATGATCCCCACTAGGCTATCTGAAGAATCTCTCTGACGCATGTGCTGGTCTGCCGGCCCAGACCCAGGCGACGGCCGCATAGACACAGCTTGGCTGAGTTCTTGGAGCTGGATGACAGCGAAGTCGAAAAGGCGCAGCGGCCATATCTGACGGGACATAACAGGTATGATCCCCACTAGGCTATATGAAGAATCTGTCTGACTCATGTGCTGGTGTGCCGGCCCAGACCCAGGCGACGGCCGCATAGACACAGCTTGGCTGAGTTCTTGGAGCTGGATGACAGCAAAGTGGTGGAAGCTCAACGGCCGTATCTGACGGGACATAACAGATATGATCCTCACTAGGCTACATACTGATATGAAAAGTCGCGAACAACTGAATAACCAGCCTCACGCGTGTGCTGGTCTGCCATCTCAGACCCAGGCGACGGCCGCATGGACACAGCTTGACCTCAGCCAAGCTGTGTCCATGCGGCCGTCGCCATTCTTGGAGCTGGATGACAGCGAAGTCCTGGAGGTGCAGCGGCAGTATATAACTGGACATAACAGGTATGATCCTGACTAGGCTAGATGTGTATGTAAGGTTTGCGTTCGACCAATTGGATGAACCTGCCTCACTCATTGTGCTGGTCTGCCGTCCCAGACCGAGAAGTCGTCCGGATAGACACAGCTTGACTGAGTTCTTGGAGCTGGATGACAGCGACAGCATCCGCTTATTCTAAATACCGATAGCTGGCGCACCAAATCCAACAGCATGGGTCTTTTCGGTTGTCAAATTATCATTTTGACCTCATTTCATATGCACGTCATCTAGCAGTTTGGCACGTGATAATCCGTATTAAAAAGTCTATTGTGTTGTCCCCCTATATGTTTCAAAGAAGACTTTTTATAGTGGCACCGTACATTGGCTCACCTTAAACAAATAGAGAGCCCACATTGCATTTACGACGGACCACAAGCCACAGCATCACATCCGTTGGCACTGCCATACTGGCCCGTGAGATGACACATATAAAATCCTCTAATTTCAGACTGTACCATCACACCATCACCTGCCTCCCCGTGTACCCCAACGAGCTGGACATCGACTCGGAGAGCGAGAACGGACCCGCTGTGGCTGCAGCAGAAGACCATGATGATGATCGACGAGTTCACTGACGTCAACGAGGGGGAGAAGGAGCTCATGAAGATGTGGAACCTCCACGTCATGAAGTACAACTACGTCGGCGACTGCCAGATCCCGCTCGCCTGCCAGATGTTCCTGCAGATGAAAGGGAAGGAACTCCTCGAGAAGAATCTTTATAGGAATTTTGTTTTACACATGAGCTCCCTGCATGACTTCGGGCTGCTCAGCCCAGTGGCTCTGTACCAGACGATACAGATGCTCAACCAGATGTTAGCGGACAATGCTGAGGCCAAAGAAAAGATGCGTGATTCCTTGAAGGCGCAGCGGGAGCACTGGCACGCCGTCGGTAAGTACCAGCAGCCCGCCATCATTGAGCAGAAGCCCCAGGCGACGACCGCCAAGCTCAACACCGTGGAAGCCTCCCCGTCCGTGCGACGGAAAACTTCCAACTTACAGAACGCCAACCGAATGGCCAGCGCCAGCGCCAACTTCAACAAGTCCGCCAGCCCCGGGCCCAGTCACGTGGAAACCAAGCGTAAGATGTCCTCCGGCAGCATACAGAGTCGCAAACGCTCCTCCATATCGGAGAGGAAGAGCTCGGTATAGCGAATATTCGGTCCATAACCTGAACTGGCCTCGGTCGAGGCTCTCAAGTACAACTTGCATGTATTTTAAAAGATTCTTTTGAATCCGGTTATCTCGCTAGCTTTAGGGAACGGCTTCAGAGGGACGAGGCCATATTCGTTGACTAGTGTAGTTTAATGTGACCCGTTCGGATGCTCAAATACCTGGAGCCGGCGCTGAGTAGACCCCGCCATGATTGCCAGGAACGTCGCAGCGTGACATTACACTTCGATGTTTTTTACTATCATATATTTATTGTGTTTGATTTAACTAAGTTATTGTTGGTGTAATGTTGTAGAGATTGGTAGTGCTATATCCAACTCAATCACATTTTAAGTCCTATTAGAACAAAATCTACTTCATGTTTTAACATTCTCGTGTTGATGTAGTTATTTCGTCATATCAGTCGATTATCAAAAATTTTAAAAGTGAAATCAACTTTGTTATAAGATTACAATTTCATGACTATCCAAAAAGTTTACTTTTTAATTTTAAGTCAAACAAGATCCATGAAATGGATATCGGTAGGTAAGTTAATAAATTATAGCTTATTGTATTTACGTAATCCATTTCCCTGATCTTAGATCTCTAAGTAATTGTCGTGTTTTAATCATCATTTTAGTCAAATGTTAAATTCATTTTTCTTACTGTGATTTTTCAATCAATCTTTAGTGATTATGTATCTTTTTTAAATTAAATGGTTAATAATAAAAAAAAACACTGCCAATAATTGACCTCAAATACCGGGCCACAGTATTTGTAAGGAGTTTACAAAGCAATCAAGATAGCTAGATAAACTTCAGCATAACCTTAACTAAAGGTTATGCTGAATATTTCGCCTAGTAATATTTCGTAGTACATTATATTGTCATCATTTTAGAAGGGTACAAGATTGACTACAGTAAAGAAACGAATATAGTTCTAATATAAAAATAGGTGGCCCAAATGATTAACTGCCGATAGTTAATAAATAACGAGTAAGTATTTTCAATGTTATCGATTGTCATAATGTAACCAATAAATTGGTGATAATAGCCTTTAGCTCGCACCTCAATATAGTGCATCCTGCGACTTAAAAGCAGTGAGCTCTCCGAAAATGTGTCAAAAAAAGCCATTCAATTGAAAATCTTAAAAGAGCTCGAAAAATACATGTCTCATACATAATTATGTGATAAAAAATCAAAATGTGGGGTTCTGCACGATAACGAGCGGCCACGCACGAAAACGTGTAGCCTCGCACGAAAACGTGTAGCCTCGCACGATAACGTGCAGGCACGCACGAAACAGTGCAGCTTCATACGAAACACGAATGTAGTTTACTTTCAATAAAAACTGTAGTACTACGCTGTCATAAGTTTCACTCATAAGAATCTCCATAAGTATGTGTGGCTGATTATAATAGAATTTGTAAAATCAGCATTATGAAACAGTGATATTATTTTTTGCTACACTTTTTTACCATCTATTAAGGTGACGGGTAAGGCACACTAGCGACGCCAATCGATTTAAATTTTTAGGAACCGGAATTCCGATCCAGATCTATTTCAAACGATTTCGGGGTTAAAATGTCTCGGCGAACACCTGTACTATTTATATAATACTTATATTTAACTGTTTGGTCTGCTTTTGCACTCGAATTTTGGATTACCACCAAAAGTGGCCGCTTTTGGCGTGAATTAATTTTTCGCGTACAAAAACGGACCCAACATTTGTGCATGGTTATTTATTAAATAGTATAAGTTAAATAGTGTTTGCCGAGAGATTGTAACCCCGAAATTGTTTAAAATAGATCCGGTTTAGTAGCTAAAAATTAACATCGATTGTGTGCCCTACCCGTCACCTTAGGTTCATTGCTCGAGGCTGAAAACGTATGTCGAAAGAAAAACAGTTTTAGAATCGTAATAATTGATATCCAAGCGCTATTGTGAAATAGTTGATAGAATAAGCTTTATCAAAATAGTAATAAAACATGTATTGTTAGATCAAAAGTATTGTTAGATCGCAATCACATTAGGTAAGTAGCAGCGCAGGAATAGCAGTCAATCTTATAGATATATAGATAGATAGATGAAACGTTTATTTGCATCAAAAAGCACACATTCAGAGCAGTATAAAAGTAAGTACAACCTGTGCGGATAAAGAATGGGATCAGAAATGGCGGCGCATCTATTCACTTCTCGCTCGCACACTATTTGCGTCTATACTCGCACTCGTGGGTGTCCGAGCGAGAAGTGAATAGATGCGCCGCCATTTCTGATCCTATTCTTTATCCGCACAGGTTGTACAGTAAAAATACCCAGAAGGTGTTATAGTGAGGCATGTGTGCAGTAGTGCTGCGAAATGGCAATGGCTCAGTGAATTGTTTACTCGACGAGCAAACCACTGATTTTCAGCCATTGCCAACATATATACATATATTATACTTACCTAACTTAGTTATCGCACATTCCGATTACTCCCTCCCTGTTCGGGAAAGCTGCTTATAACATTCCTATATCATCTTATTTTTCCCAGTTGCCCGGAGCCCGTACTAGGATTTGGTGGGTTTGGTAATTTTAATGAAGCAACTGCCGTCTGACCTCCGAAAATCTTGGGGGAACGTTTCCGATCATTTCTGTCTAAGGGTTGCGAAGGCCAGACG